>JBBGZY010002882.1:0-609675 GCA_037952925.1 Lithobates clamitans | reverse complement strand
TGCCCAGGTGTAAAAGGGGTTTGATGGATCTGTTTAGATTGTAGATCTCCTTCAAAGTAGAGTGGTTGGTATATCGCTGCCAGCGTACGTCCCTGTGTCAGAGCGGGAAATGATTTTGGAACCTCGGTGCACACATAAGGCGCACCGGATTATTAGGCGCGCGGCCGATTTGGAGGAAAATATAAGGCTTTTCGGTGCGCCTTATAGTGCGGAAAATACGGTAATATGAGGTCAAACCTTCAAACCTTAGGAATTTCAATTTGTATGCATTCAGCAGGCCCTTGCACTACATGGTTTTGGTAAATCTGAAGACAAAAATCAGCAGAAAATCTGATAGTGTGTATGGTGCTTTACTCTTCGGGCCCCGGCTACTACTGGGTGGGGAGCAGAGGAAGATCACTCCGCCAGGGAAGGCAAGGAGATAAACAGGCAGGTGGCTGGCCGGGACTTGAGCCAAGGCAGAAGAACATGCGAGCGGAGCTGAAAACTGAAGAAAACTCAGCGAAACTGAAGAAATAGTCCCTCCGCTCCGACCAGCACATGATCATCAGAAAGAGGCACAGATAATGGAAAAAAATAAACTCCCATAAGCTAGTAGGGGCGGCAGAGGAGGGGGGGTGCAATTCAGATTTTTTTTTTTTTTATTGTGCACGGGCTGTCTTTGAAATTGCCCCAGCCTCTGTTCAAATCCAGTCCGGGGACAAAACCGGGGACAGACTTGGTCCGGGGACAGTGTCCTCAACCTGGGGACTGTCCCCAGGAACCGGGGGATGTCTGGTCACCCTAGTTTACCAGTTAATAAGGTCCAGTTTCCATCCCGGCATTTATTTGGTATACATTACTGGCTTGATTTCTACATTCATGTGGGGATTTCAGTGAAATCCCTATTGTGCCTCGGACAGAACAATAATCTATTTTCTGCTTTCTCCTCAAACTCACCATTGCCACTTGCAGTGGAACAGAAGAGATTACACATTACAGTGGAAATACAGTCCCTTACAGAAACACATCCCTGGGTTTCATATTTAGCATCTAAGGCACTCTTTAGCTTTCCAATGCACCTCCACACGACAAATGTTGGTGTCGGTGACAGATTCATGCACCAAATGTGGAGGTGCACAAATAGTGGAGTGTTCGTATGGACACTCTGGCCTCAGTACAGCAAGGCCCCCCCACCGCTAAACAAAATTAGACGTAATTAAGACTTATGCCCGTACACACGATCGTCCGACTTTTTTCGCTGACTGTTCGCAAGTAGAAATTGGATTGGTTACTAAAGTCATGAAAATTCTCGTACGAAGAAAACAAAATTGGAAGTGATGTCATGTGTTGTAATGTATTTGTATTGTATTTGCGGACGTCATATGTACTGATTAAACGAAAATCGTACGATCTGGCATTATACGAGAAAAACTTTCGTGCATGTCCGATAAAATAATATCGGATGAACCGTCATGATCGGCTCTCGAAAGCTCTGTACTAACGATCCCATTGTCGTACGATCGAATCAAAAGCGGTATTTTTCGTTCCGATTTTCGGATCGTGTGTACGGGCCATTACTCTAAATTGGAGTACAGAGACAGGCAGAGTGCCTGTTCCTGTACACAGTGTAGCAGGGCAGCATATTTGCTGCTGTTACTCCCTCCCTGTTACTGATTGTTAGGGATGCTGTTGGCTTCATAGCCGACAGCCTCCTAACAAGCAATGATGCTGCTGTGGATGGAGCTGTGGATATTCGCCCACTGCTACTCCTCACTGTCATTGGTTGTTAAGGACGCTGTGGGCTTCTCTGAAAGGCGACTCTATTTTTCTAAACCAAAATGCTGTGATCCATATTGGTGAGTTATTAATTTAGAGTAGTATCAAAAAATAAAAGCAACGTTTCGGAGCCACACAGGACCCCTTCTTCAGACATGTGACACATGCCTGATGAAGGGGGCCTGCGAGGCTCCGAAACGTCGCTTTTATTTTTTGATACGTGATTAAAGTTTTGGACCCAATTTTGGAGATCCTGGTGTGCTGGTGACACTTCCTTCTCATGATTGCAGTCGGTTCCAGCCATTGGTCATTTCAGCACCCAATCTAAGATACAGCCGTTTGTGCAGGAATGTGTGCGTTGGGAGTATTGCATTGGAAACTACAGAGAACCTGTCACAAAGGAATGATATCACATAAGGGACCTGTAGCGCCCTCCTAGGTAGGTGCTAGAGTAAGTGCATTATAGCTTTTGGTTTCTTTGCCTAACAGAGAAACAGTAGGTAAATGTATGTGATGTCTGCTTAACAGAGAGCTGTGATTGTTTGGCAGAGTCTGCTCTGGTGCTGCTCCTGCTGTCTTGAAGTTCATACTGGTCTAGCAGATATGGAATGTGCTGGACCAGTGTTTCTCAACTCCAGTCCTCAAGGCGCCCCAACAGGTCATGTTTTCAGGATTTCCCTCAAATGAACCAGCTGTGGTAATTACTAAGGCAGTGAAACTGATCAAATCACCTGTGCAAAATAATGGAAAGCCTGAAAACATGACCTGTTGGGGCGCCTTGAGGACTGGAGTTGAGAAACACTGTGCTGGACAGTGGGTGGAAATCATCCAGATGAGGGCATGAATTTCCATACAGACCTGGCCAATTAGAAGGGGCATGCTGGGGGTCTGTATTTATATTTGATGAGCACATGGGCTTTGGGTCTTCCTCTACATGGAGAGAACCAGGTGGGGAGGGGGCTGCCGCCCCTCCTCAGCACAGGCTGCCATGCGGCCTCATGTGGGCGATCTGAGGGGCCTAAAACATTGAAGCTGAACCCCGTGGTTCTTGTGAGAGCTGACTAAGGGGGGATGTCCATGGATCCTGTCCGGTATAGTGGAGGAAGGTGACCTGCGACCAGGGCCTTGTGAGTACAGACCCTCTAAAGGGATCCTAGAGACTGGTGTTGCTAAAATCCCTCTCTTGGTGCTAGAAGTCAGCATATTGGGTGTAAGCTAAAGGGGACACTGGCTTGAAGAAGCAAAGTCCACTAAATTCTTCCTACTACAAAGAGACTTTGCTTTATTCTGTACAGTCTGCTGCAAAGTTCTATTGAGAAAGTTGTTCTCACCTGTGAATAGTTAATTTGAAGTATCCTACTAATTCCCTTCTCCTATCCAAGTTTTCCAAATAAAACACATCTACTGGACTGGTTATTGGAGACACGAGCGGAAGAGTGTGTGCACCTGACTGGGTGAAAATACCCCGTGACTGGCTGCAGATTAAGCATCGGGAGACCTGGAAACAAAAAATATCAAGCAGCTCCTGTGGGGGTAGTGCTACACCCCTATGAGATATACTGTAAATATAATTTTAATAAAAAAAGTATAAAAAATAAAGTTACACCCCTGTCCTTTACCGCCCCCCCCCCCCAAAAAAAAAAACGTGGAGCTTGTCCCGCCCCCCACATACATACCCACACACATATGAATGTAAACATTCCCTCTTGTACTTCTGAACATCCCATTCTCTGTGTTGTTCTTCATGTATTAGGGCTCGTTCACATGAGCTTTGCTTGGTCCACCTTCTTGCTTTGATCCGTGTTCAGATTGCTCTTCAGAGAGTTTTTAACAGGCAGTGGGTTGCACCTGACAGGCACTGCAACCGCTGAAAGCGATAGGGGGTATAACTTCTGCCGCAGCCACCCAAGGCTGCTGCTTCTGGAGCTAAAGGGGGTAGCAGTTGGGGGGGCTGTAAAAGCTTACTGCCTCCCAACCACTGTTGTGGACTGTGAGATCTCTTGGATGGTTTCCTTGAGTTTGCGTAGAAAAAAAGTGACCTTTATTTGAGTAAGCCCAACTTGTTGTTTAAATTAAACAAAAAGAGATTACGAATTCAGTTGTATCCTCACAGGGCGACATTGTGGATACACAGGTAAATGTGTGCTGACTGTTATTGAAAAAAGAGACTATAGAGAATGAGGAAATGGACTTTGTAGGCACACGCATAAAATAAAAATAATTGATGTTTTTTATTTGGAAAAAGGTAAAAAGCGTAGTATTGCAAACACATATTAAAAAAAACCATAATATTAATAATCAACCCCAAAGACTCAAATAACACCTCCAAGATATATATGAATCCAGATTGGTGCAAAAAGAAGGATTAACTAGAAGTTTACCGGGCTGATATAGTTGCGACGTGGCAACATTAGCGTGACTAATTTAAACAACAGAGACTATAGAGAATGAGGAAATGGACTTTGTAGGCACGAGCGTAAATAAAAATAATTGAAGTTTTTTATTTGGGTAAAGTTAAAAAGCATAGTATTGCAAACACATATTAAAAAAGAAACATAATAATATTAATAATCAACCCCAAAGACTCAAATAAAACCTCCTATATATATATATATATATATATATATATATATATATATATATATATATATATATATATATATATATATATATATCCAGATTGGTGCCAAAAGAAGGATTAACCAGTAGCAGCATCCAGTGGAAATAAAGTGCGTGGAGTGGTTGAGTCACAATATGAGGTCACACAGAGAATTCGCTCTACATGTTATGCGCATAGCTGCGCTTCTTCAGGAGCTTGTAGATATAGTTAAAACAGTTTCTAAATAACACAGCATGAAAGCTGTATGGAATGCGGGTCAACCGAGTTGTCCCAGATAGTCAGAAAAGTCGGATAATAAATGCAGGCGTATATCCAACACTCTAAACAGCTGGTAAGCAGCGGGTCCAGGGAGTAGGGGGGCGCACGCTTTGATAGAAGGTAGTCCATCAAATAATATAGGTTCATAAAGGTCACTGTTTGTAAAGTCAGTGACCAAAGATGTCCAATGATAAAAGAGGAATGTTTTTGGGGCTCAGTACCTCTTAAGGACACTTCAAGGAAAAAGAAGGTTGAGGAACAAAAACCATGTGTGCTCTCCTGGACGAGTGTAGCCTGACTGAACCTATATTATTGTGGAGGACTACCTTCTATCAAAGTGTGTGCCCCCTACTACGCTCCCTGGACCCGCTGCTTACCAGCTATTTAGAGTGTTGGATATATGCCTGCATTTATTGTTTGACTTTTCTGACTATCTGGGACAACTCGGTTGACCCGCATTCCATACAGCTTTTATGCTGTGTTATTTAGAAACTGTTTTTACTATATCTACAAGCTCCTGAAGAAGCGCAGCTATGCGCGTAACATGTAGAGCGAATTCTCTGTGTGACCTCATATTGTGACTCAACCACTCCACGCACTTTATTTCCATTGGATGCTGCTACTGGTTAATCCTTCTTTTTGCACCAATCCAATCTGGATCTATCTATCTATCTATCTATCTATCTATCTATCTATCTATCTATCTATCTATCTATCTATCTATCTATCTATCTATCTATCTATCTATCTATCTATCTATCTATCTATCTATCTATCTATCTATCTATCTATCTCTCTTGGAGGTGTTATTTGAGTCTTTGGGGTTGATTATTAATATTATTATGTTTCTTTTTTATTATGTGTTTGCAATACTATGCTTTTTAACTTTATCCAAACAAAAAACTTCAATTATTTTTCTTTATGCTCGTGCCTACAAAGTCCATTTCCTCATTCTCTATAGTCTCTGTTGTTTAAATTGGTCGCGCTAATGTTGCCATGTCGCAACTATATCAGCCCGGTAAACTTCTGCCTGGGTTGACATCTCTGCCTTCTATTAGGGCTTGGAATGAAAAGTATAACCTGTAGAAGAATCTGTACTGGATAATGAGTCTGTCCTCTCTCGGGTTGGTCCAGTGCGTCATTCATTACTTTTTTCTCAAACATTTCTGCTGCATGTTCCTGGGATCAGATCTGTAATTTCCGATTGGATGGAAGGTGGTTAAAATTGACTGAAAATTGCCAAGTGTATGGCCGGCTTTAGACGAGAGTCACACGAGCAACATTTAGGAGAGTGATGAAGCAACTGAAAGCATTAACAGGAAACCTGTCTGCACTGTGCTTCAATGACCATCAAGGGGGGAGGGGGCTGACAGAAGGGATTTGGAGAACTAGCAACTATTTTTCTTAGAAGTAGATGTCACGAATTCACACGTCCACAGCTACTAACTAACCGCGATGTGCGTTCCGTGACCGGGGTATATGAGGAACTGAGGGAATGAGGGGGAACTTATACTGCGCATGTAAGACTGGCTGTAGTATTTTCACAGCCTGCACTACCTTTGGCCACCACTAGAGGGAGACTCCACTCCAATCCAGCTAGCTGACCACACACAGGCAGATACGAATCTTACATACAATCTGGTGCACTCTAAGGGTTGGGGAGCAGTCTAGCAATTACTACACACTTCTAGGGCTCCTCCAGCTATCCTGCAAGCTTGAACCCCCGGTGTTATTCACTCTTCCCACTGTCCCCACACTCACACACCAGACACACAATAAATGATAGCCTGCCACCACCCAACAGTTTGTCCGCAGATGGGTCTGCTGAGCCACCACACACACAGATCTCTGTCTGGAAGATCTGTTAGCTTACAATCTGCATGCAATCTGCCAACACACAGTGCAGACTGTCCGGAGCCTTGTGAATGCCCCCTGCAGATCCGTGTGGCCAAGATGACTAGCAGTTTTCTTTGAGCCCCAGGAAGGTATCTATGTTTACTCTAATGGGAACTTTTATTGGCATCTAGGTGTCACTTCAATCCTAGAAAAACTGTCTATGTCCTTTTCAAATGCTAATGAAAGAACATATGTGCATGACTGACATAGAATACTATATTTTTAATAACCCAGAATTAAACTACATCTAAAATTACACTACTTCTACAGATCACATCACATCTAGTTAAGGCAAAACTATCCTACGCTTACATTTTCGTCACATCTCCCCCTTCCAGATGACGCACAGCTGAGCCTAAATGGGTCAGCTAACGCGTCTGCATGGAAGATTCCCTAAGATGGGGGTGAAGGTTCCCCCAACTGAAGCTTGGCACCACCGACATTTCAGCCTGTCCCTTTGCAGATAGGAGAGGGCGACCGCACCCCTCTCTGACTGATCCTAACGGGTCTGGATCAGGATTGGCCAGCAGATTGCCCTGCGGATCCACTTCATCCACTGGCCACTGACTACCTACTGAAAGGGTACAGGCAAATTTGTCATTGTGTGTTGTCAGCATTCTCAGCCATTGGCCCTGGCCATCTGGTGGTACTCTATGAGCTACCACACCCAGATGTTTGAGCCTGGCATAAGGTCGTCCCTGGGTGGTCCGGGCCTGGTTCCATGACCCGGGTACCAGGGCCTTCACTCTTTGGCCTGTCTCCCACACTTTTTCTCGTTCTGCCTCAACAGAAGGCCTGCCAGCACAACCCCTGAATTCCTCTACGCTGACACCAAACATATCAGCCTGTAGGAACTCAGTGCCATCAGCTGCAGCCTCTGAGAGAGCAGATTCAGATGGGGTCAGTTTTCCCCCATAATCCTGTGGTTCTTCCCCTGTTATGCACACCAACGAATCCTCAATCATGATACTCATAGCTGTGGGGACAGAAGATGAAGCCACAAAAGACTTTATTCTGCCAGGGGTCATGCTCTGACCCAGGTCACACCCCCCTACTCTGTCCCCCTCAGCAGAAGGCCTGCCAGCACAACACCTCAGCTCCTCTGGGCCAACATCAGACTTATCAGCCAGAAAGTACCCGGTGTTGTCAGCTGCAGCTGCTGAGATGGTAGGCCCTGATGGGGCCAGATTTGCCCTGTCACCCTGTAATATTCCCTCAGTGACACACAGCAATGAATCCGCAATAGCAGTACTCGCAACTGTGGTGACAGAGGAGAAGATCACAGAAGACTGAATTCCACCGGGGGTTGTCCTTTGACCCACATCCCATACTCCTACTCCATCCTCAGCAGAGCACCTGTTGGCACAACACCTGAGTTCCTCTGGGCTGGCACAAATGTATCAGCCTCTAAGAACTCAGTGCCGTCAGCCGCAACTGCCAAGGGAGTAGAGTCAGATTGGATCAGATTTGCCCCCTCACCCTGTGGTCTTTCCTCTGTTATGCACAGCCCAGAATCCACAATGGAAGTACTGGTAGCTGTGATGGCAGAGGAGCAGACTACAGAAGACTTTGCCTCACATAAGGTTACAAGCACACCTTGCTTGTCCGTACCAGGATCTACTGAAACACAATTTGCCTTTTCAGCAGGTACTCCAAAACATTCCTTTTCTTTACAAGTGGTTACAGAGTCACAGTCCTGTTCTCCGTACACCCTCATCCCGCCATCCCCAACTGACAGACCGTCAGCCAGACCTCTGTACTCCTCCAGGCTGATGTCAATTTTAACAGCCTCAGGGGACTCAGAGCGATCTGCCACAGACGCCAGGGAGACAACAGTGTGAGGGGACCACAGGCCTGCTTGGCCAAGTTCACAAGGGTCTGACCCAGTTGGATTGGGCCCTTTCACAGACAGTTCCTCTGTAGCAGTGGGCAATGACCAGTTCGGGGCAGCCCGGTGGGCCCTGGGAGTCACCACTGCAGCAGAGGGAATGTCTGCACAGCACAGATCATGACTTTTTACATCACACAAAACATTATCAATTTCAGAGTTCATTGTGACTTTAGTTTCCTCTCTGGGCCTTGGCTCCAGAAACCCATTAGGGCCTGGACCTGGCACACAGTCACTAGTCCCCTGACCCTCCCCAGAGTTCCCAACGTGCACTGAGTCACCCAACAGTACTTTACGTGAATCCGGGGCTTCAGGTGGAGATGCAGGTTCCAGGGGGGCAGAATTTTGCTCATAGCGGGCTACCAACTGCACCCGGTCAGTACTCGATAGTACATTACTGGCATCTGCTATGCCTACTTCTCTCACTTTGCTTTTTGATCCTCTGAGCAAAGCAACACAAGCCGTTGGTAACACAGGGATGACTCCTCCAACCCCTGTGATAACTGTGGCTTTCTTTGGGACCACATCCACATGGCTCCTCGATCCTGAAAGAGCTAGGACATCCGTGGATCCAGTATCTCGGAGTCCGACTGAAACATTAATACCTGAGGTAACCAGCTGCAGGGTATCTTCACGGCCTCCTACATTTGTGGGATCTGGTCTGCCCACTTCTTTCACTTGGCTTTCAGATTCCTGGTTCAATGAAACACAAGCCATTGGCACGGCAGGGATGGCTCCTCCACCTCCAGTGACAACCATGGCTTCC
This sequence comes from Lithobates clamitans, assembly GCA_037952925.1. Classification (NCBI taxonomy): domain Eukaryota; kingdom Metazoa; phylum Chordata; class Amphibia; order Anura; family Ranidae; genus Lithobates; species Lithobates clamitans. The sequence continues at coordinate 600,489 of JBBGZY010002882.1, read as the reverse complement.
CCTGGGATCACATCCTCACAGCTCCTCAATCCTGGAAGAGCTAGGACATCCTCTGATCCCATAGCTCGGAGTCCGACTGTAATGCTGTTACTTGCGGTAACTGGCTGCAGGTTATCCGCTCGGTCTCCTACATTTTCCCCAACAAGCAACACAGTAGGGGGTGCACTTTTCACACTTGCTGGTGGGCTAGGCCTCCTCCTCTTTGGACAAAGGCTCGAGTAATGTCCGCCTTGGTTACAGACAAAACACTTCAAGGTTTCCACAGATGTAGGTCTGGCTCTTGTAGTTCTTGATGCAGATGGTGGTGATGTTGCATTTCCATGCTAGATTTGGGTACTGTTCAGTTTGTGCTCTCTCTCTCTTTGCTTCATCTGCTGTAGTGATTTCTTCCGCTGAGAGGGTTTGAGAACAGAATCATGCTGTCTCACACAGTCATCTGGAATGGCACAGTCTCTGGGTTTAGATGCCATGGTGAACTGTTCATGGTCATCCTCTATCAACCCACATAAAAGTTGGGTCCTCGTCTTGCCGACTGTACTGATGCCTCTTAGATCACAGAGGTCAATCGCGGTCTCTTCGGATTGCCTCTTGTACCAGCATATCATCTCGTGGGTTACCATCTCCAAGTTTTTTGCCTAAATAAAAGATAGAAAAGAAAAAACGAGAGGGGGTGGGGAGCAAATAGCCAAGTATGTCTTCTACAAAACAAAAATTATGCACTGAGTGAGCTTCTGTAGGTCAGTTGCTTCTAACAAGCTTCCAACCTTTAGTACATAGGTTAAATGAATAAACCATGTACTAATGTACTAAGCAAATCCCGCTCACTGCCGCCAATCTGTCACGAATTCACACGCCCACAGCCACTAACTAACCGCGATGTGCGTTCCGTGACCGGGGTATATGAGGAACTGAGGGAATGAGGGGGAACTTATACTGCACATGTAAGACTGGCTGTAGTATTTTCACAGCCTGCACTACCTTTGGCCACCACTAGAGAGAGACTCCACTCCAATCCAGCTAGCTGACCACACACAGGCAGATACGAATCTTACATACAATCTGGTGCACTCTAAGGGTTGGGGAGCAGTCTAGCAATTACTACACACTTCTAGGGCTCCTCCAGCTATCCTGCAAGCTTGAACCCCCGGTGTTATTCACTCTTCCCACTGTCCCCACACCCACACACCAGACACACAATAAATGATAGCCTGCCACCACCCAACAGTTTGTCCGCAGACTGGTCTGCTGAGCCACCACACACAGATCTCTGTCTGGAAGATCTGTTAGCTTACAATCTGCATGCAATCTGCCAACACACAGTGCAATTGCATACCAATTGGCACATAACTTAAACCGAGTACTTAGGCACTAAAATACACCAACCTCTCCAGAGATAAGAGTCCTAGCTTAGTACACAGAAGTCACTTATTAATTTTATCATTTAACCACTTGCTTACCGGGCACTTAAACCCCCCTCCTATCCAGACCAATTTTTAGCTTTCGGCGCTGACGCACTTTGAATGACAATTGCGCGGTCATACAACACTGTACCCAAATGAAATTTTTATCATTTTTTCACCACAAATAGAGCTTTCTTTTGGTGGTATTTGATCACCTCTGCGGTTTTTACTTTTTATTAAAAAAATGTAAAAAACTGAATTTTTTTTTTTTTTTTTTATAATCAGAATTTTTTTATTATTTCCATTTTACAATACAACAATCTTCATACATTGTTACAAACAGAAAAAAAAAGGAAAAACCCCTCCTCACCCACCCCAGACCCTTATTACATTACATTTCTACTACCACATTTGCTTAAATCTTATCCCTCCCTCCCTTTCCAAACCACTTGGTAATCCTGTAGTTACTCCTTTCCCCTCCTCTCTTTGTGCAAGAAGACCTCTTACCCTTCGTGAGAAAGAGAGAGAAAGAAAAAGAAAAAAAAAAGAAAAAAAAGAAAAAAAGAGAAAAAAAAAAAAAAAAAAAAAAAAAGGGGGGGGGGACATAAAAGTGCATAAGTGTACATAAGTGAAAAAAAAAAAAAAAAAAAAAAAAAAAAAAGGTGTGCATGTTTATCAATTTGTATTTGTGTACGTGGCCCTCATTGGCCAAACTATTCTAGTAAGTGTTGTTGCCCTTTACCCATCAAAACACCAAAAAAAAAAAAAACCCACCCCAAACACCATGTTGTCATTATATTTATTTGGAGAAGAGGCCCTCCATGGCCAAACTATAAGTGTTGTTACCCTATACCCATCATAAAAAAAAAAAAAAAAAAAAAAACAAAAAAGGGGGGGGGGGGGGAACATAAAAGTGCATAAGTGTACATGAGTGAAAAAAAAAAAAATAAATAAATAAATAAAATAAGAGGTGTGCGTGTTTATCAATTTGTATTTGTGTACGAGGCCCTCATTGGCCAAACTGTCTAGTAAGTGTTATTGCCCTTTACCCATCAAAACACCAGAAAACACAAAAAAAAAAAAAAAAAAAAAAACCCACCCCAAACACCATGTTGTCATTATATTTAATTTGAGAGGAGGCCCTCCATGGCCAAACTATAAGTGTTGTTACCCTATACCCATCATAAAAAAAAAAAAAACAAACAAAAAAAAAACACCTGTTTATCAATTATTCAATTTGTGTAAAAAGCCCCTAAAAAAAAAAAAGGAAGGGAAAGGGGGGAAAGGAAAAACACAGGAGAACCACAACCCCACCCCCTCCAAACCCTCCCCTACATATTGGGTCAGCGAACTAATTCCAATATTCCTTTCATCTTTCTTTCCTCTTCTTTCTCTTCCTCCTTTCCTCCCTCCATAGGTCAGTCTCTTTTATTTTACATATTTACAAGGGCTGTACCTCCACCTCCTTCTCATCTTAATCATCTCCGTCTTCTTTTTCCATCTCACCTAAACATTCCTTCCAGCCTGCCCATTTCTTTTCAAATTTCCTTTGCTGGCCCTTTAGCATATGAACCCATCTTTCCGCTTCCATTATTAAGCTCACTTCCTTTCTCCAATCTAATATTGAGGGACCCTTTATCTGTTTCCAAAATTTCGGTATTATTTTTTTCGCTGCGTTTAATAGGTGGGGTGTTATGCCCTCCCGATATTTTCTATTAGAGCCCGGCATCCCATGGAACAAATAATGTAGTGGTTGAAATTCCAGGTGTCCCACCGTCAATTTCCTGATCCATGGAGACACCGACTCCCAGAATCTTTTAATTACTGGGCATGTCCACCACAGATGGAGAAATGTGCCTTTCTGCCCACATCCCCTCCAGCATCTATCACTTATGGTTGGAAACATTTGTGCCAATTTGACTGGGGTCCTATACCATCTTGACAGGAACTTGTACGCCATCTCTTGTACCTTTGAGCTGATGGATGAGGAATGTGTTAGTGTAATCATCCTTTTAATTTGATTGTTAGTCAATACCTGTCCCAATTCCTTCTCCCATTCCCTTATATAGTATGGAGTTGTACCTTCCTGTCCCTTAAGTATCCCTTTATACATTTGCGACAGCACGTTCCTGGGACTAGATCTCTGCACACATTGTTTCTCAAATATAGTGAGAGAGTTCATAGGTCTTATTGATGATTTGCTTTTATTAAAGAAACTCACTAATTGATTGTATTTCCACTCTGCCATATGCACTGTCCCATATCTAGACACCATCTCTGTCAGAGATAACAAAACCCCCTCCGGAGCAAACCTGCCACAGGTGGAGTCTCCACCTCCACCCCAAGCCCCCAGATACCCCATCTCCTCCCCCGGGGGGAACCAGGTGAATCCCTCCAGAGGAGCCAGAGGTGATATCCAGGGGGCGTAATCCCCATTCTTATTCAACTTGTCCCAAACTTCCAATGTATTCTGGGTTAATGGTGACACCCATTGAGACAACCCTCTTGACGTGCTCTGAATCCAAGGTGCTCCTGCTAAATTCCTCCCTGCCATTGCATTTTCTACTTGAACCCAAAGTTTTTTATGGGTATCATGGTGCCAGTTCAAAATCCGGACTAGACTCATAGCCTTGTAATATAAGGCTATATCCGGTATTCCCAATCCTCCCTCGGCCCTATTTCTTCTCAGAAGGTCGTGGGCTAATCTGGGTCTTTTATCGTTCCATACGAACGCCACAAACATCCTACGCACCTGTCTGAAAAAAGACCCCGGTACCTTAATTGGTATTGTATGCAACATATAAATTAATCTAGGGAGTATACTCATTTTTATGGCATTAATCCTCCCAAACCAAGTTAGATATTGGCCTTTCCATTTTTTAAACTCTTCCGCTATCTCCGTCAGTAGTATGCCATAGTTGACTTCATATAGTCTTTTCATTTCAACACTAATACGTACCCCCAAATACGTCAGGGACTCTCTCTCCCAGACAAATGCATACGTATGTCGCAGCGTCATCTCCAGTCCCATTGGGACATGGATAGGAAGGATAATTGACTTCCCCAGATTGATTTTAAAATTAGATAAGGAGCCGAACTTTTGTACCTCCAGCATAAGTGCAGCTAACGATGTCTGGGAGGACGAGAGAAGGTCATCAGCATATGCTGCGACCTTATGTTCCACCTGTCCTATTTGTGTCCCACTTATCTCTCTGTTATTTCTGATTTTACGTAAGAATGGCTCTAATATTATTGCAAATATTAAGGGTGATAATGGGCAACCTTGTCTCGTACCATTTTGGATACTAAAGCTTTCTGACAACGTTCCATTTACTTTAATTCTTGCCTTAGGGCCCGCGTACATCGACATTATCCATCCCATCATCCGCTCCCCCAGGCCTATTCCCTTCAACATTTCTCTCATAAAGCCCCAGTTCACCCTGTCAAAGGCCTTTTCGGCATCCATTGACAGAATGATCCTTGGGGCCCTATCTGGACCAGACTGCATCCAGTGGAGGACATTAAGCGCCCGAATAGTGTTATCTCTCGCCTCACGCCCTTCCATGAACCCAGTCTGGTCCAGATGTATCAACCCCCCTATGTGTCCCTGGAGCCTCAGAGCCAAGATCTTTGCTAACAATTTAGTATCCGAATTAAGAAGGGAAATAGGCCTGTAGTTTGCGCAAATCTGGGGATCTTTCCCTCCTTTTGGCAATACTGTTATATGCGCCAGAAGGGCTTCTGGTGGTAATGGGTTAGACGCATTAATTAAATTGAAGTATTTACACAATGGTTCTCTTAATACTGGAAGGAATTTTTTATAATATATATTAGTCAACCCGTCTGGGCCTGGGCTTTTCCCTAATGGCAATGTTGCTATTACCCTTTCCAGCTCCTCTACTGTGATTGGGCGCTCTAACTCTTCTGTAGTTGTTTTAGACAGCCTAGGCATTGATGCTTCATTGATGTAATCCTGTATCTCTTTTCTCTCAGGGCTTTCATTATCTACTTCAGAAATATTGTATAATGCCTCATAAAATTTACTAAATTCTGCAGCTATGGCTTTCGTTCCAACTACTTTCTTACCTCTAACCAGTAAACTGTGGACATGTCTGGATTCCTGTTGCTTTTTAAGCTGTTTAGCTAGTAGCCGCCCACACTTATTACCCTGTTCATATGCCCTATTTGCGAAGAACCTAATTTTATTTCTAACTTTTTGTTCTAGGCACTGTGAGAGCTCCGTTCGTAAGGCCTCTAGGCGCCTATTATCTGTAGGGTCAAGCTTCCTCTTGTGCTTCCCCTCCAGTTCACTGATTTTATCTAATAGGTCTTTTATCTCTTTTTTCCCTTCTTTTTTTATATACGAGCCATATGCTATCAAATCCCCTCTTATGACAGTTTTATGGGCCTCCCACACCATTTGGTCAGATACTTCCCCTGTCTTGTTTATTTCAAAGTACTCTTTTATTTTAACTCCTAATTTCTCTACTATTTCTTCCCTATCCAATAGCGACTCATTCAAACGCCATGTTCGCTCCAGACCCCCCATCTGAATTAGTTGGAACGTTAATGCTATTGGGGCATGATCTGATGTAGTGATGGGACCGATTGTGCATGAAATGACATTCTCCAGGTGGAACTGGTCCACCAGGAGAAGGTCTAGACGCGAGTACATGTCGTGTGTTTTTGAATAGTAGCTAAAGTCTTTGATTCCTGCATGTAATACCCGCCAACAGTCCACCAGATGTTGAGAGCGTATAAGTTGTTTAATTCGTTTTAGGGCTCTAAATGACAAGGCAGTTCTTCCTGTTGATGTATCCATATTGGGATCCAGCACCAGGTTAAAGTCTCCGCCCATCATCAGACAGCCCTCTCTAAATTGTTCCAATTTCTTAAATATTTTAACAAAAAAATTTACTGACCCTTCATTTGGTGCATAAATCGTCGCAAATGTATATCGTACACCATGCAGTGTACCCTTCACAAATAAGAAGCGTCCCTCAGGGTCACTCTGAACTGTCTCCATTTTCCATGGACATGACTTCTTAAAAGACATTGTGACTCCTCTGGCCCTTGCGACTGGGGACACTGCATGGTACCATTGGTTCATAGTACTCTGGGGTAAGCTAGGGACAGAATCACCCTTAAAGTGGGTCTCTTGTAAAAAGACAATGTCCGCTCCATAATGTTGCAGCTCAATCCACAGGCGCTTTCTCTTGTTCGGTGAGCTTAACCCCCTTACGTTATATGAGATGATTTTCAGAGTTGTTGCCATTCTTTAAGTTTCCCTTATAGGCTCCCGGTATCTGCCCCTCATTGTTTTCTCCCTGACCTTATTCTTGTTTATTCCATCCTCGCTGACCCTACCTACCCACATATCCCTAGAACAACCCCTATTAAAATTAAAAATTACATTTTTTAATTGTTCCATGTAAAAAACCATACATACCCCATCCCTACACCATGATACTCCCCCCTGGAGTACCTTTACTAACCCAGGTGGAGGCCTGTGTAGATGTGCGTCCCACAAGCACAGGTCCCCTCCCTTCCCTGCTGTTAGCAGGTTCCTTAAGCCCCTTACTCGGGGTTGACCTACCGACCTAAAAATGGTCTCCATACACCACCACACTCCTTCATCCCCCCCCCCTCCCCCCAGGCCTTATCTATAATTCTTTCCCCATTATGATAAAACACAAAAAAAAAAAAAAAAAAAAAAAAAGGAAAAAAGGGGGAATAAACAGCACAACTTCATCTCCAAAAAAGAGAAAAAAAAAAAAAAAAAAAAATTTTATAAGGGGGCAGAAACAGGACCCCTTGCTACTCAGTCCTTTCTTCCACTATCTAGGTCCTCTTCGGGCCAAGTCCCTATTAGTCTTTGCCCTAACTTCCTGCCACTGCTCTGGCCGTTGTAGTGGGGGTCCTATGAGATTTATTCTCCAATCTACAAAGTCCACCATAGGTAGATCCAACTTTTGCACAAAAGATTCTAAATCATCTTTAGTTCGTAGTGTTGCTGTATTCCCATTTCTAGAAGCTGTCAAGCTAAATGGGTATCCCCAACGATATTTAGTATCTACCGCACGCAGCGCTTCTAACAGGGGTCGCACTGCTCGACGCTGGTACAGGGTCCGTCGTGATATATCGGGGTATAGTGCTATGTTCAGTCCTTCAAGCAGAATTGTGGGTTTGGTGCGTGCCATTCTCATTATATTTTCTTTTATTCTATATTTATGCACTTTACAGATAACGTCCCTTGTTGTCTGAATTTTTTTTTAAAAAAAAGTTTATTTTTTTATATTTTGTTATAAAAAATTTTAAACGGGTATTTTTTCTCCTTCATTGATGTACGCTGATGAGGCGGCAGTGATGGGCACTGATAGGCGGCAGTGATGGGCACTGATGGGCGGCAGTGATGGGCACTGATGGGTGGCAGTGATGGGCACTGATGGGTGGCAGTGATGGGCAGCACTGGCAGGTGGCACTGATTGGCACTACAGGTGGGCATTGATAGGTGGTACTTGTGGGCATTGATAGGTGTCACTTGTGGGCACTGTTAGGTGGCACTGTGGGCACTGTTAGGTGGCACTTTAATTGGGCACTGATGAGGCAGATGTGCCTCTTCCACTTGGGGACCGATGTCCCTCACATCCGATCCGGTGATCGGCTTTTTTTTCTACTCGCGCTGTCAGCGTGAGTAAAAAAAAAAAACGATTACCGATCTTTTGTTTACATCATGTGATCAGCTGTCATTGGCTGACAGCTGATCACATGGTAAGGGGCCGGGACCGGCCCCTTACACAGATCGGTGATCAGCCGAGTCTCAGAGACTCGGTGATCACAACGCGCCCAGCGCGCGCAGGGAGCGTGCACAGGGGAGGCCGTCATATGACGGCCTCCCGGGAATGTAGGTCCGCGCTGTAGCCGTCATTCGGCTATAGCGCGGATGCCAAGTAGTTAATATCCCGGAAGTGGGCAGTGCATATAAGATATACAAAGAAAAAGGATTTACCAAAAAAGATACAAGAAATGCAGAAAGACACACAAATTGGCAATTTGTTATGAAAATAAAAAGGGATAAAACAGAAATAAACTTTACCCAAGTCTATTTGTTAGTAGAAGCATACTGGAACATATGGGAACTCCCAGTTTCGAACTGGCTTCGTGGAAGAACAATGTCCATATCTCAGGCTACCTAATTTATTGAAATATGGATGCGGGCTGGACTTTAGCCCTTGGCCAATCAACCCTGGGGGGGTGTTCCTGTCTCAGCCCACAAATGTTTTGTGTTCTGAAATGACCAGAGTCAAATTGGCCCAGAACGGCGCTGATTGCTGGGTCATGGATAGGATTTCCGATACCAGCGCATCAGTCCGATCGCAACAGTACCAATCACTGCCTGCCTGCCGCAATCAGGCGCCATATAACGGTTTTGTGTGGTTCTCCAGGATTCCACACCTGCTAAACATACAGAGTTACATGTACACGTAACCCATCAGGTGTACGATCAAAAGGAATTATTTTCACCTCTCTGACGCTAATATTTTAGCTTTTATGAGAGATAAAAATGGTTCCTTAGATCTCTTGATATTAATCAAAGCTTACAGACTGTCCGGAGCCTTGTGAATGCCCCCTGCAGATCCGTGTGGCCAAGATGACTAGCTGTTTTCTTTGAGCCTCAGGAAGGTGGCAATCTATGTTTACTCTAATGGGAACTTTTATTGGCATCTAGGTGTCACTTCGATCCTAGAAAAAACTGTCTATGTCCTTTTCAAATGCTAATGAAAGAACATATGTGCATGACTGACATAGAATACTATATTTTTAATAACCCAGAATTAAACTACATCTACAATTACACTACTTCTACAGATCACACCACATCTAGTTAAGGCAAAACTATTCTACACTTACATTTTCGTCACAGTACACACAACGCAGCCCCAAGCAACCTCTTAGCCCCGAGCAACCGCTTATCTCTTCTCCACATAACATTCTCTAACATTCTTTTTTCAAATGACAATTTTTTTTTTTTTATTGCATTTAAGTCCAAATATGAGATTTGAGGACTTTTTGACCCCAGATCTCATATTTCAGAGGACCTGTCATGCTTTTTTTTATTACAAGGGATGTTTACATTCCTTGCAATAGGAATAAAAGTGACCCCATTTTTTTTTTTTTTTAAACAGTGTAAAAATAAATAAAATCAAGTAAAATAAATAAGAATTTTTTTTTTTAAAAACGCCCCGTCCCCACGAGCTTGCGTGCAGAAGCGAACGCATACGTGAGTAGCGCCTGCATATGAAAATGGTGGTCAAATCACACATGTGAGGTATCGCCGCAATCCTTAGAGCGAGAGCAATAATTCTAGCCCTAGACCTCCTCTGTAACTCAAAACATGCAACCTGTAGAATTTTTTAAACGTCGCCCATGGAGATTTTTGAGGGTAAAAGTTTGACGCCATTCCATGAGCGGGTACAATTTTGAAGCGTGACATGTTGGGTATCAATTTACTCGACGTAGCATTATCTTTCACAATATAAAAAAAAAATTGGGCTAACTTTACAGGTGTCTTAATTTTTTTATTCAAAAAAGTGAATTTGTCCCAAAAAAAGTGCGCCATTTTATTCTCTAGGGTGTTAGAAAAAAAAACAATATATATAATATTTGGGGGTTCTAAGTAATTTTAAAATAGTAACTTGGATTGCAAGTGTTGTCTCGCAAAACGAGCACGATTAAGGCCAAAGCGGTGTGCTGTACCGCGTTTGGCCTGAGGTGGGGGTGCTCCGGAGCCGAGCAGAGCCGAACGTCGCCGATCCCAGCCGATCGGTGCCGTTCGGAAATGCACAGAAAGGACCGAGGACAGCACGGCTGACCTCGGCAAATCTCGGGAACAAAGTCTTTCCAAGGTTTGCCGAGGTCAGCCGACATGTCCTCCGGCCTTTTCGGCCATTTCCGAGGCTCTCCGGCGCCCCCCCCGCCTCTGGCGCCTCTGGCGGTATTGTATCCAATGGCGTCCCCAGGGGAGGGCAGAGGGGGGCCTGACCCCTAAAACATTATGCTGTGCCCCACCATGTGCCCCCCCCCAATAAAAAAAAAAATATATTTTTTTTTACAAAAAATCAATGTCTAATGCAGCGTACACACGAGCGGACTTTACGGGAGACTTTGCCCGGCGGACGGGATTTCGTCAGACAATTCGATCGTGTGTGGGCTCCAGTGGACTTTGTTTGCTCAAAAGTTGGACGGACTTATGCCGCGTACACACGGTCGGACTTTTCAGCTACAAAAGTCCGACAGCCTGTCCAACAGACTTCCGGAGGACTTTCGGCAGACTTGCGGCGGACTTGTGGCAGACTTTCTAACGAACGGACTTGCCTACACACGACCACACAAAAGTCCGATGGATTCGTACGTGATGACGTACACCAGACTAAAATAAGGAAGTTCATAGCCAGTAGCCAATAGCTGCCCTAGCGTGGGTTTTTGTCCGTCGGACTAGCACACAGACGAGCGGATTTCGGGGTCCGTCGTAGTTACGACGTAAAGATTTGAAGCATGTTTCAAATCTAAAGTACGTCGGATTTGAGGCTAAAAAAGTACGTTGAAAGTCCGGAGAAGCCCACACACGATCGGATTACCAGCCAGCTTTAGTCCGTCAGCGTCCGTTGGACTTTTGTAGACGAAAAGTCCGACCGTGTGTACGCGGCTTTAGATTTGAAACATGTTTTAAATCTATCCGCTCGTCTGTATGCTAGTTCGACGGACAAAAAGCCACGCTAGGGCAGCTATTGGCTACTGGCTATGAACTTCCTTGTTTCGATGGACTTTGGTGGATTGTATGTAGGCAAGTCCGTTCATTCGGAAAGTCCGTCATAAAGTCAGTCGAAAAGTCCGCCGGGCAAAGTCTGCCGTAAAGTCCGCTCGTGTGTACGCAGCATAAGAGGGAGAGAGTCCCCAGTCAGCTCCTGCGGGTGATTCCTCCCCCCTCCCTCGGCTTGCTGACACTGCATAATGCGAGCGCTCACACAACCACGGCCGTCCGATCTGCTCCTTCCCCTGCATCCTCATTGGCAGGGAGAAGAGCGAGTTGCAGGAAGGACTCCACCAGGACTCTCAGTTACTGAAAAAACAGACTGATTTCTCCCATCCTTAGGACAGGAGAACTGGCTTGTAAATTCCAAGAGATGCCAGACCAGAGCAGTCAATAGCAGGGGCAGGACAGCAAGAGGAGGCTGGGGAACCCCACAGTGGCAGAACACCAGGGCCCGGAGGCAAGACAACCTTTGCAACCCTGATAGTTCTCCCACTGCTTGTGATCCTTATATTTTCTTGGTGTGCTGGTGACATATATATCTTGTTTTCTGCCACCCTGGGGGATCCCAATACAGTAGGAAGGGAGCTCACTGCAGAACATGTGAAAGGGCCATTGTGGGGTCGTAGTAAAGGGCCCCCGTATTTATTTATATATCTATATATATATATATAGATATATATCTATAGATCTATAGATATATATCTATATATAGATCTATAGATCTATATATATATATATAGATATATAGATATATATATATATATATATATATAGATATATATATATATATATATATATATATATATATATATATATATGCATTTTATAGTTGCCCCCCTACATTTGTCCCTGTCCCCCCCCTAAATATGAAAGCTGGAGACGCCACTGATTGCATCCCGTTGAAGTCAATGCGGAACAAATTATTTTCGTTTCCATTGACTTCAATGGGGAAATTCGCTTTAATATGCAAGTACTTTGGATTACGAGCATTCTCTTGGAATGGACTATGCTCTTAATCCCAGGTTCCACTGTAGTTTGGAAGTAAACAAAATTATTTCAGTGCAGCTCCACTGCGGAGTGAGGACAGACCGCCCTCCTTACTGTGATGTGACATATCACATGATCAGAGACAGGAAGAAGGAGAAGCTGCCTTCCTTCAGATTAGGCGCCTCCTCAGAAATCACCAACACCCCCTTATCCTCCTCCCTCAGAGACGGGTTTAAGTGGAACTGCACTCGCTAATGCCTGAATGTCAGGCTGGAAGCTGCGGTCATGTGACAGTCAACATTCAGGGTGGGTCTCCTGGACTTAGAAGTGAGCAGCAATAGCACCATTAAAACAGAGTTCCACCCAAAAGTGGAACTTCTGCTCATCGGATTCTTTGACAGGTATCTTTTCCCACTTTTGTGAGTCCGGGCCGCGGCTGTGACGTCAGCACGGGGCTCCCTCCTCCACCCGCCGGGCCAGTAGGAGAGAGGAGCGGGCATTGCACATGCACAGTAGGGTTCCCGGCGTGAAGCCGAAAAGTTACACTGCCGGGTATTCTTACCCGCAATGGCGGCGGCAGCACCCGACAGCTGATGGAAACATCAGCTGCGGGTGCCGACATCGCTGGACTCCAGGACAGGTAAGTGTCCATTTATTAAAAGCCAGCACCTGCAGTATGTGTAGCTGCTGTTTTTTTTTTTTTTGGGGGCGGAACACCTCTTTAACTCCTCGTACAACTGAATGGTACAACTGATCTCTGTGCTGACTCACTTACTCTGATCCCACTTGTACACATCAGATTTAAAGGACACCACACCACTTCCAAGTGTGCAGCATTTTGAGGCTGGAACCGCTGGGCCTGTATCGGGCTCCACAAATACAGCAGTTATGTCACCTCCACCAGTGACACATCCCATTGTCAGGAACCATTAAACAGACGGAGACAGAAGAATGGTAAAAATGGTACAACTGATAAACGTAGTCAAAACATAGCCAGGGTTCGGTAGCCAAATCGAGTAGTCAGAACAAGCCAGGAAATCAGGAAGCCAGAGATCAGCGTAGTCAGAGGCAGAAGACAGGATCAGGAACCAGAAGGGGCATCAGCCAGGCAAGTCTTCAACAGGAACACAGCAGAAAGATATGTTGACCAAGGTGAAGGCAATTGATGAAATGAACCAGACAGTTTAAATAGCCATAAGGGGCTGGCTGTGGGCTTGACTGACCAGCAGGAGATGATTAATAGGTGAGCCACTGTGGAATGATGAGTACTGGCAATTAACTGACAGCTGAGCAATTGGAGCACAGAGAAGGAAGGGCTGAGAGCCTAGCCGTGACACCCATGGTTGATATGGGATACAGAAAATGCTCTCTCCAAACTCTGGCTTGCTCTTTTTCTCCTGATGTGCCTCATAAATCTCTCTCATGACTCCAGGCTTGGTCCCTAGGCACTCTTTCTCAAAGAGTGGGGGAGCAGCCTCTAGTGGAGGTGCCAAGCACTTAAAGTGATTGTAAAGTCTTGTTTTTTTTTGTTTAAAAAAACCAAACATGTTATACTTGCTCTGTGCAGTTGGTTTTGCACAGAGCAGCCTAGCTCCTCCTTTTCTCAGGTCCCTCTCCGACGCTCCTGGCCCCTCCCTCCTGTTAAGTGCCCCCACAGCAAGGAGCTTGCTATGGGGGAACCCGAGCCGAGCCGCAGCTCCCTGTGTCCATTCAGACATGAAGCCGTGGCCCGGCCCCTCCCCACCTCCTCCCTCTCCTCATGGGCTCACTGAATTTGATTGTGTAATATGTGCCACCGGCGCAAAACAACATTCCCTGTATTATAATGCCAATAATAAACATGTAAGGTTTGCTGCGGCTACAGGTTTTCACTATTTATACTATAGAAAGTTGAAAATGTATACATGTAAGTAGCTGCGCCATCCCTAATCAAAAATAGTGCTCACATCAACATGCTTAGTAAATAACCAATAGTAGAAATGTCCAATTCGGTCAGTTCCGAATTCGTTTAACAAATTTTCGTCAATTCGTCAATACAAAAACCCGAAAGTTCCAAAATCTGAAATAATGACTAACTATTAAATTCTAGGTATTGGAATTCCCTTTAAATGTGGCTGTTAGTGAACGTAACAAAACAAATTTATTAGGAATTATCTGAAAAAACGAATGGAACGTAATGCATTAATAATAATGAATAACAATCATAATAATAATAATAAAAACATTTTATTATTATTATTTATTATTAATTCGTTCTGTTCCATTTGTTTAGATACGGCATTCATTTATTTTGGATAGTTGGTTACTTTGGATAAATTTGTATTTGTTACGTTCACTAACGGTCATGTTTTAAAGGAAATTCCAATACCTAGAATTTAATAGTTAGTTATTATTTAGAATTTTCGGATTTTCGAATTTACGAATTTTCGAAATTACGAATTTTCAAATTTACTAATTTACGATTTTTTTTTCTAATTTTCTAATTTACGGATTGCGATCATAACGAATGACCCGAAAAACAAAAAAAAAAGAACAAAAAACTGTAATGCCCCGTACACACGGTCGGACATTGATCAGACATTCCGACAACAAAATCCTAGGATTTTTTCCGACGGATGTTGGCTCAAACTTGTCTTGCATACACACGGTCACACAAAATTGTCGGAAAATCCGATCATTCTGAACGCGGTGACGTAAAACACGTACGTCGGGACTATAAACGGGGCAGCGGCCTATAGCTTTCATCTCTTTGTTTATTCTGAGCATGCGTGGCACTTTGTGCTTCAGATTTGTGTACACACGATCGGAATTTCCGACAACGGATTTTGTTGTCGGAAAATTTTATAGCCTGCTCTCAAACTTTGTGTGTCGGAAAATCCGTTGGAAAATGTGTGATGGAGCCCACACACGGTCTGAATTTCCGACAACAAGGTCCTATCACACATTTTCTGTCAGAAAATCCGACCGTGTGTACGGGGCATAAGATCTGAAGATCTGTTTGGAAATACAGATATAACAGAAAACACTTTCACATGTTGTTTCTAATGTCTATTGAATGTTTATTACATTAAAGTTCATTAAACAAAAAAAAAAAAAAAAAGGCGGAGTGGAGGACACATGTTTCCTGTGGACAGTGGAGCTCCAACTACAGGTTGGGCGTCACCATTTGGCGTCACCATTTGGCCGTACTCTAAGTTACAAACCTTTATTGATTGAGAGCTTGTTCTCCGTTTAAAGGATATCCTATACTTATAGATATCACTGATTTAATTTCAGAGCATTTTACTCCTGATGATTGGCATGAGCCATGAAACGTGCGTCGAGTTACATCGAACTGATGCTTAGACAATTTTGGCTCACCATGAAAAATCGATTATGTTCATTGAACTTTTATGAATGGATGAGTGTCCTTTTGCTACTACAATGTTTATTATGTTTTATCTTACTCTGTATAACTATTACATTTTCATGCAAATGTAATACATTATATTGTGTCCTGGATTACAGATTGACACTCTATGATGTCATTTGTTATTAATAAAACATTTTATAAATGAATTGATTAAGGTATGCATTCAGTGACTTGCCTCATATAAAGTGCCTTTTCTTTCCTCCTTTTGTTGTATACATATCAGGGATGGAGGCTTGTCATTGTTACAATTAGGTTGTGTTAGGTCGCATCCACTATACAGCCATTCATTGTTTGTTACAATAAAGTTCAATAAAAAAATAAAAAGGTGGAGTGGAGGTCATGTGTTTCCTGTGGACAGTGGGGCTCCAACTACAGCCATTCATTGTTTGTTACAATAAAGTTCAATAAAAAAAAAAAGTGTAGTGGAGGCCACATGCTTCCTGTCAATCGTGGAACTCCGCTCTGCAGCCTGACCCCTTCTTGGAAATAGCAGGCAGCCTGCTGAAGAGCCAAGGTTGGCATCTTCTGGGGCACCACATATGGGGGGATGGAACGCACCGTGCGAGATGTCCTGCTCAAGGCCTTGGATAACCTGACTGGGCAGAGCTTCACGAGGTTCCGCAACAAACTATCTGACTGTAAAATTGAGGAGGGCTTCAGAAATATCCGCAGAGGAACGCTAGAGAATAAAGATCGTGAGGATGTAGTGGATCTGATCCTGAGTCACTACATGGATTCTTATGGACCGGAGCTGACGGTGGATGTTCTGGAAAGCATCAATGAGAGTCAAGTGGCCTTGGAACTTAGGAAGGACCTGGAGAATGGTAAAGCTGGCCATAGGCTTTGGATGCCTGTTGTAAATGGGGGTATACCGGTCACGGGCATCTCATTTATACGCAGGGAGACTATAGGCCCCTTTCACACTCATGCAGTGCGATTAGACCGCAGTGTGGGGTGGCACGGTGTACCTGTGGGTTTGGTGCAGGTTAGCTGCACTTTCCCATTTCGAGGGACTGTCCCTCATTCAGGAACAAAGTCCCTCTGTCCAGGGACGGCCCGTCCATCAGGGGCGCATTGGGCGCCGCCTCCTCTTTCCATCACCGCCGTCACCCCCTATTCAGGCCGCCGGGCGCATTAGTGATAGGGGCGGGGTTTTTTTTAAGCACCTGATTAGAGCCAGAGGCTCTAATGGGCTTCAAAATAGGGTGGACTCCGGACGCAGAGCATTGCGCTCTGAGCCCACACAGGTGTGTTAGAATAGCAAATAATTATTCGCTATTCTAACACTGAGTCGCCTCCCAGCCAATCAGGAAGCGTGTAAGACGCGTTTCCCGATTGGTCAAAAGGAGAAGCGTTCTGATTGGCCGCCGAGGAGGAGGGAGGAGACGGAAGCCGCCAAACAGGGGAAGGTGATGCCCGCGGAGGAGAGCCAGGTAAGCCGCCTGTGGTTGAGGTACGTGCACCGACCGGACCGACCCAACCGGGGGGGGGGCAGGTACACTGTTTGCCGCCCCCCCAAAAAAAATTACCACCAGTTGCCACTGCCTCTCTTTCCTCCTCATTTGTCCCTCATTTTGGTCTGATCTATATAGTTGTATATAAAATTCACTATTTATCTATCCAAACGTGTTTCCCAGCGCTAAAACCTTTCATCTGATTTCTAAATTGTTGCATTTGTAAATTCCAAATGCCAATATAAAGGAATAGTAGTGGTAAAAAAAAGCACTTGTGGGTTTAACCAATATATATATATATATATATATATATATATATATATATATATATATATATATATATATATATATATATATATATAATATATATATATATAATATATATATATATAATATATATATATATATATATATATATATATATAATATATATATATATATAATATATATATATATATATAATATATATATATATATATATATATATATATATATATATATATATATATATATATATATATATATATATATATATATACATACACAATTTTCCTTTAAAGGGGGTGAGTCCTATGCCTACGTACTTTTGCTAATGGGTGTCCCTCGTTCCCATTTCGGAAATTTGGGACTGCCATTGACTTCTATTATGTCCTGCAGTTTGGGTGCGCCTTCTGAAAGTGCACCAAAAGTCCTGCATGCCCCAAAATTGGGGGACGTAACAACAGGTCACTGCTTCTGTTACATGGTAATATCTGGGTTTGCAAAGTCATTTGGTGCACACATTGTTGATTCATATTCTATTTGTATATGCGATTGTAGATTGTTATGTTTTGTATTTATATGTTTTGCATTACAGTATGTAGTTTTGAAAGGCAGCTAATTCCCTTTCAGCCCCTCCTCTTAAAGGATAAGTTCACCTTTTGACAAAAATAACAAAAAGCAAATTTTTTTGCAGGTAAAAAAAAAGTGCATTTATTTATTTTTTGTTTTGGGAGCCTGTAAAGCAATGCACCAGCGATCAGCAGATTGTTGATGCCATGCAGGTCTCCTGCAGATGTGTCAGTGTATGGGCATGCTCATACCTCGTATGAGGAAGCTGATACATTCTGAAAGGAAGAATCAATGAACTACCACAGTGTCAGGGATGTGCAGTCAGGGGAGGCTGTAAAAGGAGGAGCCTGTAAAAAAAAAAAAAAAAAAAAATCGAGCTTCGAGGGTTGTAGCTCGGCGACCTGGGGTGGTATGGGGGTATGTAGCCTATGTCATACCCCACCGTTGGTAAAAATTTGGAGCTCCTACGACCTATGGTTCCAGAGATATGGGGCTCCTTGCGCAGTGTGTTAGAAGCTACATACAGAGCGGCCAGTTTAAATACAAGCTGGCACACTCTGTTTGCAGCAGACAGAGAGGATGAGCTCACAGTGCCTCTCCTCACTTCTTGTCAGAGGCTCTAAGCTCAATGGACAGCTTTGAACCTTCAACCAATGGTAAAGCACTATTGGTCCAAACTGTCCAATAAAAATGCTGCAGTGGAGGCATGTGTCAGGAGACTAGTAGACCAGACTGTGTGGACTGCACAAAGATAACCCAAAACGCATGTAAGTGAATAAATAATATTTATTAAAATAGTTGATAATTCAGAAAATACAAACAGTGCCAATCCAACACAACAAACCCACAGCAAACAACAATATATACAGCAAAGGCAAAGGGCAATACCAGAATCACAGATGTCAGCCAGGCCAGGGTCATACACAGCAGGTCAGCAGGAACAAGGGATATACCAGAAACATAAACTTTTAACCAAGCCAAGGTCATACACAGGAGATAAGCAACTGAACAAGGGCAGGTTGGGAAAGGGAGATAATGGATGGGATAGGATACAGGCTCAGGCTCAGGAGCAGGAGCAGGTTCAGGTTCCGATACAGGAGATACAGGTTTACAGAATACGGGATAACAGGTCAGGGCGCAAGGAAGAAAGATACCAAGGCAAGCATGTGAGGGCTTGCCGGGTATTTATAGGACTGACTATAATTGACTTCACACCTGAGCGCAGGGAGTGTTGTCTGCTCCATACTGCCAGGATCCATCCGCTGGTGGACGTCAGTACTGCAGCCAAAAGATGAAATGACACCAGCAGGGAAATATTCTCCTGACAGTTCAACACTGCCAGGAGACACCTGCTGGTGGACCCCAGTACTGCATGCCACACGATATATCTTACCAGCGGATGGACCCTTTCCTGACAGTACCCCTCCCTAAAGGAGCGGCCTCCGGACGCTCCAACTAGTCTTAATTGTCCATAGTCTATGGCATCAGGCAGAATGGTGGAAGAAGGCATTTCAGGCTGGTCGTCAGGCACATCCGGGCAGACAGCTGGCATGTCAGAGTCATTGAGCTGGGCAGCGGACAGGAACAAACCAAGCTGGGCAGCAGACAGAAACAAACCAAGCTGGGCAGCAGACAGGAACAAACCAAGCTGGGCAGCAGACAGGAACAAACCAAGCTGGGCAGCAGACAGGAACAAACCAAGCTGGGCAGCAGACAGGAACAAACCAAGCTGGGCAGCAGACAGGAACAAACCAAGCTGGGCAGCAGACAGGAACAAACCAAGCTGGGCAGCAGACAGGAACAAACCAAGCTGGGCAGCAGACAGGAACAAACCAAGCTGGGCAGCAGACAGGAACAAACCAAGCTGGGCAGCAGACAGGAACAAACCAAGCTGGGCAGCAGACAGGAACAAACCAAGCTGGGCAGCAGACAGGAACAAACCAAGCTGGGCAGCAGACAGGAACAAACCAAGCTGGGCAGCAGACAGGAACAAACCAAGCTGGGCAGCAGACAGGTACAAACCAAGCTGGGCAGCAGACAGGTACAAACCAAGCTGGGCAGCAGACAGGTACAAACCAAGCTGGGCAGCAGACAGGTACAAACCAAGCTGGGCAGCAGACAGGTACAAACCAAGCTGGGCAGCAGACAGGAACAAACCAAGCTGGGCAGCAGACAGGAACAAACCAAGCTGGGCAGCAGACAGGAACAACCAAGCTGGGCAGCAGACAGGAACAAACCAAGCTGGGCAGCAGACAGGAACAAACCAAGCTGGGCAGCAGACAGGAACAAACCAAGCTGGGCAGCAGACAGGAACAAACCAAGCTGGGCAGCAGACAGGAACAAACCAAGCTGGGCAGCAGGCTCCGGGTCGTCGAGCTGGGCAGCAGGCTCCGGGTCGTCGAGCTGGGCAGCAGGCTCTGGGTCGTCGAGCTGGGCAGCAGGCTCTGGGTCGTCGAGCTGGGCAGCAGGCTCTGGGTCGTCGAGCTGGGAAGCAGGCTTCGGGTCGTCGAGCTGGGCAACAGGCTCCGGGTCATCGAGCTGGGCAGCAGTCTCTGGAGCATTAGGCCGAACAGCGAGTACCGTAAGGGCAGGCCGGATTACAGGCACCGGCTCAGCAAGCTGGGTAACGGACCCCGGCCCAGTGGGCTGGGTAACAGGCCCGACTCAGCGAGCTGGACACCGGGCACTGGTTCGGCAAACCGGATAACAGGTACCGGCTTGACAGGCAAAGTGACAGACTTCGGTTTAGCAGACTGGGTAATGGGCACCGGATCAGCAAACCGGGTAACGGGCACCGATTCAGCAGGCTGAGACATGGGCACCGAAACTCCAGGCTGAAACACGGGCACGAAACTTCAGGCTGAGACACGGGCACCGAAACCTCAGGCTGAGATACCAACATCACGACATCAGGCTGGAAGACAGGTACCAGGATATCAAGCTGGAGGATGGGCACATCAGACCGGAAAGTGGGTACCGAAACATCAGACCGGGCAGCAGGTGCTGGAACTTCAGGCTGGACAGCAAAGACAGGCGCTGGCACATCAGGCAGAACAGCAGGTACTGGCACAACAGGCTGAACAACAGGTACATCAGACTGGTCAGTAGTCACTGGAGCGTCAGACTGGAACATGGACACTGGGATTTCGGGCTGACCAGCAGGCACTGGGACGTCAGGCTGGGTAGCAGGCACTGGGACATCAGGCTGGGTAGCAGGCACTGGGACATCAGGCTGGGTAGCAGGCACTGGGACGGGAGGCTGGGTAGCAGGCACTGGGACGGGAGGCTGGGTAGCAGGCACTGGGACGGGAGGCTGGGTAGCAGGCACTGGGACGGGAGGCTGGGTAGCAGGCACTGGGACGGGAGGCTGGGTAGCAGGCACTGGGACGTGAGGCTGGGTAGCAGGCACTGGGACGTGAGGCTGGGTAGCAGGCACTGGGACGTGAGGCTGGGTAGCAGGCACTGGGACGTGAGGCTGGGTAGCAGGCACTGGGACGTGAGGCTGGGTAGCAGGCACTGGGACGTGAGGCTGGGTAGCAGGCACTGGGACGTGAGGCTGGGTAGCAGGCACTGGGACGTGAGGCTGGGTAGCAGGCACTGGGACGTGAGGCTGGGTAGCAGGCACTGGGACGTGAGGCTGGGTAGCAGGCACTGGGACGTCAGGCTGGGTAGCAGGCACTGGGACGTCAGGCTGGGTAGCAGGCACTGGGACGTCAGGCTGGGTAGCAGGCACTGGGACGTCAGGCTGGGTAGCAGGCACTGGGACGTCAGGCTGGGTAGCAGGCACTGGGACGTCAGGCTGGGTAGCAGGCACTGGGACGTCAGGCTGGGTAGCAGGCACTGGGACGTCCGGCTGGAAGGTAGGCACATCAGACTGGAAGATGAGAACATCAGATTGGGGCACAGGGACCTTAGGCGGAGACACTGGCTGGATAGCAGGCAGAGGTTTGGCAGAATCAGGTTTAGCTGGCCCGCAAGCAGACTGGAGTGGGTTGGTTGGTGTGGAAGCAAGTTGGGTTACTGGCAGGATCGTGTGGGTAGGAAAGAACTTTTGTTTCTTTTTTGGTTTAGCCCGTGCAGTTTTGTATGTAGGTGCAGGGCTGTAAGAAAAGAAAGTAGCTGGGCAGAAGGAAGACCAAGGAACTGTAGCTGGAGGAGGGTTTTGTGGGACTGTTACAGGTGAAGGAGAAGAGACAGGTGGATTGAAGGCAGGATAGGTTCTACACTGGGAGACTGGGTAGTAGTATTTGGTAGGGGCCTGATTAAACTGGGCTGTAGCTGAGGTTGCCATAGGCGATGGGGAGATAGATTTTTGGGAAGGCAGATGATTAATGGCAGGGCTGGAATATTGTGGCTTAGCTAAAGACAGGAGATCTGACCATGCCTGCAGCAAAGGTTGAACAAACGCTGATTCACACACAGCCTGACTAACCAGAGATTGTACTGAATAAATGCAATCGAATAACACCTGCTGGGAACAAGCGGAATAATGTTCATCAAAGAAAGCCGGATCATCCTCTAACAATCATACCAGGGATTCAACCTGGTCACAACTGAAAGGAGGGGAGAAATCGTCACTACCTTCGGGAACGCATGACAAGGCTGACATTGTACATAATTGGATCAAAGGCTGAACATCCTCAAATAACGCATGACCCTGATCTACTAGTAAATGGGCTGATTGGATCGTTTCCAGCAGTTGGTCACGGGTCCAATCTTCAAGAGTCTGACAGCAATATTCATTATCCTCTGCCGCCAGCAGAGAATAATAGACAATTTCATCAAAGTCCATCTTTTGCGCGCCCACAGTAACAGGACGGTTTCTCAGTGCAGCCACGTCTGGTCAGGGATGGCCTTGGTATACTGTCAGGAGACTAGTAGACCAGACTGTGTGGACTGCACAGAGATAACCCAAAACGCATGTAAGTGAATAAATAATATTTATTAAAATAGGTGATAATTCAGAAAATACAAACAGTGCAAAACCAACACAACAACCCCACTACAAACAACAATATATACAGCAAAGGGGCAATACCGGAATCACAGATGTCAGCCAGGCCAGGGTCATACACGGCAGGTCAGCAGGAACAAGGGATATACCAGAAACATAAACGTTTAGCCAAGCCAAGGTCATACACAGGAGATCAGCAACTGAACAAGGGCAGGTTGGGAAAGGGAGATAATGGATGGGATAGGATACAGGTTCAGGTTCAGGTTCCGATACAGGTTTACGGGATACAGGTCAGGGCACAAGGAAGAAAGATACCAAGGCGGGCATGTGAGGGCTTGCCGGGTATTTATAGGACTGACTATAATTGACTTCAAGTCACACCTGAGCGCAGGGAGTGTTGTCTGCTCCATACTGCCAGGATCCATCCGCTGGTGGACGTCAGTACTGCGGCCAAAAGATGAAATGACACCAGCAGGGAAATATTCTCCTGACAGTTCAACACTGCCAGGAGACACCTGCTGGTGGACCCCAGTACTGCATGCCAAACGATATATCTTACCAGCGGATGGACCCTTTCCTGACAGCACGCATCTCACTGCAGTGTCCTAGAAGGGGGCATGTATCTAAAAGACAAATACTCTCTTCCAGCTCAGCCCTCTTAAAGTGGTGTTCCACCCAAAAAATAAAAAATACATGAAAATTCCTAAAAAAAAATTAAAAAAAAAAAACATTTGGAATTTTTTTTTTAACTCACCTCTAAATGCCTGTTGCTAGGGGGTCCCTCGTAGTCTGCCTCTTTCAGTGCCTGGGCTGGTGACATCACTTCCCCCTCGGCACAGGAAGGACTCGGCTCTGCTCCCTCCCTCTTGTCAATCACCTGGGACCCATTACAGGTCCCAGGTGACTGAGCGGCCAATCATGGCGCGCGGCGCCGCTTGCGCATGCGCAATGGGTGCCCCGCTGTGAAGCCACAGCCCGGCGCCCACAGTCGCAATGCCGGCGCCGCCGGACGGCGAATGCCGGCCCCCGCATCGCTGGACTCCGCGACAGGTGAGTGTCCGATTAAAAGTCAGCAGCTGCACTATTTGTAGCTGCTGACTTTTATTTTTTTTTTAATGGGCCCTCCTCTTTAACTACAAGGAAAAAACATGTGTTTATGTGTATAAGATTTACCCACAATCCCATGTGGGTAAGAGGGAGAAACTGATTCTTCTGAAAAGGTACAAGCTAAATCATATATTATTATGCTATATGTTATAAGATAATAATTTTAATTTTTATCTATTTACTGTGAAGTTACTGGTTGGAAGTTATAACTTCAAACTTCAGTAATTTGTCCGGTAAGCCACCTGCTTGAGTACAGATTTTGAAAATATAGTAAATTACCTTAAAAATAATATATAATAATTATTTGTATGTTACTTATGGTAATTAACCCCTTGCCACCCGGGCCAATTCTGACACTTTTCTCCTACATGTAAAAATCATCATTTTTTTTTTGCTAGAAAATTACTCAGTACCACCAAATATTATATATATATTTTTAGCAGACACCCTAGAGCAGGGGTCTTCAAACTACGGCCCTCCAGTTGTTCAGGAACTACAATTCCCATCATGCCTAGTCATGTCTGAGAATGTCAGAGTTTTACAATGCCTCATGGGATGTGTAGTTCTGCAACAGCTGGAGGGCCGTAGTTTGAGGATCCCTGCCCTAGGGAATAAAAAAGCCCTCTGAGGGCTTCACAGAACAGCTGTATTTATACTGAGATTAACTTACACACAGTTGGACTCTATTTACTAATTAGAAGACTTCTGAAAGCAATCTAGATTTTAGTTAGGGGTATCAGAGTAAAGGGGGGCTGAATACAAATGTACACCACACTTTTCACATATTTATTTGTAAAAATTGTTGAAAACCATGTATCATTTCCTTCCACTTCACATTTATGTGCCACTTTGTGTTGATCTATCACATAAAATCCCAATAAAATACATTTACATTTTTGGTTGTAACATGACAAAATTTCAAGGGGTGTGATTACTTTTTCCAGGCACTGTATCCCTCCATTTAGGCGCCAACATTTCTTAATGAAACAAAATGCACGTGTCTAGTTTACAGAATGAAGATTTGCTTTTCAGACGAAACTTAGATTTTTTGTACATTTAGATGTGTCTGAATTTCCATATGGACAAAGTAACGAATGTCAACGAATCCAAAAAAAAGTTGTAACAAAATTAACAAATGCATTTGTTTCATTCGGAATCATTGTAAATAGCAGGTTGTTAAGGCGCGAGTGTCTGCTGCATCCTTAACAACAATGACCCAACTGCGGTCAGCAGCATTTCCCACTGACAACAGAATGTAAACAAAACAAGTGCCGACAATAAATAAAGAAAAAGAAAACTGCGTGGGGGTCCCCTCTATCCATACCAGACCCTTTGGGTCAGATATGGATTTTGAGGCGACCCCATGCCAAAATAAAAAAAAAAGGGAGTGGGATCCCCCCAAAATATATACCAGACCCTTAGGTCAGATATGGATTTTGAGGCGACCCCATGCCAAAATAAAAAAAAAAAGGGAGTGGGATCCCCCCAAAATATATACCAGACCCTTAGGTCTGATATGGATTTTAAGCAGAACCCAACACCAAAAGTAAACCCTGGGTTGTGGGGGAGCTACACCCCTACTTCTTCATCATAAAAAAAAAGTTGAAGTCAAAAGTAAATAAAAACACAGACAATTGGTGCCAAAGGTGCTTCATCAAAGTATTGAACAAAGGATCTGATACTTATGTACATGGGATTTTTTTTTTTATTTTTACCAAATTTGCAAAAATTTCAAACAAACTTCTTTCACGTTGTCATTATGGGGGATTGTTTGTAGGGTTTTAAGGAAAATAATGAATTTAATCCATTTTGCAATAAGGCTGTAACATAACATAATGTAGAAAAAGTGAAGCACTGTGAATACTTTCCGGATGTACTGTAAATGTATCTTCTGTCCCAGAGGAGAAGTGTGAGGGATTTTATGTAAATAAGAGATCCTTTTTTTTTCTCTCTCTCAGGAGTTTTTCCAAATGTTCCAGAAACAAGACCATCAAGGAGGCCGGTGCAGGGTGCTGAAGATGAAGGGTAACTATGCTCCTCTTTCAATCATAACCAGCAAAGTCCATTTATAACAGAAGTTTAACCACTTCAGCTCCGGAAAGTTTACTACCCCCTTCCTGATCAGGCCATTTTTTGCGATACGGCACTGCTTTATTTTAACTGACAATTGCACGAACATGCAACGCTGTACCTGAATAAAATTGATGTAATTTTTGCCCCCACAATTAGAGATTTCTATTGGTGGTAATTGTTCACTTTTGCAGTTTTTATTTTTTGCGCTATAAACAAAAAAAGAGCGTCAATTTTGAAAATAAAATATATTTTTTTACTTTTTGCTATAATACATATCCAAAAAAAAATGTAAAAAAATCTAATTTCTTCATCAGTTTAGGCCAATATGTATTCTTCTACATATTTTTGGTAAAAAAAAACAATAAGCGTATATTGGATTGGTTTGCGCATAAGTTATAGAGTCTACAAACTATGGGATATTTTTATGCAATTTTTATGTATTTATTTTTTACTCGTAATGGCGGCGATCAGTGACTTATAGCGGGACTGCGACATTGCGGCGGACAGATCAGACACTAAGTGACAACTTTACAGTGATCAGTGCTAAAAAATATGTACTAAAAAATATGTACTAACACTGGCATGGAAGGGGTTAACATTAGGGGTGATCAAAGGGTTAAATGTGTCCCTAGGAAGTGCTTTCTAACTGTGTGGGGGAGGGGCTTGTACTGTGGGAAGACGGAGATCCCTGTTCCTACTTAGCAGAAAAACAGAATGGCGATCTACCTTGTTTACATAGGCCATTCTGCCAATGTTGGGAACGATTGGCCGGTGCCAGCATGCCGTAAACCCAGAAGTGGCGATGACCTACAGGTATGTGATTTCGCCTGTAGAAGCTGCCGCCCCATATATATATATATATATATACGTGGGGTGGTCAGAAAGCGGTTCATCTCCCTATATTTTGCCTTCCCTGGTTCCTTTCCTCTCCCCTTATTAACATGATGTAATGTAATTTTGAAATAAAACCTTTCCGTTTTCATTACCTAATTTTAGATCCAGTGATATCCTCACTGGGTCTCTGTGCTTCTCTGTTCACTGCAAGACGATCACGGCTGGTGGGAGGGGCCAACAGGTTTCTGTAACCATCACAGCAACCTGACTCGGCACTCCTCTGAGGAGCCCTCGGCCCTGATGCAAGCAGTGGGCGGGCTCTTGGGAGCCGTAAACACACACATGTCCCTCTTCTGTGAGGAGAGGAGAGATTGTGAGCTCCTACTAGCTGGGAACCACGATCTCTCATCTCCTGTAGTCAGTCCCCTCCCCCCCCACAGTTAGAACACACACATAGGGAACACAATTAACCCCTTGATCGCCCCCTAGTGTTAACCCCTTCCCTGCCAGTGTCATTTACATGGTAATCAGTGCATTTTTATAACACTGATCGCTGTATAATTGTCGATGGTCCCAAAAATGTGTCAAAAGTGTCCGATCTGTCCGCCGTAATGTCGCAGTCCCAATAACAGTTGAAGATCACCGCCATTACTAGTAATTTTGTTTGGGTGTAACGTTGTATGACCGCGCAATTGTCAGTTAAAGCGACGCAGTGACATATATCAAAAAATGGCCTGGTCATTGAGCAGCCAAATCTTCTGTGGCTGAAGTGGTGAAAGAAGAATTTCACTCTCTCAATGAAAATTGACTATGTGTAATCCTTATGCTACTAACATTAGTAAATACATAGGGAGGTATTTATATTTACTTGTTTAAAACTTTTTTTTATTCCTTCAGTAACTTCCTGGTTCCTGTTCTAGGCCAAAATTATGTCATACATCCCAGGAGTATTCTCAGATAAGCACACCCTCCTGCCTGTATGCCTGAGCTAAGGGCAGGTGGATTCCATGGAGTACTTACTATGCTGGGGGGGGGGGGGGGCTGTTTTCAAATTGGAGACATGGATGGTGGAGTTTGCTTTTGAATATTAACCCTTTCATGACTAAGCCTATTTTTGAAATTTGGTGTTTACAAGATAAAATCCGTATTTTTTGCTAGAAAATTATTTATAGCCCCCAAACATTATATATATATTTTTTAGCAGAGAATCTAGAGAATAAAATGGTGATTGTTGCAATATTTTATGTCATACAGTATTTGTGTTTTAAACGCAACTTTTTGGGAAAAGGGACACTTTCATGAATTTTGAAAAAACCAAACAGTAAAGTTACCCCAATTTTTTTGTATAATGTGAAAGATGATGTTACGCTGAGTAAATAGATACCAAACATGTCACGCTTTATAATTGCTCGCACTTGTGGAATGGCGACAAACTACGGTACCTAAAAATCTCCATAGGCAACGTTTTAATTTTTTTTTCCGGTTACCAGGTTAGAGTTACAGAGGAGGTCTAGTGCTAGAATTATTGCTCTCGCTCTGACGATCGCGGCGATATCTCACATGTGTGATTTGAACACCGTTTACATATGCGGGCGCGACTTCCGTATGCGTTTTCTTTGCTGCGCGAGCTCGCGGGGACGGGAGGCGCTTTAAAAAAATGTTTTTTCTTATTTATTTTATTTATTTTTATATTAATAAATTGTGTTGTAAAAAAAAAAAAAAACATCCCTTGTGACAGTAATAGGTGGTGACAGGTCCTCTTTATGGAGGGGTCGAGGGTCTAAAAGACCCCCGATCCCTCCTCTGCACTTCAAAGTATTCAGATCGCCATTTTCGGCGATTCTGAATACTGTGTATTTTATTAAACCTGAGTAAACCCGAGTAAACGGGAAGTGACGTCATGACGTCGCTTTCGTGTTTACTATTAGGAGGCTGGAACCAATCCGCTCACGGCTTCACTCCAGTCCGTCCCCCAGCCGGGGTCATCGGGCCTCCCGATGGAATGAGAGGCACGGTAAGAGCGGCGGGAGGGGGGGGGACATCCCCTCCCGCTCCCTCAGTATAACAGCCGAGCGGCTTTTAGCCGTATCGGTTGTTATACCAGGAAAGCCGATCGCCGGCTCTAAAAAAACAGTACAGGGATGATGCCTGCAGCTGCGGGCATCATCCCAATATAACCCCGGAAAGCCATCATCTGCGTACGCTCGGCGGGAAGGGGTTAAAGACAAATTCATAGTGTTTTTGGTTTGTGGTGCTCAAGTGTAGTGTAGTTCTGCTTTAAGAGAGGAAGGGTAGAGCTGGTGTTTGTTTACTATTACATTGTTTACACCTGTAGTTGCTGTTGTTGGCTCACAACGATCACGAGGTACAGAGCCACTCTATTTGGCTCTGTGATCTGTGTTGTCTGATAGTGTGATCACAAGGCATTATGAGCACCCGTGCATGCACATTGTACACAAGGATGTTTTAACAGGGAAGCCCCCAACTGGCCATTTATTAGAATGTCAGGCCACGGGGGTGGGTAGACTGTATTCGTTGTAAATATAGTAAAATAATGTGAATTTCACCTTGTTGTTTCTCATTTTTTAGGGCGGCCCCCAGTAACATGACCGATGCCCTGACCTGCTGCGTGTGCATGGAACTCTATACGGATCCGGTGTCTCTGCCGTGTGGCCATAGCTACTGTAAGGATTGTATCATCAGGACGTGGCAGAACCAGCATCCAGGGGTGGTCTCCTGTCCTCTGTGCGCACGGACCTACCCCAACAGGCCAGAGCTGAACAAGAACTGGGGTCTGTGTCAGCTAGTGGAGGCCTATAGAGCTCAGCCCGGCCAGCACTCCTAATACATGAAGTCCGGGGGGGGGTCTATAGGTGAACAGATCCCCCTGCGGGCCAAAATAGACATCAGATACAGTAAAGCCCTTCTCCGGGGGACAACAATACTCCCTTGCAGTGGAGTTGCCCCCACACTTCAGGCTTGAAGTGCTTCTACTCACTAAATGGCTTTTACCTTAATGCATTCTAACACTAGGGGCTCTAACTATTTAAGGCGCTTGAGTCTCCTTAGATATTAGCAGATGATATAAATGAATGCAAAGTGTTGAAAAGTAAAAGTGAGAATAATGTGCGAGGTTTTAGTGTTTTCTTTATTCATTATTCTCTGTAAATGGAGAAGGCGGAGTGGTTCTGGATTTCAGTGAACATACACTATATTACCAAAAGTATTGGGACACCTGCCTTTACACGCACATGAACTTTAACTGGTTCCCGACCAGCTCGCGTACATATACTGCGGCACAGTGGCACCGCTGCGTCAAACCCTATACATATACGGGGGTTCCTTTTAAGAGCCGCCAGAGGGCGCACGCGCTGCACGGCGGGGGACCCGATGCGCTCGGCCGGTGGTCGCGCGCACAAGCGCCAGCACTGGGATTTGTGTGTGTGTGTGTGTGTGTGTGTGTGTGTGTGTGTAAACACACAAATCCCTGTGCTGTCAGAGGAGAGGAGACATGTCGTTTGTTCCTAGTAAGTAGTAAGACCAGTTTGCTCTGAAAAGTAGGACTTTAAATGGATCACAGACAGAAAGAATATAGAAAAATAATTGGATTTTTAATATTACATAAATAGACAACTCATGGTGAAAAACACAATACAAAGCATTGGATAAAACCAAGACATATACATGAAAAAAACAGAATTAAAAGACCAACAATGAACCAAAGCCCAGAAGCTGCCAGGACGACAGTAAGTTCCTAGTAAGTAGGAACAGAAAAATGTCTCCTCTCCTACTCAGTCCTATCCCCATACAGTTAGAACACACTGAGGGAACACATTAACCCCTTGATCAGCCCCCTAGTGTAAACCCCTTCCCTGCCAGTGTCATTTACACAGTAATCAGTGCATTTTTATAGCACTGATCGCTGCATAAATGTCAATGGTCTCAAATATGTGTCAAAAGTGTCCGATCTGTCCGCTTCAATACCGCTAAAAAGCACAGATCACCGCCATTACTAGTAAAAAAAATAAAAATGCCATAAATCTTTCCCATAGTTTGTAGACGCTATAACTTTTGCGCAAAACAATCAATCGATTTTTTTTTTTTTTTTTTTTTTTTTTACCAAAAATATATGGAAGAATACCTATTGGCCTAAACTGAAGGATGAAGAAATTTGTTTTTTAAAAACATTTTTGGGGATATTTATTATAGCAAAATGTAAAAAATGTTTTTTTTTTTCAAAATTGTCGCTCTTTTTTTGTGTATCGCACAAAGAATAAAAACCGCAGAAGTGATAAAAAAAGCTCAATTTGTGAGAAAAAAAGGACGCAAATTTTGTTTGGGTACAGCATTGCATGACAATTACCAGTTAAAACGAAGCAGTGCCAAATTGTAAACAGTGCTCTGGTCAGGAAGTGGTTAATGACATCCCAGTCTTAGTCCATAGAGTTTAATATTGAGTTGTCATAGGCTATATATATATATATATATATATATATATATATATATATACACACACACACACTCTGCATTCAGTGTAGCCTATATCTACAGTGCATTCTGTGGTGCACAGTGTCTAATACAGTGAAGTGTGGTGTTGCAAAACAAAAAATGCATCATGGGGGTTATTTACTAAAGGCAAATCCACTTTGCACTACAAGTGCAAACTAAAAGTGCAAAGTGCACTTGAAATTGCACTGAAAGTGCACTTGCTGTAAATCTAAGTGCACTTTCAGTGCAATTTCAAGTGCACTTAGCACTTTTTGTTTGCAATTGTAGTGCAAAATGGATTTGCCTTTCGT
This sequence comes from Lithobates clamitans, assembly GCA_037952925.1. Lineage (NCBI taxonomy): Eukaryota > Metazoa > Chordata > Amphibia > Anura > Ranidae > Lithobates > Lithobates clamitans. The sequence continues at coordinate 568,824 of JBBGZY010002882.1, read as the reverse complement.
AAATAACTCCCCATGCACGGAAGGCCACCAAGGAGAGGCAGACACTCACAGGCCACTAAATGAGGGCAAGCAGCTTCTGTATCTACTGTCAACAGTGGTGGTCGTGGGCATGGTGCATCCTCTGCAGGCCTTGGGGCACGCTTGTCCTTTTTTTCTGCTGCTGGCTGTGTTATTGAGCCACAACATGCAGAAAAGTTGGTGGAGTGGATAAAAAAAAGCCATCCTCATCCTCCTCATCCTCTGTCACCCAGGCTCAGAGTAGTTTGGCCTCCAACGCAGCTGCCAAAGCGGCCTATTCCACCGGCTCCTTGTCCACAGTCACTCCTTCCATAGCCCCACCATCATGCAAGGGAGGAGTCCCCAGAATTATTCGACCACAGTGTTGGTTATATGCTGCTGGAGGATGCGCAGCGATTTGAAGGCTCCGATGAAGGTTCATAGTTAAAGAGGCAAGAATTTGGGACTTTAAATGAGACGCGAGTCTCCTGATGATGGTTCACAGGTTGAGGAAGAGAGTAACGTGTGCGTAGAGAGAGGGGGTGCCACAGAAGGACAAGAAACTGGCAGTCATGTTCCCCCAGCTGTAGCATACTGCCAAGTTTGCTCCAGTGACGAGGAAGGAGGGGATGATGAGGTCACTGACTGTACTTGGGTGTCTGAGAGAAGAGAGGAGGAGGAAGAGGCACAACTCCAACGAGGCAGGATGTCCTCTAGGGGCAGCTTAAGGGCAGCCACCCTATTGCATCACACCGCAGAGCTCTGCAGGTGCTGCTGACTCCCTGCTGACTTTTAAAGTTCCTTGGTGTGGGCCTTTTTTGACACGTGTGCAGCAGATCGCACTGTTGCTGTTTGCAACCTATGTCTGAAGCGGATCAAGCATGGCCAGAACAGCAGCTGCTTGGGCACCACATGCATTTCCAGACATTAGACGACCTGCAATGCAGTCCGTTGTCAACAGCACTTGAAAGACCCACATCAAAGAAAAAGGCGGACTTCTCCTTGCTCCTCATCTTGTATATCCAACCCTACTTTACCTCCAGTCCTCTCAAAAACCTGCACTGAGAGGAATGAAGGTATAGCAATAGGTGTCCCAAGTACTTGCAGCCAATCTGCTAGCAGTACACCACCAATTGATTTTAGTAGGCAAATATCCCTACCACAGTTGCTGAACCTTAAAAACAAATTCGGTCCCAGCCATCCACATGCTCAGCGTCTAAATGCTAGCTTGGCCAAATTGCTAGCACTGCAACTGCTGCCTTTTCAGCTGGTAGAATCTACCCCCTTTCGTGAATTTCTGGAATGTGCTGTACCTCAGTGGCAGGGTCCAAAACACCATTTCTTTTCACGGAAGGCCATTCCGGCTCTCTTTCTGGCATGTGGAAGGCAATGTTTTGGCCTCGTTGGACAGGGCGGTCAGCAGTAAGCTAAAGTTGCAGAACTCATCCTGCCTTTGCAGAGGGAGCAGAGGATGAAACATCTTCAGGAGGCCTTGAAGAAAGGTTTATGTAACGCATTTCCAGACCCTGGGAGGTTACCATTTCCTGGTGCTGAACAAGGTGCTGAGGCTTCGATCAGTCAGAGGAAGAGCAGTGGAGAAGGTGGCCGGCTGACCGATGCCTTTAAACAATTTTTCAGTCCTCAGAGCCAAGGTCTGATTGGTTCAAGCAACCATCGCCAGCGCCTGCATTATATGGTGCAGGAATATCTAGGGGCAAGAGCAGACTTGGAGACCTTTCAAACAGAGCATCCACTGGGTTACTGGGTCTTGAGGATGGACCACTGGCCAGAACTTGCTCAATATGCAACTGAGCTTCTGGCCTGTCCCGCATCCAGTGTGCTTTCTGAACGCACATTCAGTGCCGCTGGAGGGTTTGTAATGGATCAAAGAGTGCGCCTGTCCACAGACTCCGTTGATAGGCTCACATTGATGAAAATGAATCAGTGTTGGATCAGCAGCTATCAAGCACCTGATGCTGATGTAACTGATTGAATTTGCTATAGATCTGGGATCCCTTGAAGACTGCCTATGCTGACTATCCTTTTCCTCCTCAATCTTGATGATGCTAGCTTCCGACAATATTTTTGGTTTAGGGCACCACCACCAGTACCCAATTTTACCAGGGGCATGTAATTACAGTTTTTGATATAATATTTCACAGCAGGGCCTGTTCCTGTGCCCAACAAGAGTATCTGTGAGGGGTTACAGTGTTGTGGCACCACCACCCTGTGCCCAACAAGAGTAACTGTGAGGGCTTACAGTGTTCTAGCACCACCAAAACCAAAGGCCCAATTTTTCTGCAGAGTATATAGGGGAGGCCATATAGTATATATACTGCTGTTCAGAGTATATAGCGCCTCTGCCATTTAAAAAAAAAATTGCTGCGGGGTTCCCCCTAATATCCATACCAGACCTGAAAGGCCTGGTAAGGATTTTGGGGGGACATCCACGATATTTTATTTTGGTATTTTTGGCACGGGGTTCCCCTTAATATTCATACCAGACTCAAAGGGCCTGGTACTAGACCCCAGGAACCATGCCATTTTTTTTTAATGGTTTTTATATCTATATTGCCTGGCTCTGACAATACATTACAGCCGCGAGCAGTTTTGAATGACATTTTTCCTTTAGAAATGTCATTTTACTATGGTACTGTTATAAACATGGGAAAGATGCGCTACTTTACAGGCAGACTTAGGAGACCCCCAGGCACAATATGCCACTTTAAGCTTTATTAACCACTTCAGCCCTGGAAGATTCTACTCCCTTCCTGACCAGAACACTTTTTACAATTTGGCACTGCGTCACTTTAACTGACAATTGCGCGGTCGTGCGACGCTGTACCCAAACAAAATTTGGGTCCTTTTCTTCCCATAAATAGAGCTTTCTTTTGGTGGTATTTGATCACCTCTGCGGTTTTTATTTTTTGCGCTATAAATAAAAGAAAAGCGTCAATTTTGAAAAAAACACAATATCTTTTACTTTTTGCTATAATAAATATCCCACATTTAAAAAAAAACAAAACATATTTTTTCCTCAGTTTAGGCCAATATGTATTCTTTTACATAATTTTGGTGAAAAAAAAATTCGCAATAAGCGTATATTGATTGGTTTGCGCAAAAGTTATAGCGTCTACAAAATAGGGGGTAGTTTTACGGCATTTTTGCTATTATTTTTTTTTTTACTAGTAATGGCGGTGATCTGCGATATTTATTGGGACTGCGATATTGCGGCGGACAAATTGGACACTTTTGACACATTTTTGGGACCATTCACATTTATACAGCGATCCGTGCTATAAAAATGCACTGATTACTGTGTAAATGTCACTGGCAGGGAAGGGGTGAACACTAGGGGGCGATCAAGGGGTTAACTGTGTTCCCTCAGTGTGTTCTAACTGTAGCGGGGATGGGACTTACTAGGGGAAGAGAGAGATCGGTGTTCATACTTTGTATGAACACACAATCAGTCTCCACTCCCCTGACAGAACCAGGATCTGTGTTTATCGGCTGCAGGGGGGAAGCCACGGGCATGCACCTCCGGCTGCGCGCACGTGCCCCTAGTGGCCAAAAGGCGAAGCGACGTAACATAACATTGTTTCGCCCAGCCGTGCCATTCTGCTGCAGTAAAACAAGTGGTTAAAACCACTGCTTCCGAAAAAAACTACAGTTTTTTCAATAAAAGTTTTTTATTGCTTCACAGATAAAAAAAATAAAAGAACATAACATCCAAAATTACAATGGAGTCCTTTAATGGAACTATATAAAAAATGGAATGGCAAACACGACATACAGCAAGAGAGTATCAAGTCAAATAAGCTCCCATACGGTATACTGTCACAGAACACAATCCCATGGAAAAAAAGAAAAAAAAAAAGGGCCTCTGTACCGGGGATCGCTAAGGGCCCCGCCCCCCACCAAACACCCCTAAAGGGAACACACTGTGTCCAGTGAGGAGTCAGGTCCCGACCCCCCTTGACCCGCACCCTTCCAAGGGGATCTCCCAGAGACAAGGAAATGAATCCTCGGCTCCTGGGATATCATGTTCTGGAGATATCTCAGATAAAAACGTGGGCTTGGAGCCGAAACACCGTTGGATCATGATATAACTCAGGATCTTAAACAGAAATAACTAAGCCAGAGCCTTATTATGAGGACTCGTCTGTAAAACTATTGAAAGAGCAAAGAAAAAGGGATAGAAAAAAGGAGAAAAGGAAAAGAGAGGAAAGAAGGGAGAGAAGAGTAAGGTAAGGTGCCTTTCAACCCGGTGTAAGTCCCACCGTGCTAACAATGCCAGGTATCAGGAAAATTCCAGAATACTGAGCCCAGGGTTCCCATATCGCTGTGAATCGCTCAGTCGTGCCTAATAGGGATCTCACCAGTTTTTCTTGTGCCATTATCCATGAAATCTTTCTTTTCATGGATAATAGAGAGACCGTGGGTAGTTTCCATGCCTGGCGAAACTACAGTTTTTTAAACTTTTTTTTGCATTGATCCATGTCCCCTGGGGCAGGACCCGGGTCCTCAAACACTTTTTTTGGCAATAACTTGCATATTAGCCTTTAAAATGAGCACTTTTCATTTTTCACGTTCGTGTCCCATAGACTTTAACAGTGTTCGCACAGGTTTTTTGCCTGTTCACATGTTCTGCTGCAAACCGAACCGGGGGGGTGTTCGGCTCATCCCTATTGATGACATCAGGATCTGCTATGAGTCCCAAAAGTGTGAAGCTGTCACTATTTCTAATAAGGCATATATAGGCAAATCTGAACATATGGTCAAATTCCAATTAAAATTTGGATACAGCAATGCTAGTGGTGTATTGCATTGCATTAAGGGCTATATATGGTCTATGAATCAACGCAAGTAATTAAAACATTTTAAACTACTTTTTTAATGTTTTTTCATCGTTTTCCATCATATTTTTTTCTTTTCGGGTCAAAAATATAGGGTACCTTTAAAAATGCTTATAAACAAAAACGCGACTAAACACAGTACCGCGTTTACAAGCTGTTTACAGGCATTTGGCGTTTCAAATGCCTCTGAACATTTGTCCTGAACGCATTTTTTTGCTTTAAAAAAAAAGCCTCTAAACTCAGCTGCCCAGAAACGGCTATAAATGACCCTGTGTACATGTCCTGATAAGATAACATAGAGGAGATTTCAGGGGCAGCTAAAAAAAACAAAACACTCAACTGCTCCTAAGGTTGTAAAAATGTCCCGTGTACATGGAGCCTTAGGCCTCATGCATACTGCTGCTGCTGCTAAACGGACGTTTAGGAACAGTTGGGCATTTTTTTCAGCTGCCCCTGAACTCTCTTCTATGTTATCTTATCAGTACATGTACACAGGGGCATTTATAGTAGTTTCTAGGCAGTTGAGTTTAGAGGCATTTTCTGGAACCCACAAAAAAAGCATCCAGAAGCTGTGTTTAGAGGCATTTCAAGTGCCAGGCGTGGCTAAACGTGGTAACTCGCGTTTAGCCGCGGCTAAACGGAAGTTTTTAGCCCCCGGTTTCCAGCTGTCAAGTTAAATCGTTCAGGACAGGTTGAACAACGTCCCGTGTACATGAAGCCTTACTCTCAAAAACGCTTTTTAGCCCAGCCCTAATTTTGGCATTAACTATAATGCCGCGTACACACGATCGGAAATTCCGCCAGTAAAACTCAGATGAGAGCTTTTTGTCGGATAATGCGACCGTGTGTATGCTCCATCGGTCTTTTGCTGGCGGAATTCCAGCTAGCAAAAGATTGAGAGCATGTTCTCTATTTTTCGGTCGGGAAAAGTTCCTATCTGAAAGTGCGATCGACTGTACAAATTCTGAAGCGCAAAATTCCTACGCATGCTCAGAAACAATTTGACGCATGCTCGGAAGCATTGAACTTCATTTTCTCAGCTCGTCGTAGTGTTGTACGTCACCGTGTTCTTGATGGTCGAAAGTTCAGAGAACTTGTGTGACCGTGTGTATGCAAGACAAGCTTGAGCGGAATTCCGTTGGAAAAACCATCCAAGTTTTTTCCGACAATATCCGCTCGTGTGTACGGGGCATAACTTGTTAAAAAAGGCATGAGAATTAAAATGAGAGTAGTTTGCAGGTCTGAGCATGCTCAGTTGTGTTGGCACCTAGTTGTACAGAGACGGAGAATTAATCTCTTCTCAGACTTTTAAAGATACAGTAATACCTCGTATTGCGAGTAATGAGGTTAACGAGCGTTTCGCAATACGAGCTATTTTTTTTTTTTAAATCCTGACTCGGTTTGCGAGCGTTGTCGCGCAGAACGAGCAGGATTCAAGCCTGTGTGGTGTGCAGTACCGCATTTGGCCAGAGGTGCGGGGGGCGCCGGTGACACTCGGAGCCGCTCTGAGCTGTACGAATGCACTCGGAGCCACTTGGAAACACTCTGTTTCAGAGTGTTTCCAAGCCTCTCCGGGTGTTTCCGTGTGCATCGGAGCGGCTCCAAACGGTTTCCGAGTGTTTCCGGCGCCCCCCCATCTCTGGCCACATACGGTATTGCATGCAATAGAAGTCACTGTGGAACGAATTATCTGAGTTTCCATTGACTTCTATGGGAAAATTTGCTTTGATATACGAGTGCTTTGGATTACAAGCATTCTTCTGGAACGAATTATGCTCGTAATCCAAGGTACCACTGTATTTCAGTGTATATATCACTTTTTAAAGCAGTTTAAAAGCAGATTATCTTTAACCACTTGCCAACCAGGCTAATTCTTACATTTCTCACCTACATGTAGGCAGAGAAAATTGAGTACTGTCCGTGATACTTTTTTTATTTGCACTAACATACAATTTTTCAGGACAAGCTTTCGGGGTATGTCCCCTTCTTCAGGGTCCAAGCAGTACTCAAAAAAATTACATAGAACCCCCAAACATTTTATATGTTTTTTTAGCAAAGATCCTAGAGAATACAATGGCGGTTGTTGCAACTTTTTATCTCGCACGGTATTTGCGCAGCAATTTTTTGAATGCTTTTTTTTGGAAAGTTAGCCCAATTTTTGCATAATGTGAAAGATGAAGTTACGCCGAGTAAATAGATACCTAACATGCCATGCTTCAAAATTGCACACGCTCGTGGAATGGCGCCAAACTTCGGTACTTAAAAAAAAAAAAAAATCCCCATAGCTTTAAAAATTTTAAATTTTTTACTGGTTACATGTTTTGAGTTACAGAGGAGGTCTAGGGCTATTATTGCTCTCGCTCTAACGTTCGCGGCGGTACCTCACATGTGTGGTTTGAACACTGTTTTCATATGTGGGCGGGACTTAGAGCACACGGGGACAGGGGCGCGTTAAAAAAAATAAAAAATGTATTGTTAATTTTACTTTTTTTTTTTTTTTTAGTTTGACACTTTAAAAAAAAAAAAAAAAATGGATCACTTTTATTCCTATTACAAGGAATGTAAACATCCCTTGTAATAGGAATATGGCATGATCGGTTCTCTTTACAGTGAGATATGGGGTTAATAAGACCCCACATATCACCTCTAGGCTGGGAAGCCTGAAATAAAAAAGATAAAAAATAAAAATGATCTCAGCTTCCCAGCCGAGGCGGCGCTGTTTGTTTCAATGCAGAGGCCTGGCGTGACGTCATAACATCGCGCCTGGCCTCCGAACGATCATAGAGACTCCGGCAGACCAGATGGGGGCCGGCGGATGCTGTCTCCGACTCACCAATGGAAGTGGTGAGTCGGTAGAAGCACCAGAGGTGGTGGAACAGCTGCTATGATCATTCTCATGGTGTAGGGAATCGCCGGCTGAAAAAGCCGGTATCTGAATAATGCCTGTAGCTGCACCCATCATTCAGATATCCCCGCACAAAGTCAAGGACGTCATATGACGGCCGGCGGAGGGTAAGCGGTTTAATATCATGCGCTAAACATTATTTCCATGTGCAATACTTCAGGTTCTAGCAGAGTAATGCCGCGTACACACGAGCGGACTTTACGGCAGACTTTGCCCGGCGGACTTTTCGACGGACTTTATGACGGACTTTCTGAATGAACGGACTTGCCTACACACAATCCACCAAAGTACGTAGAATTCATACATGATGACGTACGACCAGACTAAAACAAGGAAGTTCATAGCCAGTAGCCAATAGCTGCCCTAGCGTGGCTTTTTGTCCGTCGAACTAGCATACAGACGAGCGGACTTTACGACCGGACTCAAGTTTGACGGATAGATTTAAAACATGTTTCAAATCTAAGTCCGTCCAACTTTTCAGAAAACAAAGTCCGCTGGAGCCCACACACGATCAAATTGTCCGACGAAATCCCGTCCACCGGGCAAAGTCTGCCGTAAAGTCCGATCGTGTGTACACGGCATTAGGGTTTGGGCGCTATTTGTTTTCTGGGCGCTATAGTGAATTTGATTTTGGGAGTATTTTTTCACCGGCGGTATAGTGAATTCTGTTCTAGCGCTAATTAGTGCAATCGCACTATTTTGAGTGTATTTAGAGGAGCTATTGCATATTAGCGCAATAATAAATGGCCCCACAGTATATTCCACAGGGGATAAGGACACCAGATCTGATTTGATCATAATTGGCAATGCTTCTGATAAATAAGTCTTTCTTCCTGAGTCACTAACCCAACATGTTATATTCAGGAGACAAAACCCCCCTTACCACCCAGCCCAGTCTTCCTTTGATTTTGAATCAGGTCAGTACCTATCATATGGCAAAAGTCCCTCCAGTGCCAGCACAAGGTCATCCAGTGCCCAGGGCAAAGAAGCCAAACTGTGCCCCCTCCCCTTCTTCATTATGTATTAATCTTAGGGGTTGTTACCCCCAGCAGTGATCTGCTTGACAAATGCCTTGTATCAGACTGAGCTCACTGGTGCCCCCATCCATACAGTAAACCGCTGCGCCCAGGGCACCCGTCCCTCCTGCCCACCCCTTGTCCCGGCCCTAAGTCCCTCTGACATCATACCCTTTAGATATAACAAAAAGTGCAGCGCTGGATACATATACAAAACCCAAAATTGGTATTACTAACGAAGGACAAACAACTTTCATATGTGATCCAAAAATAGTGAAAAAAATGTACAATAAAATAAGTAAGTGCTTCACTGTAGTGGTATGTGTGCGTGATTAATACCAAATTTTACATCCACATATTTTGAGAAAGTCCAAAATACAGAAAAAGTGTCCAAAGAAACGATTCAGAGTGCCCCTGATGATGTCATTTCTGACGAAACGGCCGTAGGGTTGACACGCTCGTACGGACGGCGCATGCGCGGAGTTTCGTTTTACAGCTGAGTTTGTTCCTTGCAAGGAAAAGTGTTTTATGGATGCCAATGTGGCGTTTTTTAATAAATGAGAGTTAAAACGCTCTATACTATTGGAGTTTTCTCTTTCCTCTTGGATACCTTCATATTGGTGAGAGTTCTTTTTCCTGATTGGACCGCTGTTTGGAGGCCTGTGGTGATCGCTTGCTGATCTATATCCATCATCCCAGATAAAGTTCCAGTCGCTGCGGAGTGAAAACCCCAAGCTGTTAGCTCTATGCCTCTAATCAGAGGCTGTCTGGTAAGCCTTCAATCTATACCAGGTGACGAGCGTTCAACACGGTGACAGTCACGGATTTATCCATATATATAAAAAAAGTCACATTTAATCGTTTCTTTGGACACTTTTTCTGTATTTTGGACTTTCTCAAAATATGTGGATGTAAAATTTGGTATTAATCACACACATACCACTGCAGTGAAGCGCTTACTTATTTTATTGTACATTTTTTTCACTATTTTTGGATCACATATGAAAGTTGTTTGTCCTTCATTAGTAATACCAATTTTGGGTTTTGTATATGTATCCAGCGCTGCACTTTTTGTTAAGAGCCCTTGGACACTGGGGCGGGGGCGGCGTCGGCGGTAAAACGCCGCTATTAGCGGCGTTTTACCGTCGGTATGCGGCCGCTAGCGGGGCGGTTTTACCCGTCGGTATGCGGCCGCTAGCGGGGCGGTTTTACCCCCCGCTAGCGGCCGAAAAAGGGTTAAATACCACCGCAAAGCGCCTCTGCAGAGGCGCTTTGTCGGCGGTATAGCCGCGCCGTCCCATTGATTTCAATGAGCAGGAGCGGTGAAGGAGCGGTAGACACTCCGCTCCTTCACCGCTCCAAAGATGCTGCTGGCAGGACTTTTTTTACCGTCCTGCCAGCGCATCGCTCCAGTGTGCAAGCCCTCGGGGCTTGCACACTGGAATACAAGCAGCGGCACTTTCGGGGCGGTTTGCAGGCGCTATTGTTAGCGCAATAGCGCCTGCAAACCGCCCCAGTGTGCAAGGGCTCTAAATCTATTTAGTAGTGCCCTTATCAAGGTATAGTGCTTAGCTGCAGGATATTCTTTCACAGGTTGTTATACTCACTTAGTTATTGCTTGTACACCTAGTGCAAATCCTTTCTTTAGAAACATCATACCCTTTAGAGCAGAGGGTCTCCAAACTTTCTAAAAAGAGGGCCATTTTACTGTCCTTCAGGATTTAAGGGGGCCAGACTATGCAAGTAGGAGTAGAAATGTATGTCCCGCTGTCAGTGGGAGTAAACCATGCCCCATCATTGATTATAGTGCCCCATTGTTGGTATTCAAGGAAAGAACAGTGTGCCAGTTGCAGGTTGCAGGTCTGAGCATGCTCAGTTGTGTTGGCACCTAGTTGTACAGAGACGGAGAATTAATCTCTTCTCAGACTTTTAAAGATACAGTAATACCTCGTATTGCGAGTAATGAGGTTAACGAGCGTTTCGCAATACGAGCTATTTTTTTTTTTAAATCCTGACTCGGTTTGCGAGCGTTGTCGCGCAGAACGAGCAGGATTCAAGCCTGTGTGGTGTGCAGTACCGCATTTGGCCAGAGGTGCGGGGGGCGCCGGTGACACTCGGAGCCGCTCTGAGCTGTACGAATGCACTCGGAGCCACTTGGAAACACTCTGTTTCAGAGTGTTTCCAAGCCTCTCCGGGTGTTTCCGTGTGCATCGGAGCGGCTCCAAACGGTTTCCGAGTGTTTCCGGCGCCCCCCCATCTCTGGCCACATACGGTATTGCATGCAATAGAAGTCACTGTGGAACGAATTATCTGAGTTTCCATTGACTTCTATGGGAAAATTTGCTTTGATATACGAGTGCTTTGGATTACAAGCATTCTTCTGGAACGAATTATGCTCGTAATCCAAGGTACCACTGTATTTCAGTGTATATATCACTTTTTAAAGCAGTTTAAAAGCAGATTATCTTTAACCACTTGCCAACCAGGCTAATTCTTACATTTCTCACCTACATGTAGGCAGAGAAAATTGAGTACTGTCCGTGATACTTTTTTTATTTGCACTAACATACAATTTTTCAGGACAAGCTTTCGGGGTATGTCCCCTTCTTCAGGGTCCAAGCAGTACTCAAAAAAATTACATAGAACCCCCAAACATTTTATATGTTTTTTTAGCAAAGATCCTAGAGAATACAATGGCGGTTGTTGCAACTTTTTATCTCGCACGGTATTTGCGCAGCAATTTTTTGAATGCTTTTTTTTGGAAAGTTAGCCCAATTTTTGCATAATGTGAAAGATGAAGTTACGCCGAGTAAATAGATACCTAACATGCCATGCTTCAAAATTGCACACGCTCGTGGAATGGCGCCAAACTTCGGTACTTAAAAAAAAAAAAAAATCCCCATAGCTTTAAAAATTTTAAATTTTTTACTGGTTACATGTTTTGAGTTACAGAGGAGGTCTAGGGCTATTATTGCTCTCGCTCTAACGTTCGCGGCGGTACCTCACATGTGTGGTTTGAACACTGTTTTCATATGTGGGCGGGACTTAGAGCACACGGGGACAGGGGCGCGTTAAAAAAAATAAAAAATGTATTGTTAATTTTACTTTTTTTTTTTTTTTTAGTTTGACACTTTAAAAAAAAAAAAAAAAATGGATCACTTTTATTCCTATTACAAGGAATGTAAACATCCCTTGTAATAGGAATATGGCATGATCGGTTCTCTTTACAGTGAGATATGGGGTTAATAAGACCCCACATATCACCTCTAGGCTGGGAAGCCTGAAATAAAAAAGATAAAAAATAAAAATGATCTCAGCTTCCCAGCCGAGGCGGCGCTGTTTGTTTCAATGCAGAGGCCTGGCGTGACGTCATAACATCGCGCCTGGCCTCCGAACGATCATAGAGACTCCGGCAGACCAGATGGGGGCCGGCGGATGCTGTCTCCGACTCACCAATGGAAGTGGTGAGTCGGTAGAAGCACCAGAGGTGGTGGAACAGCTGCTATGATCATTCTCATGGTGTAGGGAATCGCCGGCTGAAAAAGCCGGTATCTGAATAATGCCTGTAGCTGCACCCATCATTCAGATATCCCCGCACAAAGTCAAGGACGTCATATGACGGCCGGCGGAGGGTAAGCGGTTTAATATCATGCGCTAAACATTATTTCCATGTGCAATACTTCAGGTTCTAGCAGAGTAATGCCGCGTACACACGAGCGGACTTTACGGCAGACTTTGCCCGGCGGACTTTTCGACGGACTTTATGACGGACTTTCTGAATGAACGGACTTGCCTACACACAATCCACCAAAGTACGTAGAATTCATACATGATGACGTACGACCAGACTAAAACAAGGAAGTTCATAGCCAGTAGCCAATAGCTGCCCTAGCGTGGCTTTTTGTCCGTCGAACTAGCATACAGACGAGCGGACTTTACGACCGGACTCAAGTTTGACGGATAGATTTAAAACATGTTTCAAATCTAAGTCCGTCCAACTTTTCAGAAAACAAAGTCCGCTGGAGCCCACACACGATCAAATTGTCCGACGAAATCCCGTCCACCGGGCAAAGTCTGCCGTAAAGTCCGATCGTGTGTACACGGCATTAGGGTTTGGGCGCTATTTGTTTTCTGGGCGCTATAGTGAATTTGATTTTGGGAGTATTTTTTCACCGGCGGTATAGTGAATTCTGTTCTAGCGCTAATTAGTGCAATCGCACTATTTTGAGTGTATTTAGAGGAGCTATTGCATATTAGCGCAATAATAAATGGCCCCACAGTATATTCCACAGGGGATAAGGACACCAGATCTGATTTGATCATAATTGGCAATGCTTCTGATAAATAAGTCTTTCTTCCTGAGTCACTAACCCAACATGTTATATTCAGGAGACAAAACCCCCCTTACCACCCAGCCCAGTCTTCCTTTGATTTTGAATCAGGTCAGTACCTATCATATGGCAAAAGTCCCTCCAGTGCCAGCACAAGGTCATCCAGTGCCCAGGGCAAAGAAGCCAAACTGTGCCCCCTCCCCTTCTTCATTATGTATTAATCTTAGGGGTTGTTACCCCCAGCAGTGATCTGCTTGACAAATGCCTTGTATCAGACTGAGCTCACTGGTGCCCCCATCCATACAGTAAACCGCTGCGCCCAGGGCACCCGTCCCTCCTGCCCACCCCTTGTCCCGGCCCTAAGTCCCTCTGACATCATACCCTTTAGATATAACAAAAAGTGCAGCGCTGGATACATATACAAAACCCAAAATTGGTATTACTAACGAAGGACAAACAACTTTCATATGTGATCCAAAAATAGTGAAAAAAATGTACAATAAAATAAGTAAGTGCTTCACTGTAGTGGTATGTGTGCGTGATTAATACCAAATTTTACATCCACATATTTTGAGAAAGTCCAAAATACAGAAAAAGTGTCCAAAGAAACGATTCAGAGTGCCCCTGATGATGTCATTTTTGACGAAACGGCCGTAGGGTTGACACGCTCGTACGGACGGCGCATGCGCGGAGTTTCGTTTTACAGCTGAGTTTGTTCCTTGCAAGGAAAAGTGTTTTATGGATGCCAATGTGGCGTTTTTTAATAAATGAGAGTTAAAACGCTCTATACTATTGGAGTTTTCTCTTTCCTCTTGGATACCTTCATATTGGTGAGAGTTCTTTTTCCTGATTGGACCGCTGTTTGGAGGCCTGTGGTGATCGCTTGCTGATCTATATCCATCATCCCAGATAAAGTTCCAGTCGCTGCGGAGTGAAAACCCCAAGCTGTTAGCTCTATGCCTCTAATCAGAGGCTGTCTGGTAAGCCTTCAATCTATACCAGGTGACGAGCGTTCAACACGGTGACAGTCACGGATTTATCCATATATATAAAAAAAGTCACATTTAATCGTTTCTTTGGACACTTTTTCTGTATTTTGGACTTTCTCAAAATATGTGGATGTAAAATTTGGTATTAATCACACACATACCACTGCAGTGAAGCGCTTACTTATTTTATTGTACATTTTTTTCACTATTTTTGGATCACATATGAAAGTTGTTTGTCCTTCATTAGTAATACCAATTTTGGGTTTTGTATATGTATCCAGCGCTGCACTTTTTGTTAAGAGCCCTTGGACACTGGGGCGGGGGCGGCGTCGGCGGTAAAACGCCGCTATTAGCGGCGTTTTACCGTCGGTATGCGGCCGCTAGCGGGGCGGTTTTACCCGTCGGTATGCGGCCGCTAGCGGGGCGGTTTTACCCCCCGCTAGCGGCCGAAAAAGGGTTAAATACCACCGCAAAGCGCCTCTGCAGAGGCGCTTTGTCGGCGGTATAGCCGCGCCGTCCCATTGATTTCAATGAGCAGGAGCGGTGAAGGAGCGGTAGACACTCCGCTCCTTCACCGCTCCAAAGATGCTGCTGGCAGGACTTTTTTTACCGTCCTGCCAGCGCATCGCTCCAGTGTGCAAGCCCTCGGGGCTTGCACACTGGAATACAAGCAGCGGCACTTTCGGGGCGGTTTGCAGGCGCTATTGTTAGCGCAATAGCGCCTGCAAACCGCCCCAGTGTGCAAGGGCTCTAAATCTATTTAGTAGTGCCCTTATCAAGGTATAGTGCTTAGCTGCAGGATATTCTTTCACAGGTTGTTATACTCACTTAGTTATTGCTTGTACACCTAGTGCAAATCCTTTCTTTAGAAACATCATACCCTTTAGAGCAGAGGGTCTCCAAACTTTCTAAAAAGAGGGCCATTTTACTGTCCTTCAGGATTTAAGGGGGCCAGACTATGCAAGTAGGAGTAGAAATGTATGTCCCGCTGTCAGTGGGAGTAAACCATGCCCCATCATTGATTATAGTGCCCCATTGTTGGTATTCAAGGAAAGAACAGTGTGCCAGTTGCAGGTTGCAGGTCTGAGCATGCTCAGTTGTGTTGGCACCTAGTTGTACAGAGACGGAGAATTAATCTCTTCTCAGACTTTTAAAGATACAGTAATACCTCGTATTGCGAGTAATGAGGTTAACGAGCGTTTCGCAATACGAGCTATTTTTTTTTTTAAATCCTGACTCGGTTTGCGAGCGTTGTCGCGCAGAACGAGCAGGATTCAAGCCTGTGTGGTGTGCAGTACCGCATTTGGCCAGAGGTGCGGGGGGCGCCGGTGACACTCGGAGCCGCTCTGAGCTGTACGAATGCACTCGGAGCCACTTGGAAACACTCTGTTTCAGAGTGTTTCCAAGCCTCTCCGGGTGTTTCCGTGTGCATCGGAGCGGCTCCAAACGGTTTCCGAGTGTTTCCGGCGCCCCCCCATCTCTGGCCACATACGGTATTGCATGCAATAGAAGTCACTGTGGAACGAATTATCTGAGTTTCCATTGACTTCTATGGGAAAATTTGCTTTGATATACGAGTGCTTTGGATTACAAGCATTCTTCTGGAACGAATTATGCTCGTAATCCAAGGTACCACTGTATTTCAGTGTATATATCACTTTTTAAAGCAGTTTAAAAGCAGATTATCTTTAACCACTTGCCAACCAGGCTAATTCTTACATTTCTCACCTACATGTAGGCAGAGAAAATTGAGTACTGTCCGTGATACTTTTTTTATTTGCACTAACATACAATTTTTCAGGACAAGCTTTCGGGGTATGTCCCCTTCTTCAGGGTCCAAGCAGTACTCAAAAAAATTACATAGAACCCCCAAACATTTTATATGTTTTTTTAGCAAAGATCCTAGAGAATACAATGGCGGTTGTTGCAACTTTTTATCTCGCACGGTATTTGCGCAGCAATTTTTTGAATGCTTTTTTTTGGAAAGTTAGCCCAATTTTTGCATAATGTGAAAGATGAAGTTACGCCGAGTAAATAGATACCTAACATGCCATGCTTCAAAATTGCACACGCTCGTGGAATGGCGCCAAACTTCGGTACTTAAAAAAAAAAAAAAATCCCCATAGCTTTAAAAATTTTAAATTTTTTACTGGTTACATGTTTTGAGTTACAGAGGAGGTCTAGGGCTATTATTGCTCTCGCTCTAACGTTCGCGGCGGTACCTCACATGTGTGGTTTGAACACTGTTTTCATATGTGGGCGGGACTTAGAGCACACGGGGACAGGGGCGCGTTAAAAAAAATAAAAAATGTATTGTTAATTTTACTTTTTTTTTTTTTTTTTAGTTTGACACTTTAAAAAAAAAAAAAAAAATGGATCACTTTTATTCCTATTACAAGGAATGTAAACATCCCTTGTGATAGGAATATGGCATGATCGGTTCTCTTTACAGTGAGATATGGGGTTAATAAGACCCCCCATATCACCTCTAGGCTGGGAAGCCTGAAATAAAAAAGATAAAAAATAAAAATGATCTCAGCTTCCCAGCCGAGGCGGCGCTGTTTGTTTCAATGCAGAGGCCTGGCGTGACGTCATAACATCGCGCCTGGCCTCCGAACGATCATAGAGACTCCGGCAGACCAGATGGGGGCCGGCGGATGCTGTCTCCGACTCACCAATGGAAGTGGTGAGTCGGTAGAAGCACCAGAGGTGGTGGAACAGCTGCTATGATCATTCTCATGGTGTAGGGAATCGCCGGCTGAAAAAGCCGGTATCTGAGTAATGCCTGTAGCTGCACCCATCATTCAGATATCCCCGCACAAAGTCAAGGACGTCATATGACGGCCGGCGGAGGGTAAGCGGTTTAATATCATGCGCTAAACATTATTTCCATGTGCAATACTTCAGGTTCTAGCAGAGTAATGCCGCGTACACACGAGCGGACTTTACGGCAGACTTTGCCCGGCGGACTTTTCGACGGACTTTATGACGGACTTTCTGAATGAACGGACTTGCCTACACACAATCCACCAAAGTACGTAGAATTCATACGTGATGACGTACGACCAGACTAAAACAAGGAAGTTCATAGCCAGTAGCCAATAGCTGCCCTAGCGTGGCTTTTTGTCCGTCGAACTAGCATACAGACGAGCGGACTTTACGACCGGACTCAAGTTTGACGGATAGATTTAAAACATGTTTCAAATCTAAGTCCGTCCAACTTTTCAGAAAACAAAGTCCGCTGGAGCCCACACACGATCAAATTGTCCGACGAAATCCCGTCCACCGGGAAAAGTCTGCCGTAAAGTCCGATCGTGTGTACACGGCATTAGGGTTTGGGCGCTATTTGTTTTCTGGGCGCTATAGTGAATTTGATTTTGGGAGTATTTTTTCACCGGCGGTATAGTGAATTCTGTTCTAGCGCTAATTAGTGCAATCGCACTATTTTGAGTGTATTTAGAGGAGCTATTGCATATTAGCGCAATAATAAATGGCCCCACAGTATATTCCACAGGGGATAAGGACACCAGATCTGATTTGATCATAATTGGCAATGCTTCTGATAAATAAGTCTTTCTTCCTGAGTCACTAACCCAACATGTTATATTCAGGAGACAAAACCCCCCTTACCACCCAGCCCAGTCTTCCTTTGATTTTGAATCAGGTCAGTACCTATCATATGGCAAAAGTCCCTCCAGTGCCGGCACAAGGTCATCCAGTGCCCAGGGCAAAGAAGCCAAACTGTGCCCCCTCCCCTTCTTCATTATGTATTAATCTTAGGGGTTGTTACCCCCAGCAGTGATCTGCTTGACAAATGCCTTGTATCAGAATGAGCTCACTGGTGCCCCCATCCATACAGTAAACCGCTGCGCCCAGGGCACCCGTCCCTCCTGCCCACCCCTTGTCCCGGCCCTAAGTCCCTCTGACATCATACCCTTTAGATATAACAAAAAGTGCAGCGCTGGATACATATACAAAACCCAAAATTGGTATTACTAACGAAGGACAAACAACTTTCATATGTGATCCAAAAATAGTGAAAAAAATGTACAATAAAATAAGTAAGTGCTTCACTGTAGTGGTATGTGTGCGTGATTAATACCAAATTTTACATCCACATATTTTGAGAAAGTCCAAAATACAGAAAAAGTGTCCAAAGAAACGATTCAGGGTGCCCCTGATGATGTCATTTCTGACGAAACGGCCGTAGGGTTGACACGCTCGTACGGACGGCGCATGCGCGGAGTTTCGTTTTACAGCTGAGTTTGTTCCTTGCAAGGAAAAGTGTTTTATGGATGCCAATGTGGCGTTTTTTAATAAATGAGAGTTAAAACGCTCTATACTATTGGAGTTTTCTCTTTCCTCTTGGATACCTTCATATTGGTGAGAGTTCTTTTTCCTGATTGGACCGCTGTTTGGAGGCCTGTGGTGATCGCTTGCTGATCTATATCCATCATCCCAGATAAAGTTCCAGTCGCTGCGGAGTGAAAACCCCAAGCTGTTAGCTCTATGCCTCTAATCAGAGGCTGTCTGGTAAGCCTTCAATCTATACCAGGTGACGAGCGTTCAACACGGTGACAGTCACGGATTTATCCATATATATAAAAAAAGTCACATTTAATCGTTTCTTTGGACACTTTTTCTGTATTTTGGACTTTCTCAAAATATGTGGTTGTAAAATTTGGTATTAATCACACACATACCACTGCAGTGAAGCGCTTACTTATTTTATTGTACATTTTTTTCACTATTTTTGGATCACATATGAAAGTTGTTTGTCCTTCATTAGTAATACCAATTTTGGGTTTTGTATATGTATCCAGCGCTGCACTTTTTGTTAAGAGCCCTTGCACACTGGGGCGGGGGCGGCGTCGGCGGTAAAACGCCGCTATTAGCGGCGTTTTACCGTCGGTATGCGGCCGCTAGCGGGGCGGTTTTACCCGTCGGTATGCGGCCGCTAGCGGGGCGGTTTTACCCCCCGCTAGCGGCCGAAAAAGGGTTAAATACCACCGCAAAGCGCCTCTGCAGAGGCGCTTTGTCGGCGGTATAGCCGCGCCGTCCCATTGATTTCAATGAGCAGGAGCGGTGAAGGAGCGGTAGACACTCTGCTCCTTCACCGCTCCAAAGATGCTGCTGGCAGGACTTTTTTTACCGTCCTGCCAGCGCATCGCTCCAGTGTGCAAGCCCTCGGGGCTTGCACACTGGAATACAAGCAGCGGCACTTTCGGGGAGGTTTGCAGGCGCTATTGTTAGCGCAATAGCGCCTGCAAACCGCCCCAGTGTGCAAGGGCTCTAAATCTATTTAGTAGTGCCCTTATCAAGGTATAGTGCTTAGCTGCAGGATATTCTTTCACAGGTTGTTATACTCACTTAGTTATTGCTTGTACACCTAGTGCAAATCCTTTCTTTAGAAACATCATACCCTTTAGAGCAGAGGGTCTCCAAACTTTCTAAAAAGAGGGCCATTTTACTGTCCTTCAGGATTTAAGGGGGCCAGACTATGCAAGTAGGAGTAGAAATGTATGTCCCGCTGTCAGTGGGAGTAAACCATGCCCCATCATTGATTATAGTGCCCCATTGTTGGTATTCAAGGAAAGAACAGTGTGCCACCATTGGTGTCTGTGAGAGGAATGTCAGGGCCACGAAAGAATAAAATAGAGTAGTGGCCCCATGGGATTATCACCCCTAACGCCCATTTGTTTAACCACTTGCCGACTGCCTTACGTAGATATAGGTCGGCAGAATGGCACGGGCAGGCAAAGCAATGTACAGGTACGTTGCTTTGAATCTGCCGCCGCAAGCTCTGTGACCGGGCCCACGGGACCCGCTGACTCAATGTCTGCCGGTGTCCCGCGATCGTGTCATGGAGCAGCAGAACGGGGGCATGCCTGTGTAAACAAGGCATTTCCCTGTTCTGCCTAGTGACACAACAGTGATCGCTGTCATGTCACTGGTAGCCCATCCCCCCCACAGTTAGAATCACTCCCTAGGACACACTTAATCCCTTCCTTGCCCCCTAGTGGTTAACCCCTTCCCTGCCAGTGTCATTTACACAGTAATCAGTGCATTTTTATAGCACTGATCGCTGTATAAATGACAATGGTCCCAAAATTGTGTCAAAAGTGTCCAATGTGTCCGCCGCACTATCGCAGTCACGATAAAAATCGCAGATTGCCGCCATTACTAGTAAAAAAAAAAAATTATAATAAAAATGCCATAAAACTATCCCTTATTTTGTGGATGCTATAACTTGCGCAAACCAATCAATATATGCTTATTGCGTTTTTATTTATTTTTTTTACCAAAAATATGTAGAAGAATACATATCAGCCTAAACTGAGGAAAAAAATTGTTTTTTTATATATTTTTGGGGGATAATTATTATCCCTTTCATGACTAAGCCTATTTTTTAAATTTTGTGTTTACAAGTTAAAATCTGTATTTTTTGCTAGAAAATTACTTAGAACCCCCAAACATTATATATATTTTTTTAGCAGAGAATCTAGAGAATAAAATGGAGATTGTTGCAATATTTTATGTCACACGGTATTTGGCCAGCGGTGTTTTAAACGCAACTTTTTGGGAAAAGGGACACTTTCATGAATTTTAAAAAAACCAAACAGTAAAATTACCCCATTTTTATTTATTTATTTTATTTATTTTTATATTTATAAATCATGTTTTAAAAAAAATTTTTTTTTGGATGACTTTTATTGCTGTCACAAGGAATGTAAACATCCCTTGTGACAGTAATAGGCGGTGACAGGTACTCTTTATGGAGGGATCGGGGGTCTAAAAGACCCCCAATATCTCCTTTGCACTTCAAAGTATTCAGATCGCTGAAAACAGTGATTCTGAATACTATGTATTTTTTTTAAAACCGGCGCCATTGGCACCCGAATAAACGGGAAGTGACGTCATGACGTCGCTTCCGTGTTTACGATTAGGAGGCTGGAACAAAGCCGCTCACAGCTTCGTTCCAGTCCGTCCCCAGCCGCCGGAGGCAGCCGATTGATCATCGGGCCTTCCGATCGAACGGGAGGCACGGTAAGAGCGGCGAGAGGGGGGGACGTCCCCTCCCGCTCCTCCGGCATAACAGCCGAGCGGCTTTTAGCCGCATCGGTTGTTATAACTGGATAGCCGATCGCCGGCTCTAAAAAACAGTATCGGGATAATGCCTGCAGCTGCGGGCATTATCCCGGTATAACCCCGGAAAGCCGAGTACGCACATCTGCGTACGCTCGGCGGGAAGGGGTTAAAGCAAAAAGTAAGAAATATTGGTTTTTTTTACAAAATTATTGCTCTTTTTTTTTGTTTATTAGCACAAAAAATAAAAACTACATAGGTGATCAAATACCACCAAAAGAAAGCTCTATTTGTGGGAAAAAGAGGACGTCAATTTTGTTTGGGTGCAACGTTGCACGACCGCGCAATTGTCAGCTGAAGCGACGCAGTGCCGAATCGCAAAAAAATGGCCCGGTCATTGGACAGCCAATTCTTCCGGTGCTGAAGTGGTTAATAAATACATTTTACTCTTAGAGCCCTTGCACACTGGGGCGGTTTGCAGGCGCTATTGCGCTAATAATAGCGCCTGCAAACCGCCCCGAAAGTGCCGCTGCTTTCATTCCAGTGTGCAAGCCCCGAGGGCTTTCACACTGGAGAGATGCGCTGGCAGGACGGTAAAAAAAGTCCTGCCAGCAGCATCTTCGGAGCGGTGAAGGAGCGGAGTGTATACCGCTCCTTTACCGCTCCTGCCCATTGAAATCAATGGGACGGCGCGGCTATACCGCCGGCAAAGCGCCTCTGCAGAGTCGCTTTGTGGTGGTATTTAACCCTTTCTCGGCCGCTAGCGGGGGGTAAAACCGCCCCGCTAGCGGCCGCATACCGACGGTAAAACGCCGCTAATAATAGCGGCGTTTTACCGCCGACGCCGCCCCCCGCCCCAGTGTGCAAGGGCTCATAATAAAGGGCTATGATAATTGTTAAGTACATGACTCTCTATGGCAGCTTTGCTGGTTCTTTCTGTTTGGTGTTTCAGATGACAGGCTGCCTGCTGTTGCTAGGAAGATTTACCTCAGCTGCTGAGCACTGGATTAGTGACAAATCTTTTGGCGGGAAGCATCTAGCCAATCAGTCTAATCTTTTACTTATATCCTCTCCTGTCACTGGGCAGAGTCAGCATTTACCTCAGGTCTGTCAGCTGGACTCACCTCTGGATTCTCCTCAGACTTCCTTCTGGATCTTTGACCCGCTCTCAGCCCAGAATGGATACTCGACTTCATGAACTACTTCAAAAGACTAATTTCCCTGGAGGAAGGGTCGCCTCAGTCATTTCATTTTTATTTATTTTTTTTACCCCCCCCCCCCTCAGTTTTCACTGGTGACAGATGTATCATCACTTCCATCTGTGGGCCCTGGGCCTGCATTGTGCCTCTCATTCCTGGAGTGCCGGGGCTGCCCTGTATAATGATGGTAAGAGGTTACCTGAGGCCAGCCATGGAACTTTTCATCCACCTGTAGACAGACCTGGACCTGAGACAAGACCATAGGAGAGTCACATCACCACTGGGACTTTACAGGGACCAGAAGAGAAGGACGGCTGACTGGAAGTGTCAGTGCACAGACCGACAGGACAGGAGCTACCATAAAAGAATACGCAGGATAAGGAGGCCCCACTTAGACACCCACAGAGCCACTGATCCTGCCAGCGTGAGCCAGGTAAAAAATAAAAGCAATGAATATTTGACATTCATATGTTGTCTGGTGCGGAGGATTTTATTTCCCTCCTGTTAAAATTCCAGTTCTCTTGCAGGGTATATGGGGGATGTATTTGGAATAGTTGGCTGATCATAGGTGTCCCCTTATCAAACTGTGATCAGCGGTGATCCTGAGTATCTCCGCTGATCACAGGTCATTAACAGTGTATGAAACTGAGGTAATCAGCGGAGGACATGTTTTCTACTGATCATCACACCACACAGAGAATCTGTCATTGACTGTCACAGAAACCGCCAGTGTATGAAGGTGCAATATATATATATATATATATATATATATATATCTATGTATCTCTCTCTCTCTCTCTATATATATATATATATATATATATATCTAGATAGATATCTAGATCTCTCTCTCTCTCTCTCTCTCTCTCTCTCTCTCTCTATATATATATTTATTTATACACAGTATATGTGTATATATATAAATATTTTAGATGTTCACGTCTCTGGCTGGGTTCACACTTGTGCGATTCGTGGACCAGCGTGATTCCTGTGCAGGTTTCCACATCGCACCTACATTGACATCTGCGCACCACTGCGGGTGTCAATGTAAAGTTAATGACACCCCCAGATCATTTCACAGACCGCAGTGTGAACTATGAAATGGTGCAGGAATCGGGTCGCATGGGTGTGAACCGATTCCAGTGTGGAATAAATAATAATAAAGGGTCCTGTACCATTTTGGTGCCAATGCAATATGATTTAAATGTATATTTATTTTAAATCACTGTTATTAACGATTCTTTATATATACATATAAATAAATAAATATATATATGTATAAATTAAAAAAAATAATATATATATATAATTGACGTCCTTTTTTTCCCACAAATAGAACTTTCTTTTGGTGGTATTTGATCACCTCTGCGGTTTTTATTTTTTGCACTATAAACAAAAATAGAGCGACAATTTTGAAAAAAAACGCATTATTTTTTACTTTTTGCTATAATAAATATCCCCCAAAAATATATAAAAAAACAATTTTTTCCCTCAGTTTAGGCCGATACGTATTCTTCTACATATTTTTGGTGAAAAAAATCGCAATAAGCGATTATTGATCGGTTTGCGCAAAACTTATAGCGCAAAATAGGGGAGAGTTTTATGGCATTTTCATTAAATTTTTTATTTTTTTTTAAATGGCGGCGATCAGCGATTTTTATCGTGACTGCAACATTATGGCGGACACATCGGACATTTTTGACACATTTTTGGGACCATTGTCATTTATATAGCAATCAGTGCTATAAAAATGCACTGATTCCTGTGTAAATGACACTGGCAGTGAATGGGTTAACCACTAGGTGGCAGGGTAGGGGTTAAGTGTGTCCTAGGGGTGTGTTTCTAATTGTGGGGGGGGGTGGCTACATGTTACACGTCACTGATCGCTGCTCCGATGACAGGGAGCAGAGATCGAGTGACACTGTCATTAGGCAGAACTGGGAGATGCTCTTTACATCAGTATCTCCCTGTTCTTCCTCCCTGTGAGGCGATCGCGGGTATCCCCACGACGATCGAGTCCACGGTACCCGCAACCCGACTCACGGAGTTTGCCGCAGGTGCGTGCGCGCGCCCGCAGGCCGCCTCTTAAAGGGCAACGTACAGGTACGTGGTTTTGCCTGTACGAGCCCTTCTGCCACAGTATATCTGCGTGAGGCGGTCGGCAATCAGTTAAAGTCATTTTTATATCATTTTTAATTTATTTTTTTTCAAATTCTTTATTTAAAGAAAGGACACAAGACAAGCGAAATATAACATCTCGAGATCATATATGCACAAGATAACATACACTGATATGAACGAAGTCCCGTGTCATGTTCAACCCAACAGTAAATAGAATACCGCTATCTTGACATTAGGACTGTACCTGACCATGACCTCAGTTGGAACAGGAAGGCAACCCACTTCTAGGCTGCACTAGAACTGTCAGGACATTCCGCAAGTCTTGCTCCCAATTTTCCAGTTTAATAAAAGAGTAGGACTCTATAGGTCACGGGGCATCAATAATTACCCCCTACGACCACTGTAGTCCTAGTAAGAACAGAAAGAAGAAAGTGGGGAGAGGAAGGGAGAAAAAGGAAAGGAGACAGCGTGAAGGGGGGATGAGGGGGGAGGGGGAATAAGAGCATGGGGAAGGGAGGGTGTGGGACCACCGTGGCACACCGAGGCAGCACGCGCGCCCCCCCGCGAGTTGAAGAACAGGGTGGCAAAGCCAATCAACCTCATTAGGTTGATATACCTGTATAGCAAAGTAGAACTATATTAATCAGTCAATCGCATTCCTCCCCAAAAGTGTCTGACCTTCGTCTGAAAAGAAGAAAACATTCCAAATGGACCATTTCTTGGTAAAGCGTTCATTCTGGTGGCGGGCTGAGAGGATTAGGTCCTCCATTGTTTTGATTTCTTCTACCTTCCTGACCCATAAACTAATACTAGGGGGTTGTGTGGATTTCCAGTACAAGGGGATGCAGGCTTTCGCTGCGTCAAGCAAATGAGGTATTAACGATCGTTTGTATGCTTTCTGGGATTTGTCAGACGCGTGTAGCAGAAATAGAGCTGGGTCTGCCTGAATTGGGTATTCAGTGAACTTCTGCAACGTCTGCTGGATGGTTTTCCAAAACCCCTCCAACAGAGGGCAAGACCAGAAGATGTGGAGAATCGTTCCACATTCTCTCTGACATCTCCAGCACTGGTTCGTGACACCGGGGAATATCTTTTGTAGCTTTGCCGGAGTGTTGTACCACCTAGTAATTATTTTACAGTTAGTCTCTTGCGTTTTCGAGCAGATTGAAGATTTGAAAGTGAATTGGAGGATATTTTGTTTTTGTCGTGTTGAAAAAGTGCAGTGTAGGTCCCTTTCCCATTTATCCAGGCAACGAAGACGATGACCATCTAATGGGGCAATCAGCAACTGATAGATGGCCGATAGCATATGGGACACAGCACCCTCTTCTGTGCAGTATGTCTCTAGGGTGGTTAGATTCTGGTCAGGGCTACTTGGGAGAGGTAGTGATTTAAGAAAATGACTAAGCTGCTGTGCTCTCCAGAAATCTAAATGGAAGGGACCTTCCAAATCCATGAGTTCTATCCGTGTCGGCCATCTACCATTAATCATAAAGTGGGAGGCTTGGAAGCGACCTGCTGCTCTCATTGCCCGGAAGACAGGGTCTGTATAACCGGGGGCAAACTCTGGGTTTCCCAGTACCGGATGAAGAGGAGACCTCAATGACACCAGGTCCGCACGCGCAAAGAGAGCAGAGCATAATTGTGTGGTAGTACCTATTAGTGGGTGGTTTTTTACGTCTCTTGGTAGAGAATTATGACACCAAGGAGCTCTGTTTAGTGGTATCTCGCATTGAGTCTGTTCTAGGGTAGTCCATAATTTCGTGGATCGGTGTCGATTCCAGTCGACTAGTCTTGTTAAGTGAATTGCTTGGTGATACTTACGAAGGTCTGGGACTGCCAGACCCCCATATTGCTTAGGTAACATAATCTGTCGTCTATTCAGTCTAGGTCTTTTATGGGCCCAAATGAAGTCGAAGAATACCGCTCTGACTTGATCCAAATAGCTAGAGGGAATCTGGATCGGGAGTGCTTGAAGGAGATAGAGGAATTTAGGCAGGATGCACATTTTAATAATATTGCACCTCCCGAACCACGAGTGAAGACCCGTTTGCCATTTGGTAAGGAGAGCTCTAACTTTGGCCAGCAAAGGGGGGAAATTCAGAGGGAAGAGCTGTGAGAATTTGGTGGGAATATATGTACCGAGGTATTTCAAAGCAAAGGTAGTCCATCTAAATTTGAAACTGGATTGGAGGACTGTGAGGTGTTGTGTGGGAATTCCTATGCTCATAGCTTCAGACTTATTAAAATTAATCTTCAGGTTTGAAAGATCACCATATGTTTTAAATTCCTTGAGGAGGTTTGGGAGAGAGATCAGAGGGTTGGTGAGAGAGAACAACATATCATCCGCATATGCGGCAATTTTCTGTTGTGAGTCTCCCATATCCACCCCAGAGATGTCCGGATTGGCTCTCACGGTACGCAGAAAAGGTTCCAACGACAGGGCGAAGAGGAGTGGGGACAGGGGACATCCCTGGCGCGTTCCATTCTTGATTTCAAAGGAATCTGACAGTATCCCATTGGCCCGGACACGCGCTGAAGGGGCCCCATATAACGATTTAATCCATCCTAACATGTTACTTCCAAGGCCTATGTGTTTCAGAATAGCTATCATAAACTGCCAGTTCACCCTGTCGAAGGCCTTCTCCGCGTCCGTGCTTAGAAGAATGCAGGGAATTTTTTCCTTATTGACCACATGTAGGAGATTCAGTACTTTAGTGGTGTTGTCCCTCGCCTCCCTGGTTGGGACAAAACCAACTTGGTCTAGGTGAATTAAGGAGGGGAGGTGGGATTGGATCCTAGTAGAGAGTATTTTGGTAAAAATTTTCAAATCAGTATTTAGGAGAGAAATTGGTCTGTAACTCCCGCACAGGGATGAGTCTTTCCCTTCCTTAGGAATCACTGTGATGTGTGCCGACAGAGAGTCACGGGGGAAATTTATATCGGGGCCTATATAATTGAAGAATTTATGCATGAATTGCACAAGGGAGGGGAGTAATGTTTTAAAATATTGTGCGGTAAGTCCGTCCGGTCCTGGGGCTTTCCCTAGCTTAGACGCCTTAACTGCTAATTGTATCTCTTCTGTGGAGATTGGTTCGTCAAGTAGATCCCTTATTTCATCTGAGAGTTTGGGCATGCCCGAATTAGTGAGATAATCTTCAATTCGAGAGAGCTGGGGAGCTGGAGCCTGCAGGTTGTAGAGAGACGCATAAAACTCCTTAAATTCTCCGACTATGTTGCAGGGGAGTGAGGTCTTCTGGCCTTTAGAGGTCCTGATATGTGGTAAATAATTAGCTAAGACTTGCTCTCTTAGGGACCTGGCCAGAAGTTTGCCACACTTGTTACCTGACTCATATGAAATCCGGCGACAAATCTGAATCGCGGCTTTAGCTCTAAATTGCATAAGGTCGGTAATTTTGTTGCGAAGTGTCAAAATTTCGGCCTCTAGAGGTTGACTTTGGGCATGTTTGTGTCGGGCTTCAGCAAGGTTCAGTTGTGTCAGGAGCGAGGCCAACTGCTCCGAACGTTGTTTCTTTATACGTGAACCATGCTTGATAAGGACACCTCGGATCACAGCCTTATGGGCTTCCCAGACGATGCCGGGGTTGCTATCAGGAGTATCATTAGTTTGGAAGTAAAAGTCCAGCTCCCTAGCTACATCCCGAAGTACCTCCTTGTCCTGTAGGAGGCTTTCATTTAATCTCCAAGTTCTTGTTTTGGAGGTAAAAAGGTCAGTCAGGGCATAGGTCAATAGAACAGGGGCATGGTCAGACCATGTAATAGAGCCAATGGAGGTCTCTCTAATGGCATGTAGTTGGGAATGGGGGATCAGGAAGTAGTCGATTCTTGAGTATTGTTTGTGTGATGTTGAATAAAAGGTGTAATCCCTTTCAGTGGGATGAGTGAGTCTCCAGGCAT
This sequence comes from Lithobates clamitans, assembly GCA_037952925.1. Lineage (NCBI taxonomy): Eukaryota > Metazoa > Chordata > Amphibia > Anura > Ranidae > Lithobates > Lithobates clamitans. The sequence continues at coordinate 540,406 of JBBGZY010002882.1, read as the reverse complement.
CAATTAGCTGAGCTTTATGTAGGGTACGCGCAATACGTTTCCTAACACAGGGAGTAATTGAGGAATGCCCCACCGATGTGTCTTCTGACGGGATCAGTGGAACATTGAAATCACCGCCCAGTATTGTCTGGCCTTTGGCAGATTCTAGCAGGGTGTCAGTTACTTTGGAGATAAACTGTTCCTGCCCACTGTTTGGAACATAAACATTGACAAGAGTCACCTCTACTCCTCCGATTGTTCCTCTAAGGAACAGATAGCGTCCCTCTGGGTCAGCCCTCATGTCCTCTAGGATCCAAGGGACGGAGCGGGAGATAAGAATGGAAACCCCTCGAGATTTGCTATTCCGATAGAGTGATATACCTTCGGAAAGAATTTGTTTTGCAATAAAGGAAAATTACTTTCCTTAAAATGTGTCTCTTGAATGAACGCCAGATCAGACTTTAGTCGTTGTAAATCTTGGAATAACATACGCCTTTTTTCCGGAACGTTTAGGCCTCTCGCATTAAGCGAGAGCACGCGTACCGCCTCCATGACCTGCGATCCACTTAAAAAGGGAGGGGGGGGGGGAGGGAGGGAGGGGAGGAGAAGAAGGGGGAGTGGGAAGGTGGAAGACTAGTAGGTAGTGAGAGTAGGAGGGGGGAGGGAGATAGCAGAGGAGAAAGAGGAGAAAGGAGCAGTAGACAGAAATATGTGTACAGGAACCCCAAAAAAAGGTATTTTAGTACTAAGTTTAAAGAGCTAAGAAGCTCACCAGAGAAATTCTGGTTATCGAGCGCAGACCTAGGTGGGGTTGTAGAAAGCAATGACCAGTGAGTTACTCACTGACCTTTCCCCTGACCCGCATTATAGTATATCATATAATGAAAGAAAAAAAAAATTGTGTTGACGGTGAATACAGAGAGACGTACCGATCAAATCAAGGAAGGAGATTTAAAACATATTTAAGCTATGGCATTGCAACATAAAAAATCTAGCATTTACCCGTCCTAAGAGGGGACCATTAACCTGTGCTCCTACACATCTCAATTAAGGAACAGTTAAAACACAAAAGGAAAATAATAACAACAACCAAAATGTGGATTCCGTCCACCCCCAATGTGTGTTAGGTGCGAGTAGGTAATTTCTGGTTGTTACCAGTCGCTCACTATTGGTTCCACCAGAGTGTAGCAGGGATGGCAACCCCCATATGACTGTGGGGATACTAGGGTGACACGAGTGAAGGCTGTCGGGTCACAAGTTAAGCAAAGATGTGTGCAGCACCAAGGCTATTCCCGACCTACCACCTTTAATGATTAACCCAGCCTCCTAGAATGCATATCTCCCACTGAGCTCTATGCCCACAGAGCAGGGACGTCTCCCCCCCCCCCAAGATGAGTGTCCCGGTAAGAAGGGGGAGACAGCCCACCCCGACAAACACCCGCCATATGCCATCTCATTTCTCTTCTGTGAGGGCTGGAGACACACACATAAACACTTATTTGTCGTCACTCCATAGGGTCTACGGTTCCCACCCGATACAGCAGTACAGGATGAACTTAACATGCATGGTGGGGAGGCAAGGAGGGCCCACCCGGCAAAGCCCGGGAGGTCACCTCTACGGGAGGAGCCTAAGTTCATATCCTCTCAGGGATCTGGGATTCCCTCTAGAGAGCACAGAAGTAATCTCCCCAGTCTCCAGTCTCGGTAACCCTCTTCAATGGCAGTTAGTAAGACGCTCCAAAATAACAGGATGTCAACTAGGCTCAAAGTTCCACGATAGGTGTGAAGTACAAGACACTATGCCCAGGCACTGGTTCAGTGTGTATATAGTTCACCTGGAATATCCGTGATAGTGAAGTTTCCAACATATCTGAGCGTGCATACCTCCAGGCCCCAGGTTGGGCCCAGCCCGTCTCCAAATCCCCAGCCCCGTGGTCGCTGCTCATTTGTAAAGTACCGCCGTTTGTTACCGGACTGAACACATGCACTACGGTAAGGCAAAGTCAGGAGGTGGGGAGTGCTTGCCTCTGAGTTAGACCGCAGACCTCCCTGATGCGGTAAGGGGAAGGAAGAATGCCTCAAGTCCGCGTAAAGTGGGGGGCAACAGAATCCAACATTCAAAACTAACAAAATCAGATGTGTGCGGAGAACAAAATGGAATAGCTCACCGAAGCATAGCTCATGACTCCCGGGTACCTTCAGCAGAAGGAGAGCGTGTTCTTCTTCTGTTCCGTTGTCGGCGAGGAGGTTGAGGATGTCGTTGAGCAGAGGATCCTGGGCGGCCTGAGGCACGGGGTAGGATGGTCAGCCAGTTCTGGACAAGTATGGGCTCTACTCCCAGGAAGGCAAAGAAGGCTGGTAGGTCCGCGGGTGTACGCAGCGTGAAAGCTGCATTCATTTTGCGAAAACTGACCGCCAGGGGGTATCCCCACCGGTATGTGCAGTTCTGTCTCCTGGATAAGTCCAGAAGGGGTCTTAACATGGCCCTCCTTTGCAACGTGGCTCTGGAAAGATCCGGGAGAACCTTAATTGTGGCACCATCAAATTCCACGGTCCCGTGCTCCCAGGCTCTGCGCAGAATAAGTTCTTTTTGGTTATAGTGGTGTATCCTGCACAGCACATCTCTTGGTCTGGCAGGATCGGTCGATTTAGGTCCCAAGATTCTATGTACCCGGTCCATTTCCACGGACGGTGGGGTAGGGCCCAGAATGATCTGAAAAATGGCTGACACAGTAGCTGCCAGGTCCTCCGCGCCGGTTGCCTCCGGGATACCCCGTAGCCGAAGGTTATTGCATCGGCTACGGTCCTCAAGGTCTTCTAAATGAAGCTGTAGGTCGATTGCTGTAGCCTCTTGGGATTCCTGAGATCGTTCCAGTGCTTCAATTCTGTGCGTTAAAGACGAGATCGTAGCCTCCCCCGAGTCAACCCTGTCTGTGAGGGCATGCAGGTCTGATCTCACCTCCTGGATGTCCCTACTGTGCGCCTCTTCAATACGGAGGATGAGGCCTTCAATGTCAGCTTTGGTCGGTAGGGATTGCAGGATAGCTCGGATATCGTCCGGCATGTCCCTTGATTTAGGGGAGGTGTCAGCCATGGTTACGGGGCCGGTAATAGAGGTCTCTGAGGTTGAGTCTGTATTATTGAACGATACAGTAGATCTCAGTGAGTCCAGGGCACTATCCACCGTTAAGCTGCTGACACGTGGGGCTGCTATAATGGCGCCCGGCGACACTCCCTGTGAGCCTCGGAAGTATCGCTGAATACCACTGCTCGGGACAGAGGGACGGTTACCTCCAGCTTACGATCTTGTCCGGTAGCGTCTAGGAGTTATCATGCCGCTCTAACATGCACGGATCACCGTCAATTCAGCGGGAAATAGCGGGGTGGTCAGGAGCTCTCTTCAAATGCGTCCTCACTCGGCCATTGCTAAGCCACGCCCCTCCCATTTTTAATTTATTATTAAAAACATTTTTTGTAAACCCTAAAATATGGTTTTACCCATGGGCTGTTCTATTACAGTGTTATACAGGGTTTATCAATTATGAAACATATATTATTTTAATTTATTAATAAATATTTATATTTGTATACTTTATTAAAATTATTTTTTAATGATTATAAATGTATTTTTCATTTATATGAATGGTGTATAGCTGCATTACATATGTGGATTCCACTCATTTACTGTACACCATTCACATTTAAATGGGCAACATGTATGATCTTTCAATATTGATAAAAACAATGTTTTTGAATAATTAGGTTTATGTATATTGTGTAGGGGGAATGTAACTTTATTATTTTATTGATATGAGGTGTGTAATGTGTGGTGATTCGTGTTCAACTTTGGTATTTTTAAAGTGGAGTTCCACGCACTTTTACAACTCTTCAGCATCCCTCACTAAACTGTGCACTATAAACAAATTGGATATATTTTTTTTTTTTTCTCAGAACCTACTGTATATCTGCTGTATTCATTTTTCACTTCCTCCTCACTGGCCGTGGCCCATCGCATCATTTCCTGTTTGCAATACCTTCTGGGAAGGAAGACCTTCCTCTGACACTGCCGTTGCTATGGAAACCTGAACTGAAACCTATTACACTGCTTGTGCTGCACTGAGCATGTGCAAGATCTGCAAGGATGAGATGCAGGGAGAAATACAGTCTGGCTTCAGATGCCCACACTTAAGATGGCCACGGCCTGTTGTAAGTTTATAAAAAAACAAACTGCTATAAACTAACAAAACAGACCTTAGTTTACAGACTAACTTTACTAGAATACATTAAGCTTGTGTATTATAGGGGTATTTTTATTTTAAAAGTATAATTTTGGCCGGAACACCACTTTAACTTCCTATTACTGTAATCCCGCTACATTGCGCGAGATTACAGTGAGAGGAGCCGTTCTCAGGAGTTCCCGGCGTTTGTAGATCGCTTCACAACTCAACAGGAGAAGCGATCTACAAAGCTTGATAAACAGGCACTCAGAGAGCGATCTCCTCTGAGAATGCCTGAGAAGTGAGTAGAGGTATTTTACCACTGGATGATAAACGGACACCATATTCCCTATTTACAAGTGTGAGCTGTGTTGGATATCCTCCTTGTTCACCAGGAAGGGATTTAAAATCTTAGACCTTCTAAAAAAAAAATGGGAACAACTGTCTTGTCTACAAATAAGTGTTTTTCTAGGCCTGGGCTTCAGTTCATGGTACAGTTACCAATAAAATTCATTAATTTGCTAATTTACTGTATATTCATTATTAGTGACTTCATTTTTCCCTATTGTGATCTTTAGAGTCTCATTAGAGGTCTAGCAGTATCTGGCATGGTGCCCAATTGTCCCTCCTTTGGGACCAGCGTTGCCAACCGTCACTATTTTTACTGGCAGCCAGTAAAAAAATGGGCACTTTTCTCCTGCCAGTAAATGCCAGTAAGAAGTAAAGGTTGCCAGTAAAAAATATGGCTGTGACACTTGGCTCGGAACTGGGCATGCGCAGCTCAGGCCTGTAGCCGGCCAAGACTATCCAAGTGCCTGCTACAGCATGTTCGGAAGGTGCTGGCGGGGGAAGGTGGAGCCGGTTGTCTGAACGTATTGTGTGATTTCATGGTGCAAGGGAGCCGAGCGGGGCCTCGTGACCGCGGGACTGTCAGTGCTGTTTGGACTGGAGGGGACTGAAGGGACCACCTGGCCTGGAGAGAGAATGTTGCTGTGACTCAGAAGGGGACGTGTCGTGTCGGTGATCTGTGCTGCTGCACACTGCTGTCAGTAGCCCTGTGAGAATCAATTTCATGTGTTTGCATCACCCATTGTAATGTATTGCCCTCCTGAGTCCTGCCCCTGAGCTACTTACTATGTTGAAAAAAAATATATATATATGTACAAAGGCTAGCCGAAGGCTAGCCTGCATTTGTGGGAGGAGTCTGAGAGGGCTATTTAAGCCTCCTCCTCTGTCAGGTCAGGGCTCGTGGGCGTTCTGGGTTCAGTAGGTGGCGGGGCCTACGCGTCACTTCCGGATCAATTACAAGATGGTGGCGGTGCCTCTCTCGGTGCTTCACCAGGGAGTGCACCTCTCCACCCACCTGGTTCCCCCTTCGGCACCCACATTCACGGGTCCCCCTTCTGGTATTTCAGCAGGGGGGGGCAATCGGCCGCCCGCCGACTCCTCTCCCCATGCATGCAGCTCCACGAGGGAGCCTCTTGCCAGCTAGCTCCTCTCTCCCCTTACCAGCTTGCTTCAGGGGGGGAGCTGCCGACTGCTTCTCCGGCTGTTGAGGGGCGGGGATGTCCAGCCAGCTGCACACGGTGCCACGGGGGGGGCACCCGCCCGCTTCCCCGATTTCCTTGGTGATCTTGCAGAGGGAAGGGAGGGGGGGCCGTCCATCCTCCACCCACCCTCCTTCCCCTCGGCGGCAGCCGCTCAAGTGCGGCCCGCCCGCTTCTCCCGGCGAGCATGCCGGGGGAAGGGAGGGGGGCCGTCCATCCATCCATCTTCCACCACCCTCTTTCCTTTCCCTCGGCTGCAGCTGGTCAGGTGCTGCCCACCCGCTTCTCCCAGGGCTCGTGTCGGGGGAGCGGGGGGGACGTCCTTCCATCCTGAAATAATCAAGAAAGACCGCGCTAAAAACAATGACATGTGATGTAACTAAACAAACATGATTACGTGTATAAAAATACAATTCATCAAATATGAAAAATAATAAAACAATGAAACACCAAAATTCTAATGAAAGTGAATATAGAAAAAGTGACTGAAAAATGGAAGTCCCGAATGAAGTTAGAAAAGTGACTAAACAGTCACAAAAACACACAGTCCTTGGGGCCAAGGCAGATGCAATCGGTGATCATAGACGTATAACACCCAGTGAGAAATCCTCCACCTATTAAGATGTGCGCTTACCAGAGGTAAGCTGTAAATCAGCTTAATAATGAACCTCCACTCAGGGGAAATCAGCTCCTCAGGTCTCCACACAAGGAAGGGGGGCGGACAGGATCTTTCAATGAGATGGACTCAATCCGCATAACAGGAGGACCCAAAAGGACAAAACAAATTCTCCATAGTGTAAAACTGTATATCATTTATTAAGGTAAAAAGATGGTCACACTTACATGTAAAATCACGATATAAGGCACATAGGATATACAACAGCCGGCCGGCTCGCATGCATCCGTTCAAACGAAAACGATGACGTCAGCGCGTCAGCACCCGTTCGTTTGAACGGGTGCATGCGAGCCGGCCGGCTGTTGTATATCCTATGTGCCTTATATCGTGATTTTACATGTAAGTGTGACCATCTTTTTACCTTAATAAATGATATACAGTTTTACACTATGGAGAATTTGTTTTGTCCTTTTGGGTCCTCCTGTTATGCGGATTGAGTCCATCTCATTGAAAGATCCTGTCCGCCCCCCTTCCTTGTGTGGAGACCTGAGGAGCTGATTTCCCCTGAGTGGAGGTTCATTATTAAGCTGATTTACAGCTTACCTCTGGTAAGCGCACATCTTAATAGGTGGAGGATTTCTCACTGGGTGTTATACGTCTATGATCACCGATTGCATCTGCCTTGGCCCCAAGGACTGTGTGTTTTTGTGACTGTTTAGTCACTTTTCTAACTTCATTCGGGACTTCCATTTTTCAGTCACTTTTTCTATATTCACTTTCATTCGAATTTTGGTGTTTCATTGTTTTATTATTTTTCATATTTGATGAATTGTATTTTTATACACGTAATCATGTTTGTTTAGTTACATCACATGTCATTGTTTTTAGCGCGGTCTTTCTTGATTATTTCTGTCTAATATGTGCACGCCTCACATTAAGACTGCAGCTTTTCCAGTTTTATAACCGAGTTTTTATTACAGTGAGTAGCGCGGTAATTTTTGATACTTACTTCGTCCTTCCATCCTGCACAGCTCCACATGGCCAGCACGCAGCCCGAGCTTCTCCCGGCGCTCATGGGGGGGGGGGCCGCGGCCGTCAATCATCTTCACCCACACCAACTTCCCTAGGGCTCAGTTTGGGGGGGTCGTCTGTCTATCTTCCACCTTTGCTGGGCCCAATCCCGCATGGGGGGGTGCCGCCCACTTCTCCCCATCCCTGTGTGTCCTGCCAGCGTGGGGTGGGGGGGGCGGCCGCCTGCTTCTCCTGGGGGGGGCGTCTGTTCGTCCATCTTTATCCACTCACCTAGCATTTTGCATTCTGTTTACCTCACCTCCCTGGAACTCACACCGTGCTTCACGGTGGAATCGCACGCTTCCCGGTTCTCATTGGGGGGGTGCTCACCCGCCTGCTCACTTCCCGGTACTCACATGGGGCATCATGGGGGGGGGGAGATCCCCCACACGCCTCCCGGGCATTCACCGCTTCAGGTACCAGTGTTCATCATGGTGTTTCGGCCCCAGGATTTCTGTCATAGCGCTTCAGCCTCAGGTTTCCATCACAGCGTTTCTATCTAGGCGTTTCAGTGTCAGTGTTTTGCTATCACAGCACTCCTGTCGTAGCGTTCTGGTCATAGCGTTTTCTGCCTCAGCAGTTCTGTCACAGCATTCTCCCCCAGCATTTCTGTCAAGGTATTCTGCCCCAGCATGTCTGTCGTCACATTCAGCCCTGCATTTCTGTCATGGCGTTTTTGCCCCAGCATTTCTGTCATGTTTAGCCGGCATTTCTGGCAGCATTTATACCTCAGCATTTCTGTTGCAATGTCCAGCATTTCTGTCTCCGCGTTTGGCCCTAGCATTCCTGTCAGTATTCTGCCCCAGCATTTCCATCATTAGCGTGCTACCCCGGCATTTCAGTCTCAGCGTTTGTCTTAGCGTTTCTGCCCTAGAATTTCTGTCTTAGCATTCTACCCCAGGATTTTCGTCTTAGCGTTCTGCCCCAGGATTTCCATCTTAGCGTTCTGCCCCAGGATTTCCGTCTTAGCGTTCGGCCCCAGGATTTCCGTCTTAGCGTTCGGCCCCAGGATTTCTGTCTTAGCGTACGGCCCCAGGATTTCCGTCTTAGCGTTCGGCCCCAGGATTTCTGTCTTAGCGTTCGGCCCCAGGATTTCTGTCTTAGCGTTCGGCCCCAGGATTTCTGTCTTAGCGTTCGGCCCCAGGATTTCTGTCTTAGCGTTCGGCCCCAGGTTTTCTGTCTTAGCGTTCGGCCCCAGGATTTCTGTCTTAGCATTCTGCCCCGGGATTTCTGTCTTGGCGTTTCTGCCCCAGGATTTCTGTCTTAGCGTTCTGCCCCAGGATTTCTGTCTTAGCGTTCTGCCCCAGGATTTCTGTCTTAGCGTTCTGCCCCAGGATTTCTGTCCTAGCGTTCTGCCCCAGGATTTCTGTCCTAGCGTGGTGCCTCAGGATTTCTGTCTTAGCGTTCTGCCCCAGGATTTCTGTCCTAGCGTTCTGCCCCAGGATTTCTGTCACAACGTTCTTCTCCAGCATTTCTGTCACAACGTTCTTCTCCAGCATCTCTGTCACAGCGTGTGGCCCCTGCATTTCTGTCATAGCGTTCGGCCCCTGCATTTTTGTCATAGCGTTCGGCCCCTGCATTTTGTCATAGCGTTCGGCCCCTGCATTTCTGTCATAGCGTTCGGCCCCTGCATTTCTGTCATAGCGTTCGGCCCCTGAATTTCTGTCATAGCGTTCTGCCCCTGCATTTCTGTCATAGCTTTCTGCCCCTGCATTTCTGTCATAGCGTTCTGCCCCTGCATTTCTGTCATAGCGTTCTACCCTCGCATTGCTGTCTCAGTGCACAGTCTCGGCATTTCTGTCAAGGCGTTTCTGCCCCAGGTTTTCGGTCACAGCATGGCTGCCCAAGATTTCTGTCATAGCGTTTCTGCCCAGGAGTTCTATCACAGCGTTTCTGCCCCGGATTTCTGTCATGGTGGCATTCTGCCCCAGCATTTCTGGCTTGGCGTTCAGTCTCAGCTTTTCTGCCTTGGTGTTTCTGCCCCAGGTTTTCTGTCATTACATTTCTGCTTTAGCGTTCTGTCATAGCGTTTCTGCCTCAGGATTTCAGTCATGGCATTTCTGCCTCTGTGTTTCTGCCCCAGGAGTTCTGTCATGGCATTTCTGCCTCTGCGTTTCTGCCCCAGGATTTCGGTCATGGCATTTCTGCCTCTGCGTTTCTGCCCCAGGATTTTGGTCATGGCATTTCCACCTCTGCGTTTCTGCCCCAGGATTTCTGTCTTTGCTTTTTTGCCTCTGCGTTTCTGCCCCAGGATTTCTGTCTTTGCTTTTCTGCCTCTGCGTTTCTGTCAGTGTTCTGTCATAATGTTTTTGCCCCAGGATTTCTGTCTAATATGTGCACGCCTCACATTAAGACTGCAGCTTTTCCAGTTTTATAACCGAGTTTTTATTACAGTGAGTAGCGCGGTAATTTTTGATACTTACTTCGTCCTTCCATCCTGCACAGCTCCACATGGCCAGCACGCAGCCCGAGCTTCTCCCGGCGCTCATGGGGGGGGGGGGCCGCGGCCGTCAATCATCTTCACCCACACCAACTTCCCTAGGGCTCAGTTTGGGGGGGGTCGTCTGTCTATCTTCCACCTTTGCTGGGCCCAATCCCGCATGGGGGGGTGCCGCCCACTTCTCCCCATCCCTGTGTGTCCTGCCAGCGTGGGGTGGGGGGGGCGGCCGCCTGCTTCTCCTGGGGGGGTGTCTGTTCGTCCATCTTTATCCACTCACCTAGCATTTTGCATTCTGTTTACCTCACCTCCCTGGAACTCACACCGTGCTTCACGGTGGAATCGCACGCTTCCCGGTTCTCATTGGGGGGTGCTCACCCGCCTGCTCACTTCCCGGTACTCACATGGGGCATCATGGGGGGGGGGAGATCCCCCACACGCCTCCCGGGCATTCACCGCTTCAGGTACCAGTGTTCATCATGGTGTTTCGGCCCCAGGATTTCTGTCATAGCGCTTCAGCCTCAGGTTTCCATCACAGCGTTTCTATCTAGGCGTTTCAGTGTCAGTGTTTTGCTATCACAGCACTCCTGTCGTAGCGTTCTGGTCATAGCGTTTTCTGCCTCAGCAGTTCTGTCACAGCATTCTCCCCCAGCATTTCTGTCAAGGTATTCTGCCCCAGCATGTCTGTTGTCACATTCAGCCCTGCATTTCTGTCATGGCGTTTTTGCCCCAGCATTTCTGTCATGTTTAGCCGGCATTTCTGGCAGCATTTATACCTCAGCATTTCTGTTGCAATGTCCAGCATTTCTGTCTCCGCGTTTGGCCCTAGCATTCCTGTCAGTATTCTGCCCCAGCATTTCCATCATTAGCGTGCTACCCCGGCATTTCAGTCTCAGCGTTTGTCTTAGCGTTTCTGCCCTAGAATTTCTGTCTTAGCATTCTACCCCAGGATTTTCGTCTTAGCGTTCTGCCCCAGGATTTCCATCTTAGCGTTCTGCCCCAGGATTTCCGTCTTAGCGTTCGGCCCCAGGATTTCCGTCTTAGCGTTCGGCCCCAGGATTTCTGTCTTAGCGTACGGCCCCAGGATTTCCGTCTTAGCGTTCGGCCCCAGGATTTCTGTCTTAGCGTTCGGCCCCAGGATTTCTGTCTTAGCGTTCGGCCCCAGGATTTCTGTCTTAGCGTTCGGCCCCAGGATTTCTGTCTTAGCGTTCGGCCCCAGGTTTTCTGTCTTAGCGTTCGGCCCCAGGATTTCTGTCTTAGCATTCTGCCCCGGGATTTCTGTCTTGGCGTTTCTGCCCCAGGATTTCTGTCTTAGCGTTCTGCCCCAGGATTTCTGTCTTAGCGTTCTGCCCCAGGATTTCTGTCTTAGCGTTCTGCCCCAGGATTTCTGTCCTAGCGTTCTGCCCCAGGATTTCTGTCCTAGCGTGGTGCCTCAGGATTTCTGTCTTAGCGTTCTGCCCCAGGATTTCTGTCCTAGCGTTCTGCCCCAGGATTTCTGTCACAACGTTCTTCTCCAGCATTTCTGTCACAACGTTCTTCTCCAGCATCTCTGTCACAGCGTGTGGCCCCTGCATTTCTGTCATAGCGTTCGGCCCCTGCATTTTTGTCATAGCGTTCGGCCCCTGCATTTTGTCATAGCGTTCGGCCCCTGCATTTCTGTCATAGCGTTCGGCCCCTGCATTTCTGTCATAGCGTTCGGCCCCTGCATTTCTGTCATAGCGTTCTGCCTCTGCATTTCTGTCATAGCTTTCTGCCCCTGCATTTCTGTCATAGCGTTCTGCCCCTGCATTTCTGTCATAGCGTTCTACCCTCGCATTGCTGTCTCAGTGCACAGTCTCGGCATTTCTGTCAAGGCGTTTCTGCCCCAGGTTTTCGGTCACAGCATGGCTGCCCAAGATTTCTGTCATAGCGTTTCTGCCCAGGAGTTCTATCACAGCGTTTCTGCCCCGGATTTCTGTCATGGTGGCATTCTGCCCCAGCATTTCTGGCTTGGCGTTCAGTCTCAGCTTTTCTGCCTTGGTGTTTCTGCCCCAGGTTTTCTGTCATTACATTTCTGCTTTAGCGTTCTGTCATAGCGTTTCTGCCTCAGGATTTCAGTCATGGCATTTCTGCCTCTGTGTTTCTGCCCCAGGAGTTCTGTCATGGCATTTCTGCCTCTGCGTTTCTGCCCCAGGATTTCGGTCATGGCATTTCTGCCTCTGCGTTTCTGCCCCAGGATTTTGGTCATGGCATTTCCACCTCTGCGTTTCTGCCCCAGGATTTCTGTCTTTGCTTTTTTGCCTCTGCGTTTCTGCCCCAGGATTTCTGTCTTTGCTTTTCTGCCTCTGCGTTTCTGTCAGTGTTCTGTCATAGTGTTTTTGCCCCAGGATTTCTGTCATTGCAGTTGTCATTACGCTCTGCCCAGGGTTTCGGTTCTCACGTTCCTGCCTCAGCTTTCAGTTTCAGCATTCCTGTCATAGGGTTTTTTCTGTCAGACATTGCTGTCAGTGCGCTTCTGCCCCGAGATTTCTGGCATAGCCTTTCTACCTCAATGTTCAGTCTCAGCATTCCTGTCACAGCGTTTCTCAGAGGGGCATTGTTGTTCAGTCACGGCATACTTCGGTAGCTGGTTCTATCTTCGTTGTTTGTCATGTCTCATTGTATCTTTGTTCATGTTTGTACCTGGGTCAGTTAGCTAGGGCTCACATGTCAGGATCTGTCACGTCTACAGATCCATACAGGCTGAGGTTTCGTTTGTTAATGATTGTTGACCACAATCTTCTCGCCCGTATAACATACGTCATACGATGCACGTTCATTCACCACACCTGTACGATTGCCCACCATGGTCTGTGGGTACACCAGCCCTGAGTTTTCAGTCAATTACCTGTCTCTACGCAGCAGGTTACTCGGGCTCAGTAACTACTTACACGAAGGGGGGGGTGGTCCATCATCAGCTTCATTCACGCGCAGTGGTCTTGACATTTCTGCTCATGTTCTCATACTTGGGTAGGCTCAGAGGGGATTGCTGTTCTCATGTATTGTTGCCTGTCATTTCTCTTGTTCATGTTCTCAGGTTGGGCTGCATTGGCAGCCATCCTCCCCTTGTTGGTCCTTAAGTGGTAGGTTTGGGCAAACGTCGTCATGATCCTGGATTCTACACTCGGGCCTGATATCTTGTCTAGGATGTGGCCTGGAAGACTGCTCAGGGATGTCAGTTCAGTCATTTTTTCCATTCCCCAGCCGTTGTCAGGTAGGGGGGTTTTCTATCACTTTGGGGTATGACTGTTTCAGGCCATGTGACTTATTTCCCCGGTGTGGAGTCTGGCCCTCCTTCCTCGGTTCAGGATTCAGACTCGGCTGAAGCACGACCTGATCAAATCAGGTGGGACCAGCATTCGGTGTCTGGCATGGTTTCTCCACGTCGTCAGTGCTTATAGCCTTAGGGTTTGGGCCTCAACCACCTACTCCATCACATCCTTCAGGTATTTAGCTTTTTGAACTCCTGCCAGTTGTCCTTTGGCACTTACCCTCGCTCTTTCCCATACCAGTATGGGTAGGCCAGGGCTTGGGGGGAGGGTTTCACGGAGCACTTCCCAGGGTCTGGTCGAAGTTTTGATCTTCTCGGCTATCATTTTGCAGGGGCTCCTTGGGACAGCCATGGCTCCCCTTCCCCCACGCATCCTCTCATTCACAGTAGTTCATTCTCATGTCTGGGTCGTCTCGGGCTCCAGGCTCTGCCCAAGCGTTCATGGGACGTTTCGTTGGGTTCGGGGTAGCTTCGCAGGTTTCTACAAGGGCTTCTGTCTCATCACCGAGTCGGGGGTTTCTCCTGTCATAACGGACACTTATCAGTTATATACTGTTGCCATCCGGGCACGCACTACTCCACTTGATGGATTTTACCTTCCCTTTTTCACCTAAATTTGTGTCTTTTTGCCCTCTTTTCAGGCATACTGACCAGTCAGGCCAAGGCACACCTCAGGCCTTGGTGCTTAGGAGTATCACTTTCCAAACTCGAAGACTCTGACTACAAGTACAAAGGCTGGCCGAAGGCTAGCCTGCATTTGTGGGAGGAGTCTGAGAGGGCTATTTAAGCCTCCTCCTCTGTCAGGTCAGGGCTCGTGGGCGTTCTGGGTTCCCACCCACCCGTTTCCCCCAATATTCATACTTACTCATATTACTTTTCTTACATTCAGGGTATGCCCTCTTTTCAGGCATACTGACCAGTCAGGCCAAGGCACACCTCAGGCCTTGGTGCTTAGGAGTATCACTTTCCAAACTCGAAGACTCTGACTACAAATGCTTTTCTACCCTAAATCACATTGCTAATTGCATATTGTACTTATTTGTAGCCTAAATACTGAAATTTGCACTTAAAACTGTAATTTTGTAACTTTTGGAACTGTCAGTAAAACTCGGCGGTGCCAGTAAATTTTGGGTGTGGTGTCAGTAAATTTCAATCTGGTAGGTTGGCAACACTGTTTGGGACCAAATCCCTCTGTCCCTCATGCAGCTTCAGTTGTCCCTGTTTTCAGTCTGATATGTACATCTTTATACAAAATGTACTATTTTACTGCCAAAAGTGTTATGCTGCACTAAACTTTTTATCCAGCCTCTATATTACTGCATTTGTTATTTTGAAAAATCATTATAAAGGAAAAGTAGAGGTAAGAAAAAAGCACATATGGTGTTTAGCCAATCATTTTCTGCATATTAGATCCTTGAAGTCCCTGTTAGACCCCTTTCACACTGTGCCGGAGTCGGCGGTAAAGCGGCGCTATTTTTAGCGCCGCTTTACCGTTGTTTTAGCAGCGCTATTCGGCCGCTAGTGGGGGCGGTTTTAAAGGGGTTAAATCCGCCTGCAAAACGCCGCCGGAGCGGTATTCCAGCGCTGCCCATTGATTTCCATGGGGAGGAGCGGTGAGTTCACCGCTCCAAAGAAGCTGCTGGCAGGACTTTTTCTGATGCCCTGCCAGCGCACCGATCCAGTGTGAAAGCCCTCGGGGCTTTCACACTGGAGTGAATGGAGCAGCTGTTTTAGGGCGGTTTGCAGGTGCTATTTTTAACGCTATAGTGCCTGCAAAATGCTCCAGTGTGAAAGCGGTCTAACCGAGGACATGTTCTTTGCTACTTACTGTGCAGAAGGGTGTCCCTCTTTATAATTTCAGAAATTTGGGAGGTATGTTTTTGGTACATTTTCTCAGTCATTGGTAAGGGCATTTTCAATACTGGATTGTTTTTTTAGGCCGCAGTGGTGGGGTGGGGCCCGTTGGTATCCTGGCTTTTGGGTAATGTCGCCCACTTTGTGGGTGGACAGCGGTTGGTAAACTGGTATTTGGTTGGTATAAGATGCTGCTTGAGCCTTAGTGACTAAGCATGTTGGTCTGTTAATGGTTAACAGTGATTCTGTTTGGTATTAAAGGTTAAAGTTCATTGGATAACTAACATTGTTTTAAACCCAATAAAAGGGCCGTGCCCTAAACTTTTTCACAATTGTGTGTTTTATTTTATATTTTAGGTATGTTCTTATGGTATGATGGGTGGTAATGGGGTGTACAATCCCATGGTGCCCAATCATTGGTGTAAGTGGATGGAATGGGGCCCCAAGGGCCAGATGAAGGCAATCTGACCCATAGGCCACAGTTTGGAGACCACAGCTCTGGGAGGAAAATATATGAAATTCTCACCTTCCTTTCCTGCTTCTTATGCAGCATACACACGGGTGGTCTTTTTGACCAGACAGGTCCGGCGGACAATCCGATCGTGTGTGGGCTTCATCGGACCTTCAGCGGACTTTTCCAGTCGAAAATCTGACGGACTTTAGATTTGAAACATGCTTCAAATCTTTCAGACGGACTCGAGTCCGGTCGAAAAATCCGCTCGTCTGTATGCTAGTCCGACGGACGAAAATGGACGCTAGGGCAGCTATTGGCTACTGGCTATCTACTTCCTTATTTTAGTCAGGTCGTACGTCATCACGTACGAATCAGTCGGACTTTGGTGTGATCGTGCGTGTGTAGGCAAGTCCGTTTGTTCAAAAGTCCGTCGGAAGTCCGTCAAAAGTCTGACGAAAGTCAGCCGTAATGGCCGTCGGACTTTTGTTGCCGAAAAGTCTGCTCGTGTGTACATGGCCTTAGTAAATATATAGTAATATGGACATGGGACATGAAATAAAATCACTGTATTGGAGAATCTGCTACCCTGTCATACAGCAATAATGACTACAGTACACACAGTAATATAATATAAATATATAATAATTTTTTTTTATTAAAAGGCCCACTATAGTGCAAAATAGTGTATTGTATTCTGGTAACTGTCTATGGTTAATAATTTTAATGATAGGATTAGTATTCAGTCAATGCTAATACAATTAGAAATAAATTCATTTCTTCCCTACATGCTTTTGTTTATATTTTTCTTCACATTTACTTGCAAATCAAGTTGTCCTGCAAAAATCACAGTTACAGAGGATGGGAGAAGTTTTGTGGCCAGGGGGGCAGTAAAAATACGGGTCTGATTTGTGGGTTTGCTGCTCGTCCAGCCCACCTTAAAGTGGAGGGCCACCCTAAAAAAAAAAAATTGCATCAAAAATATTTAAAAAATTAAAAAAAAAAACATGTGAAAAAAAAAAACATGTGAAAAAAAAAAAACGTACCTGAAACCCTTGTTGCTAGGCAGTCTTCCTAATCTGCCCCTTCCTATTCCGCGGTACTTCCTCCTCTTCGGTGAGCGGCCCCGTTGCCTTCTGGGAACTGTGTGTGTCCCAGAAAACCACAGGGCCCTTCACAAAGCACCGCGCGACTCGCGCATGCGCAGTAGGAAACGGGCAGTGAAGCCGCAAGGCTCCACTGCCTGTTTCCCTTCGTTAAGATGGAGGCGCCGGCGGCCGATCCGATGGACGGATCGGTCTCGGGGGCCGACGCCGCGGGCTCGCTGGACAGGTAAGTGTCCTTATTAAAAGTCAGCAGCTACAGTGTTTGTAGCTGCTGACTTTTAAAAAAAAAAATATTGCGGCCGGAACCCCCTTTAAAATGGATGTAAACCCGATTCATGAAATTTGAGCTGGGTACATCTATCTGCAGTGTTTTGTTATCTCTCTTCAATGAGCAAAGTCCCATAGCTCTCTCCTGAACCATTCCTCTGTTATCAGCCTGATAACTCCTGACAAATTCTGAGACTTTTAGATAAAAGAAGCCTGAATCTTCTCTCCAGGGAGGTTGCTAAAATAGATTAGCAGAGAGCAGGTCCTATTACAAATCACCTCTGATGCCACGTACACACGATCGGAAACTCCACCAGCAAAAGTCCGATGTGAGCTTTTGATCGGAAATTGCGACCGTGTGTATGCTCCATCAGACTTTTGCTGGCGGCATTTCCGCCAGCAAAAGATTGAGAGCAGGTTCACTATTTTTCCGGAAATGCCGTTCGTCTGTATGCAATTCTGATGTGCAAAATTCCTAGGCATGCTCGAAAACAATTTGACGCATGTTCGGAAGCATTGCACTTCATTTTCTCGGCTCGTCGTAGTGTTGTACGTCACCGCGTTCTTGACGGTCGAAAGTTCAGTGAACTTTTGTGTGACCGTGTGTATGCAAGGCAAGCTTTAGCGGAATTCCGTCGGGTAAATCATCCATGGCTTTTCCGACGGAAAATCTGCTCGTGTGTACGGGGCATAACTCTTGTTAAAAAAGGCATAAGAATTAAAATGAGAGTAGTTTGCAGGTCTGAGCATGCTCAGTTGTGTTGGCACCTAGTTGTACAGAGATGGAGAATTAATCGTGTGTACGGGACATGAGAGTCTCTGCCTATGATGAGAGGGGGGTGTGTACCTTTCTTCCAATCAGCAATGTTGGCTATCTTGACTGTATGCCCAGACATCACACTTATGCCCCGTACACACGGTCGGACTTTGTTCGGACATTCCGACAACAAAATCCTAGGATTTTTTCCGTCGGATGTTGGCTCAAACTTGTCTTGCATACACACGGTCACACAAAGTTGTTGGAAAATCCGATCGTTCTAAACGCGGTGACGTAAAACACGTACGTCGGGACTATAAATGGGGCAGTGGCCAATAGCTTTCATCTCTTTATTTATTCTGAGCATGCGTGGCACTTTGTCCGTCGGATTTGTGTACACACGATCGGAATTTCCGACAACGGATTTTGTTGTCGGAAAATTTTATCTCCTGCTGTCCAACTTTGTGTGTCGGAAAATCCGATGGAAAATGTCCGATGGAGCCCACACACGGTCGGAATTTCCGACAACACGCTCCGATCGGACATTTTCCATCGGAAAATCCGACCGTGTGTACGGGGCATAAGTGTTAACCAGGAAGAGAAAATCTCCTAACACGATCTGAACTTTCTAAACAGTATATAAATGTGAAGACAGCAGATATACATATAAAACTATGTAGAGATATTTGGTTAATCTCTGTGTATCATCTGAGGCCGTTCACTTCACTGGGTGTATGGAGGGTTTACATCCACTTTAACCTGCCATTGCAGCCAAATGGAGGTGGTACGAATACCTCATAAAAATGATACCCTGTGTCACTCTCAGTAGGCAGTGCCGCCACCAAACCTGACCTATTCAAGTAAATGGGGCCATGCCACACCTTTAAGCCAAATGCAAGGCTGGTAGTTGTGACAGGTCATTCCCATTCAAAAACCTCATTCGGCTGAAAAAACAAAAACAGGCCTTCAGGAGGCAGCAGTATCACTTCCTGAATTCCTGGTTGCTATGGCCTTTGCAGACACAGACATTACCTTGTATAAGTAGCAGTGACATCATGATTGTACTGTACATTAATGTTTCTTAACTCCAGTCCTCAAGTACCCCCAACAGGTCATGTTTTCAGGCTTGCCATTATTTTTCACAGGTGAGTTGATCAGTTTCACTGCCTTAGTAATTTCCACAGCTGTTTCATCTGAGGGAAATCATGAAAACATGACCTGTTGGGGGTACTTGAGGACTGGAACTGAGAAACCTTGCTGTACATAGCCTGCGCAGAGAGCAGAGCTGAGGGAGGGGCCCAGCAGGCTCCACCCACCACAGGCTGCCTGCAGAAAACTACAGGAGGGGGCGGAGACAGGACCAGCCCCCCTGCACAAGAAGAGAGAGCAGCAGTGAGCGGTCCTTATTACAGGAAGTCTCACACTGGATTACTGCACAGATCTGGAGGAAATACACAAAGCATGCCAAGATTCAGAAAGAATACACATGGATAATGGATTTACACAACAATGAAATGTAAAATATATTTTTTTTCTTATTTTGTCTTTTGAGATCCTTGAAAAGAGGTGCATTGTGTTTTTTAAGGAGACCCTGAAATGTATTCTTTTCCGGGGCACCCCAGCCTCTCATATATTGGTAAAGCTTCCTCATCTTGCCTTGGCCGGTCTCATTCTTCTGCACATTATCATATTGTTCTGGTGTCAGAATTTCTTTAGCCATGAGATCATCGAGAACTGGCTCTACAGTGATCATCCTTTTTTAATAATTCTGCTTGATGCTCCTCCACAAAATGTTTTCCACCTGCAAGAAGAAGACACTCAAATACCTTTCCTATAAGCACTTTTATTCCAAACTTTTCCCAAATCAGTTGGGTCTAGTTTGGGAACTTTTATAGCAGTGTTGGAAAATGTATTTCACACCGGGGGTGTTTCATCAGATTAGACGACCTGTCAGATTGTGAAAAGGAAGTGACGTTCCGTCGCCACCATCTTGCTACACCCCGCACCCGTCCACAATAAGGATACAGTGAGAAGGCGGCAAGTGAACATCTTGTTACACCCACCGGAGTCTTGCATTTCACACTTATTTTTACCACAAAACTCAGCTTATATAGTGACAGGGAAAGCCCAGAACTTAAGGACTTTCAATAACGTTGACTGCTGAAGCCAAATTGAAGATGATGTATTTAATATACAAGCATGTAGCTAACCACATGGAGAACAAACTGTGTACATGGCATACATTCAATATGATTGTTCTGAAATGGCTGAGAGCCTTAGTACAATTTATACATTCTACAGGGGTGGCACCTTGAATAGGACTCTTTTGAAGTACCATTCAACTCTTTGGTGATATTCATTGATATACAAATGGCCATTTCACATATACATGTCACTTCCCAAGTTCTGTGAGAAAGCCAGAGATAGAACTTTTCACAGCTGAAGGTCTTGCATTTCACACTTATTTTTTCCACTAAGCGGAGCTATATAGTGAAATACAGTATTTGGAAATCCATCTGACTGTTTTGATATTGAATTGTAAAATCAGCGGTGTCAGATCAGCATATCTTTGAGAACAGCAGGTGTTCCATCAGATTAGGCGACCCATCAGAATGTGTAACGGAAGTGACGTTTTGTCGTCACCATCTTGTTACACCCCGCACTCCTCCACAGTAAGCATACAGTGAGAAGGGGGCAAGCGGACATATTGTTACACCCACCGGAGGTTTGCACCATACATGTTTTTTTAACAGGAAACTGAGTTTATATAGTGAAATACAGTACTTAGAAAGCCGCCCTACTGTTTAGATGTTGAATTTTAAAAGCTGCGGCAAGCCTGCTGATCTCACAGTTTTGCTAATCTGACAGAACACCACAGCTTTTAAAATTCAACATGTAAACATTCACACAGAGTTCTAAGTACTGTATTTCACTATATAAACTCAGTTTACTGTTAAAAAAATGTGTAGAATGCAAAACTCCGGTGGGTGTAACAAGATGTCCGCTTGCCCCCTCTCACTGTATCCTTACTGTGGAGGAGTGCGGGGTGTAGCAAGATGGCGGCGACGAAACTTCACTTCCATTACACATTCTGACGAAACACAGGCTTGCCGCTGCTTTTACAATTCAACATCAAAACAGTCAGACGGATTTAAAAACACTGAATATCACTATATAAGCTCCGTTTAGTGGTAAAAATAAGTGTGAAATGCAAGGGTGTAACAAGATGTTCACTTGCTGCCTTGTCACTGTATCCTTACTGTGGATGAGTGTGGGATGTAGCAAGATGGCGGCGACGGAACGTCACTTCCGTTACAAAATCTGACTGGCCGCCTAATCTGATGAAACACCTTTTCATGCCCCAGTTGAAGGCTCTTTAGTCGAAACGCGTAGGGCGTTCAGCTTTCCACATTGCCACCAATTTTTATCTAGTGATCACTTTTTATTCTGTAAGGTTTTTTATTCAATAAATCCCTTTATTTTTGACCTACGCCATGTGGAGCCCCTTTTTTCTTTTTTCTCCATGTTTTTCTCCATGATTGGTCCCTTTGAACCTGCCTGAAACCTGAGAGCGTGTGAGAGAGCTGTCCACCTCCACCGTTGACTGTCCTGGCTATCGGTGACCGTGACCCAAGTGGCAACCTCGCTGATCGGAGATCGTGATCGCAGGGAGAATCTTTGGGGAGAGTGCACGGGAGGCTACTTCCACAAGCTCTGATAGACGTACTGCTATATGGCTGATACGTCCCACTTGATCTGGTAAGAGTACCTTACTCTAGATGTTTATGTCCTGTTGCCCATGATTGATGTGCCTTCCAGTCTCCAGTCAACATCATGGGTCCAAGCACCCGCTCTGTCTGAGAAGACTCCTTCCATGCATTGACTCCAGTTTTTGACTGCAGTCTGTGGAGTTCAACATATTGCTACTGGACATTTTTATATCTAACACATTTTGTTTGGACATTTATATACACCTCATCAGTGTATAGTGTATAGAACAACATTATTTCTTATTTGCATCACCTATTTTGTGTATTTAGGTTTTGATTCACTCACATTTTAGCGCTGCACGTATTCTTTATATATTTGATGAGACTTGGTTTTTTTGGGTGCTAGCAGCTATTCATCACCTGTTCACATTTTTTATTTTTGGGGTCAGCGCAACTTCTCATTTATCTGACGAAACAGGGGCCTCAATAGATCCCATGACATCACCAAAGAGCTGCATATAATGTTTAATGCCCCGTACACACGAGCAGATTTTCCGTCAGAAAAATCTTGGATCGTTTTCCGACGGAATTCCGCTCAAGCTTGCCTTGCATACACGCGGTCACACAAAAGTTCGCTGAACTTTCAACCGTCAAGAATGCGCACAACACTACGACAAGCCGAGAAAATTAAGTTCAATGCTTCCGAGCATGCGTTGAATTGTTTCCGAGCATGCGTAGGAATTTTGCGCGTCGGAATTGCTACAGACGATTGCATTTTCGGATAGGAACTTTTTCCGACCGAAAAATTGAGAACCTGCTCTCAGTCTTTTTGCTGACCGAATTCCAGCCAGCAAAAGTCAGACGGAGCATACACACGGTCGCATTTTCCAACCAAAAGCTCACATTGGTCTTTTGCTGGCTGAATTTCCGATCGTGTGTACGCGGCATAAGCTTGGCAACCACAAAGGAAAACAAATTTGTTTCCCATTGTTTCCTATAATTGTGTTCTTTTGGACATTCATAATAGTCCATAACTTCAGATAAGGATGAGGAAAATTTGAGTGGAATTTTAGGACAAGCCTTTTGGTTTATTTATCAAACAGTTCTACCAGGAGAGGTACTTGTTATTAAGGATGAGCCGAACACCCTCCTGTTCGGTTCGCACCAGAACATGCGAACAGGAAAAAAGTTTGTTCGAACACGCAAACTGTTAAAAATGACAAGAGACAGTTTTTGACAATTCCTTTATTTAAATGCTTCTTCTTTCTTCTATCTTCCTTCATCTTCTGGTTCTTCTGGTTCTTCCTCCGGCGTTCTCGTCCAGCATCTCCTCCGCGGCGTCTTCTATCCTCTTCTCCTCGGGCCGCTCCGCACCCATGGCATGGGGGGAGGCTCCCGCTCTTCTCTTCATCTTCTTCTTCTTCTCTTCTTCCTTCTTCTCTTCTTCATTTTCTTCTCCGGGCCGCTCCGCATCCATGCTGGCATGGAGGGAGGCTCCCGCTGTGTGACGGCGTCTCCTCGTCTGACGGTTCTTAAATAACGGGGGCGGGGCCACCCAGTGACCCCGCCCCCTCTGACGCACAGGACATGACGGGACTTCCCTGTGGCATTCCCCGTGACATCACAGGGAAGTCCCGTCAAGTCACCGTGTGTCAGAGGGGTGCGGGGTCACCGGGTGGCCCCGCCCCCCATTATTTAAGAACCGTCAGATGAGGAGACGCCGTCACACAGCGGGAGCCTCCCTCCATGCCAGCATGGGTGCGGAGCGGCCCGGAGAAGAAAATGAAGAAGAGAAGAAGACACTTTTATTGTTTGACTTTAAGCATTATTAAAATCACTGCTCCTGAAAAAACGGCCGTTTTTAAAACTTTTTTTTGCATTGATCCATGTCCCCTGGGGCAGGACCCAGGTCCCCAAACACTTTTTATGACAATAACTTGCATACAAGCCTTTAAAATTAGCACTTTTGATTTCTCCCATAGACTTTTAAAGGGTGTTCCGCGGCATTCGAATTTGCCGCGAACACCCCAAATTGTTCGCTGTTCGGCGAACTTACGAACAGCCTATGTTTGAGTCGAACATGAGTTCGACTCGAACTCGAAGCTCATCCCTACTTGTTTTGTTAAATGAATAATAAGGGTTCAATACCAGCTGTAAATGGGTACAGTAGGCTACTTTTTATATAGGAATATATACAGTATGAATGCAGACAACACATATCTGTGAGAGGAAACTGTTTTATAAGGAACTGAACTGCTAGTATATTTCAGGAGGGGGGAGGGGCCCCTGTGCTTTTACCTGTGAATTTGCACTCCAAAGTCCTATAAAACCGCATGACAGAAGAGACGTACAACAGATTCTTCACTGCTGCATTGAAAAACAAACAGGCCTTATCTGCGCGGCACTTTGAATTCGGTCAGAGAGTTTTCAAGGCAGGAAAAAAGGCTGGAGAAAAAACAAGAAAATTACTTTCACTCTTAGTTAGAAAGTTGCAGACATATTTCCCTTTAAAAGAGAAAGAGCAGACGAGCTGCTGGAGACGGAGCTAAGGTTGGCATCTTCTGAGGCACCACATAGGGAAGGATGGTACGTACCGTGCGAGATGTCCTACTCAGGGCCTTGGATAATCTGACTAAGCAGAACTTCATGAGGTTCCGCAACAAACTATCAGACTGGAAAATAAAGGAGGCCTTCAACATAATCCCCAGAAGCAAGCTAGAGAAGGCAGATCGTGAGGATGTAGTGGATCTGATCCTGCATTACTACATGGATTCTTATGGACCGGAGCTGACGGTGGATGTTCTGGAAAGCATCAATGAGAGTCAAGTGGCCTGGGATCTTAAGAAGGACCTGGAGAAAGGTAAAGCTGGCCATAGGCTTTGGATGCCTGTTGTAAATGGGGGTATACCGGTCACTGGCATCTCATTTATAAGCAGGGAGGCTATAGGGCCCGTTCACACTCATGCAGTGCGATTAGACCGCAGTGTGGGATAGCACGGTGTACCTGTGGGTTTGGTGCAGGTTAGCTGCACTTTCCCATTTCGAGGGACTGTCCCTCATTTAGAACAATGTCCCTCTTTTCTCATCATTTGTCCCTCATTTTGGTCTGATCTATATAGTTATATATAAAATGCAACACTTACAATTCTCCTTAAATGGAGGTGTGGCAGGGGGCGTGTCCTATGCCTACATACTTTTGCTACTAGGTGTCCCTCATTCCCATCTCAGAAAGTTGGGACTGCCATTGACTTCTATTCTGTCCTGCAGTTTGGATGCACTTTCTAAAAATGCACCAAAAGTTCTGCATGCATACCCCAAAACTGTAGAACATAACAGACGTTGATGGCAAAGGATAGCTAATCCACACCAAACCCGCAGTGCAGTCAAACTGCACTGCATCAGTGTTAATGGAACCATAGAGTTGGTTTAGATCCTGTGGGCAACACAGATGCTTTAGGCCTCATGTATACTGCTGCTGCTAAACGGAGGTTTAGAAGCAGTTGGGCGGTTTTTTCAACTGCTTCTGAACTCTCCTCCATGTTATCTTATCAGTACATGTACACAGGGTCGTTTACAGTCATTTCTAGGCAGTTGGGTTTAGAGGCTTTTCAAGCGTCAACCGCTGCTAAACGAGGTAACTCGCGTTTAGCCGCGGTTCGTTTACAGGCGTTTTTCATTGTTGTCTTTTTTGAAAAAAATGCCATTTTGCAAAATGCCGCTAAACGCGGCATGTAAACGCGGCATGTAAACGCGGCATAATGGACATTTTAAACGTTGGTTACTATCTGTCAAGTTAAACCGTTCAGGAGAGGTTGTAAAAACATCCCGTGTACATGAAGCCTTAGATGTGTGTCACCAGACTTGGATGGGCAAATGCAGAGTGCTTTTAATATCATTTTGGTGCTAAATATCATAGGATCTGGGCCTGCTGTCTGCAAACCCAGATATTACCATGTAACAGTAGCAGTGACCTGTGCAAAGTCATTTGGCGCACACATTGTTGATTTACATTCTTTTTGTACATGCAATTAAGATTGTTATGTTTTGTATTTATATATTTTGCATTACAGTATGTAGTTTTGAAAGTCAGCTAATTTCAGCCCTTCCTCTTAACCACTTAAGCTCCAGACCATTTGGCTGGCCAAAGACCAGAGCACTTTTTGCGATTCGGCACTGCGTCGCTTTAACTGAAAATTGCGCGGTCGTGTGACGTGGCTCCCAAACAAAATTGACGTCCTTTTTTTCGACACTAATAGAGCTTTCTTTTGGTGGTATTTGATCACCTCTGCGGTTTTTATTTTTTGCGCTATAAACAAAAATATACCGACAATTTTGAAAAAACAGCTATATTTTTTACTTTTTGCTATAATAAATATCCCCAAAAAATATATAAAAAACCATTTTTTTTCCTCAGTTTGGGCTGATACGTATTCTTCTACATATTTTTGGTAAAAAAAAAAAAAAATCGCAATAAGCGTTTATTGATTGATTTGCGCAAAAGTTATAGCGTCTACAAAATAGGGGATAGTTTTATGGCATTTTTATTAATATTTTTTTTTTACTAGTAATGGCGGCGATTAGCGATTTTTATCATGACTGCTACATGGCGGACACATCGGACATTTTTGGCACTATTTTGGGGCCATTCACATTTATACAGCGATCAGTGCTATAAAAATGCATTGATTACTGTGTAAATGTGACTGGCAGTGAAGGGGTTAACCAGTAGGGGGCGCTGAAGGGGTTAAGTGTGTCCTAGGGAGTGATTCTAGCTGTTAGGGGGGCATGGCTTACTGTGTCACGACACTGATCACCGCTCCCGATGAGAGGGAGCCGACAATCAGTGTCCTGACACTAGGCAGAACAGGGAGATGCTTGTTTACACAGGCATCCCCTGTTCTGCAGCTCCATGACACACAATTGCGGGACACCGGCGGACATCGAGTCCACGGGTCCCGCGGCCACGATCACAGAGCTCGCGGCAGGGGTGAGCATGTGCCGCCGGTGGTGCTCACACGCCCACACAACGGAAAATTTAAAGGGACGTACCTGTACACCCATTTGTCTGTCCGTGCCATTCTGCCGAAGTATATGTTCGTGCAGCAGTCGGGAAGTGGTTAAAGGAAAAAAAAAAAGCTAATTTTTTTGCAGGTAAAAAAAAGTGCATTTATTTTTTTTGTTTTGGAAGCCTGTAAAGCATTGCACCAGCGATCAGCAGATTTCTGATGCCATGCAGGTCTCCTGCAGATCTGTCAGTGTATGGGCATGCTCCTCGTACGAGGAAGCTGATACATTCTGACAGGAAGAATCAATGCATACCTCCCAACCGTCCCGGATCGCCCGTGAAAGTCCCGCTGTGGGAGGTCTGTCCCGCGTCCCGGGCACCTTCATTCCGGGACAATACAATGTGCCGGAATTGCCCCACTGGCCAATCTGATGCCCCCCTAAAAATTGCCGCCGCATTGCCGCTGTCCCTCACTGCCCGCTGTACTAGTTTTGGCCGAGACCGCTTAATTTCACCCCCAGACGCTGCCTGGCTCACTGCCAAAACAACTGGTTGCTAGGCATGGCCCGCCTGGCGTCTAACAACCAGTGACGTCATGACAAGGAGGAGAGTGGAGCCCCAGCATTTAGCCAAAGGAGGAGTCCTCTTCGCGCCTAAGCTCCGCCCCCGACTCCGCCCCCGACTCCGGGTCTCCCCTGAGTGGAGCCCCAGCATTTAGCCAAAGGAGGATTCCTCTTTGCGCCTAAGCTCCGCCCCCGGCTCCGCCCCTGACTCCACCCCAACTCCGGGTCTTCCCTGAGTGGAGCCCCAGTATTTAGCCAAAGGAGGATTCCTCTTCGCCCCTAAGCTCCGCCCCCGGCTCCGCCCCTGACTCCGCCCCCAACTCCGGGTCTTCCCTGAAGGCTGTTCCTGCGCTGGAATAAAGGTAGGAGAAATGCTCCCTGCACTGCCCTGACTCTGAGTACACTCATGGTCACTCTGCTCCCTCCCATACACTGCCCCTCTCCAGTCATGCTGTACAGTCCCCCCATACTGCCCTCCACTACCCCCCCATTATACTGCCCCCCTCCCATTTTACTGCCCTCCACTACCCCCCAATATATTGCCCTCTACTACCACCCCTCCCATCATACTGCCCCAATCCCATCATACTGCCCCTCCTCCTATTATACTGCCCTCCACTAACCCCCCATTATACTGCCTTTCACTGCCACCCCCACCCATCATCCTGCCCCCCTCCTATTATACTGCCCTCCACTAACCCCCCTCCCATCATACTGCCCTCCACTACCACCCTTCCCATCATACTGCTCTCCCTCCCATCATACTGCCCTCCACTAACACCCTTCCCATCATACTGCTCTCCCTCCCATCATACTGCCCTCCACTACCACCCCTCCCATAATACTGCCCTCCACTAAACCCCCTCCCATTATATTGCCCTCCACTACCATCCCTCCCATCATACTGCCCTGCACTAACCCCCCCTCCCATGATACTGCCCTCCACTACCGCCTCCTCCCATCATACTGCCCTCCACTACCTCCTCTCCCATCATACTGCCCTCCACCCCATCATACTGCCCTCCACTGCCACCCCTCCTATTATGCTGCCCTCCACTAACCCCCCTCCCATTATACTGCCCTCCACTACCACCCCTCCCATCATACTGCCCTCCACTACCTCCTCTCCCATCATACTGCCCTCCACCCCATCATACTGCCCTCCGCTGCCTCCCCTCCCATCATAATGCCTTTCACTGCCTCCGCCCCCAACATACTGCCTTCCACTGCCAACCCTCCCATCATACTGCCCTCCACTGACACCCCCTCCCATCATACTGCCCTCCACCCCATCATACTGCCCTCCACTGCCACCAACTCCCATCAAAAACTGTAAAAAAAACTCTAAAAAAAAATGGATAAAATATAATGGTAAAAAATAACAAAAATAAAATAACAACAATAAATAAAAACTACTGATCCTGTCCACTGCCCTACTGATTATGTCTACTGCCCTACTGACCACGCCCACTGCTCTACTGACCATGTCCACTGCCCTACTGACCATGTCCACTGCCCTACTGACCATGTCCACTACCTTACTGACCATGTCCACTACCTTACTGACCACTTTCTCTGCCATACTGACCACTTTCTCTGCCATACTGACCACTTCCACTGCTCTACTGACCATGTCCACTGCCCTACTAACTGACACCATTCACAGTCCACACTGACACCACTGGCGGAACTACCAGCAAAGGTTGCACTTGCAACTAGGCCCTGGCCTTCTGCCACCATGGCCGGGCCCAATCTGCTGTGGGACCATGAAGGGTGATGGGATCAGTGGGAAGGGCTCTGGGCTCGAAGGGAATGGCCCAGGCTGGAGGTCGGGGGCCCTTCATGGTTTCTTGCACCAGGGCCCCTGAAGGTGCTAATTAAGCCTCTGCTGCACCCTGTATATAGCTCATCCTGTGCCCTGTATATAGCTCATCCCAGAACCCTGAACCCTGTATATAGCTCATCCCAGCACCCTGCACCCTGTACATAGCTCATCCAAGAACCCTGCACCCTGTATATATCTCATCCCAGAACCCTACACCCTGTATATAGCTCATCCCAGAACCCTGTATATAGCTCATCTCAGATCCCTGGACCCTGTATATAGCTCATCCCAGAACCATGCACCCTGTATATATGCTCATCTCAGAACCCTGCACTCTGCACATAGCTCATTCCAGAACCCTGCACTCTGCACATAGCTCATCCCAGAACCCTGCACTCTGCACATAGCTCATTCCAGAACCCTGCACTCTGCACATAGCTCATTCCAGAACCCTGCACTCTGCACATAGCGCATCCCAGAACCCTGCACTCTGCACATAGCTCATTCCAGAACCCTGCACTGTTTACATAGCTCATTCCAGAACCCTGCACTGTTTACATAGCTCATCCCAGAACCCTGCGCTCTGTACATAGCTCATCCCAGAACCCTGCGCTCTGTACATAGCTC
The DNA here is from genome assembly GCA_037952925.1 of Lithobates clamitans. Lineage (NCBI taxonomy): Eukaryota > Metazoa > Chordata > Amphibia > Anura > Ranidae > Lithobates > Lithobates clamitans. The sequence continues at coordinate 511,085 of JBBGZY010002882.1, read as the reverse complement.
ATCTCAGAACCCTACACTCTGTACATAGCTCATCTCAGAACCCTGTACTCTGTACATAGCTCATCTCAGAACCCTGCACTCTGTACATAGCTCACCCCAGAACCCTGCTCTCTGTACATAGCTCATCCCAGAACCCTGTACTCTGTACATAGCTCACTCCAGAACCCTGCACTCTGCATGCAGCTCACTCCAGAACCCTGCACTCTGAATGCAGCTCACCCCAGAACCCTGCACTCTGTACACAGCTCATGCCAGAACCCTGCACTCTGTACACAGCTCATGCCAGAACCCTGCACTCTGTACATAGCTCATGCCAGAACCCTGCACTCTGTACACACACAGCTCATGCTAGAACCCTGCACTCTGTACACAGCTCATGCCAGAACCCTGCACTCTGTACACAGCTCATGCCAGAACCCTGCACTCTGTACACAGCTCATGCCAGAACCCTGCACTCTGTACACAGCTCATGCCAGAACCCTGCACTCTGTACACAGCTCATGCCAGAACCCTGCGCTCTGTACATAGCTCATGCCAGAACCCTGCGCTCTGTACATAGCTCATGCCAGAACCCTGCACTCTGTACATAGCTCATCCTACAACCCTGCACTCTGAATATAGCTCATGCCAGAACCCTGCAATCTGTATATTCATCCTACAACCCTGCACTTTGTACGTAATGCACTCCAAACACTGCATTCTTTTATCCTTTTTTTTTAAATGAATGTGCTGGGGTATGTATGTATCCATGAGACTCTTGCTTGTGGAACAATAATAAAAGCATATTTTATAGATACAAGGAAGCCCAAGTTTTGTTTAATGATGCCCATTAAGCTCCTCCCACTGTCAAAAGTTTGACCACGCCCACATTTGCCACAGCGCGCTATGCAAGGTTACTTCCTTCCTCAAGTGTCCCTCATTCTGAAGTTCAAAAGTTGGGAGGTATGTCAATGAAGTACCACAGTGTTCCACAGCGCCGTGGTAGTTCATTGAAATCTACAAGCCAATAGTCGTAAAGACTGCCAGACCTAGTTTTCCATTCACAGGGACATGGTCAGTAAACAGGCACCTGGACCACTGCGTTGCCTGTTTGCTCACCATGTCTCTCCCTGGCACCAGTACTGACCCATCTGCATGTCCCACTGACTATGTTCCTGTGAGAGACCAGTGCCACCCATCCTCTGCGAATATCTGCACTACAAGATCCCTAGGTGCTCTTTTTGTTTACCCCTCGTTCAGCCTCTCGTATGTCCTTCCCAGTAAACATAGCATTGTACTATGGAGGCAACCACATACCAGTTAGGACTGCCACAAACCAGTTATAACTGCCACATAGCAGATTAGGACTGCTTGGCTTTTAGGAACAGGGACTGCTGTAGATGAAGCAACACCATGCTATATTCACTGACCACTCATACAGAGGTGACCATTACAGTACATTGTTTTCTATACAGTGTTGGTTGATTTTTGTGATACACAGGTTGCAATTTCGGGTACATCAGTTCAATCAGTTCAAGCATTGAAAAGGTCTTACACATGTATCCCTAAACTCGGGAGGAGTATCAGAATTAGTTTTGAGGTGTTTTTATGCCTATGCATAAACAAGAAAGGGTCAGTACCAGGGGCGGACTGACAACTCATGGGGCCCACAGGCAATAGAAGCTTATGGGGCCCTCAGGCTTCCAGGTAGCCGCCATGCCAGGAATAGGGATGAGCCGAACACCCCCTGGTTCGGTTCGCACCAGAACCTGCGAATGGACCAAACATTTGCGCAAATGGTCAAAATCAAAAGTGCTAATTTTAAAGGCTAATTTGCATGGTATTGTCCTAAAAAGGGTTTGGGGACCTGGGTCCTGCCCCAGGGGACATGTATCAATGCAAAAAAAAGTTTTAAAACGGACGTTTTTTCGGGAGCAGTGATTTTAATGATGCTTAACCTCTTCAGTCCCGGAAGAATTTACCCCCTTCCTGACCAGAGCACTTTTTGCGATTCGGCACTGCGTCGCGGGCATGTCGGACATTTTTGACACATTTTTGGGACCATTGTCATTTATACAGCGATCAGTGCGATTAAAAATGCACTGATTACTGTGTAAATGACACTGGCAGTGAAGGGGTTAACCACTAGGGGGCTGGGAGGGGTTAATCTGTACTAGGGGAGTGTTTTCTAACTGTAGGGGGGTTGGGCTGTGTGTGTCACTAGACTGATCACTGCTCCCGATGACAGGGAGCAGTGATCAGTGACACTTGTCACTAGGCAGAACGGGGAGATGCTGTTTACATCAGCCTCTCCTCGTTCGTCCTCTCCGTGAGCCGATCGCGGGGATCCCCGCGGCGATCAAGTCCGCAGGACTCGCGACCCGACTCACGGAGCTCCCGGCCGGTGCGCACGCAATGGCATGGCGGGGAATTCAAATGGACGTACCTGTGCGTCCATTTGCCCAGCCGTGCCATTCTGCCGACGTACAGCGTGCACCGGTCGGGAAGTGGTTAAAGTGAAAAAAAAAGTGAAATGTTCCTTTAAATATCGTACCTGGGGGTGTCTATAATATTCCTGTAAAGTGGCGCGTGTTTCCCGTGCTTAGAACAGTCCCTGCACAAAATGACATTTTTAAAGGAATAAAAGTCATTTTTAAAACTGCTTGCGGCTTTAATGTCATGTCGGGTCCTGACAATATGGATGAAAATCAGTGAGACAAACAGCATGGGTACCCCCCAGTCCATTACCAAGGCCCTTTGGGTCTTGTATGGATATTAAGGGGAACCCCGCACCCAAATTGAAAAAAGGAAAGGCGTGGGGCCCCCAGGCCCTATATACTCTGAACAGCAGTATACAGGCGGTGCAAACAAGACAGGGACTGTAGGTTTGTTGTTAAGTAGAATCTGTTTGTAATTTTGAACTGGTACATTTTTAAAGTGTAGCTCCAGCCAAAAAAATCTATTTTAAGCTTTTTGGAAAACAGGGAAGGGTTATCACCCCTGGGACATTTGTTTTGCTGTCTTTGCACCTCTTCAGAAGATTTAACCTCACTTTCTGTCCCAATGACAAATGTTTTTTGACAATTTGGGGTTTTTAGTGAAACAAGTGTAGCGCTGGTAGATTTTCGATCTACCATCTGATAGGTAAATTTAGTGGGTTGCTTGTTAGAGGAAGTTAGATTTGCCTCTGTTCCAGCTTGGCTGAGTTGCATGTAGTTCCACACTATGCCGGTGGGTGTCGCTGTTACCATTGGCTGGTGTTGGAAGAGCAACGGGCAAAGATCGTGTCCCACAAGGGGATCGCATTCAATTACAGTGTTCAATTCTAAAGGACGTTCTAAAGAATCCTAAGGAAAGGTGTTTGAGCTTCCCTGCAGCTTTCCTCTTGTCTCTTTCCTGCTACTTCCTTTGTTACTTGGTTCATTAAAGCATTGAAAAACATACTCAAGTGTTGGTGCTTATATCGTCCAGAGGTAAACTCAACGGAACCCTAGACCCGGTGCCGGTGAAACTGAGGTATCGAGAGTGAAGGTAACAACCCGCTTACACCAGCAGCCCCACCAAGAGTGATTGCTACATGTGGGGGCTCGTCCGGGATTTGTTGACCATCAATTCTCACAACCCAGAGAGGTGTTTCACCGGGAGTTTACGGTGAGAGCTGGACTTTGTCAATTTCTCAGGAAAGGAAGAGGTTAAAAGTTGCAGGACTTTATTTCTGAGTGCGTAGGCGGCGGGCGCCAGTGAAAGCCCGGGAGCTATGTGATCAGAGGAACAAGTGGGAGGAGCCTACCCTACTTGATACCGCGTGGGACGTGTGTATGTGTTTGGCGCCAGAGAAGAAGAGAGGCCTCGTGTTAAGAAGATCAGAGTGTGGCCATGTCTTTTTCAGCGATGCAGCCAATTATGGGACCAAGAATGTTCCCTGCGAGCACTGTGTCGAGTACAGTGTTGACCGGAACCTTGCTTACAGATACCGGTATACGTCTGAAGCCACAGGGGAGGTTTGTTCTTTATACTTCAGGAGATATTGAAGGGCTGGGCATGATCTGCCACAGATGTGAAGGACTGGCCGTACATCTCTGTCCATTTGGTCGCTGCCCGCAATGTGGAGAATATTTGTTTGTGGTGGAGCAACCTACCATGTCGCCCCATGCTTATCGAATGGATTGGGCAACAGGTATCGCCACAGTAGAAGCTGCTACTACTACGGAAAGGCCGTGACCTTGCCTGTTGTTGTTCCGGAGAGAGACACTGCTGTTGCCGTCTCATCAGCGGACATTACTTTAAATTCTGCGTCCACCACACCTGTCCCTATTGTACCTGTTCAGAGGAAGGTGGGATGTGTGAAGGCTTCCCACGGCTGTGGCTGAGGCCTACCTCAGAGACTACCCAAACCGGATCTAACAAAGTCCACGACAGGAACGGGTGAGCAATTATTGGGGACAGTATCTGGGACTGTAAATAGATATCTGCCAGCAGAAGAACTGGGAGATTCGGAGATAGAATCCATGTCGGATCTCTCCAGTGATGATGACCTATTTGAGACTATGTCACAAGAGCTGTTATGGGCACAAGGCGAAGATATCGCCTCTGCTATGACTTTCCCTGAATGGACAGCCCTGAGTTCCGTGAAGATGTCGCCTTGTGTGGAGCCACACAGCACTGTAAATGAGACATTGTCAAAAGTTGTTAGTTCACTACAGACACTGGCTGGGTCTATGGTGAGCAAATCATTGGATTCCTGTGTGCCTCCTGGCATGGGGAAAAACAGATCTTTACCCAAACTTGCACGTTTGCAGAGAATGTTGAACAAGCGTGTAGCTACGGAATATGGTTTGGAGTTCCCCTATGTCCCTCAGGACATAATGCAAGTGATTGAAGTTAACCGGGAACTTTGGTACAGTGAAGCTGTTTGGGACCATTTGTCTGTGCCTAAGCCTTTCCGAAAGACTGGATGTTCTGTTAAAATGGATGAACGTTTTAGTGGATGTATTATGCACTGGAATTTCGGTCGGCACATCTATGCTGACAAAGTGGTCATCTGCAGGCCCGGAAAAGATGACGTTGTGTATTTCATTACTACAGTGGATAAACTGGGAAAGACACTGACCTTGCCAGATCCCCGGTTTTATTGGTGATTATGGAAAAAAGAACTTTGAAGTTAGTTAGTTAGTTAGTGTCAGTATAAAGAGATCTTCGTGCTCAAGATCTGGATATTCATCTCAGTGTTTCAAATCCAAGGACTTCTCTTTGCTAGCCGGATTTCTTTCATTTGAAGAGAGAAAATTTTATACAGGGATGGACTCCTAAAGATTATTTTGATATAGATTATGAGAAGAGAGTTTCATTTTTCAAATGAGGCTTTGCTCCTGAAATTGTATAGGATATATGTGTGTTTAATATGTTTTCCTTTTCAGGAATCATTTGATCTCCTATCAAGCTGTCAGGCTTTTCAGCTAGATAGGTAGTGAGGTTATGTACAGTCATAGGATGGTTTTGTTTACGGACGTGAACATATTGTTTTATAGATGTTAATCTTATAATGTCTTTCTACTGTCTTTCCTTCTTCTTTATCTAATATATTATGGGTATTTATGGGACAGACGCCATGTTTAAGGGTTCGTTTTCAGCCACCTGCTGGCCATCCTGGCCGACAGGTATGCGTTAGAATACCACCTCGTGGTCCTCCGTTCCGGAGGCCCGCGTCGCTGCGGCGCGTGGGTGGGCCCAGAAGCCTGTCTGGGGTCTACCACAGCAGCAGAGGAATGGTCCTGAGCTGTCTATCCAGAGTGAAAAAGCTGGACAACTGAGGAGATCCCAGGGGTGGACCCGTCATGGAAGGATCATGCAGAGTGCTGGTATGGAGAGGGGGCTGGTGACTCGGTTGGAGGGCGTATCCTGAAGTAGTCTTACTGCATAGTACTGCCGGGTTGGCTTAGAGGTCCAAGTACTGTGTCTGACATTCACCGCAAACCAATACATCCTGTGGCAGAGGATCATACAGGTTTTATTCCAAGAAAGTCTGTGGCAGAGACTTTTGTTCGTGCTACGTACTGGCTGCTAGGCAAGTGAGAGAGGCCTATCCAGGCGGGCAAAGATTGTGTCCCACAAGGGGATCGCATTCAATTACAGTGTTCAATTCTAAAGGACGTTCTAAAGAATCCTAAGGAAAGGTGTTTGAGCTTCCCTGCAGCTTTCCTCCTGCCTCTTTCCTGCTACTTCCTTTGTTACTTGGTTCATTAAAGCATTGAAAAACATACTCAAGTGTTGGTGCTTATATAGTCCAGAGGTAAACTCAACGGAACCCTAGACCTGGTGCCGGTGAAACAGAGGTATCGAGAGTGAACGTAACAACCCGCTTAAACCAGCAGCTCTGTTAGGATTACTCTCCTCTTGTGATCAGTCGAACTCCAGATGTATTGAAAAGCAGACAATTTATTTCAGATGTGTCACACAAATGGATGATGCTTACAAGCCAAAAGATGCAGTAAGAATCATACAAAGAGATGTACATCCCCCTCCTAATACCTACAATATTATAGCTATAACGCTTCTATTGGCTGAGGAAACACAGATAGGGTGCCTGGTACAAAATGGTACTTTATTTCGCTAATTAGTGTTTCCTGTACATTCTTGTTCTACCATATATGGTTAAGCCTAAGCATCCTACAACTTACTATGGAGTTAGTTAAAGCAAACGATACAGCAAGTTAATACAACAATGTGCTCAGAAGTCATCTTAAGAAAAGTCTCAGGGTTATTGTTTTTCTAACAGTTTTTCTAATAGTCACACAATAAACATTTAAAACTTTTCTAACATTCCCTCCTCTTGTGTGACTATTTTATCTCAACACATTTCGATGATAGTCCCTGTGTTATACACTTTCGGTCTGTATGTCATTAAGTTGAGCTTCAATGTCCACATAGGTCTTCTGAAGAGGTGGGAAGGGCTTGATACATCATTCTTGAGACTGCGGTTTCAATCAGTTTTTGTGAAAGTCTTTGAATACAGGAAATGCAGCAGCATCCGCAAGTGACCAAAACGGCCAAAGCCACAGCAATTGAGATCAAACATGATGTGATAAGTCCAGTCCACTTACCGAACCATCCTTCAAGCCAGTTTGTTAATGGATCATTAATACCTGAGTTTTCCGCTAATTCATTCGATAGAGCAGTCAGTCCTTCCAAGACTCTGGTTGCGGTCCCTCCAGGAGCTGTATTATTAGGGATAAAGGTGCAACACATGCTACCAAACATTTTGCATACCCCTCCTCTTTCAACTAGTACCATATCTAAGGCCATTCGGTTCTGCCATGCCATTAGAGATGTGGTGGCCAACTGTTCTGTTAGGCCCTTCCCAGCGTCCCTAGTATAGTTTACAAATCGTTGTTGGTTATAGTATATATATATATATATTTAGTTAATCCAGTCAACATTTTTATCTATAGTCTCCCACCAGAGAAGAGACTCAAACCCAGCTGTCACCTGATTCCTGGCCCTAAACTCATCCAGCACTCCGTGAGGAACCCCAATCTCATCTATGTAGATCCGAGAGTCAAATGACCCTATGGGAGAGGTGTCCCTCCGATACCGTTGGCGACTCTTAGTTCACGGGTGTTCTGACAGGATCCTCAGGGGCATAGCCAGCTGGACCATAGCGCAATCCCCACAGGCATTGGATGATATCCTAGCTCACAGTTTCTTATCCCCACACATCCACCAGACATCAGCTCTCTGAATGTCATGTTCAACCCAGTCACCATTGCCCATATTAATCCTCTCCCTACAATAGTCATTGGGTAGCGACCCAAGATACTCCCCGCTACGGTTCCCTGGGAGTGCAAAACAAGTAAAGCAGTAACCGCTGGAGGTATCTGAGGTCTCTGTACTGGGGAAACAACAAACTCAACGTGTGACAGGTAGAATTTGTTTCAGGTTTATAGCTATTATTATACAATCGCAACATACATTTTAAACCTTCTGGATCTGTATTGTGATCTAGAGGAAAAGGAATAGTTGCTAAATGTAGTCTTGCTCTGGCACAAACTAAACAGTTTTCCTTTTTTTTTAAAGTTTTAACCGTGTACCTCAACCTTTCTAACCACTCATTTTTTCCCTGGTATCCTGTCTCCAAAGCTATGGCATCTTCTACTGTTAGGTTAGTAAATCTTATAGTTTTACTCAGAACTTCTATTTTAGTATGGCGTCACTTCCGGTCTGAGTGGCGATTGTTGTTTACACAGCGCCGGCTCTTGTTTTATCATGTGAGTATATCTCCTAAACTTTTTATTAAATAAAACCTTTTTAAACAATATCACACTATGGGCATTACTCTTTCCCCTATGTGACATCTTGGTGGAAAAGCCAGCAAAACGTTTCTCAGATTGCCCAGCAGAACTCCAGAGGGCTGCACAGTAGCTCACACTGTGAAGGCATAACACCCCTGGGGGGTAATGTCATCTGGTGAGTGCAATCACATTATCAACATGGATAATATCACCGGCACCACTGTCACTTGAAAGGTTAATCAGCACCAAATTTTGATGAAGCACTGGACACAGTTTTTTTTTTAAGCACGTCACTTTATTTATTGTATAGACTTATCTACTAATAATTTAGTGTTTGCAACAATTTCATCATTTGTTTTGGTTTTGAATGTGGTCTTACTGTGGTGTAACACAGAGACGTATATTGAATTGTGCATTCACAGTTTTGTTTGTTTCTTTTTTTAAAATTTATTTTTCACTTCTGCTTAAAGTTTATCTATTGGCATAATTGCATTTTTATTCACATACCAGATTTTTGATACAGCAGACATCCATATTTATCACTTTGCCAACTAGGTATTAGATCACTGCATTTCTACAGTTCCAGATATTGTAGATCATAGATTTTAGTTTGCGGACTCCAGAGGGTGTAGCACACCAGTTGGACACCCTATCTGAAGTTCAGCACCTTCAACACACACACTCTGATATTCATCAACAGGGGGTATAACACTATCACTTGTATAGGTTATTTTTAATTCTTGCCCCCAGGGGGTGCAACACAAAAGTGGTTTACTGCATCAGAGGTTTAATACATAAAGTAGTTGCATTTGTTTAGATGTTTGGAACTTATTTATATTTTTATTTGTTTTTTTTTTCAAACACACTTTGAGACCAACAGACAGAGGATGTATCACAGTTCATTTTATTTGAGGCATACCTCCCCTAATATTTTACATATATATATTTTTTAATTTGAAGGGAAATAGCGCCACATCTACACTCCCATAATCTACCTTTTCCTGTTGTCCGGTTTTATTCGGTGGTAATCCCTTGCGGAAAAATTTGCCTGTGGGGTCAGTTCCTGACACCCATGCTCCCATAGAGTGCAACCGCTGATCTTCCTTCCTCGACTCCTTTAATATTATCAGTAATTATTTACAGTTCTTACTATGTGTGCAGGGGGAGTTGGCCACTTTTGTAATTATGAGTCTTTCCTTTATTCCACTCTTTTTAGGCCCTGGTAGATTATACCCCCAATAATAATACACTGGTCCACAGGGCCTGATTCTGTGCTTGACATCCTGCCCTATTCCAGAGCAAGCAAATGTATTTATCTGCCCATAGAAGTCCTCTAGCCTCAGTTATATCCCCACAATCTGCAATCTGACAGAAGTCTACCAGTATAGTGCTAGTTATTCCCTCTATAAAGGTTAGATTCAATGCTTTTCCGGTTCTTTCCCAACCCAAAGGTTCCTCTGCTCTTCCATAACGTATAACCCCTCTTATGGATGCCTCTCCTAGAATCACCAGTAACCCAAGGATAATTACTGTCCCTTTTATCCTAACCAGCTACAGAGTTCCAGCGGATAGGGTAGGGGAGTTTGAAGGGGAGGGAGACTTCACCGGTTTGAGACAAGTCCCACCTTGTGTGAGACCTCCCTTTGTAGCCGGACTTTCTGAACCTCTTGTAGCCAACTAGCCCTACTCTACCTGTAAAACCTTTTTGCAATGGGACTGGTGAATCCAGGTAGACGTCTCTGCAATCCTTATCGCAGTAGGGGTAGTTAGGAGGACTTTGAAAGGACCATCCCACCTTGGGGAGTACCACTGCTTATTCTTATTACTTTTTGTTAAGACCCAATCTCCCACATGCACCTTTTCATCTTCTCAAATTGGACCTTCTAGGACAGAACAAAAATCATTAGTACGTCTTTGTCTTAACAGCCTAGACATGTATACTGCTAGTGTGTGCTCAGACTCCTCAGTAGTTGTTTCATTTGGTTATAAGGGTATCTTATATGGCCTTCCATGTATCATCTCAAATGGGCTTAAACCTTCTTTTGTGGGTGTGATATGCATACTAGTCACAGCTACTAGTAGGCAGTACATCCAATTTTTACCTGTTTCTTCCATAGCTTTCCTCAGTTTGCTTTTTAGAATGCCATTATGTCTTTCCACCAATCCAGCTGAGAATGATAGTCACAATGGTATTTCGCTTGAATTCCCATCACTTCTGTCAAATGTTGTATAGTTTAATTTACAAAATAGGGTCCATTATCACTGTCTGTGTATCTGCACTTCCTGTCTGGAATTCTCCACCCATTTGGTCAGGGTGTCTATGATTAGCAAACAATATTTCTTCCTTTCACATTTGTCCAATTCAATAAAATCCATGCAAATATGTTGGAATGGATATTGCGGTGTGGGGAACTTCCCTTTCTGTGGTCTTATGCCTCCCTAAGCATTGCACCTTGCACATATAATCCATTGAGAGCAAAAAGTTTTTTTTAGCAGTTAGTGAAGCCAAAGGCTGTAAATACCTTATTAAACATCTCAGTCACCCCCCTGTTTGACACATGTGTTACTCCATGTGCCAATACTGCTGCATACCTAAATAAGGATTTTGGCAATACCGATTTTCAATCAGATGACATAATAAATAATAAAGGTAAATGTTATCTATACTTGCGCAACCTTTTGTTTTCCAATATTGTTTCTTTGTCTCTAAGGACTGTGTAGTCTACATTATTTCATACCTTAATTTAATGTTCTAAACTCTAAAATACCTCTAAAGGTTCAATTTTGTACCCATTCATGTAATCACTAGACACCCACCCCATAAAAAGGAGCTTGCCTCATTCTTCAGTTGTGTAGAAGGAGGGGTGGGGGGGGGTGTGTCATATCTGCACTTGAATTGGGGCTCGGGAAAATAGATATTATCTAATATGAATGAGCGCAGGATCACAGATCAAACTACCAAAGAAAGCTTTCCTTACTTTGGAGTTGTTAAAAACAATATTCTTTCATTTATTCCAATATAAGTCCATAAGTCCACCAAGTATGCAGACATAAAATGTTTCCTAGCGACCTTTACATTATTTGACATATATATTCAATATATATAAAAATATTTTTCTCAGACCCCGATATTTTAGCAGAATTGAATAAAACATGAATCCCCTTTTGTATTGTTCCCCTTATTCTCTGGTCCCAAAACAGTTTTTTTTTATTTAACCCAAACACATATTCTGATTCAGAACTTAGCCTTTTAATTTTATAAATGTACCTAAATATAAACAGCATTGCATCATTAACACTTTACAGTTGAAAATCTGGAAATTCTAAAAGTAACATATCCAAGAAATATTTTTTTTTTTTTAACAAAAAAGTTTATTTAGGTTTTCCAAAACAAACAGTTTAAAGCGGATTAGACATAGATAGAGACATCTTTCAAAGGTTTCTTACATTTCTTAACAAATGCCGGAGTAGCAGTGAATTCAACAGTGTATTAACAAGAACATTACACCCATCTCGGGTGGAGGTATAAGAGGTCACATTGAATACCTTTAGTTCGTACACCTTAATCCCACACTCTCACAGGTAGACACAGAAGTCCATTTATGAGGACCAATTTATATCAGTAATTGTGAGCCACAACCCGGGGGCCTCAGTCAATAGTTAGATGTTTTGCCTTCACCCATGCTGCCCAAATCTTCCCAAATTTTTTGGGGCAATTTCTTCCCATATATGTCATTTTATATAATGGTAGTGCTCTACTTATCAAGGACTGCCAAAGATGTCTGGTGGGTGGCTGGGACTGATTCCACTGTAATAGGATTGCCTTTCTAGCGTATAATGTGGCGTAGAAGATGAATAGTTTCTTCCCCCATGAGACCTCTAGGAAGTCGCAAATGCCCAACAAGAGAGGGATCGGGCTGTATGGAATCATCAGTCTCCCAATGGAGTTAATATCAGCAAGTATATTTTCCCAGAATTCCTTCACACCAGGGCAGGACCAGACTATATGGAAGAAGTCAGCATCATCTGAACCACACCTAGCACACCTCGCTGACCTATCAGGCTAAATTCTCGCTAAACGTACTGGAGAGTAATATGCACGGTGAAGAAACTTCAGTTGCATGAATCTATCTCTAGCCGAAATTGTAAGGGGTAAATATTGCTGAATCCCCTCCTCCCAGTCCTCATCTGTCAGCTCCGGAATATCCCCCCACCATAGCTCACACAGCTGGGACACTCTAGATGTGTCATGGGACGCAAGTATATTGTACAGTGTGGACAGCGTTTTCCCAGTATCTGGGGATTTAAGTGTATTTTCCACAGGCGACCCTTCCAAATTCAGCGGGCCAGGGAATTGGGACCGGAATGCATGGCGCAGCTGAAGGAATCTGAAGAACATATGGTTCGGGAGGTCCTTATCTCTTTTTAAGGCATCAAAAGAAACCAGTCGGCCCTGTACTACTATGTCCCTCAAAGTTTTGACCTCATATCTAGCCCACACGACTGGGTCAGGAATAGAGCGAAAATGAGGCAAACGAGGGTTTCCCCATAAAGGAGTCGCAGGGGACCAGTCGTTGGGTCCCATGAGCTGTTTTTGGACCGTGTCCCAAACCTTAAGGGTCGTCTTCATGGGAAGAGTCACCCGAAGATTGGATCTGGGGCCTCTATAAACCAAATTCCCCAACTCTGCAAACGAACCAATCAATGCCGCCTCCGTGGTGGAAGCAGGATTAGTCGGGTCCTCCGAGAACCACCACTTAACAGTCACCAGGACTGCCGCCCAATAGTATTTCAGAAAACAGGGCAAGGCCAGTCCCCCTAGCACACCTGGTAGTTGTAGAGTTGATCTAGCTATTCTAGGAGCCTTCCCATTCCAGATAAATGAGGTAACAATACTGTCCAGATGTTTAAAGAAGGTTATCGGTATAGAGATTGGAGTTTGATGGAATAAATAGGTAAACTTGGGTAGTACCGACATCTTGATTAAGTTAACGCGGCCCACTGGTGTTAGAGGTAAGGATTTCCATGTGGCGCATCTTTGAGAAAGGTGATTAACTACTGGGTTTAGGTTGAGGGTTATATATTTTTTTAAATCCCGATGTATTTCTACACCTAAATACTTAAACTGAGGAACTCTACTAAGCTGCCCATCTGCCTGCGAGGAGGCAGAGCCAGCATGAAGAGGGAACAGGACTGGCTTCCCCCAATTTATGCATATGCCCGAGAATTTGCCAAAATGATTAATTACCGACAGGGTTGCCCGTAGGGAAGTACCATCATCCCTAAGATACAGCAAGGTGTCGTCGGCATATAACGACACCCTTTCCTGTATCGAACCCCTTGTGATCCCCCGAATCTCTGGTGCAGCACGGAGGAGGGCAGCCATGGGCTCAATCGCCAGGGCAAAAAGTCCCGGCGAAAGAGGGCACCCCTGCCTGGTCCCCCTACTAAGGGGGAATGCCGGAGAGAGCACCGTACCCATGCGTACCCTAGCCGTCGGGGCCCTGTACACCATCCTGACCCAGGAGAGGAAGACCGGGCCGAAACCGAACCTGCGAAGTACCTCCCAGAGATAGCCCCACTCCACAGAATCAAAGGCCTTCTCTGCATCTAAAGAGGCCACAATCCCGTCCTCCGCATCCTTCTCCCCAGAGGCCAGGACCGCATACAACCTACGAATGTTTATATCTGTGCCCTTCCCCATCCAAGAAATATTTACTTTAAGACTATTATTCAGACTTTCTTTCCCACCGAAAAATCCTAATATTGCACAAATTAACCTCTGTGTGCTCAAAGGGTTAATGCTGCCCTACTAGTCATCCATCATCATCTCCCTCTCTCTTCTGCTATGTCTGTCAGGCAATCTGCATTTTCTTGTTTCTGAGAAAAAAAAAGCATCAAGTCTATATATTCCATTCTCTCCTCTCTCTGGACTTCAAAACTACGGCACGCTTCTCTTAGCAAAGCCCATTCAAATCCCTATTTCCTTATGGCAGTAAAATTAGCACTTAGTCACATACTGTCTCTGGACTGGACACATTTAGTCCTCATGCACACGGACGTTTTTACAGCTGCTTTTTTGAGCTTTATTTGCAGCTTAAAAAGGCCTGTCTATGTTAGTCTATGGCTTCATGCCCACCTAGGCGTTTTTGAGCTTTTTTTTTTTTTTTTTTCTTTTTTTTTCTTTTTTTTTATGCTCAGTTTCAATATTTACAATATAACCCTTCTGTATTGTCATAGCTGGTCAAGAGTTAACTTTTTTTACAGACACAATCTCTCACACAGGAATTTGAAACGGAGGAGCAATTCACTCCCTCCTGTAATACAGGAGATTCACACGAGAGGAGGGGGTGAAAAACTGCAGGCTTTAATCTCCCTGTGATGATTTCTCGCACTTACCATATATACTCGAGTATAAGACGAATTTTTCAGCACTTTTTTTTGTGCTGAAAGCACCCCCCCGACTTGTACTCGAGTCAAGCACTTTTCTGCAGCAAAAAATTTCATTTTCCGAACCGACTTTGGGGCCCCGTATCTCAGGGCCATTTGGTGCTAGGAACCCCAAATTTGGTGTGCAAACCCAGTGGAACTGGTGCCATACCATATCCAAAGCCGGGGTTCCTAGCACCAAGTGGCCCTGAGATACGGGGCCCCAAATCCGGTTTGGAAAATGTCATTCTCTGCTGCAGAAAAGTGCTTGACATTTTCTGAACTGATTTTTGGGGCCCTGTATCTCGGGGCCACTTGGAGCTAGAAACCCCAGCTTTGGAAATTTTATGGTGCTAGTTCCACTGGGTTTGCACACCAAATTTGGGGTTCCTAGCACTAAGTGGCCCCAAGATATGGGGCCCCAAATTCGGTCAACTGTGTCCATCTGCAGCAATGTCATTTCGGGACCCTTTGGGTTCAGAGACCCCAAATTTTGGCTGCAGCTAGGGGGCATCTAGGAACCCTTAACTACCGAGCTTGAAGTTCAGGGGACCTATGGCTGCAAATGGGCACAGTGAGGCATGCAAATGGGCACAGTGATGCTGCAAATGGGCATTGTTGACCCTCTTTTCCACTTACAGTAGCTGTGCATTTCTCAGCCTCGTCTTATACTCGGGTCAATACGTTTTTCCCATTTTTTTTGTGGTAAATTAGTGCCTCGACTTATACTCGGAATGACTTATACTCGAGTATATACGGTATTTATTTATTTTTTACTCAGTCATACTTAGCTATTTTTCTGCTTCTCAAACATTTAGATAACATTTGCGTCTGGTCTAATTCTTTTGCTAGACCCATCAGTGATATGGCTATTGGGTCACCTTTACCTGGAGTTGCAGCTCCAACTGTTTGGTTCCTATGAGTCCGACCGAGGGTTGTCCCCGAGCAGGTGGCCCAGATGTAGCACAGTCTCCCAGACAATGTTGTCCAGTGGTACCTGAGACGGTGCAATGATCCAAGACGCCGGCTCCGGTCCAATCCCCATGGGCCATATAGTGCAATGTCACCTGGTATTTTACATATTTATCTGCTTAATACATCGGCTAGCAAGGTGTTGGCTGCCTTACAGAGCGAAGCTATAAGACAATTAAACCAAGTATCTCTTTAAGCTTTTGCAAATTTTCCTGCTTCTCTGCCAGCTCCCAGTCTGTCACTGATAGGCAAGCAGGCTACAACACAAGTTTTACAAGCACACAGAACATGAGATTGAAGAAAGATTTTTTGCTGGTTATTTGAACTCCTATTATCAACCCATACCTTTTTTGATCTTTGGGTCCTAACAATTTAAATTTATCCATCAAATCCTGACACTTTTACAGTTAGTTTACTATTGAATCCAAACTTCCCTATAAAGCCCTGTGTCCTTAACCGCTTCAGTCCCGGAAGATTTTACCCCCTTCCTGACCAGAGCGTTTTTTGTGATTCGGCACTGCATCGCTTTAACTGACAATTGCGCGGTCATGCGACGTGGCTCCCAAACAAAATTGACGTCCTTTTATTCCCACAAATAGAGCTTTCTTTTGGTGGTATTTGATCGCCTCTGCAATTTTTATTTTTTGCGCTATAAAATATAAGAGCGACAATTTTGAAAAAAACGCATTTTTTTTACATTTGGCTATAATAAATATCCCCCAAAATATATAAAAAAACATTTTTTTCCCTCGGTTTAGGCCAATCGTATTTTTCTACATATTTTTGGTAAAAAAAAATTGCAATAAGCGTTTATTTTATTGGTTTGCGCAAAAGTTATAGCGTTTACTAAATAGGGGATAGTTTTATAGCATTTTTATTAAAAAAATTTTTTTACTAGTAATGGCGGCGATCAGCGATTTTTATTGTGACTGCGACATTATGGTGGACATGTCGGACATTTTTGACACATTTTTGGGACCATTGTCATTTATACAGCGATCAGTGTGATTAAAAATGCATTGATTACTGTGTAAATGACACTGGCAGTGAAGGGGTTAACCACTAGGGGGCGGGGAGGGGTTAAGTGTGTCCTAGGGGAGAGATTTCTAACTGTCAGGGGGATGGGCTGGTGTGTGACGTCACTGATCTCTGCTCCCAATGACAGGGAGCAGAGATTGAGTGACACTTGTCACTAGGCAGAACGGGGAGATGCTGTTTACATCAGCATCTCCCTGTTCATCCTTTCCGTGAGGCGATCGCGGGTATCCCCGCGGCGATCGAGTCCGCGGGACCCGTAACCCGACTCACTGAGCTCCCGGCCGGCACGCACGCAATGGCATGGCGGGGAATTCAAATGGACGTACAGGTGCGTCCATTTGCCCAGCCGTGCCATTCTGCCGACGTACATCGGCGTGCGCCGGTCGGGAACTGTTTAAAGAGCAGTTCCAGTCTCCCACTTGGCACATTAGGAACACAGCAACCTCATAAGCAGGCACAAAACATTCTTTTACAGAGACTATTCCCCATTGTCAACGCCAGACGGGTCTCTCATTTACCTATAAAACACTGGTATAGTGACCCTCTGCCCATGGTAACAATAGGAATACAAGAAGAGTAAAAATATCATCACTCCCCATAGGGAGAATCAAAAAAAAATTAACTTGTCTCTGCAGTAATGTTGTTTTATTTATTTGTTTTTTTTTTATTGAATAAGGTTACAGCATCAACAGAAAGGTTAAACATGAGAAAGGAGAAACTAAACACACAGAAGAAAGTTAGTCTTGTAATCTTTCTAGATCACTTAAGCGCTTACATCATCAGGCAATCCACCTCCGACGATGATGTCAGGCATTCACCCTCTGACGTTTGGTATACCTCAAATCTTTTTTTATCTTTCCTGGACAGCGGGTAACGCTATTTTTTACCTTAGACAACGCTCCCAAGTGTCTCTGTCTTCGCACACTGGATTATTAAGATATTATACAATTAATACCAGTGTCGGCAATTACAACACATTAAACCAGAATCAAACAGAAAGAGAAGAAAAGACTCTTAGAGAGAATTAAGAATAAGTTAAATTATCTTTCCTCTCAAACACCAGGAGGACTGGATCACAAAGTTCAAAACCAGACAGTGGATCTGGGTCTCGGGCCTCCGCCCCTATTTCACCACTAACGTTGAGTGGGGGGACTTTTAATTCTCAGTGAGCTTTGAGGTCCAATACTCACCAAAGTTTTTGTCGGGACCATCTGACCCAAAATGCACTTATTGGTTCCGGCTCGGAGGACCAAAAATGTTAGGATTACTCTCCTCTTGTGATCAGTGGAACTCCAGATGTATTGAAAAGCAGACAATTTATTTCAGATGTGTCACACAAATGAATGATACTTACAAGCCAAAAGATGCAGTAAGAATCATACAAAGAGATGTACATCCCCCCTCCTAATACCTATAATAATATAGCTATAACGCTTCTATTGGCTGAGGAAACACAGATAGCGCGCCTGGTACAAAATGGTACTTTATTTTGCTAATTAGTGTTTCCTGTACATTCTTGTTCTACCATATATGGTTAAGCCTAATCATCCTACAACTTACTATGGAGTTAGTTAAAGCAAACGATACAGCAAGTTAATACAACAATGTGCTCAGAAGTCATCTTAAGAAAAGTCTCAGGGTTATTGTTTTTCTAATAGTTTTTCTAATAGTCACACAATAAACATTTAAAACTTTTCTAACAGCTCCACCGAGAGTTATTGCTACACAAGGATTGGTGATAAAGCATCAGTGGAGAGGAGACACGTTTTTCCCATATTAACTCTTAGAGGAGAGAATTTCCCTTCCAAGGGGTAGATTTCATCTCACTTCCTGTTGTCTCCTTCCGTTTGCAAGTAGGAGTTGTTTGTAAGTTGGATGTTTGAAAGTAGGGGCCTGCCCTATATACTCTGCAGAAAATGGGATCCTTAGGTGTTGGTGTTGCCACAACACTGTAAGCCCTCACAGTTGAACAGGGTCAGAAAAATTAGACCTTTGGTGGTGGTGATGCTGGTGCCACAACACTGTAAGTCCTCACAGTTACTCTTGAAGGTGCAGAAACGGGCCCTGCTGTGAAATATTAGATCAAGAATTGTAATTACATGCACCTGTTGAACAGAGGCAGAAAAATTGGGCCTTTGGTGGTGGTGGTGTTGCCACAACACTGTAAGTCCTCACAGTTACTCTTGGTGGTCGCTGGAACGGGCCCTGCTGTGAAATATTAGATCAAGAATTATAATTACATGCACCTGTTGAACAGCGGCAGAAAAATTGGGCTTTTGGTGGTGCTGGTGCCACAACACTGTAAGTCCTCACAGTTACTCTTGGTGGGCGCAGAAACGGGCCCTGCTGTGAAATATTAGATCAAGAATTGTAATTACATGTCCCTGTTGAACAGGGGCAGAAAAATTGGGCCTTAGGCACTGGTGCCACAACACTGCAACCCCTCACAGATACTCTAGTTGGAGTGACGGAATGAGCCCTCCTGCAAAATATTGAATCAAAAATTGTAATTACACACCCCTGTTAAACAGGGGCTGAAAAATTGGGCCTTAGCCACTGGTAGTGGCACCCAGAACCAAAAATATTTTTACAAGCTACCAGCATGATCATTGAGGAGGAAGAGGATAGTCACTCAGCATAACAGGATAGTCACTCAGCATCAGCATAGGCATTGAAGGGATCTGACATTTTCAAAAAAAATTATTCGGTTACAATAGCATCAGGTGCTTGGTAGCTGGTGGTGATCCAAGACTGATTCATTTTTATGAATCAGTCGATTGACTGAGTCGGCGGACAGGCGCACCCTGTGATCGGTTACAAAGCCTCCAGCAGCACTGAATGTGCATTCCGAAAGAGCCCTGGATGCAGGACAGGCCAGTAGCTCAATTGCATACTGTGCAAGCTCTGGCCAGTGATCCATCCTCGAGACCCAGTAACCCAGTGGATTTTCGGTGGGAAAGGTGTCCAAGTCAGATCTTGCCCCTAGGTATTCCTGCACCATGTAAAACAGACGCTAGCGATGGTTGCTGGAACCGATAATACCTTGGGGCTGCGGACTAAAAAATTGTCTGAACGCATCGGTCAAACGGCCACCTTCTCCACCGCTCCTTCTTTGACTGATCGAAGCCTCAGCAACACGTTGTCCAGGAACAGGAGTTTGTAACCTCCCAGTCTCTGGGAACTCGTTGCACAGACCTTTCTGCAATGCCTCCTGAAGATGTTTCATCCTCTGCTCCCTTTGCGATGGCAAGATAAGGTCCACAACCTTACCCTTGTAACGTGGATCAAGGAGGGTTGCCAGCCAGTATTGATCCCTCTCCTTAATACCAAGAATACGAGGATCCTTCCGCAGGCTTTGCAGGATCAGGGAGGCCATGCAGCGTAGGTTTGCTGAGGCATTCGGTCCGGAGTCCTCTGGGTCACTAAGGACGACATGATCCGCTGCCACCTCCTCCCAGCCACGTACAAGTCCATGGGTTTCTTGGGACTCTAAATGATCCCTTAAAGAGGAGGGCCAGTCAAAAAAAAAAAAATTAAAAGTCAGCAGCTACAAATGCTGCAGCTGCTGACTTTTAATTGGACACTTACCTGTCCTAGGGTCCAGCGATGCGGGGGATCGAAGCCACGCTCGTCTCACCCTCCGTTCAGCGGCGCCGGCATTGCAACTGTGGGCGCCGGGCTGCGGCTTTACAGCCTGGCACCCAGTGCGCATGCGCGAGCAGCGCAGCGCGCCGTGATTGGCCGCTCAGTCACCTGGGACCTGTAATGGCTCCCAGATGATTGACAGGAGGGTGGGAGCAGAGCTGAGCCCTTCCTGTGCCGAGACGGAAGTGATGTCACCAGCCCAGGCACTGAAAGAGGCAGACTACGAGGAACGCCCTAGCAACAGGCATTTAGAGGTGAGTAAAAAAAAAATATCCAAATTTTTTTTGTATTTTTTTTAGGATTTTTCATGTAGTTTTTTTTTTTTTGGGTGGAACCCCACTTTAAAGACTGCTGCTGATGCTGAGTGCCAGGCTCCACCTCCATGCTGACACAATCCTCCTCCTCCTCGTCCTCTTCCTGTGTGATCGGCGGGCAAGCAGGAACACTGTTTGGATAAAGGGGGCCTTGAGAGCTAAGGAAGTCCTCCTCTTCCTGCCTCTGTTCTGCCTTAAGTGCCTTGTGCATTATGCCACGCAGCGTGTGCTCCAACAGGTGAAAAAGGGGGACAGTGTCACTGATGCATGCACTGTCACTGCTCACCATCCTCGTGGCCTCCTCAAATGGTGACAGGACAGTGCATGCATCCCTGATCATGGCCCACTGGCGTGGGGAAAAAAAAAACAAGCTCCCCTGACCCTGTCCTGGTGCCATAGTCGCACAAGTACTCATTGATGGCCCTCTGCTGTATGTGCAGCCACTGCAGCATGGCCAATGTTGAGTTCCACCTGGTGGGCATGTCACAGATTAGGCAGGTCTTGGGCAGGTTAAATTCCTTATGGAGGTCAGCCAGCTGAGCACTGGCATTATATGACCAGCGGAAATGCACACAGACTTTCCTGGCCTGCCTCAGGTCATCCTGTAAGCCCGGGTACCTGCCCAAGAACCGCTGCACCACCAAGTTAAGGACGTGAGCCAAACAGGCACATGGTTCAGTTGTCCCTGTCGGAGGGCGGAGAGGAGGTGGGTGCCATTGTCGCAAACCACCATTCCTGCCTTAAGCTGGCGTGGCATCAACCACCTCTGAGCCTGCCCCTGCAGAGCTGACAGAATCTCTGCCCCAGTGTGGCTCCTGTCCCCCAAGCACACCAGCTCAAGCACCGCATGGCATCTTTCGGCCTGCGTACTTGCGTAGCCCCTTGAACGCCTATGGAGCACCGCTGGTTCCGAGGACAAAGCACAGGAAGAGGCCATGGAAGAAGAAGAAGAGGAGGGGGTGGAGTAGAGAGGTGTGTCAGAATCACCAGTAGTAGCATTTTGGAGGAGTGGTGGTGGAACAACCTCCAACACTACTTCACCTTGTCCTGCATCCTTCCCAGCTGCCAGTAGAGTGCGCTGTGAAAGATAGGTAACGTCCCTGTCCATGCCTGCTGGACCATGAGTCAGCGGTAATATGCACCTTACCGCTGACCGCCCTGGCCAAGACATTTCCTTCCACATGCCGGTAGAGAGCCGGAATCGCCTTCCGTGAGAAGGGGGCAGAGTCTACCAACTGAAAAGGCAGCAGTTGAAGTGCTAGCAATTTAGCCAAGCTAGCATTCAACCACTGGGCATGTGGATGGCTGGGAGTGAACTTCTTTCGGCGGTGCAGCAGCTGGGGTAGGGAAATTTGCCTGGTACAATCTGACGTTGGTTTACCGATAGCAGATTTCCCTCAAGTACTTGGCTGTGAAACACCTAATTCTACACCTTCATTCCTCTCAGTGCAGGTCTCAGAGAGGACTGAAGGTATAGTGGGGTTGGAGATCCCAGCTGATGAGGAGCATGGAGAGGTCCTCTTTGTTCTTTGGTGTGGGTCTTTTAGGTACACTTGCCAACAAACTGCATGACAGGTCAACATATGTCTGGTCAAGCATATGGTGCCCAAGCGGGTGGTGTTTTGGCCACGCGAGATACGCTTGAGACATATGTTGCAAATAGCAGCGGTGGGATCTGATGCATTTGTCTCAAAAAAGGCCCACACCAAAGATCTTTTGGAATAACGCACAGAGACAGCAGCGCCCTGCACATGCGGAGCTCTGCGGTGTTATGCAGTCAGTGTGCTGCCCTTAAGCTGGCCCCTAGAGGGCATCCTGCCTTGTTGGTGATATGCCTCCTCCTCCTCCTCTCTCCTATCAGGCACCCACGTGGAGTCAGTGACCTCATCATCCCCTCCCTCCTCATCACTGGAGCAAACCTGGCAGTATGCTGCAGCTGGGGGTACATGACTGCCAGATTGCTGTCCTTCTTGGGCACCCCCTCTGTCTGGGCTCATGTTACTGCTGTCCTCTAGCTGAGTACCATCATTGGAGCCTTCAAAACGCTGGGCATAGTTAGAAGCCAACGGTAGATGGGGAGAGGATGACGTGAGACGTCAGAGGGAAAGGGAGGGACTGGAGGTACGCCAGCGAGCCGGCACTTAGGCGGCCTCTCCCTGACTCCGGGATAATCTTCAGCCAGGTGTATGTCACGGGCAGCGAGGAGAGGTGGGGAGAGCCGCGCGCTGTGCCTGAACGCAGCTGCCGAGGATCCCGTAGCCCGGAGCTCAGCGGGAGTAGAACGGGATCATTCTAATGATCATTCTGACGCGGTGACGACCCTGCACTCCCTGCGGGGGTTCCTCGTGCCCTGCCTCCCCCCCCCCCGGCCCTGTTCCCCCCCTGTCTCCCCCTCACTGAGAACCGGCGTAGAGTCGCCTAGGAACTGTCAGAAGACGCTGGTATATTGAAAAAAAACTTGCCAAACTAGCGGCGCCTCTCTCGGCTGAAAACCACACACAGCTGATTCTGGATGGTTATCTCCAAAGCATGCGGTAAAGATATTCGAGAGTTGGTAAGATATACACCCCTTTGCTCACTCCCAAAGGTAAGACAAGGATTGGAAATTTGTCTCCAAAAGAAGTGAAATGTTTTAAAGAGCTGGCAGATGTTAAAGGGAAAGCCAAGATACACTGTGAGTGGTTTTATACTTTATAGATAAGCACTTTGAATACCATACCAATCCCCCTACCATCATTACTGTTACTATTATGTGATGTGGCTGAGTTGTGAAAGGTTGGGATCTAGGGTCGGACTCTGTATAGGACTCTGTATAACACCATAAATATCTCTAGGAGTTAAACCCTGGGGACAAACGAAGCAGCCGCAATACCCGCACCGATACCACCTATGGGCAACCAGAGGCAGGTTGAATAACGGGTCATCGCGGCCCTTGGTGAACATATTACGGTATACCCCGTCATCTTTGCCGGGCTCTGCTTTGTGCCCTAGCATACTGGTAAAAACTAGGGCAGGTGACGAGGGAACACACAGATGTGACCTGGCAAAATAATCTTCAAAATACTGCCCTCTGGTGGGCCTATTGGGAAAGGAGGGGCTGGAGGCAAAAAAATTACTAAAGCTCATGGGAGTGCACACATATATATATATATTATCCATCGGCACTTTACTTTTTGCAAACATCTCCGAGCCTGGAATACCAGCGCATCAGCAGCAGTACTATTGTATTGGTAATTTCCTGAGCACTGAGTGATAAGACTTACCACAGTGAAGGAACGTCAGTACCTTTAATGGCATCATTTTGATGGCGCCACCTAACGAACACCTGCATGCTATATGAAACGTTGAATACAAGATACAGGAATAAGATAAATCAAACTACGCTAAAAAAGTGGTCATTGCACCATTAAAATAAAGTGTTTATAACCCAACACGGTGTGCTAAGTGGGGTAAAACGATGAGCAGAAACTTAAACAAAACTGGGAAAGGGGGATTACCAAAGACACCAAAGGATAACCTCACTGAAAGCGCCACTGGCAGTACAATTAAGCAATATCTAACCAGGGGGGGGAGTCCGGGGGGCTCCCACCAAGAAGCCCAAACATCAACTATGGGGGATAAAAAGAAAAAAGGACAAAATGGGAGGGGAGAACAGACCCCCGTTCAATCAAGAGAGTCGTCATTAATTGAAAACGCACCCGAAACCTCTAGAACCATGGAATGTAGGCAAGATCCCGACCTATCCTTGAAAAATGAAATCGCAGGGATGCTCAAGGATCTCGAATCTTCAATTAAAACAGAGATAAAAAAAGAGATAAGTTTGCTTAGGACGGACCTAGGAAATCTACTAGCCAGAGTCGAGAGAGTTGAGGATATAGTAGACCACCAAGAAAGGGAAATCGCTGAGTTAAAAGAACAAATCAAGATAACCCAACAAAACCAGATAAAAATTTGCTACAGGTTAGAGGACCAGGAGAATAGAAGTCGCAGACAAAATTTGAGAGTCCGTGGAATCCCGGAAAAAAGGGGTGAAGACCTGAGGAAGACGATAGCGATTATTTTTTCCCCCCTCTTAGAACCGGAAGGAGAAGATTTCCCAAAAATTGAGAGAGTACACCGGATTGGAAGGTTGGACACTAGCCGAACAGAAAGAAGTCGCGACGTAATTGTAAGGTTCAGGTTCTATGAGGACAAAGAAAAAATATAGGTAAAATTGAGACGCCATACATCACTCCAATTTGAAGAGGCAAAGATTCAAGTATTCGCAGACCTAGCCAAAGACACGCTTGCGAGAAAACGCCATTTGAAGCCCCTTTTGGAACTAATGATAAATCAAAACATAAAATATACCTGGGGTTTTCCCGCCTGCCTGGTGGGAAGCAAGGATGGCAGAACGGCTAGGCTGAGATTTCCGGGGGAGCTGGAGGAATTCTGCAGTAAACTGGGGCTACAGGTGCCCGTAGAGATGGACTGGTCCAACGAGCGGTGGATTGAAATGGGTGTGGGGGCGGTGTAAGGGGGGGGGGTGATGGGGGGGGGCTCTGGGGAGGGGGGGCGAGAGAAGGGGAAAATTAACAGATAGCGAATAGAGTAGAGAAAGACGCTAGAAGAACAACATACCCGGCCGCCAGAATAAAATCGATTGGCGATCTGACGTACCAATAGTCCCACCTTTGGAGGTGGAGACCAATGTTGGGACACGAGCTACGTGACCCACACTGGCCTAAGGGGTTAGTTAAGACCAGGGGGGAGGGAGCGGTGGAAGGGGGGGAATTGGGGCGGGGGGGAGAGGGAGGGAGGTTAGAAAGGGGGTCCACATCTTGATCTTAAAAATGAAAACGGGGGGCATCTCTCCAGGGTCTAAGGTAAAGGGCGATAGAATGAAGTTTGAAAAATGAATCCTGAGACAATAAAATGTATTACATATAATGTTAAAGGCCTAAATATGGCCAATAAAAGAAGTAGTATCTTTAATGAGCTTAGAATGCTTGGACCGGAAGTGGTATTCCTTCAGGAAACGCATATTTCACACCAAACAGGACTAAGACTATTTTCAGGAGAATACCCGGTCTGGTATCAGGCAGATACTATTTCAAGTAGAACACGGGGGGTAGCTATAGGACTGGCAAAAAGAACTAGGTTTGTTCTGGAGGAGCGCCTAGCGGATATAGAAGGTAGATACTTATTTTTGCGGGGCAGACTGAATGAAAGAGAGTATACACTGGTGAATATTTATGCTCCAAACAAAAACCCGATGAAGTATGTGGCAAAAATTTTGGAAAAATTAATGGAGTTCAGGAAAGGACACATTATACTAATGGGGGACTTTAACTTTTGTATGGACCCGGATTTAGACAGTACGGCCCTGGCACAGGGGAAGAAGAGCCGACAAGTAAGAGAGATCAAACAGAAATTGGCTCGCCTTCAGATGGTAGATATATGGAGAGTACAACACCCTCGAAAAAGGGACTATTCCTTTTACTCCCCTGTGCACGGGTCATACTCTCGTATTGATTATGGTCTGATTGAGCACAGGGACATCGACAAGGTGGTGGACTCCTGGTTAGGAAATATAACTTATTCTGATCATGCACCAATGTCTATGGAAATAATAATAGGAGAAGAGGGAAGACACCTAGGGCCTTGGCGGTTAAATGAAGAAATGATAAGAGGGAAGGAGGGATACAACAGAATTAGTAAAGAACTAGAGGAGTACTTCACGATAAATGACTCTGAAGAGGTTTCTGGATCTTCCCTATGGGAGGCCCATAAGGCCTACATAAGAGGGGTTTTTATTGAGATGGAAGTAAGGAAGAAAAGAGAAAGACGCGAGGAAATACAAAAATTAACGGAGGAGCTAGAAAGTTTAGAACAGAAACACAAGGGACAACCTGGAAACCCCACCCAAGAGATATACAAGCAAATTATAATCAAACGGGCAGAACTGAAAACTTCAATGGAACAAGAAGTTAGAATAAGACATGGTAGGATAATACGGGAGAAATACCGCTGGGCTAACAAACCAAGTAAACATCTAGCAAAAGTAGTACAAAAGGGTAAAACTAGAAATTTTATAGAAAAAATCCAGACTAAAGAAGGTAACTTAGAGTATTCCTCTAGAAAAATAGCAGAGGTTTTCAAGAACTACTACCAAGAGCTATACTCAGCGCCTAAACTAGACACTTAGGTTAATAACAAGAGTGAGAGAATCAACAAGTACCTAAAGAAGGCAGCATTGTCTAAAATTACAGATTTGGAAAGGGAAGTGATGGAAACCCCAATATCTGAAGAGGAAGTCAGGAAAGCAATAGAAGGAATGGCATCCGGGAAAAGCCCGGGCCCAGACGGATTCACACTAGTCTATTATAAAATGTTTAGGGAATTGTTGGTCCCGAGATTGTGCCGGTATTTTAATGGTTTGGGAGAGGAGTACGAGATGAGCAGAGAGGCATTAAAGGCTTCTATTACGATCATACCGAAAGACGGTAAAGAAAAAACAATATGCTCAAGTTATCGCCCCATCTCCCTCCTTAATACCGACACAAAACTTTACGCAAAAATAATTGCTGAAAGGTTAAAGGGATCAATGAACGCCCTGATCAACCCCGACCAGGTGGGGTTTATCCCGCAGAGAGAGGGGAAAGACAACGGGGTGAGGACCTTGCTCCTGTTACATAAAACGAAGGGGAATGAGCCCCCAAGCCTCCTTCTATCGGTCGACGCCGAAAAGGCTTTCGACAGGGTGGACTGGGGGTTCATGTTCCAGACCCTAGAGATCATGGGTCTTGGACCCAGAATGATCCAGAGGATTAAAACCCTGTACCACCACCCTATAGCAATGGTGGCTGTAAATGGAGCAATGTCTCTGCCATTCGAACTGGAAAGGGGTACGAGACAGGGCTGTCCCCTATCCCCACTACTATTTGTTCTTAGCATGGAACCTCTCCTTGCAACAATACGCGCAAATCCAGACATTAAAGGCATTAAGATCGGTAAAGATGAACACAAAATCGCAGCTTATGCCGACGATGTGTTATTCTACATATCAGACCCAGAAACCACCATGCCCAAATTAGTGAAAGCTCTCAGGAAATATGGTGAGATCTCTAAATTTCAAATCAACATGGTAAAATCAGAGATATTAAATATCAATTTAAAGAAAATAGAAAGAGAGAAGTTGAAAGGAGAGTACAGCTTCAGATGGACTAAAGAACTGAAGTATTTAGGTATTAAGCTGGCCAACTCAAGCGAGAAGATGTTTACCATAAATTACCTACCTTTGTTAGATACAGTCATAACTGACTGTAAATATTATGCCAGTAAGGCCCTCTCTTGGATAGGCCGTATAAACGTCATCAAAATGGTTCTCCTCCCGAAAATCACATATTTGTTCCAGATGGTCCCGCTCCCCCTGCCTCCATACTATCTAAAAAAGCTAAATAAAATAATAATGAGCTTCATATGGAAAAACAAAAAACCTAGAGTCTCCTTCAGAATCCTAAAACAAAAGAAAAGGAATGGTGGTTTAGCAGTACCAGACATACAGATGTATTATAAGGCCATAGTTTTGTCTAGAATGGTTGAATGGGCAAAGAAAGAGAATGAAAAAAGGTGGGTAAGAATAGAGGGAAACCTCAGTAAAGTTTCACTTGGCAGAATAATATGGAATCCTCCACACACTAGAAATTTAGACAAAAGCACACCTTCAGTAACACGTAATGTTTTTAAAACTTGGGATGGGGTATACAAAAAAATTAATGGAGAATATAACTCACCACTTTTACCACTAATAGAGAGCAATTTTTTCTCACCAGGGTTAAAGGATATGGGTGGAAAAGAAGCATTTTGGGGTAAGACACAATTAAGACACATTATCAAAGATGGCAAAATTATGACACTACATGAATTAAGATCTGAGAGAATGGCACGGGGGATAGATGAGTGGCGGTATCTCCAGCTGTGTCACTTTGTGAGCAAACTACCAAGTCCGATAAGGGCAGGAGACAAACTTACGGATTTTGAGAAATTATGTGACACAGAAAATCCGAGAAACTTAGTCTCTAAGATCTACAAAATGCTTATGAGGATGGATCAGCTGGAGATTCCCCCATATATTAGTAAATGGGAGAGGGAATTAGGCACTGAAAAAGATGTAAATACAATCAAAAGAGTTTTGAGAATGATTGGTAACTCAACAATAGATGCACGTACGGCAGAAATGAGCTATAAATGCATAAGTAGAAGCTATTTAACCCCAGAAATAACTAGCAAATTCCAAAAAGGGTCGGCATTCTGCTGGCGAGGATGCCAGGAGATAGGAACAATGGCACACCTCTGGTGGTTATGCCCAAAAATAAAAAACTTCTGGAGGAAGATACTTACCCTAATCAGGAAAATAACAGGCAAAGAAGTGTTAGAAGACCCGTGGGAGGTTTTGTTTCATGGGGGGGAAGGAGACATAAATAAATATAAGCAGTCATTAGTTCCCCACTTATTGAACGCGGCGAAGCGAATTATCCCGAAAAACTGGCAGAAGAGGGAGTGCCCTGAAATATGGGAATGGATAGACGCTGTAGAGGAAACATATAGTATGGAGATAGGGATTAGCTCATTAGAGGATACAAGAAATGTGAGCTTAGGGGAGTGGGAACGCTGGAAAAAATTTAAAAAAACATGGCCCTATGTTAGAGAGCTGAAAGTATCATAGTGGAATAGGGGCGACGGACATATCGGTCACTTTAGACCTTGGAGAGATGGGGTTAAGGTGGTGGAGGGGAGGGAGGGGGGGGTGTGAGGGGAGAGGGGGGGGATGTATAGAAAATGTAACAATACTAAATAGGACAGTGCGACCTCCCGAATGGTTGACATAATCTTATTAGATTGGATATAGGTCTAGTTTTGATAAATTACCTTTCTTCTTTTGATATGGCAAAGTGTCACGATGATGAGACAAAGGAGAGAGGAGTGGAATCTAAATGAACTACAAAGTTGATTGATGCCTCTCATTATGGTCGACTGATGTGACAAAAAAAAAAAAAAAAACGCTGGGCATACTCCTGGAGCATGTACCCAACACTGTGGTCAAACAGTTCAGGGGACTCCTCAGGAGGACATGGTGGGGCTAGGGAAGGAGTGACTGATGCCATTGAGCCGAGGGAAGAGGCCGCGTTGGCAGCTTCTTTGCCAGACAAAGTACCCTGAGCCTGGGTATGAGAGGATGAGGACGGCTTGGTCATCCACTCTACCAAGTCTTCCGCATGTTGCGGCTCAACGCGGCCAGCTGCCGAAAAAAAGGACAAGCGTGTCCCGCGGCCACGTGCTGATGGGGATGCACCGTTACCACGACCACCACTGTAGCCTCTAGACACAGAGCCTGCTTGCCCTCTTTTATTGGCTTGTGACTGTCTGCCTCTCCTTGTTGGCCTTCCAGACATACTAATGGCCTGTAGTGAGATGTAGCTGCACAAAACTGGGATGTATATATATATATACTGATTATACTGCAGCTAGCAGAATGCCTGCCTGTGGTATTAATAGGATCAGATGAAGCAAACCAGCACTTGTCTTCAGGTAGCTATAGGTGCAGCTGTGCAGGGGTACACAGTACACTAACTGTAAATACTTCAAGGTGCCTGCCTGTGGTATTAATAGGATCAGAAGAAGAACAACAGCACTTGTCTTCAGGTAGCTATAGGTGCAACTGTGCAGGGGTAAGCAGTACACTAACTGTAAATACTTCAAGCTGCCTGCCTGTGGTATTAATAAGATCAGAAGAAGATCACCGGCACTTGTCTTCAGGTAGCTATAGGTACAACTGTGCAGAGTACACAGTACACTAACTGTAAATACTTCAAGCTGCCTGCCTGTGGTATTAATAGGATCAGAAGAAGAACACCAGCACTTGTTTTCAGGTAGCTATAGGTGCAACTGTGCAGGGGTACACAGTACACTAACTGTAAATACTGTAAAAACACCTGCCTGCCTGTCAGTATATTAGAAAGAGAATAACAGGAACGGATCTAGCTAAACTGAATACAGTGTATATATATATATATATATATATATATATATATATAACACCTGGGATGCATATATATATATATATATATATATATATATATACAGACACAATACACTGTAAGTGCAGCTAACTGACTCACCTGCCTACTCTATCTAACTTAAATCAAATGACACTGTCTCTGCCTAATTCTCACCGCAGATGCAACACACTACACAAGGCGGCCTTATATAGTGTGGGGCCTGTACTAAACCCCCTGAGCCATAATTGGCCAAAGCCACCCTGGCTTTGGCCAATTATGGCTGTCTGTGCAGACGGCGCTGTGATTGGCCAAGCATGCGGGTCATAGTGCATGCTTGGCCAATCATCAGCCAGCAATGCACTGCGATGCCGCAGTGAATTATGGGCCGTGACGCGCCACTCGAATTTGGCGCGAACGGCCCATAACGTTTGAAATTCGGCGAACGGTCGAACACACGATGTTTGAGTCAAACATGGGTTCGACTCGAACTCGAAGCTCATCCCTAGCCAGGAGTAAGTATAAAACAAAACTACATATAGAATACAGCAGTCAGGATGAGCGCCACGCTCACATCAGAGTCCCGCCTTACACCAAAGTCCCAACATTCTCCCTATACATCACAGTCTGCAGTGTGCCATCCTATGGCAGAGCCCCCCATGTGTCACCCTATGGCAGAGCCCCACCATGTGCCACCCTATGACAGAGCCCCACCAGTGTGCCACCCTATGGCAGAGCCCCCCCGATGTGCCACCCTATGGCAGAGCCCCCCAGTGTGCCACCCTATGGCAAAGCCCCCCCAGTATGCCACCCTCTATCAGTTTACCCTTACACCTTTGCACCTTAGTGCTTGGTGTGGCAGGCAGATGGCAGGAAAAGGCTTTTAACTAGAAAAAAAAATCCACTTGTTGCAGGCTCTGAACTTAGAGCCAGCGGAATAGTGAACTGCTGTGGTTGGCCTCAGATTGGGCAGTGGGGCATGTGAATAAAAGTCATGCTTCATGTGTGCCATGATATCACCGCACAGGTGTGCACCCAGACCTGCCCTGCTGCCTGATCCGAGGCCGGGCTCAGCAGTTCACCATTCAGCTGCCTCCGAATGGCAACAAGTGGATTTTTCATGGACATCGAATTGTTAGGCCTCGTACACACGATCAGATTTCCATCGGACAAAGCTGTGAAATTTTGTGTGAAGGGCGTTGGCCATGAACTTGGTATGCATACAGACGGCAGAACTTTTTTAGCCAACATACATGAAACTACGTGGTTTTTCAGCTCTTTAGCGCCACCCTTTGGGCAACTTCTGCTAATGTTGTGCTATGGTTAGCATTGGTTCGGAGCATGCGTGTTTGTACTTTGGATTTTTTTCCGATGGACTTGTGTACACACGATCAGATAATCCGACAAGAAACATTTCTTGTCGGAAAATTTGAAAGCATGCTATAAAACATTTGTTGTCAGAAATTCCGACAACAATTGTCCGATGGAGGGTACAAATGGTCGGATTATCCGACAAGACCCTGCCATCACACATTTGTTGTTGGAAAATCCGAACGTGTGTACGAGGCTTTAGATCGACTTCTGTTGAGCGGCAGTAGGCACACATGAAACATACAGTATACATACACATATACATAGACACACAGTATACATATATACAC
This sequence comes from Lithobates clamitans, assembly GCA_037952925.1. Lineage (NCBI taxonomy): Eukaryota > Metazoa > Chordata > Amphibia > Anura > Ranidae > Lithobates > Lithobates clamitans. The sequence continues at coordinate 478,722 of JBBGZY010002882.1, read as the reverse complement.
AGAAATACAGTATACATATATACAGAGAAACACAGTGTACATATATACACATAGACAAAGACACACAATATACATATATATATATATATATATATATATATATATATATATATATATATATATATATATATATATATATACATAGACACGCAATATACACATAGACACACATTATATGTGTAGCACTGATCCCCGAAGGAGTGGCTGGTAATTAATTGGGCCTGTACTCTGCTTCTCTACCCCACAGAAAATGGACTCAACCCCCTTGACACAACTGTGTGGTAAGGTTAGTGTGATACAAAACTGCAAAGAGCAACCCAACAATAATACCATATATTGTTTTTTTTTTTTGTTTAATTAATTTTTATTGAGAGAATATGAAATACAAGACATTTACAAGAAAATAATCTTATCTGCCATTGGGCCCTAAGGTAACATACTCGAAGTAGCCGACAATTGAAGTAGGGTAATCGTTAAACATTTTAAATTTCAAAAATGGTGTCATAAACCTTACACATACAGTAGTTGAGTACAATGTGTAGCTTCTCCTCCAAGTAGTCCGGCAGTATAGACCACTGTGGATGTCAGCTAGCCAGTAACACAAATAACATAACAGCCTCTATGTGGGCCTTCATTTGAATGTAGACATATACATAATCTCCAGAATAATCAGAAGAAAGAGAAGAGAGCAAAAGAGAGAAGAAAAAGAGATAGGGGGGGGGAAGAGGTAGGGGTAAGTGTGTGGGCGAAGGGGAAGAGGGGGGTACCAGCATCGGTCCAATCCTTCTAAGTTGCTACAATCACAGTGTATCATATACCATATCTTTTACTTATTTTGAGACATAATATCCGTATATGCAGATGTATATTTGAAGGCGAACCAGCAGGACCATATTTTCTGGACTAGATCAGATTTATTTCTGAGGGAGTAGGTAAGATCTTCCATGTAATATGTATGGTCTACTTCCGTTAGCCATTGGTGTATGGAGGGTATGTACGGTTGCTTCCAATAACAGGGAATGAGTGCCTTTGCGGCATTGAGCAAGTGGGGTGTAATGGATTTGTTATATGTTCCTGCTGGTGAGCCTGTACAGTGGAGTAATATAACCCATGGGTCATTGGGTATCTCAGTACCTTGAATCTCTTTCGCCCAGTGCAAAATAGACAACCAATATGGGCGGATCAGTGGACAATACCACCAAATATGTGCGTGTGTAGCACGTTCGCCACATCTTCGCCAGCATAGTGGTGAAGATTCAGGGAACATTCTGTGTAGAACTTCTGGGGTATAATGCTATCTTGTTAGCAGTTTATAGTTCAATTCCGCTGTTTTTGAAGCCGTGGAAGAGGTGTGGTCCAATTGGAGAATGGTGGACTTCTGAATGTGGAGATAGGAACAATGCCTGTTTGGGTGACCACTTGGTGAAGGAGAGGTGAATTTCCCAAATTCCAGGTATGAGACCTAGGGTCTATGTTTCCATGGAGAAAATAATTATGACCAGTCAGTGGCATAAGAGGAGAGTTGTATGTCCATTTGTGAGCTTTACATAGGGAGTCCCACACCATTAGAGTCGAATGTGTGAGCGGTGAAGAGGTCAATGATAAAGATCTATATTTCTTAGGGATCCATATTTGGGAGAGGAGGTCTGATCCGCTGAGTGCTATTTCCAGGTTGACCCATAATTTGGAATTCTTACGATATTTCCAGTCTGAAATCCTATTTAATACTATTGTCCAAAAGTACTGCTTAGGATTAGGTAAAGCCAGGCCCCCTTGCCTTTTAGATCTGACAAGAAGAGACCTAGCCAATCTGGGTCGCCTTCTGTTCCATACGTATCTGCCTATCAATGAACTAACCAGCGTAAAGAAACCAATAGGTATTCCATACGGTATCATTTGAAGCAAAAATAGTAACCTGGGTAGTATGTTCATCTTCACCACGCTGATCCTCCCCAACCACGAATGCGACATTTGAGACCATTCTTGCAGGTCTGCCCTCATTGTGTTGAGAAGGGGCACAAAGTTGGTGCGAAATAGGGAAGCCAGGTCAGGCGTGAGATAAATCCCTGGATACTTCATCTTATTTGTTTGCCAGCTAAAGAGGAGAGACTGTTTCAATTGACCTACGGTTTCATTTGACACTGAGATATTTAGAATTTCGGATTTGGTCATGTTAATCTTAAAATTGAAGATAGCGCTAAATTTTGAGAAAGCTGCCATAAGGTTAGGTAGAGAGATCCTGGGTTGCTGTATGTAAAACAGAATGTCGTCCGCATAAGTGGCATACTTATGTTCTACGCCTCCAACATTAACTCCGTGAATACAAGAGTCATGTCGGATCATTGATAAGAAAGGCTCCAATGATAATGCAAATAAAATTGGGGAGAGGGGGCAGCCTTGGCGGGTGCCATTGAAAAGTGTAAAGGGTTCACTAATGCCTCGTTTCCACTGAGCGGATCGGTTCGGTTCGGTACGGTACGCTATTTTGGGTGTTTCCATTATGAAAGCGGCCCATACAACCGAACCGAACCGTTCCATTCAGGGTCCTGCTTCAGATGTGGGGCCATAGAAAATGGAACGGTTCGGTTTGGGCGGAGCTACGATACATTCCACTGATTGGCTGACAGAAAACCCTCTGCTGTGCTATGCTGAGGCAGTTTTTCTAAACCCCGTATGGCCCCTTGTGGTCCCACTTGCAGTGGAAATGCTCACCAGAATAGACCGGACCATTCTAGGCTATTCAAACTGTACCGACCCGAACCGATCCGCTAAGTGGAAACGAGGCATTAGTGTACCATTTATTCGTATTTGGGCCGTAGGAAGGTTATATAGCGCTGATATATGAGCTAGAAGAGAGGGGCCAATACCAAGATGAGATAGTGTTGCCATAAGGTACTCCCAGTCCACCCTATCAAACGCTTTTTCTGCATCTGTTGATAATAGAAGGGAGGGCTGGGAGGACCCCCATACATGAGCTATTAGGGATAAAGTGCGAAGCAAATTATCTCATGCTTCTCTTCCCGGGATAAATCCTGTCTGATCACTAGAGACCCAGCGTGGGATTAAGGGAAGGAGTCTATTTGCAATAACCTTTGCGTACAACTTGGCGTCTATATTCAGTAAAGAAATAGGACGATAACTACCGCAAGTACTAGGATCCTTCCCGGGTTTGGGGATCACAGTGATGTGTGCGTGGAGGGTTTCTGGGAGTAGGGTCCCCCCCGAGGAGACCGCATTGGCATAGGAGGCCAGGCGGGGTAGTAGGATATCTGCAAAAGCTCTATAATATGCAACAGTGAAGCCATCTGGCCCTGATGCTTTGCCATTAGCCATGGCCTTCAATGCAATGCGTAGCTCTGAAATAGTGAATTCTCCCTCTAATGTAGTTAAGGTGTCGGCTGGAAGCCTGGGCAATTCAGCTTGTGCTAAATAGTCCCTGATAAGGGAAGTTCTAGTGTCTTGGTCTGCTATAGTGTGTTGGACGTGGTATAATTGTTGGTAGAACGATTTAAATGCTTTAGCGGTGTTTTGTGTACTAGGGTATCCGAGGAGGTCTTAATTTTTTCCATGAAGGAGGCAGTTTTTTGTTGCAATGAGCATGCTAATAATCTTCCCGGTTTATTACCCCACTCATGGAAGTGTCGCTTTTGCTCTACGTGAAAGAGGGCTTTCAGTTCCTCTCTTTTTAGTGTTAGAGTGTGAAATACGGCCTGAGACTGACTGGCTTTGTGTTGTTGTTCAAGAGCACTTATGTCTCAAATCAATTCATTTTGTTGGTGAATGCGTTCTTTATTTTTCCTGGTCCCTAGCTCAATAAGTTTACCACAGATATGGGCCTTATGCGCTTCCCATAGTACACCTGGTGAAATGTCCGGGTGCACGTTTTCTTTAAAGTAGGTGGCTAGCTCCTCTCCTATCATCTTCTTATCAATATCCTCATATATGAGATTCTCATTGAGCTTCCAATTAGTGGTTTTAAGCGGCATGGAAGGAATTTTTAAAGTAAGTGTTATCGGAGCATGGTCCGATATGGGGGAAGTTGCAATGTCAGCATTAGTGTGTAGAGGAAGATAGTGATGATCTATGAAGAAAAAATCAATTCTAGAATAGGTTTGGTGCACATGGGAAAAATGGGTATAGTCTCTCTACCGCGGTTGCATAATCCTCCATATGCCCATTAACTGGGCATCATGTACTCGTTTGCGTATGAATAGCAAACGTTTGTGTGGGATGCTAAATGTCCCCTGGGATGTGTCTATACAAGGATCTAATGGAGTATTAAAATCCCCAGCAAGGAGAATGCAACCACGGGCGAATTCTTTCAGTCTTTTGATAGTGGACGCAATAAAACCCGCTTGGTCCCGATTAGGGGCATACAAAGTCGCTAGAATACAGGGCATACCACCCAAATTACTCCTCAGGAACAGAAAGCGCCCATTAGGGTCGTTTAACATGGAATCTAACATGAATGAGGTTCCTCTGCGGAACCCAATGGCCACTCCTTTGGCTTTGTGAACATCCGATAGGCTATAATACCAAGTGGGATATTGAAGTGAAAAAAGTTTTACAGATGTGGTGAGCGTTAGGTGGGTCTCCTGCAAGAAAACAATGTCTCCCTGCAGTCGACCTAGCTCTCTGTACAAATTATGTCTCTTACCTGGAGCGTGGAGGCCCCTCACATTTAGGGATATTAATTTCACTGTAGCCATGGGAACCAGCAGAGAGACCCCACAAACAATATTTTCCTGGGGAGTAGTACCTGAGGCGGGAAGGGGGGAGGGAAAAACAAGGGAAGGGGAGGGGTGGGGGAAGAGTGATAGAAAAAAAGAAAGTAGGAAATGTAAGAAAAAAAAGAACAGTTAATAAACAGCAGCATGTAATCCACAGACCATGTTGGTACATGGTCAGTATGTGCACACATAATACTGCGGTGCATAGAGGGGAAAATCATGCAGACCAACCCCCACATACCCACCGCCCATAAATGGGCAGAGGCATGAGGGCGCCGGGCCACCCGACATCCCCTAGGGGGGAGGTGAGGAACCTCAGGCATCAGAGCATGACCACCTAAACTGGTGAACGTGATGACCCTTCGCTCCGGCACCGACCCGGTGTGGACGTGGGTATAAAACGTAGCACTTAATCTAAACAGTTTACTTAGCAACATAATACCAAAAGACCGATGCCCAGAACTCAAAACGAGAGGTCTAGTCTAAGGCCATTTAAACTGGAGCAAGTAAAGACTAATAGGTAGGTATTCAAAGTGGAGCCTGTCTAGCACCCATATAGGTGTTGAAGTCTGGGTCCATTTCAAAAGAGAACATATTTGCGTTCAAAAGGGGTCAAGCAAACCAAGCTAGGGGCTTAGCAGGCCTTGAATGGTTGTGATCCTCAGCCACGGTAATCACTCTAACTGGGGTGATGCGTCAGGAGCCACCGAGCGGTTCTTGCGGTCTACCTTCTGCCATCTTGGTTCAGAGTTGTTAGGTAGAGGTGGAATGGTATCTTGCCAGCTGGGGAGTTCCGGTGGGGTGATGTTTACATCCATACAAAACTTTTCCAGGTCTTCTGGGAACCGGAGCACTGCTGTTTTCCCGTCTCTGCGTGCAATCAAAGTCGCTGGAAAGCTCCATCTGTAATTGATGGAAGCTGCTCGCAGTTTCTCGGTCAAAGGTTTCAGAGCCCTGCGACGGTCCAGTGTCTCTCGTGCCAGATCTGGGAAAAAAGATAAGGATGCGCCGTCGAAATCTAGGGGTGCGGCATATCTGGCTTTTTTCATGATGAGTTCCTTTTCATCATAGTAGTGGACCCTGCAGATCACATCCCGCGGGGTGTCTGTGGATAGGTTACGGGGCCAGAGGGCTCTGTGAACTCGGTCTATTTTTAAGGGATGGTCTGCTGCATGACCTAGTAGGCCGTTAAAGATACCACGTACCGATGGTAGTAGATCATCGTCACCAGTCGCCTCTGGAAGACCTCGGATGCGGATATTATTCCGCCGATTTCGGTTTTCCTGGTCCTCGATCTTGTAAAGGGCCATCCTGCGTGCAATGTGCAGAGATCGTGTGGATGCCTGCAGATTTCTAATGGCGGCAGCGTGCCTATCTAAACGGTGCTCAGATTCCTCAACTCGTACTAGGACCTGAGACAAGTCCGCACGTACTGCGGACACCTCCTTTTTAATAGCTCATTTAAGTCCCAGGAGCATGGAGGCCAGTTCAGTTTTGGTAGGGAGTCCGCTCACCAGCGCTGCAACTTCGGATTGTCTGAAGGTACTTTCTTCTCCTTCCGATCCGGCTGATGAGGCTGACGACCGGCGTCTGGGCTCAGGCCTGTGACGAGAGGCGGAGCCCACGCCAGAGCTTGTGCCACGTTGAGAGCGGCCTAAGCCATCCATGTCCGCCAGTTCTTCTGGGTCCGTCGCCAGGAACCGCTTAATGGAGCCCGCGGAGGTGTTTTTTTTTGGCAGAGATTTGCCAGTCCTCTTACGCATCTTCTCCAGTGTTATAACGGTAGTTTAGGGATGAAATAAGTGCCTTAATTACAGGGTCAGTGATGGAGCTCAGGAGAGAAGCGTCCTCACCGCTGCATGCCTAAACCACGCCCCAGTACCATATATTGTACATTTACTGTTACCTCGGTATCCGTGTCACTCCAGCTGCTGTAATAATGGACAAATCTCACAATATTAGTATTTTGAATAGAATGAATAGTTTACTGGGAACTTGCTCAGAATATCAAGTATAACAATAATTCTGATATACAAAGTGAAAACAGTGACAACCAGGGTGTAGTCAATGTTCAGACTCAATGATCACATAAGTAGCACATGCGGGTGGGTCCCAGAGTGGGACTGATGCACAGTATGGTAAGACTTTAACACTGTGCACCTTCCCACTCCCGATGCAGCCACGCAAAAACACACACTATACCTGCAGTACACTATCAAGTACTAGCTACTTGATTTGATTGTAGCCGTATTAGTGCAATTGTGACAGAGAAAATTGAGTACTGTCCGTGATTTTTTTTTTTTTGCGCTAACATACAATTTTTTAGGACAAGCTTTCGGGGTATGTCCCCTTCTTCAAGGTACTGATTCACAAATTTTTAAGCAGAATGTTAAAGAAGAAGAGAAAAAAAAAAGAGAAAACCAAACACATACAAATGGTAATAAAGATAGCAGCAGAGTTAGTGAGATAAGACAGAGGGAGAGCTATAGAATGCAGGGGGGGATACTAGTCACAGAGGGGTCGTAAAACTTTAGCATAGCAAGTACTAGATAAACAATGCAATACAGTACATATGCTCAAGGGCTCCCCCTAGGTTGTAATGCAGTTCTCAATATTGCTAAAGTAGGTTATAATGTTATGTCTTTCTTCAGCTAGCTTTTTAGACTGCAGTATTTGTAATCCAATGAATGAACAAATAGTAACTTAGAATGAGAATGATAAGTAACGGTGCACTTGGCTATGGGAAACACTTGCAAACTTCTCCCTTAATGAAAGATGTAACCGGACAGTCACTCTGTACTATATGCAATACAAGCTTTGAGGCCTGGTTCAACACAGTCTATATAAATTAGACCGTTCTGTAGAACTACAGGTCTCAGCGACACTCTGAAATAGTCTGTACCGTAGCAAAGTATTATATAAATCTTGGGCAACAGCCCTATCAAGACACCGGAACCGGGCAACTGTGCTGCTCCGCTTCCGTGATATCAGTCCTGCTTCGAGTCAGCACCGTCACGCTGCACCGCTCCATTGGATGACTGGGAACCGTCTTGCTGACTCCTTTGGGTGTCCTGGATCCTCCGATCTGATCACTCGCTGTTCCAGTACACTGCATTCTAGGCCTTTCTGTGGGCTTCAACTCCGCTCTGTGCCAAGCAGGCTGAGATTCTTCAGAGCACACCCCCACTGGTCCCTGCAGGCAGGTCTCACGTCCCAGAACGAAGAGAACGACACGTGCCACGCCTGTCCCTTGTATAACCCTACCCACCAGGCAATGCTGTCACTGGTCTTGTGGGTAGGTGAGTGAGGCACTGTGGGTAAGTCTTTCTTTACATTTGAACTTTTGAGTAATTTCCTGCATATGCTTTACAACATGTTCTTATGTGAAAACAAACAAAGTCTTATTCACATCAGATGAGATGAACACTAGAGGGAGCCCAATACTAATCTAGTAGCATGACATTTTGCATAGCATTTAGATGTCAAAAACCCCAGCACTACATACTCCCCTTGCTTTAAATCTTTGGTCCCCAAAGATAGTCAAAATTTTAGCTCTGTTACACATTTTTGCCTCCAGGCGATGACATAAAACTGAGAGAGGAGCCTCCCACCAATTATCATGTGATGGGAGACTGTTCTGTACACCCGCAGCTGACACCGTGGTGTCTTGTACAGATGTAATGTTATAAATAAAACAGCGCTGCGTAAAAAATTAGTAAAACAGCTGCCAACACACCTATAGACCCAGGCAGTAGAAAAATATACTTAAAAAAATGTAGGCGCTATAAACTCAAAGAGAGATTATAATAGCATAAGTGACATATCAAAACCAAGTATGGTGTGTATATATTAACATGCCATATGGTTAAAGACCCTGCTTGGCCTCCGAGATCAGACGAGATCGGGCGCTTTCATTGTGGCCACATCACCATGAAAGCACCCGATCTCCTCCTCCTCATTGTCTCCATTATTTGTAGCAAGAGGTCCAGACTGGGACCTAGTTACTGGTCGAGGTCCCTGACAGGTGGTGGATGTGGATGGTAGTTCCTGACGAGGAATTACCCGGATCGTTTCTGAAAGGGGTAAGAGGTGGTTTCGATGCCAAGTCTTTAATGGCCCAGTACTGCCTTCCTGTCTAATCTGATACACCGGCAGTCCTGGAAGTCATTTGCATATAACATATGGCTGTGACTTCCACCGATTAGCCAGCTTGTGCTTCCCGGGTATACCCAGATTCCTCAACAAAACTCAGTCACCAGGTTGTAGATCCTGTATCCGCACCTTGAGGTCAAAATTCCTCTTGTTCCTCTGTCCCCTGGCATCTGAGATAGCTTGAGCTTTATCATAGGCGGTTTTAAGCTTCTCCGCAGTCGGTCCACATATCCTTGGTGTGAAGTCACTGAAGTATGATCTAGAGAGGTCCCGAAAGCTAAATCCACCGGTAGTCGGCTTCTCATCCAAACATCAGACGATAGGGAGAGTACCCTGTAGCATCACTTATAGTACTGTTATAGGCGTGTACCATGGCCGTTATGTGCTTACTCCAATGTGGTTTCTGTTCAGAGGCCAGATTTCCCAGCATGTTCAAAAGAGTTTGTTTGAACCTCTCTGGTTGCGGATCTCCTTGAGGATGGTAGGGAGGAGTTCTGGATTTCTGAATGCCCAACAAATCCAATAGTCTTCTGATAAGGCTACTCTCAAAATCTCTTCCCTGATTCGAGTGGATTCGCTGGGGTAGACCCTGACCTTTGGCGTGTCCCCGACTATCCCTGTTTGCCTGTGACCCTGAACCTTGGCGTAAACTCTGTTGTCCTTGTCTGCTTGTGGCCCGACCTTGGCTTATTCCCTTACTATCCCTATCTTCCTGTTTCCTACTGTGGGTGTGAGCTGGGGGACCCTGGGGGTCGCGACCTGGAGCCAGTTGCAGCCCAGTCCATCCTCACCACTAGAGGCTCTGGTGAACACCTCCTGGCTCTTATACTACGCGCCTCAGGAAATCTTACGCTCTAATGCCCCGTACACACGGTCGGATTTTCCGACAGAAAATGTTTGATAGGACCTTGTTGTCGGAAATTCCGACCGTGTGTAGGCTCCATCACACATTTCCTATCGGATTTTCAGGCACACAAAGTTTGAGAGCAGGATATAAAATTTTTCCGATAACAAAATCCGTTGTCGGAAATTCCGATCGTGTGTACACAAATCCGATGGACAAAGTGCCACGCATGCTCAGAATAAATAGAAGAGATGAAAGCTATTGGCCACTGCCCCGTTTATAGTCCCAACGTACGTGTTTTACGTCACCGCGTTCAGAACGATCGGATTTTCCGACAACTTTGTGTGACCGTGTGTATGCAAGACAAGTTTGAGCCAACATCCGTCGGAAAAAATCCAAGGATTTTGTTGCGAAATGTCCGAACAAAGTCCGACCGTGTGTACGGGGCGTAACCCCGGTGGGATCTGTGCTGGTGTTGCAGCGGCCCTGCCTTCCTCACCACCCTGACTCCCATCCGCAGCAGTCAGCCATAGGGTCCACTACCTTGCAGTGCACTCCTGATCCCTACGGTGTGCATCTGTCACCTAGCCTCAAGGTGACCTGACACAGCCGAGTCTCATTGACTTGGTGATCACTGAGTGCGCAACGTGCGCCCCGCAGGGGGCGTGCAAGCAGCTCATGCACTGGAATACGTCATATGACAGTCTTCCGCAATGTAGGTCCACGCTGTAGCCGTCACTTGGCTATAGTGCGGACGCGAGGAGGTTAACTATTTATTATAGTGAGGTAAGGTAATACGGAGACCAGCCTGGGAGGCACATAGGGGTTGTGGCCTATTTGGGTAGGAGGGATGGCATTGGGGAAGTGTCTTTCATGGAACCTGTTCATTGCATCAAAATTAAGGTGTTCAATTCATTCTCCTCTTGATAGTGTAGGAAGGTGACAGGTCTTTCTGTGGACTTCTGACAGATGATGTAGGAGTTGTACAGGGCCTTTTGGAAAAGGTATATGAACACTTTTTTTGTAGCAATGGATCTTCTGGTGGCTGTACATTTGGTTAGGCTCTACATTTGGTTATTATAACCCATACAGTACCTGACCATGAGATTGTGTTTCCAGCGCTATACCATCGTGCTGGTTCTCGGCAACAGGGTGCTGTGCATGTCGCGCTGGCTCGCTGATCGGGAAAGGAAAACTTTTTTTCCTTTCGCGATGAGCGACAGGCAGTGCTGACAGCTGTTTGGTATGAATCGTGAGGGGGAACGCCGAGCCAAATTTTAAATGAAAAAAACAGCGTGGGTTCCCCCCCAGGAGCATACCAGGCCCTTAGGTCTGGTATGGATTGTAAGGGGAACCCCATACGCCGAAAAAATCGGCGTGGGGTCCCCCCCAAAATCCATACCAGACCCTTATCCGAGCACGCAGCTTGGCCGGTCAGGAAAGGGGGTGGGGACAAGCGAGCCCCCCCCCTGACCCGTACCAGGCCGCATGCCCTCAACATGGGGGGGTAAGTGCTTTGAGGGGGGGGGGGCCCTGAGGGCCCCCCACCCCAAACACCTTGTCCCCATGTTGATGAGGACAAGGGCCTCTTCCTGACAACCCTGACCGTTGGTTGTCAGGGTCTGCAGGCGGAGGACTTATCTGAATCTGGGAGCCCCCTTTAATAAGGTGGCCCCCAGATCCCGGCCCCCCACCTTGTGTGAATGAGTATGGGGTACATGGTATCCCTACCCATTCACCTAGGAAAAAAAAGTGTCAATAAAAAAAACACACTACACAGGCTTTAAAAGTAATTTATTAGGCAGCTCCGGGGGTCTACTTTTGACTTCTGGGTCTTCTCCCGGTGTTCGGATTCTTCTCCTGGGCCCCTCCGCTATCTTCTTCCAGCTCTTTTGCTAGCGGGGGCCCGGTCTGCTGCCGCTGTCTTATTCTTCTCTGGTATCTTCTTCCGGACTCCCCTGCTATCTTCTTCCAGCTCTTTTGCTAGCTCTTTTGCTCTCTTCTCTTCTTCTGATGTTGACACGACGCTCTCTCCTGCTGGAATGCTGTGTGCGAGCTGCCCAGCCATTTATATAGGTGGTGACGCACCCCCTTGTGACGTCACAGTCCCAGCATACGCAGGGACTCTGGGGTCATAAGGGGGCGTGACCCCAGAGTCCCTGCGCAGACCAGGCCCCCGCTAGCAAAAGAGCTGGAAGAAGATAGCGGGGGAGTCCGGCAGAAGATACCAGAGAAGAACCGGACAGCGGCAGCAGACCGGGCCCCCGCTAGCAAAAGAGCTGGAAGAAGATAGCGGAGGGGCCCGGGAGAAGAAGCCGAACACCGGGAGAAGACTCCAAAGTCGGAAGAAGACCCCCAGAGCTGCCTAATAAATTACTTTTAAAACCTGTGTAGTGTGTTTTTTTTATTGACACTTTTTTTTCCTAGGTGAATGGGTACCCCATACTCATTCACATGTGGGGGGGCGTGATCTGGGGGCCACCTTATTAAAGAGGGCTCCCGGATTCCGATAAGTCCTCCGCCCGCAGACCCCGACAACCAACGGCCAGGGTTGTCGGGAAGAGGCCCTTGTCCTCATCAACATGGGTACAAGGTGCTTTGGGGTGGGGGGGCCCGCAGGGGGCCCCCTCCCCCAAAGCACTTACCCCCCATGTTGAGGGCATGCAGCCTGGTACGTTTCAGGGGGGGGCGCTTGCTCGTCCCCACCCCCTTTCCCCCCTTTCCTGACCCGGCGTGCTGCGTGCTCGGATAAGGGTCTGGTATGGATTTTGGGGGGGACCCCCACGCCGATTTCTTCGGCGTATGGGGTTCCCCATACAATCCATACCAGACCTAAGGGCCTGGTATGCTCCTGGAGGGGAACCGACGCCAGTTTTTTCATTTAAAATTTGGCGTGGCGTTCCACCTCATGATTCATACCAGACAGCTGTCAGCACTGCCTGTCGCTCGTCGCGAAAGGAAAAAAAAGTTTTCCTTTCCCGTTCAGCGAGCCATCTCGAAGCTGGCTCCCGCGACGGGGCTCGCAGGTGTCAAATCTCACAGATAAAAGCGGCGAGATTGACACAATATCGCGGTCACCTAATGTACTTCCCATGAACTGACTGTAGTCTTGTATACAATCAGGTCTTTGGATCAAACCGAAATCAAATTTCCAAATGGACAAAGTAAGGAAAGTTATAACAAAATTAACAAATGCGCTTGTTTCATTCGGAATCATTTTAAATAGCTGGTTGTTAAGGAGCGAGTGGCTGCCGCATCCTTAAAGTGGTTGTACACCCTGTACAACCACTTTTACCTACAGGTAAGCCTATATTAAGGCTTACCTGTAGGTGCTGGAAATATCTCCTAAACTTTCACGGTTTAGGAGATATTTACAATAAAGCCGATGTCTACGGCGCATGCGCACTTTTAAAAGGGCAGATCGTGCCGCACAGAGCCGGAGTTTGCGGCCCCGGAAGGAAGAGGGGTGAAGATGGATGCTCGCTGCCAGTGGGGACAGCAGTGACATCGCAGGCTTCGGTTTCAGGTAAGTGACACATAATGGGCTTAGATCAAATTTCTTTTATTATGGAACTACTTGTTTTTGCAGCCTCCCATAACTATTTTTGGTTTTCCAACCGATTTTATCGCCAAAGCTGGGGTGTCGCTATGGGGGCTAAATACGCCCCTAGCTTGGCTAATCTTTTCATGGCCAAGTGCTAGGAGGATGTCATCTATGCCCACCGGAACCCCCATCTTGTCCTGTGGGCTAGATATATAGATGACATCCTCCTCCTATGGGATGGTGATGGCCAGGAGCTCCAACAGTTCCTATCCACCCTTAATGTCAATAACCATGGGATCCATCTCAATTTTGAGTCGAGTCAAACTCAGATTCACTTTCTGGACCTTACTCTTAATTTAGAGGGTAATTGCCTATCAACATCAACCTTCTTTAAAGAGAGTGACCGCAATTCCTACATATCTCTAGAGAGCTGTCATTACAGACCTTGGCTTAATGCAATACCTAAAAGCCAATATATGAGAATACGTAGGAATTGTTCAGATCCTGATAAATTTTTGGCACAGAGCAGCACCCTTACAGAGAGATTCCTTGAAAAAGGGTACAACAATGATAGTTTATTGCCTGCCTTGAGAGAAGTGCAGGACATGGACAGAGAGGTCCTATTGAGAGACAAACCTAGGCCTAGTAGTCTAGATCATAACTTGGGAGTACCCTTTATCACCACTTTTTCCCTGCAGCATAAGGAGGTTAAACAATTGGTGTCCAAACATTGGCATATTATTACCAATGATAAAGTTATAAAGGAGGCCCTACCGCTGAAACCTAAAGTTGTTTTTAGAGGAGCACCTTCTTTTAGAAATAAACTGGCTCCCAGCATATTAGACCCACCAATCAACAGGACCACCTTTTTTGATCAATTGACTGGCTTTTATAAATGTAACAGGTGTCTGGTGTGCTCTACCAATTCTTGTTCAAACAGGAGGACTCAGTCCTTTGTGTCCACTGTGACAGGCCGAACTCATCTGATCACCCCATTCATTACGTGTTCCACCTTTGGGGTGGCCTACATGTTGCAATGCCCGTGTGGCTTGCAATATGTGGGATGTACCAAACGTCCCCTACAAGTGAGGCTCAATGAGCACATCACCAATATATTGACAGGCTTTAAGAACCATTCAGTTTCCAAGCACTACCGTTTGGTACATGATAGAGATCCCTCCAATACCCTATTTTTGGGCATTGACCGGTACAAACTTCATTGGCCAGGGAGTTCCATGGTGCGCGACATTTCCAGATTGGAAATGTCCTGGGTCCATAGGATCAAAAGTTATACGCCCCATGGATTGAATATAGATGTGGATGTCCGGTACAAACCTCATTGGCGGGGAGTTCCATGGTGCGCGACATTTCCAGATTGGAAATGTCCTGGGTCCATAGGATCAAAAGTTATACGCCCCATGGATTGAATATAGATGTGGATGTCCGGTACAAACCTCATTGGCGGGGAGTTCCATGGTGCGCGACATTTCCAGATTGGAAATGTCCTGGGTCCATAGGATCAAAAGTTATACGCCCCATGGATTGAATATAGATGTGGATGTCAACGCCTTTATTGACAATTCCTAAATGTACCTTAGGCGTAGACTATACACTAGAGGTGGAGAGTATTCATCTCACTTTACCTTTTTTTGGGGAATATCTAGATGGCTTGCTTTGTTAAGACTATAAATATTGTTGGATTTTTTGTGCACTTTTTGGTTTTCTCTATCCCACTTAGTACCCAATTTACATTTTATTTAAGTTATTTTGTTGTTTTGGGTACATGTGAGTTCTGTCTAATTGTGAGTTTGTTCCACCCATAGGGTTATGAGGTGTGATATTTTTCCTTTGTTTACCCTCAATTTTTTTAAGAACCCATTTTTATAGGAACCACATTTGTATAATAACAATTTCCTGTATATCTTTTATAGGTCATTCACTTTCTAGCTTATAAATGTTGATATGTTTATATTCAATTTTATATATTTTTATTTAATTTTATTTTTATTTTATTTTTGCCCACTGTTATAATGTACTAGAATATTTGGGGCATTAATACTCTGCATTGATCATAGGTTTAGATTTCTATGTTAGTGTTGTAGATATGTCACCCATATCTTGTTTATTCAGGGATGTACACTAGATGGCACTTCAGGATACCTATCTGGTCTCTTCCTATATATTTTAAATGTAAATGCCCCCATTAAAGATGGTGTTGTATGCTATTTAGATAGGATGCCCACATCCAAGATGGCACTGTGAGTTTATTTCCCTCAGCGGGACTCAGAGCGAGGCTTGGTGTGCGCATATAACGTGGTGGCTCAGCACGCTGCCCGTTCCCCATTGAGAACGTCAACGTATGTCGAAACGCGTCTGGGAGGGACGTGCTGACGTCACCACGTTGCCATAATGAGGACGGGAGAGTGTCTGAAGTGCCAGCTGGCTCCGTTTTACCTTCGTTTTAACTTATCATGTTTGTGTAAGTGCTACTTTATTTTTAATAAATTAAGAGTTACACAGTATTACGCTATTGTCTCCTTTCTATCATATGTGCGCTGCAGAGCCTGGATCCTACTGTGGCAGGACGTATCCTCACCGTTCCTTATAGGAGCTCGTTTGTGATTTTGTTACATCTGTCTATCCCATTTGGGGTTCTGGTAAGCAGGATCTTCTGAAGGTTGGCTGCTGCTTTATATCTGGTGTTTTTCCATGTATGGTGGACAGTCTCTGGCTTGATTTACTCTGCTCACATTATTTTCTCATCTGGTAAGCAGTTTGCACATGTGATTTGCTGCACCTAGAGGGATTTATGTCTTTTCCTGGGTGACTATTACAGGCCTATTTTTCCTTCTATATCTGGTAAGCAGATCTGGGTGTCATTCACGTTTTTTATCCTATTCATTCTAGTATTTATATTCTGCATGTTTGTCTGACACTTATACAATCACCCCCAGTTGTTGTCACTTACATTGGATTTCTTATGATCACATATGATTTTTTTGGGTTATGATTGAGTGTTGCACATTTTTGTTTTTGAAGTGTTTTACGTATCAGTATTACGCTATGTTTGCTTCATATATTTTTTGCTAACCTCTGTGGACTCAATGCACGGGACAAGCGTGTTTATCCTGCCTCACCGGGATCAATCATCTCAAGGCCCAGGCTGGGTTTAAGCCACTTGCCCTGATTTGGCTTACTTCTGGTAAGCACATTACCTAATTAAGCGTTCCAGATTTATGCCTTTTTCATCACATAATTTATTCTGGATGAATTTCACGTCACTCGTTTATGACAAAACTTTTTTTGATTTATACAAGGGACTATTTATTGCACATGGGACTACACTTCATAACATTGATTTTTTATGTTGTTCGCCTATAGTGCGGTTTCTCTGTTATAGATTTTGTTTTGGTGTGCCTTACTTGTAACCGCAGCTTGCCATATAATATTTTTTCCAAGCGCAGTTTTTTTCTTTTAAATTTTAAATTACATAATGGGCTACTATGCGACGCATAATAGCTCATTATGCTTTACCTTTGAAGGGAAATAAAGAGGAAGTAAAACCCATCAGGGTTTACTTCCTCTTTACCATGACTCATCTGTGGTCAGCGGGATTTCCCGCTTACAGCAGAATGTAAACAAAACAAGTGTCAGTATTTAATAAAAAAATCTGCGTGGGGGTCCCCTCAATCCATACCAGGCCCTTTGAGTCAAATATGGATTTAAGGGGGAACCCCAATGCCAAAATAAAAAAAATGGAGTGGGGTCTCCCAAAATCCATACCAGACCCTTAGGGTCTATGTAAATGAGTATGGAGTACATCGTACCCCTACTCGTTCACCTTAAAAAAAGTCAAAAGTAAATAAAAACACAAAGACGGTTTCTGACAAGTCCTTTATTAAAAAAGCAAAAAACATGTCCCCCGATGTAAATTGAATGTCCATCACAATGAACACTGACCCGCGCAAAAACAAAAAAAAAACTACGTGCCAAACAGGACCAGTCCCATCAAGAGACACTTGCTGAATGACAGCTGCATGCCAGTAAGTAAACATACTGGCAAGCAGCTGTCATTCGGCAAGTGTCTCTTGACGAGACTGGTCATGTTTGGTGAACGGTGAGATTTATTTAATTTTTTTCCATATGGGTCAGTGCACCATGACTGGTGCTGGATTTACATCGGGGGACATGTTTTTATTTTTTTATAAAGGACTTGTCAAAAACTGTCTTTGTGTTTTAATTTCCTTTTGACTTTTTTGGTGAATGAGTAGGAGTACTATACTCCCCTACCCTCATTCACAGGGGGTTGGGGCATGATTCACACCCCTACAACGACCGGGCCAGGATTGTGGGGAAGAGGCCTTTGTCCTCATCAATATGGGGACAAGGTGCTTTGGGGGGGAGCCCATCTCCAGCAAAGCACTCCCCCTATGTTGAGGGCATGTGACCTGGTATGGTTCAGGAGGGAGGCACTTCCCCGATAAAGCTTGTCATATTCAGGGTGATTTTGGGGAGGGCAGAGAGAATTGTCGTTGAAGTGTAGAAATCTCATTAATTAATATACAGTATAGTGTATCCTGGACATAGCAGGAGAATAGTGTGCCATATGGTAAATGGGGTGTGTGGACCAATAGGACTGAATTTCTTTCTTTTCGTGAGTCCCATATTTAGTGTGTGGTCAGTTTAAATTCTTGAGCTCTAACAGGTTTCCACACTGCTGTAAAAAATAAATACAAAAAATTAATGGGTGCAAAATTTGTTGGTTTTTGCCAGAATGCCTGACTGTGTTGTAAATGGGGATATGATAGGTGATGCGGAATTTGAAGGTAGCCATAAAGGGGATTTAAAAGTGCTTCTGGTACATTAGTATGGGCCCTCATCCTTGGTGGCTGACGTGACACCCCACTACTTGTACTTGGCCTGTCACCCGGGTGTACTGCACTTCACAGGGGTCAAGGTGGTTGCCTGCTGCTCTTCAGAATACCTCCATCTTTAAGTTGAGACCCTGTACTCAGTGGTGACTCTAGGAACAATATATGGGGGGGGGGCATAAGATACCACAGTCAAAACTGGGGGGCACTCATAATTTTCAAATCATACCACTGAATTTATTTTTACAAAGTACATATAAATAAGATTACAAATGCAGGGTCAGCCCAGCTGGGGAGGAGTTGTCGGGTGGAAGAGATGGAGTGAGAAAGGGCTGTCGGGGCCTTAGAGGGAGCTCCCCAGTCTGGGGGCGGGGCGGGCTGACCTTGGGCCTGGGCTCGGGTGCAGTCGGGACCACTTTCAAGAACACGTGAAAAGGTCTTGGACTGGAGGCACAAGAGAGAGCAAGGAGAGGACAGTGGGAGAGTGCACTGCTGAGAGACTCCAGGGAGGACAACTGGCCGCAGCCAGGAGGGCTGGTGAGTAAGGCACAGTCAGGAGGACTGGGGAGGCAAACCTGGGAGGACTGGGAGTTTGCAGTCAAAGATGGGTGCATCCTTTCTTCCTCGGGTACTACTTCAGACCTGAGAGACAGAGGGAAAACTCTTAAAAGCTTTTATTATGGTTTAAAGCAAACAGTTCACGCAGTAATTTCCCCTAGTATTGGTGCCAGTTTACACAGTAATAGCTCCTAGTATTGGTGCCAATTTATGCAGTAATAGCCCCCAGTATTGGTGGCAACTTATGCAGTAATAGCTCCCAGTATTGGTGCCAGTTTATGCAGTACTAACCCCTTGTACTGGTGCCAGTTTACACAGTACTAACTCCTGGTATTGATGCCAGTTTACGCAGTATGAAACCCCTAGTATTGGTGCCAGTTTATGCAGTACTAATCCCTAGTATTGGTGCCAGTTTACGCAGTAATAACCCCTAGTATTGGGGCTAGTTCACGCAGTAATAACTCCTAGTATTAGTGCCAGTTTACGCAGTACTAATCCCTAGTAGGGATGAGTCGAACACCCCCCGGTTCGGTTCGCACCAGAACCTGCGATTGGACCAAAAATTTGCACAAATGTTAGAACCCCATTGACGTCTATGGGACTCGAATGTTTGAAATCAAAAGTGCTCATTTTAAAGGCTAATTTGCATGGTATTGTCCTAAAAAGGGTTTGGGGACCCGGGTCCTACCCCAGGGGACATGTATCAATGCAAAAAAAACTTTTAAAAACGGCCGTTTTTTTGGGAGCAGTGATTTTAATGATGCTTAAAGTAAAAAAAAAAAAAAAGTGAAATATTTCTTTAAATATCGTACCTGGGGGGTGTCTATAGTATGCCTGTAAATGGCGCGTGTTTCCCGTGTTTAGAACAGTCCCTGCACCAAATGTAATTTTTAAAGGAAAAAATCTCATTTAAAACTGCTTGCGGGTTTCATGTAATGTTGGGTCCTGGCAATATGGATGAAAATCAGTGAGACAAACGGCATGAGTACCCCCCAGTCCATTACCAGGCCCTTTGGGTCTTGTATGGATATTAAGGGGAACCCCGCACCCAAATTAAAATAAGGAAAGGTGTGGGGCCACCAGGCCCTATATACTCTGAACAGCAGTATACAGGCGGTGCAAACAAGACAGGGACTGTAGGTTTGTTGTTAAGTAGAATCTGTTTGTAATTTTGAACGGGTACATTTTTAACGTGTTTAGCTCCAGCCAAAAAATCTTTTTTAAGCTTTTTGGAAAACATAGGGAAGGGTTATCACCCCTGTGACATTTGTTTTGCTGTCTTTCCTCCTCTTCAGAAGATTTCACCTCACTTTTGTCCCAATGACAAATGTTTTTTGAAAATTTGGGTTTTTTTGTGGAACAAGGATTGGAAAGCATCAGTGGAAAGGAGAAATGTTTTTCCCATATTAACTCTTACAGGAGAGAATTTCCCTTCCTAGGGGTAGATTTCATCTCACTTCCTGTTGTCTCCTTCCGTTTGCAAGTAGGAGTCGTTTGTAAGTTAGATGTTTGAAATTAGGGGCTTGCCCTATATACTCACCAGAAATTTGGGCCTTAGGTGTTGTTGTGGCCACAACACTGTAAGCCCTCACAGGGCCCTGCTGTGAAATATTAGATCAAGAATTGTAATTACATGCCCCTGTTGAACAGGGGCAGAAAAACTGGGCCTTTTGGGGTGGTGGTAGTGGTGCTGGTGCCACAACACTGTAAGTCCTCACTCGCTCTTGGTGGGTGCAGAAATGGGCCCTGCTGTGAAATATTAGATCAAGAATTGTAATTACATGCCCCTGTTGAACAAGGGCAGAAAAATTTTGCCTTTGGTGACGGTGGTGGTGCTGGTGCCACAACACTGTATGTCCTCACTTGCTCTTAGTGGGTGCAGATATGGGCCCTGCTGTGAAATATTAGATCAAGAACTGTAATTACATGCCCCCGTTGAACAGGGGCTGAAAAATTAGGCCTTAGGCACTGGTGCTGGTGCCACAACACTGCAACCCCTCACAGATACTCTAGTTGGAACGCAGCAACGAGCCCTGCTGCAAAGAATTGCATCAAAAATTGTAATTACATGCCCCTGTTAAACAGGGGCAGAAAAATTGGGCCTTAGGCACTGGTGCTGGTGCCACAACACTGAGTGTCCAACAGACACTCTAGTTGGAATGCAGGAACGAGCCCTGCTGCAAAGTATTGCATCAAAAATTGTAATTACACGCCCCTGTTAAACAGGGGCTGAAAAATTGTGCCTTAGGCACTGGTGGTGGCGCCCAGAACCAAAAATGTTCTTACAAGCTATCAGCGTGATCATTGAGGAGGAAGAGGATAATTACTCAGGGATAGTCAATCAGCATCAGCATAGGCAGTCTTTGAAGGGATCTGAGATTTCAAAAAAAATTATTCAGTTACATTAGCATCAGGTGCTTGGTAGCTGGTGGTGATCCAAGACTGATTCATTTTTATGAAGGTCAGTCGATGGACCGAGTCGGTAGACAGACGCACCCTGTGATCGGTTACCACGCCTCCAGCAGCACTGAATGTGCATTCCGAAAGAACGCTGGATGCAGGACAGGCCAGTAGCTCAATTGCATACTGTGCAAGCTCTGGCCAGTGATCCATCCTCAAGACCCAGTAACCCAGAGGATTTTCGGTGGGAAAGGTGTCCAAATCTGATCTTGCCCCTAGGTATTCCTGCACCATGTAAAACAGACACTGGCGATGGTTGCTAGAACCGATCATACCTTGGGGCTGCGGACCAGAAAATTGTCTGAACGCATCGGTCAGACGGCCACCTTCTCCACCGCTCCTTCTTTGACTGACCGAAGCCTCAGCAACACGTTGTCCAGAAACAGGAGTTTGTAACCTCCCAGTCTCTGGGAACGTGTTGCACAGACCTTTCTGCAAGGCCTCCCGAAGATGTTTCATCCTCTGCTCCCTCTGCGATGGCAAGATAAGGTCCGCAACCTTACCCTTGTAACGTGGATCAAGGAGGGTTGCCAGCCAGTATTGGTCCTTCTCCTTGATACCACGAATACGAGGATCCTTACGCAGGCTTTGCAGGATCAGGGAGGCCATGCAGCGTAGGTTTGCTGAGGCATTCAGTCCGGAGTCCTCTGGGTCACTAAGGACGACATGGTCCGCAGCCACCTCCTCTCAGCCACGTACAAGTCCATGTGTTTCTTGGGACTGATCCCTTAAAGACTGCTGCTGAGGCTGAGTGCCAGGCTCCACCTCCATACTGACACAATCTTCCTCCTCCTCCTCCTCGTCCTCTTCCTGTGTGATCGGCGGGCACGCAGGAACACTGTCTGGATAAAGGGGGCCTTGAGAGCTAAGGAAGTCCTCCTCTTCCTGTCTCTGTTCTGCCTCAAGTGCCCTGTCCATTATTCCACGCAGCGTGTGCTCCAACAGGTGGACAAGGGGGACAGTGTCACTGATGCATGCACTGTCACTGCTCACCATCCTCGTGGCCTCCTCAAACGGTGACAGGACAGTGCATGCATCCCTGATCATGGCCCACTGGCGTGGGGAAAAAAAACCAAGCTCCCCTGACCCTGTCCTGGTGCCATAGTCGCACAGGTACTCATTGATGGCCCTCTGCTGCGTGTGCAGTGGCTGCAGCATGGCCAACGTTGAGTTCCACCTGGTGGGCATGTCACAGATTAGGCGGTTCTTGGGCAGGTTAAACTCCTTTTGGAGGTCCGTCAGCCGAGCACTGGCATTATATGACCAGCGGAAATGCACACAGACTTTCCTGGCCTGCCTCAGGACATCCTGTAAGCCTGGGTACCTGCCCAAGAACCCCTGCACCACCAAGTTAAGGACGTGAGCCAAACAGGGCACATGGGTCATTTGTCCCTGTTGGAGGGCAGAGAGGAGGTTGGTGCCATTGTCGCAAAACACCATTCCTGCCTTAAGTTGGCGTGGCGTCAACCACCTCTGAACCTGCCCCTGCAGAGCTGACAGAACCTCTGCCCCAGTGTGGCTCCTGTCCCCCAAGCACACCAGCTCAAGCACCGCATGGCATCTTTTGGCCTGCGTACTTGCGTAGCCCCTTGAACGGCTACGGAGCACCGCTGGTTCCGAGGACAAAGCACAGGAAGAGGCCATTGAGGAAGAAGAAGAGGAGGGGGTGGAGGAGAGAGGTGTGTCACAATCATTAGCATTTTGGAGGCGTGGTGGCGGAATAACCTCCAACACTACTGCACCTTGTCCTGCATCCTTCCCAGCTGCCAGCAGAGTCACCCAATGCGCCGTGAAACTTAGGTAACGTCCCTGTCCATGCCTGCTGGACCATGAGTCAGCAGTAATATGCACCTTACCGCTGACCGCCCTGTCCAGCGAGGCATGGACATTGCCTTCCACATGCCGGTAGAGAGCCGGAATCGCCTTCCGTGAGAAAAAGTGGCGTTTGGGTACCTGCCACTGAGGAACCGCACATTCCACAAACCCCAGACATACTAATGGCCTGTAGCTGCACTAAGCTGGGATATATATATATATATATATATATATATATATATATATATATATATATATATATATATATATATATATATACTGATACTGCAGCTAGCAAAATCAACTGCCTGCCTGTAGTATGAGAACACCACCAACCTTCTACAGGTAGCTTTAGCTGAACACTGTGAGGTGGACGCACCCCACTAACTTGTAGGTTTAGCTGAACACTGTGAGCAGGACGCACCCCACTAACTTGTAGGTTTAGCTGAACACTGTGAGCAGGATGCACTGCACTAACTGTAAATAGTCTAGCTGCCTGACTGTGGTACTAATAGGATCAAAAGAACACCAGCAATGTTCTTCAGGTAGCTGTATATACTGTAACAAGACAAGCCTGCCTGTCAGTAAGAAGATAACAGGAACGGATCTAGCTGAACACTGTGAGCAGGACGCACTGCACTAACTGTAAATAGTCTAGCTGCCTGACTGTGGTACTAATAGGATCAAAAGAACACCAGTAATTTTCTTCAGGTAGCTGTAAATACTGTAACAAGACAAGCCTGCCTGTCAGTAAGAAGATAACAGGAACGGATCTAGCTGAACACTGTGAGCAGGACGCACTGCACTAACTGTAAATAGTCTAGCTGCCTGACTGTGGTACTAATAGGATCAAAAGAACACCAGTAATTTTCTTCAGGTAGCTGTAAATACTGTAACAAGACAAGCCTGCCTGTCAGTAGGAAGATAACAGGAACGGATCTAGCTAAACTGAATACTGTTCTGCCTAATCTATCTAACTCAAATCAAATGTCACTGTCTGTCTCTCTCTATCTCTCAATGAACGCCGGAACACACACTACACAGGGCCGCCGTGCAGGTGGCCTTATATAGTGTGAGGCGTGTACTAAATCCCCTGAGCCATAATTGGCCAAAGCCTCCTTGGCTTTGGCCAATTACGGCTCTCTGTTCAGGCGGCGCTGTGATTGGCCAAGCATGCGGGTCATAGTGCATGCTTGGCCAATCATCAGCCAGCAATGCACTGCGATGCCGCAGTGAATTATGGGCCGTGACGCGCCACACAAATTTGGCGCGAACGGCCCATATCGTTCGCAATTCGGCGAATGACCGAACAGCCGATGTTCGAGTCAAACATGGGTTTGACTCGAACACGAAGCTCATCCCTAATCCCTAGTATTGGTGCCAGTTTACGCAGCAATAACTCCTAGTATTGGTGCCAGTTTACGCAGTAATATCCCCTAGTATTGGTGCCAGTTTACACAGTAATAGCTGCTAGTATTGGTGCCAGTTTATGCAGTAAGAGATCTTAGTATTGGTGCCAGTTTATGCAGTAATAGCCCCCAGTATTGGTGCCAGTTTATGCAGTAATAGCCCCCAGTATTGGTGCCATTTTACGCAGTAATAGCTACTAGTTTTGGTGACAGTTTATGCAGTAAGAGCTCCTAGTATTGTTTTGTTGTCAGACTTGGGGGGGGGGGGGTGGACTGTGGTCATTGGGAGTAGAAATTGTCCTGAAATCAGTGGGAGTAAACAATGCATCTTTGGTTTTAGGTGGAGGAACAGTGCCCCATGGCTGGTATCAGTTTGAGAAACAGCGCCCCATCGCTGGTGTCAGTAGCAGGA
This sequence comes from Lithobates clamitans, assembly GCA_037952925.1. Taxonomy (NCBI): domain Eukaryota; kingdom Metazoa; phylum Chordata; class Amphibia; order Anura; family Ranidae; genus Lithobates; species Lithobates clamitans. The sequence continues at coordinate 453,927 of JBBGZY010002882.1, read as the reverse complement.
ATTATGCCCATTGTTGGTGTCAGCTGGAGGAAGAGTGTCTCGTATCAATTTTAAAGTGCCCCAAGGGCCGGATAGCCGGCAAGCAAAGGGCCACATCAGGCCCCTGGACTGCAGTTTGGAGACCACTGGATTAGATCAAAGCATATTCATGTGTTAGAATGGCCCAGTCAAAGTCCAGACCTAAATCCAATTGAGAATCTGTGGCAAGACTTGAAAATTGCTCTGCATCCAATCTAACAAAGCTTGAGATATTTTGCAAAGAAAAATGGGCAAAAATGTCACTCTCTAGATGTGCAAAGCTGGTAGAGCCATCCCCAAAAAGACTTGCAGCTGTAATTGCAGTGAAAGGCGGTTCTACAAAGTATAGACTGAATAAAATGCACACCACACTTTTAACATATTTATTTGTAAACATTTTTGAAAACCATTTATCATTTTCCTTCCACTTCACAATTATGTGTCACTTTGTGTTGGACATACATAAAACCCCAATAAAATACATTTACGGTTGTTGGTTGTAACATGTGGAAAATTTCAAGGGGTATGAATACTTTTTCAAGGCACTTTAAACAGTGCAAACGCATATATATATATATATTATATATCTATTGAGATATATAGAAATATATATCTATATATATAACACTCAAATACATGAAATCCAGAAAAATGTGAATATAGTGACTAAATATATATTACCAATATTTCAAAAAATACTAAAAAAACAAGTCGTATGTAAAAAAGTCCATGCATATAAAAATATATTGTGAATTCAAAAAGTAGAAGAAATATAGAAAAAATGTAATATATAAATATTTAGTGCATCCAAAAAAATTAATTCATAAGTACCATACGCCAGTGGTCCCCAACCTTTTTGGCACCGGGGCATTGTGGAAGAAAATAGGAGGGGGGGGGGTATGCGGGTTTTGCGGCACCGGGGCATTGTGGAAGAAAATAGGAGGGGGGGTATGCGGGTTTTGCGGGCAATTTTTCAGGGAAATGGCTGGTGTTAGCACTTCAATCATCCTGACACCATGGTTTATATGATGTCAGGATGATTGAAGCACATTATTTATATTATTACGTTGTAATATAGAATGAAACAGTTCAACCCACCATAAAGCAGAGTCTGCCACCAGATGCAGAGTGACACGTGCCACGTTTCCTGCCACCAGATGCTGATTGTCACCTGCCACCAGATGTGCTTTGTCACCTGCCACCAGATGTGCTTTGTCACCTGCCACCAGTAGTGGATTGTCACTGCAGTGGTGGCAGCACAGGCATGTGCATTAATTCAGAGGCAGGTCTGGAGTGGTGGGCTCCAAGTGAGGAAGAACAGCGGTGATGGGGTGGGCCGTGAGAGGTTATGTCATCTCTCTGCTCGCCCGCCGCCGCACATCAGACAGTGCAGCCTTTGTGGCCTGGTTGCAAACAGGCCAAGGCCCGGTAGTTGGCCACGGCCTGGGGGTTGGGGATCCCTGCAATACATCATACGGTGATTATGCAACTCCCAATTAGTGAATCTCTTCTCCAAAAAGTGATGTTATGACACACACACCTCCGTACCCTTCACCCCAACTCAAGGGTGTCCTCTCACCATCTTAATAGGACCTTGTTACGTTAGAGGTTACAAGTACTTATATTAATAATATAAGGGGGTACTGTTCCACATAACCTTTCTGTCCGCCTTGATCACCATGACACGCTGCGCCCAATAGGCTTTCTCAAAGGCTATTTGGACTTTTAAACATATGATTTGTTTTTAAGAAAAAAATGTTGGGCCAGTAATATTGAGCAGCGAATTGGTTTTTTGGTGCCGAAACCGATACCGAAAATAAATCTTCCTTGATTCCGAAAACCGAAACCGATGCCGAAACAAGACCGATACCGAAAGTGACTGTTTTTAAAAATATTTTTATACAGGAGATGGTCAGAGACTGGGGACATGGTACAGGTGATGGTCAGAGACTGCAGAGATGGTACAGGAGATGATCAGAGACTGCAGAGATGGTACAGGAGATGGGGACCGGGCACTTTGATAGACAGATCACCCGTCCCAATGGGATGGGTGATCTGTCTATCAAAGTGCCCGGACAAGGGGGAGGGGCTGTATGTGACAGGGCGCAGCGGGGAACACACAGTTATTGAAATGAAAGCTGTGATGTTCCCAGCACTGTAATCAAACAGGCGGCGGCTCTCCTCTCCCTTCACTGGCTGCAATGGGGACACTGGCTGCAATGGGGACACTGGCTGCAATGGGGACACAGGCTGCAATGGTGACACAGGCTGCAATGGGGACACTGGCTGCACTACTGGGGACACTGGCTGCAATGGGGACACTGGCTGCAATGGGGACACAGGCTGCACTACTGGGGACACAGGCTGCACTACTGGGGACATTGACTGCAATGGGTACACAGGCTGCAATGGGGACACTGGCTGCAATGGGGACATTGGCTGCAATGGGGACACAGGCTGCAATGGGGACACAGGCTGCAATGGGGACACTGGCTGCACTACTGGGGACACTGGCTGCAATGGGGACACTGGCTGCAATGGGGACACAGGCTGCACTACTGGGGACATTGACTGCAATGGGGACACTGGCTGCAATGGGGACACTGGCTGCAATGGGGACACTGGCTGCACTATTGGGGACACTGGCTGCACTATTGGGGACACAGGCTGCACTACTGGGGACATTGGCTGCAATGGGGACACAGGCTGCAATGGGGACACTGGCTGCGATAGGGACACTGGCTGCACTACTGGGGACACAGGCTGCCCTACTGGGGACACAGGCTGCAATAGGGACACAGGCTGCACTACTGGGGACACAGGCTGCACTACTGGGGACACAGGCTGCACTACCGGGGACACTGGCTGCACTACCGGGGACACTGGCTGGCTGCATCTGATGGGCACTGGTGAGGCTGCATTGATCTCTTGTATCATGTCCGCAGTCTTTGACTCTCTGACCATGTCCCCAGTCTCTGACCATATCCTGTACCATGTCCCCAGTCTCTAACCATCTCCTGTACCATGTCCCCAGTCTCTGACCATCTCCTGTACCATGTCTGCAGTCTCTGACCATCTCCTGTATCATGTCTGCAGTCTCTGACCATCTCCTGTACCATGTCTGCAGTCTCTGACCATCTCCTGTATCATGTCTGCAGTCTCTGACCATCTCCTGTACCATGTCTGCAGTCTCTGACCATCTCCTGTATCATGTCTGCAGTCTCTGACCATCTCCTGTACCATGTCCCCAGTCTCTGACCATCTCCTGTACCATGTCCCCAGTCTCTGACCATCTCCTGTACCATGTCTGCCGTCTCTGACCATCTGCTGTACCATGTCTGCAGTCTCTGACCATCTCTTGTACTATGTCCTCAGTCTCTGACCATCTCGTGTACCATCTCTGCAGTCTCTGACCATCTCCTGTACCATGTCCCCAGTCTCTGACCATCTCCTGTATAAAAATATTTTTAAAAACAGTCATTTTCGGTATCGGTGTTGTTTTGGTATCGGTTTCCGGGATCAAGGATGATTTATTTTCGGTATCGGTTTCGGCACCAAAAAACCCATTCGGTGCATCTCTACCACTGGGGGTCTCTCGAATGAGAACTTGAAAGCATTGGCACTCTCGTATGTTTTTAAAGATACAACCACTGCAATGTTAACTATACCATCACAACATCTGTAAGTGTTCTTTCTGATACTACACTTTAACAACACTGTATATCACTAAACTTTATTGTCATTATCATGTACCTAATCATGTATTGTTTTATTTTGGAAACATAGTTTCTTCTTGCTAAACACCCCTGAAGAAGGAGACAACTTAGTACTCTAAAACGCGTCGGGTGCAAGAAGCTACAGACTGTATTGTATTATAATATGTATGACGGTGTATAATTTTTAGATGTATTATAACATTCCATGCTTTTATTTATATTTTTTTCTATACATTTTTCTAAATAAATACTTTTTGAAACTCTAATAATACTCCACTAAAATCTTTAAAATGTATTGTGCCTAAAAAGTCCACCACATAGGGGATTTCTCTTTCTTCTCTATGATTTGTTTTTTAGTATTTTTTTAAAAATATTGATTATATATATTTCATCACTATATTCACATTTTTCTGGATTTCTGGAGTGATATAAATATGCATTTGCACTATTTATGTATTTGCATTTTTATTCATGGCATCGTTTTAGTTCATGTATTATTAGATTAACGGTCCTATTGAATTTTATGATTTACGATTGGGTAGTGCTACATCACTTTTAGGTTTATATATTATATTGTATTTAGCACATATTGGTAAGTGCACTTTTGATGTTGGCAGCTTCTTTTTTCTGTATTTGTATTTTACATATATGTATTTTTATGAGGTTTATCAGAGGTGTTAGGTTGATAAGCATGGAAGGTTTTATTTATTTATAATAACCAAAATAACCACAAGATGGCAGTATATTACCCATTACTATACATAGGCCAAAACAATGGCTAAGGAAATGAACTGTAAATTCTCATAATAAAGTGTAACCGAACAAAGAAGTAAAATGGTTTAAACCTTAGAAATCTGCCAACTCTCTAAGTCCGTGCGCTCCTTGCAGCATATGTATAATGCAAAAGAACAACGATGACTGAAATACCAGTCACAGGACACAGGAGGTGTATCATAAGCAACTCAATTAAATCAAGTAAATACAAAATATCTTTATAGATGTCAAATATTGAATGAAAATAGTATCACAAATTATACACATATACAAATACCTTTCTTCTACAACTTTGTATTTTTTATTGGTGTAAGAAGGGTGTTTATATATGTGTGTGATTTTTTTTTATACTATTCTCATTTGATATTTGTCAATTAGAAAGATATTTTGTATTTACCTAAAGTTTAACTAAAGGAAAAACTTTTATTTTAGTTTTGGATAGGGTGGAGAGGTATTAGAACACCTATTATTTTTTTATTGCTGTGTGTGCCCCCATTAGGGAGATTATCCCTCTCCATTTGTCCTGCTTACCATTATCATTGAAAGTGAAAGTAAAAGAAAATCCCAAATTTTGGGTTGTCCCCAGAAAAGTTATAGAGGGGAAATGTTTGACCATTCTTCCAGAAGCACATTTGTGAGGTCAGGCACTGATGTTGAACGAGGTTGGACTGGTGTGCAGTCATGTTGGAACAGGAAGGGGCCGCCCCCAAACTGTTCCCACAAAGTTGGGAACATGAAATTGTCCAAAATGTCTTGGTATGTGACGCCTTAAGAGTTCCCCTCACTGGAACTAAGGGACCAAGCCTAACCCCTGAAAAACAACCCCACACCATAATCCCCCCTCCACCAAATGATTTGGGCCAGTGCACAAAGCAAGGTCCATAAAGACATGGATGAGCGAGTTTGGGGTGGAAGAACTTGACTGGCCTGCACAGAGTCCTGATCTCAACCCGATATAACACCTTTGGGATGAATTCGAGCGAAGACTGTGAGCCAAGTCTTCTCATCCAACATCAGTGCCTGACCTCACAAATGCACTTCTGGAAAAATGGTCAAACATTCCCATAGACACACTCCTAAACCTTGTGGACAGCCTTCCCAGAAGAGTTGAAGCTGTTATAACTGCAAAGGGAGGGCCAACTCAATACTGAACCCTATGGACTAAGACTGGGATGCCAATAAAGTTCATGGGCGTGTAAAGACAGGTGTCCCAATACTTTTGGTAATATAGTGTATGTTTTAACAAAGGAATAGATCATTGTCATATACATGTACATTGTGTTATGTTTGAAGTGATTTGGAGGTTTGCAGTAAATGATGGATATTCTTGTATATTCACAAAAAAGTATCTAAAAACCTAGCGAAATGACAGGAAAAAATTGATATTTCTCTACATGTAATAGGGTGGGTTTACTAAAGGCACATAGAGGCGCTATGCAGGCACTATTTTTAGCTCTATAGCGCCTGTAAAGCGCCTCAGTGTGAAAGCAGCCTTTCTGTCCCATAGCCAAACAGGAAGTGAGGAAATCACTGCAAATTAACCACTTCAGCCCCAGAAGATGTGGCTGCTCAATAACCAGGCCATCTTTTGTGATACGTCACTGCGTTGATTTAACTGAAAATTACGCGGTCGTGTGACGTTGTACCCAAACAAAATTGACATATTTTTTTCCCCACAAATAGAGCTTTCTTTTGGTGGTTTTTGATCATCTCTGTGGTTTTTATTTTTTGCGCCATAACAAAAAAAGAGCGTCAATTTTGAAAAAAAAATGCTATGGGGTTTATTTACTAAAAGCATATCCACTTTGCACTACAAGTGCACTTGGAAGTACAGTCGCTTTAGATCTGAGGGGGACATGCAAGGAAAATAAAAAACAACATTTTTGCTTCTACATAATTGGATGATAAAATCAGCAGAGCTTACCCTAATTTCAGAGCTTCCCCTCAGATCTACAGTGACTGCACTTCCAAGTGCAAAGTGGATATGCTTTTAGTAAATCAACCCCAATATTTTGTATTTTTTGCTATACCAAATATCCCCAATTTTTTCTAAAAAAAAGCAATTTTTTTTCCCCTCAGCTTAGGCCGATATGTATTCTTCTACATATTTTTGGTAAAAAAAAAAATCGTATATTGATTGGTTTGCGCAAAAGTTATAGCGTCTACAAAATAGGGGATAGATTTATGTCATTTTTATTATTATTATTTTTTTTTACTAGTAATGGCGGCGATCAGAGTTTTTTTATCAGGACTGCGACAATATGGCGGACACATCGGACACTTTTGACACATTTTTGGGACCATTGATATTTATACAGCGATCAGTGATATAAAAATGCACTGATTACTGTATAAATGTCACTGGCAGGGAAGGGGTTAACACTAGGTGGCGATCAAGGGGTTAACTGTGTTCCCTGACTGTGTGTTCTAACTGTGGGGGGAGGGGACTGACTAGAGGAGATGACAGATCGTGGTTCCTAGCTATTAGGTACTCATGATCTGCCTCTCCTCTCCTCACAGAACAGGGATTTGTGTGTTTACACGTTCCTGTTCTGCCTCTTGTGCCCGCGATCGCACATAAAGGGACCGACGCACAGCTACGAAGGTTCGGGGGGCATGTGCCAAACTGCTGCAGTATGACAGCGGCTGGTCAGCAAGTGGTTAAAGGAATCCTTGGGGGCCCCCCAGGTGACCAGAAGCAGTGACCTCATTGAAAAACTCCCTCTAATACTGTTCTGGGGACAACCTAAAATTTGGGATTTTTTTTACTTTCACTTTCAGTGATAATGGTAAATAGGGATGAGCTTTATGTTTGGGTCGAGCATGAGTTCCAAACATTATGGGGCGTTTGCACCAAATTTGAGTGCCGTGTAACGCCCCATAATGCACTGCCGGAGTGCAGTGCATTGCTGTATGATGATTGGCCAAAGCATGCACCATGACCTGCATGCTTTGGCCAATCCCAGCGCCCTCAGCTAAGAGAGCCATAATTGGCCCATTTGCCCAATCATGGCTCAGGGGGACTAAGTCCACGCCCCACACTATATAAGGCTGCCTACGTCGGCCCCATGTAGTGTGTTGTTGGCGTGGACCGAGAGAGAGTGTCATTTAGATTGAGCAGGCAGGTAGGAAGGTTATTCAGTTAGCTGCAGTGTATTTAATAGATTAAATATATATATATAATGCACGCCATTCCTGGTGTACTTTTTCGAATACACTTCAGGCAAGCAGGTTATTTAGTTAGCTGCAGTGTATTTAATATATATATAAACAGACAGTCTTGTGTGTGTGTGTGTATATATATATATATATATATATATATATATATATATATATATATATATATGCACTGCATACAGTGTAGCCAAGCCTATATCCGATTACAGGCCATTCCTGGTGTACTTTTTCTAATATACTTCAGGCAGGCAGGTTATTCAGTTAGCTGCAGTGTATTTAATATATATATAAGATATAAGATATATATATATGTATGTATAGATATATAGAGATATAGATATATCTTTATATATATATACAGTGCATCCTGTTTAGCCAAGCCTTTATCTGACTGCAGGCCATTTCTGGTGTACTTCGGGCAGGCCCATACCATGTGCCAGAATGTCCCCTCTCCGGTCCTGCACCGGGGGCATAAGGGGTCAATATGAGGATAGATTCTAGCCATCCTGTGTGGAGTAAAGTAGGCCCTATGGAGAAATTTCAACTGTATGAACCTGTCCTTAGCTGCTATCACAGTTGGGATATAGGTCGAGACACAGTCTTCCCATTCGTCCTCCCCCAATGCCTGAATATCCACTCTCCATTTGTCAAATGCACAAGTGGGCTTAACATTGTGTGCTACCGTCAAGTATAAGTACAGTGTGGATAAGGGCTTCCCCATCACGCTTGAAGTCAGAAGTCGCTCAACTGAGTCCGGTTCCAGAATCAGTCTGTCTGGGAATTGTGCCCTTATCGCGTGTCTTAATTGCCAATATTTGAACTCAAAGGATCGGGGTAGGGAATACTGCCGTTTAATGTCCTGAAAGGGCATAAGCTTACCATTAGCTATGATATGTTTTAGGGTGGTTATTCCCTGTGTGGCCCATTGAGAGGGATCTGGCATGTCGTAAAGATGTGGGAGGGCGGGATTGCCCCAAAGCGGAGTATGTGGGGATACGCGATTCGGCTCTGCATAGATTGCCCTAGCCTCCCTCCATGCTCTAATGGTGGTTTTCATTAGGGTCGTCAGGGGATAAGGGGCTTTAGGACCCCTATAAACTAAGTTTGATAGAGCCGCATAAGAGCCGAAGATGGCAGCCTCAAGTCTAACTGCAGGATTTTGTCTGGGCTGGGAGAACCACCAGCGCACCGTGACCAGCACAGCAGCCCAGTAGTATATCAAAAAATTTGGAAGGGCAAGTCCCCCCCTGAAAGAGGAAGGTAGAGCACCCCCTTTGCCACTCTGGGTGTCCTCCCAGCCCAAATGAAAGAAGTCAGGATCCCCTCCAGGCATCTAAAGAAGGACCTAGGTATATGGGAGGGTGTGTTACTGAAAAAATAGAGACATTTTGGAAGGAACACCATTTTATGCAGGTTGATTCTGCCCACGGGGGTGAGCGGTAGGGAGCGCCAGGCCGTGCATTTTACTGTAAGTTGGGAGAGGAGAGGCTGTACGTTTTTTTCCATGAACTCATGGGTGGTATTACTAATTTTGATGCCCATATAGGTAAACTCATCCACCCACTGGAGTGGGGTGGCAGTATCCACCCTGGGAAGCAAGGGGTGAAGCGGGAAAAGGACCGACTTATCCCAATTTATGCGAACACCTGAAAACCGAGCGAAGTCCTCGAATAAGCCCAGAGCCTTCTGCAGTGACTGGTTGGGGTCAGCGAGTTAAAGCAAGGTGTCATCCGCATATAGGGACACTTTTTCTTCAATTGTACCTACTGATACGCCCTTCACCCCAGCCTCCGCCCTCAGGGCGATGGCAAGAGGTTCTATCGCTAAGGCAAAAAGCCCCGGTGACAAAGGGCAAACCTGGCGGGTGCCCCTTCCCAGGGGGAAGGTTTCAGAAAGGGCTCCGTTTGTATGGACCCTCGCTTTGGGATTGGCGTAAAGCATCCATAGCCATGTTAGAAATTTCGGTCCAAATCCGAATTTTGATTAAAAAAATTAATTACTGTGTTAAGTCTCATGGCCAACACTTTAGCCAGGAGCTTAGCATCCACGTTAATTAGAGAGATGGGGCGGTATGAGGAGCACAGAGTCGAGTCTTTACCTGGCTTGGAGATTACAACCACCACCGCCTCACTCAATGAGCTCGGAAGCGTCTCCAGGCATTGTGCCTCCACGAACATAGCATGTAGTTTTCCCATCAGCTCCTCTGCATATTGCTTATAAAACTCGATGGGTATACCGTCCGGACCTGGAGATTTGCCTGATTGGAGAGTCTTAAGAGCTTTCAACAGTTCGTCTGTGGTGATAGGGGCGTCAAGATTGTCACGGTATTTTGCAGTCAGAACCGGGAAATCAATGGGCTCTAGGCAAGTGGTCAACTCCTCCCTAGTGTACGTGGCCTTAGAGCTATAGAGATTTTTATAAAAGGAAGCGAAGCAGTCATTTATCTTGTCTGAGTCATATTTGAGACATCCGTCAGGTCCTTTTATGTGTGGTATGCACATCCCCCCCTGTTGTTCTCTGGACAACCATGCCAATAGCTTCCCCGACCTCTCCCCCTGCTCGAATATGCGGTGTGTCTGGGCGAGAAGATGTTTCTGAGTGAGAGAGGTGCGGATGCGGACAACCTCCCCAGTCAGTCTTTGAAGCGTGTCATAGTTAGTAAGGTTGAATAAAGACACCAGTCCATCCAGTTCAACCTGAGTGAGTGTGTGTCTACAACCCTGACCCTTGTCCCTAACCCTGTACATTGCACACTCACATCAGTCTCTACCCTCAATCCAAGGTCCCCATTCAAATACTAGGGCCAATTTTGGACAGAAGCCAATTAACCTACCAGCATGTCTTTGGAGTGTGGGAGGAAACCGGAGTACCCGGAGGAAACCCACGCAGGCACAGGGAGAACATGCAAACTCCAGGCAGGTAGTGTCGTGGTTGGGATTCAAACCAGCGACCCTTCTTTACTGCTAGGCGAGAGTGCTAACCACTGCACCACTGTGCCGCCCCAATAGTCACTGGGGTTTTTGGTCCTAGGAAAAAGTGCTTCCTGCAGGTCTGCCTTTCTCTCTGCTGCTTCCAAGTCTGCTCTCCTCTCTCTACGTACCCTGGCTATAATGGTCTGGTATCTTCCTCTAGTATACACCTTGAAAGTGTCCCAGACTGTGGTTACGCTGGCTGAGCCTGGATTAATATCTCAGTATTCCCTCATCGCCTCTCTAAAATGACCATCCACCATCTCATCCGACACCCAGAATCTGGGCAATCTCCACAGGGAAACCCCCGGCGTGGAGGAGAGTTCCAGCGTCAGGAGGAGCGGTGCATGGTCCGAGATGCCCCGGGGGAGAATTCTGATGTCCCTCACCCTAGATAAGGCAGAGTGGTCCACATAGGCCAAGTCGATCCTGGAAAAGGATCTGTGGGAGGTTGAGTGGCAGGTATAGGCCCTAAGGTGAGGGTTTCTCCACCGCCACACATCCATCAAACCGTACAGCTCAGCCCAGTCCGCCAAACCGAGGTGAGAGTGTCCAACGCTGGACATCCTGTCCACCTCCGGATTGGGGGCTAAGTTAAAGTCGCCTAAAATGGTTATATTGTCGCTTTGGAAGTCTGCTATTCTGGAGGCCACTTGGTGCAGGAGATGTATTGAAGCCGGAGGGGGGGGGGTAAATGCACCCCCACTATCACCCATCTCATAGAGTGTATCTGAGCATGAACCACTACATATCTACCCCCCGAGTCCAGCACCAGGTCCAGCAGCCTAAAGGGGAGAGATTTATGGACTAGGATGCTTACGCCCCGTGCAAAATTGGAATATGTGGAGTGGTAATGATACCCAATCCAGGGTTTCTTTAGGGCCATAGTTTTACTACCCACTAGGTGTGTTTCCTGTAAGATGCAGATGTGTGGGCTATGAGCTTTGATGAATTGGAACACCAGTGATCTCTTGACCGAGGAGTTCAGACCCCTGGTGTTCCAGGACAGAATGTTAAGGGATGCTATAATTGTGTGATGGAATGGTGGTGCTCGGATTTAGAAGACACTCTCCCCCCGAGGCTGCCAACCTGGCCCGGAAGACACAACACCCCAGATCGTACAGTACTGACATTTGCAATGCATTCATTAACATATTATCAAAATCAAACTTTTGAAAAACAAAGGGTTAACCCAAAACAATTAAACTGCCCTTATGGGGCAACTACCCCTCCCCCCCACCCCACCCAACTCCTTGAAACTGAGGCAGGTATCCATCCCAACCGAAATCAGCACGCCGGCTGCAAAAGGGGGGTCTTGTGCAAGAGGTATTTCGACCCCCCAAGAGTTCCTGGGGGTCTCAGGGGAGCCGAGTCACTCTCCGCTGGCTTGGGGCTCCGCCGGAGCATCATTGAATCTGTCGGGGGGCCCCGCCAGGAGAAGGGTAAAAGAGACAAATAGTACAACATTTGGCTGGGCCCTTCCCTTGCATGTATATGAAGAAAAATAAAGGGAAAAAATAGGGGGGGGGAGAAAAAAAAAAGGGGGGAAAAAATTTGAAAAAAAGGGGAAAATTCTGCCATCTGTAGTGCATGTGGCATTCCAGTTCCCTGCGGTCCCTGTGGGAGAGGGAACAGTACTCGTTTTAATTCAACTATAACTTTAACGGTCTCCTGGTGCACCCGACCAGGGGCTCTGACTTGGTGTTTACGGGATCCTTGTGAAGGCAGGCTTTTTTTTTTAAAACAGGTAAAGGTGCAGCTGAACTACCTCAGATCTAGTACTGAGTTAATGGATACAATGTTAGTCATTGCAGGAGCTTGGTATTCGGGGCCCAACTGGTTAAAAAAGGAAATGTATAATATTCATATGTCAGGCTCTCTGCTGTCGATCACGGGGCAGTGTATCCAGCCAAGCCGATGCCTCCCTGGGGGAGGTGAAGAAGCGGACAGATTCTCCATCCTGGACCCTCAAGCGCGCCGGAAATAGGACACTATAGCGAATATTACGGGCCCTCAAGGCAGCTTTCACATGGTCGAATGACTTCCTGAGTTTCTGTGTTTCTATCGAATAGTCAGGAAAGTTCATTAATTTGTTATTTTGGTATCTTAAATCACCCACATTCCTAGAGGCGCGTAGAATCTCGTCTCTATCCCAGAAATTGAGAAGTCTAAGAATGAAAGTCCGAGGGGGGCCCCTGGGGAGCCGGGCCTGGGTGGAATTCTGTGCGCCCTTTCCACTGTGTAGTGAGGGGATAAACGAGCCTCCGGCAAAAGGTTGCGTAGCATGTCCTCCACAAAACATGGCCCCCCCTGCCAGACCCACTATGCGTAGGTTATTGCGCCTATTCCTGTTCTCCGCATCTTCTGCCCTGTACTCCAGGGCCTTGACCTTGGTTTGGAGTGTGTGGAGTGCTGCGCTATGTCCTCTGTGTTACTAACCCTCTGCTCTGTTTCTGTCACCCTGGATCGGAGCCTATCCATGTCCTGCCTTAGGAGGCCCACATCCATTTGCACTGCGTCTACTTTTGCGGTGAGCGTGGATTGACATGTGGCTATGGCCACCATTACTTACGCTAACCATGGGGGTCTTGCTTCCTCAGCCTCCATTAGTGCAGTCTGTGATGCTCTGTATACACTGCGGGTAGGCCTGTGTGCTTGTGGAGGTGCTGGCTGTGAGGGGGCTATCTCTGGGGAAGGAGGGAATTTGTACTTTTTTCCCTTACCAGCCGCTGCGCCCGACTGGCGTCGCCTCATTCAGCATCCTCCGCTGTGTTGCTGGGGTCTCCTGTGCCTCGTGGTCCAGGCAGACTGCCTCTGATGATGCTGGAGCAGGGTAGGAGAGGGCTTCTGGGCCCCCCCAGCCAGCGTTGTGTCTTCCGCCAGCGGCTCCGGCCGTCAGCTCAGGCGAGACCGCGGTCTCACTTAGGGCCTAGTGGACTCCGCAGGCCTCTGCGTCTGCATCAAGGGGAATCCGGAAGCCAGCGGCCACAATAGGAGGGAGGAGAAAGCCGGGTGTGTTCCGGGTAGAGTCCCGTAGTGGCCGTCAGGCCCGTCACTCGATCCCGCTGCAGGAGAAACTCCGGTCCGACGCTCCGCACGTGAGGACCGGGCCTCAAGTAATCGAAGGGCACGTGAGGGCTCTCCGATGCTCGGGAGGCAGATCCTCGGGTGGGCAACGTCCCTGGCCACTTCAGGTCACCGCTTGTGTAGGGTTTTGGATCCGATGGCTCGGATTATGAAGTAGGCCCCGGCGGAGCTCTGGAACAAGCGACTGCTCACGCTGCCATCTTGGACATGCCCCCCAGAGCTGTCACTTTTAAACACAGAAACCAGACTTCTGTGTTTACAAGTGATTGTGGTGAGCAGGCACCAAAGGGTCTGAGCCAGAGGTGGTGGAACTGAGTTCCACCAAGTTCCCCCATGAATAAAAGCCCTGAGTGCACCCATAGTTGCTATTAGACTTCTGGTGGTGTACACAATACCGTTCACCCCTAGTGCAGTTGCTACTACTTTTCTGGTGGTGTACACAATACATACAGTGCACCCATAGTTGTTATTACACGTCTGTTGGTGTACACAGTACCGTGCACCCATAGTGCAGTTGCTACTACTTTTCTGGTGGTGTACACAATACATACAGTGCACCCATAGTTGCTATTAGACTTCTGGTGGTATACACAATACCGTGCACCCCCAGTGCAGTTGCTACTACTTCTCTGGTGGTGTACAGAGTACACAATACATACAGTGCACCCATAGTTGCTATTAGACTTCTGGTGGTGTACACAATACCGTTCACCCCTAGTGCAGTTGTTACTACTTTTCTGGTGATGTACACAATACATACAGTGCACCCATAGTTGTTGTTACACTTCTGTTGGTGTACACAGTACCGTGCATCCCTAGTGCAGTTGCTTCTACTTTTCTGGTGGTGTACACAATACATACAGTGCACCCATAGTTGCTATTAGACTTCTGATGGTGTACACAATACCGTTCATCCCTAGTGCAGTTACTGCTACTTTTCTGGTGGTGTACACAATACATACAGTGCACCCATAGTTGTTATTACACTTCTGTTGGTGTACACAGTACCGTGCACCCATAGTGCAGTTGCTATTACTTTTCTGGTGGTGTACACATCACACAATACATACAGTACACTCATAGTTGTTATCACACTTTTGTTGGTGTACACAGTACCGTGCACCCCTAGTGCAGTTGCTACTACTTTTCTGGTGGTGTACACAGTACACAATACAGTGTAGTGTGGTTTTGCTAAACAAAATTTACAGCATGTCCGGAAGGCGAACAAGGAGAGGCAGACGCTCACAGGCCACTAAAAGAGGGCAAGCAGGCTCTGTGTCTACAGTCGACAGTGCTGGTCATGGACACGGTACATCCTCAGCATGTGGCCGTGGGGCATGCTTGTCCTTTTTTTTGAGCAGCTGGCTGTGTTATTGAGCAACAACATGCAGAAGAGTTGGTGGAATGGATAACAAAGCCATTTTCATCCTCCTCATTCTCTGTCACCCAGGCTCAGAGTAGTTTGCCTGCCAATGCAGCTGCCAAAGCAGCCTATTCCATCGGTTCCATGTCAACAGTCACTCCTTCCCTAGCCCCACCATCATACACAGAGGAGTCCCCCGAACTATTCAACCACAGTGTCGGGTACATGCTGCAGGAGGATGGGCAGCGTTTTGAAGATGATGGTACCCAGGTTGAGGAAGGGAGCAACGTGAGCATAGAGAGAAGGGGTGCCCAAGAAGGTCAAGAAACTGGCAGTCATGTTCCCCCAGCTGCAGCATACTGCCAAGTTTGCTCCAGTGATGAGGAGGGAGGGGATGATGAGATCACTGACTCTACCGCAAGGATAGAGAGGGTAAAAAAGGGGGAGGGGTATGCCTATATATCAAGAATAATGTACAAGTGAATGTGAGAGATGACATCACTGAGGGGGCTAGGGAGGAGGTGGAATCTTTATGGGTAGAGCTCCAAAGGGATGAAGCTAAGGGGAAAATAATACTGGGAGTATGCTATAGGCCCCCTAACCTGAGGGAGGAAGTGGAGACGGATCTCCTATCACAAATTGGATTAGCAGCAAGGATGGGAAGTGTTATCATAATGGGGGATTTTAATTATCCAGACATAGACTGGGCGGAGGGAACCGCGCATTCATTTAACCACTTGCCGACCGCCTCACGCCTATATACGTCAGCAGAGCGGCACGGGCAGGCAAAATCACGTACCTGGTACGTGATTGCCTTCCCGCGGGCGGGGGGTCCGATCGGACCCCCCCCGGTGCCAGCTGCGGTCGGCATTTGGCTGGGAGAGTTGAGAGACGAGGGGGAGGCCATCCAATCGTGGCCCCCCCCTCACGATCGCTCCCAGCCAATGAGAAACATCCCCTGCCTCTGTATAGTACACAGAGGCAGAGGATGTGATGTCATCTCTCCTCGGCTCGGGAGTTTCCGTTCCAGCGCCCAGGGGAGATGACATGTAAGTAAGTGCACAACACTACACAACACAGTAGAACATGCCAGGCACACTAAACACCCCCGATCCCCCCCGATCCTCCCCCAATCACCCCCCCCCTGTGACAAACTGACACCAAGCAGGTTTTTTTGTTTTTTTTCTGATTACTGCATAGTGTCAGTTTGTGACAGTTAGCAGTGGTAGGGTAGTTAGTGGTAGCCCCCTGTAGGTCTAGGGTACCCCCCTAACCCCCCCTAATAAAGTTTTAACCCCTTGGTCACCCCCCCTCACCAGTGTCGCTAAGCGATCATTTTTCTGATCGCTGTATTAGTGTCGCTGGTGACGCTAGTTAGTGAGGTAAATATTTAGGTTCGCCGTCAGCGTTTTATAGCGACAGGGACCCCCATATACTACCTAATAAATGTTTTAACCCCTTGATTGCCCCCTAGTTAACCCTTTCACCACTGATCACCGTATAAGTGTTACGGGTGACGCTGGTTAGTTCGTTTATTTTTTATAGTGTCAGGGCACGTTTATTACCGAATAAAGGTTTAGCCCCCTAATCGCCCGGCGGTGATATGCGTCGCCCCAGGCAGCGTCAGATTAGCCCCAGTACCGCTAACACCCACGCACGCAGCATACGCCTCCCTTAGTGGTATAGTATCTGTACGGATCAATATCTGATCCGATCAGATCTATACTAGTGTCCCCAGCAGTTTAGGGTTCCCAAAAACGCAGTGTTAGCGGGATCAGCCCAGATACCTGCTAGCAACTGCGTTTTGCCCCTCCGCCCAGCCCACCCAAGTGCAGTATCGATCGATCACTGACACTTACAAAACACTAAACGCATAACTGCAGCGTTCGCAGAGTCAGGCCTGATCCCTGCAATCGCTAACAGTTTTTTTGGTAGCGTGTTGGTGAACTGGTAAGCACCAGCCCCAGGCAGCGTCAGGTTAGCGTCAGTACCGCTAACCCCACGCACGCACCGTACACCTCCCTTAGTGGTATAGTATCTGAACGGATCAATATCTGATCCGATCAGATCTATACTAGCGTCCCCAGCAGTTTAGGGTTCCCAAAAACGCAGTGTTAGCGGGATCAGCCCAGATACCTGCTAGCACCTGCGTTTTGCCCCTCCGCCCGGCCCAGCCCAGCCCACCCAAGTGCAGCATCGATCGATCACTGTCACTTACAGAACACTAAACGCATAACTGCAGCGTTCGCAGAGTCAGGCCTGATCCCTGCGATCGCTAACAAATTTTTTGGTAGCGTTTTGGTGAACTGGCAAGCGCCAGCGGCCTAGTACACCCCGGTCGTAGTCAAACCAGCACTGCAGTAACACTTGGTGACGTGGCGAGTCCCATAAGTGCAGTTCAAGCTGGTGAGGTGGCAAGCACAAGTAGTGTCCCGCTGCCACCAAAAAGACAAACACAGGCCCGTCGTGCCCATAATGCCCTTCCTGCTGCATTCGCCAATCCTAATTGGGAACCCACCACTTCTGCAGCGCCCGTACTTCCCCCATTCACATCCCCAACCAAATGCAGTCGGCTGCATGAGAGGCATTTTTATGTCCTCCCGAGTACCCCTACCCAACAAACCCCCCCAAAATAGATGTCGTGTCTGCAGCAAGCGTGGATATAGGCGTGACACCCGCTATTATTGTCCCTCCTGTCCTGACAATCCTGGTCTTTGCATTGGTGAATGTTTTGAACGCTACCATTCACTAGTTGAGTATTAGCGTAGGGTACAGCATTCCACAGACTAGGCACACTTTCACAGGGTCTCCCAAGATGCCATCGCATTTTGAGAGACCCGAACCTGGATCCGGTTACAGTTATAAAAGTTATAAGTTTGCAAAAAAAACACAAACAAAAATAAAAAAAAATAGTTGTCGTTTTATTGTTCTCTCTCTCTCTATTCTCTCTCTGGTGTTCTGCTCTTTTTTACTGTATTCTATTCTGCAATGTTTTATTGTTGTTATGTTTTATCATGTTTGCTTTTCAGGTATGCAATTTTTTATACTTTACCGTTTACTGTGCTTTATTGTTAACCATTTTTTTGTCTTCAGGTACGCCATTCACGACTTTGAGTGGTTATACCAGAATGATGCCTGCAGGTTTAGGTATCATCTTGGTATCATTCTTTTCAGCCAGCGGTCGGCTTTCATGTAAAAGCAATCCTAGCGGCTAATTAGCCTCTAGACTGCTTTTACAAGCAGTGGGAGGGAATGCCCCCCCCCACCGTCTTCCGTATTTTTCTCTGGCTCTCCTGTCTCAACAGGGAACCTGAGAAAGCAGCCGGTGATTCAGCCAGCTGACCATAGAGCTGATCAGAGACCAGAGTGGCTCCAAACATCTCTATGGCCTAAGAAACCGGAAGCTACGAGCATTTTATGACTTAGATTTCGCCGGATGTAAACAGCGCCATTGGGAAATTGGGGAAGCATTTTATCACACCGATCTTGGTGTGGTCAGATGCTTTGAGGGCAGAGGAGAGATCTAGGGTCTAATAGACCCCAATTTTTTCAAAAAAGAGTACCTGTCACTACCTATTGCTATCATAGGGGATATTTACATTCCCTGAGATAACAATAAAAATGATTTTAAAAAAATTGAAAGGAACAGTTTAAAAATAAGATAAAAAAGCAAAAAAATAATAAAGAAAAAAAAAAAAAAAGCACCCCTGTCCCCCCTGCTCTCGCGCTAAGGCGAACGCAAGCGTCGGTCTGGCGTCAAATGTAAACAGCAATTGCACCATGCATGTGAGGTATCACCGCGAAGGTCAGATCGAGGGCAGTATTTTTAGCAGTAGACCTCCTCTGTAAATCTAAAGTGGTAACCTGTAAAGGCTTTTAAAGGCTTTTAAAAATGTATTAATTTTGTTGCCACTGCACGTTTGTG
Source organism: Lithobates clamitans (assembly GCA_037952925.1). Classification (NCBI taxonomy): domain Eukaryota; kingdom Metazoa; phylum Chordata; class Amphibia; order Anura; family Ranidae; genus Lithobates; species Lithobates clamitans. Next base: position 434,898 of record JBBGZY010002882.1, on the reverse strand, counting down.
CGCAATTTTAAAGCATGTCATGTTTAGTATCCATGTACTCGGCTTAAGATCATCTTTTTTATTCCATCAAACATTTGGGCAATATAGTGTGTTTTAGTGCATTAAAATTTAAAAAAGTGTGTTTTTTCCACAAAAAATGCGTTTGAAAAAAAAAAAAGGAAACACTCACCATTTTAATCTGTAGGGCATTTGCTTTAAAAAAAATATATAATGTTTGGGGGTTCAAAGTAATTTTCTTGCAAAAAAAAATAATTGTTTCACGTAATCAAAAAGTGTCAGTGTTTTGTCTTCAAGTGGTTAGAAGAGTGGGTGATGTGTGACATAAGCTTCTAAATGTTGTGCATAAAATGCCAGGACAGTTCAACCCCCCCCCAAATGACCCCATTTTGGAAAGTAGACACCCCAAGCTATTTGCTGAGAGGCATGTCGAGTCCATGGAATATTTTATATTGTGACACAAGTTGCGGGAAAGAGACAAATTTTTTTTTTTTTTTTTGCACAAAGTTGTCACTAAATGATATATTGCTCAAACATGCCATGGGGATATGTGAAATTACACCCCAAAATACATTCTGCTGCTTCTCCTGAGTACGGGGATACCACATGTGTGGGACTTTTTGAGAGCCTAGCCGCGCACGGGACCCCGAAAACCAAGCACCGCCTTCAGGCTTTCTAAGGGCGTAAATTTTTGATTTCACTCTTCACTGCCTATCACAGTTTCGGAGGCCATGGAATGCCCAGGTGGAACAAACCCCCCCCCCCCCCAAATGACCCCATTTTGGAAAGTAGACACCCCAAGCTATTTGATGAGAGGTATAGTGAGTATTTTGCAGACCTCACTTTTTGTCACAAAGTTTTGAAAATTGAAAAAAGAAAAAAAAATATTTTTTTTTCTGGTCTTTCTTCATTTTCAAAAACAAATGAGAGCTGCAAAATACTCACCATGCCTCTCAGCAAATAGCTTGGGGTGTCTACTTTCCAAAATGGGGTCATTTGGGGGGGTTTTGTGCCATCTTGGCATTTTATGGCCTTCAAAACTGTGATAGGTAGTGAGGCGTGAAATAAAAAATTTATGCCCTTAGAAATCCTGAAGGCGGTGCTTGGTTTTCGGGGCCCCGTACGCGGCTAGGCTCCCAAAAAGTCCCACACATGTGGTATCCCCATACTCAGGAGAAGCAGCTGAATGTATTTTGGGGTGCAATTCCACATATGCCCATGGCTTGTGTGAGCAATATATCATTTAGTGACAACTTTTAGTAATTTTTTTTTTTTTTTTGTCATTATTCAATCACTTGGGACAAAAAAAATAAATATTCAATGGGTTCAACATGCCTCTCAGCAATTTCCTTGGGGTGTCTACTTTCCAAAATGGGTTCATTTGTGGGGGTTTTGTACTGCCCTGCCATTTTAGCACCTCAAGAAATGACATAGGCAGTCATAAACTAAAAGCTGTGTAAATTACAGAAAATGTACCCTAGTTTGTAGACGCTATAACTTTTGCGCAAACCCATAAATATACGCTTATTGACATTTTTTTTACCAAAGACATGTGGCTGAATACATTTTGGCCTAAATGTATGACTAAAATTTAGTTTATTGGATTTTTTTTATAACAAAAATTAGAAAATATCATTTTTTTTCGAAATTTTCGGTCTTTTTCCGTTTATAGCGCAAAAAAAAAAAACGGCAGAGGTGATCAAATACCATCAAAAGAAAGCTCTATTTGTGGGAAGAAAAGGACGCAAATTTCGTTTGGGTACAGCATTGCATGACCGCGCAATTAGCAGTTAAAGCGACGCAGTGCCGAATTGTAAAAAGTGCTCTGGTCAGGAAGGGGGTAAATCCTTCCGGGGCTGAAGTGGTTAAGGCTCGCCAGTTCCTTAGTGTCTTGCAGGACAATTTTATGGGTCAGATGGTAGACGCACCAACTAGAAATAAAACCTTACTAGATCTACTGATTACCAACAATACAGACCTGATAACAGATGTGGAAATACGGGGCAATTTAGGTAACAGCGATCACAGGTCAATTAGTTTCAGTATAAATAGGAAACATGAAGGGAACACAAAGACACTGAATTTCAAAAGAGCCAACTTCCCTAAACTACAAACCTTGCTAAAAGGCATAAATTGGGATAAAATATTAGGAACAAAGAATACGGAGGAGAGATGGGTTTGCTTTAAGAGCATATTAAATAAGGGCATTAGCCAATGTATCCCATTGGGTAATAAATTTAAAAGAGCGAACAAAAATCCTTGATGGCTTAACTCCAATGTAAAAATGTATATAAAAGCAAAGGAGAAGGCCTTCAAAAAATACAAGGTTGAGGGATCATCCTCAGCATTCAGACTTTATAAAGAATGCAATAAGAAATGTAAGGGTGCAATTAGGACGGCTAAGATAGAACATGAAAGACACATAGCGGAGGAGAGCAAAAATAATCCCAAGAAATTCTTTAAGTATGTAAACAGTAAAAAAGGGAGGACAGACCATATTGGCCCCATAAAGAATGAGGAAGGACATCTGGTTACAAACGATGGGGAGATGGCAAAGGTATTGAATTTATTCTTCTCCTCAGTCTTCACGAGTGAATCGGGGGGCTTCAGTAACCAAAACTGCAGTGTTTATCCTCATGACACAACACAGGAAGCACCTACATGGTTAACAGAGGACGGAATTAAAATTAGACTTGAGAAACTTAACATTAATAAATCACCGGGACCAGATGGCTTGCATCCGAGGGTACTTAGGGAACTCAGTCAGGTGATTGCCAGACTGTTGTTCCTAATTTTTACAGACAGTCTATTGACTGGAATGGTACCAGCTGATTGGAGAAAAGCCAATGTAGCACCAATATTTAAAAAGGGCCCAAAAAACATCCCTGGGAATTACAGACCAGTTAGCCTAACATCAATAGTATGTAAACTCTTGGAGGGGATGATAAGGGACTATATACAAGATTTTAGTAATAAGAATGATATCATTAGCAGTAATCAGCATGGATTCATGAAGAATCGTTCTTGCCAAACCAATCTATTAACCTTCTATGAGGAGGTGAGTTGCCATCTAGATAAAGGAAGGCCCGTAGACGTGGTGTATCTGGATTTTGCAAAAGCATTTGACACAGTTCCCCATATACGTTTACTGTACAAAATAAGGTGCGTTGGCATGGACCATAGGGTGAGTACATGGATTGAAAACTGGCTACAAGGGCATGTTCAGAGGGTGGTGATAAATGGGGAGTACTCAGAATGGTCAGGGGTGGGTAGTGGGGTTCCCCAAGGTTCTGTGCTGGGACCAATCCTATTTAATTTGTTCATAAACGACCTGGAGGATGGGATAAACAGTTCAATGTCTGTATTTGCAGACGATACTAAGCTAAGCAGGGCAATAACTTCTCCGCAGGATGTGGAAATCTTGCAAAAAGACCTGAACAAATTAATGGGGTGGGCGACTACATGGCAAATGAGGTTCAATGTAGAAAAATGTAAAATAATGCATTTGGGTGGCAAAAATATGAATGCAATCTATACCCTGGGGGGAGAACCTCTGGGGGAATCTAGGATGGAAAAGGACCTGGGGGTCCTAGTGGATGATAGGCTCAGCAATGGCATGCAATGCCAAGCTGCTGCTAATAAAGCAAACAGAATATTGGCATGCATTAAAAGGGGGATCAACTGCAGAGATAAAACGATAACTCTCCCGCTCTACCAGACTCTGGTCCGCCCGCACCTGGAGTATGCTGTCCAGTTCTGGGCACCAGTCCTCAGGAGGGACGTACTGGAAATGGAGCGAGTACAAAGAAGGGCAACAAAGCTAATAAAGGGTCTGGAGGATCTTAGTTATGAGGAAAGGTTGCGAGCACTGAACTTATTCTTTCTGGAGAAGAGACGCTTGAGAGGGGATATGATTTCAATTTACAAATACTGTACTGGTGACCCCACTATAGGGATAAAACTTTTTTGCAGAAGAGAGTTTAATAAGACTCGTGGCCACTCATTACAATTAGAAGAAAAGAGGTTTAACCTTAAACTACTTAGAGGGTTCTTTACTGTAAGAGCGGCAAGGATGTGGAATTCCCTTCCACAGGCGGTGGTCTCAGCGGGGAGCATTGTTAGCTTCAAGAAACTATTAGATAATCACCTGAATGACCGCAATATACAGGGATATGTAATGTAATACTGACACATAATCACACACATAGGTTGGACTTGATGGACTTGTGTCTTTTTTCAACCTCACCTACTATGTAACTTGGGTGTCTGATAGAAGAGAGGGGGAAGCACATCTCCAAAGAGGCAAGATGCTCTCCAGGAGGCAGCTTAAGGGCAGACACTCTATTGCATCACACCACAGAGCTAAGAAGGTGCAGGGCACTGCTGACTCACCGCATATTTTGAAAAGTTCTTTGGTGTGGGCCTTTTTTGACACATGTGCAGCAGATCGCACCATTGCTGTTTGCAACATATGTCTGAAGCGTATCAAGCGTGGCCAAAACAGCAGCCGCTTGGGCACCACATGCTCGACCAGACATATGACGACCTCCCATGCAGTCCGTTGGCAACAGCACTTAAAAGACCCACATCAAAGAACAAGATGGACCTCTTCTTGCTCCTCATCAGCTGGGATCTCCATCCCCACTATACCTCTATACCTCCAGTCCTCTCAGAAACCTGCACTGAGAGGAATGAAGGAATAGAAATAGGTGTCCCAAGTATTTGCGGCCAATCTGCTAGCGGTACATCAACATCCGATTTTAGCAGGCAAATTTCCCTATCCCAGTTGCCATGCTCAGCATCTGAATGCTAGCTTGGCCAAGTTGCTAGCACTGCAACTACTGCCTTTTCAAATGGTAGACTCTACCCCCTTTTGTGAATTTGTGGAATGTGTGGTACCTCAGTGGCACTGTTTAACAGGGGTATGTAATTACAATTTTTGCTCCAATATTTCACAGCAGGGCTCGTTCCTGCGCTCAACAAGAGAATCTGTGAGGGGTTACAGTGTTGTGGCACCACCACCACTGCCTAAGACCCAATTTTTATGCCCCTGTTTAACAGGGGTGTGTGATTACAATTTTTGATCAAATATTTAACAGCAGGGCTCGTTCCTGTGCTAAAAAAGAGTATCTGTGAGGGGTTGCAGTGTTGTGGCACAACCACCACCACCAAAGGTCCAATTTTTCTGCCCCTGTATAACAGTGGCATGTAATTACAAATTTTGCTCTAATATTTCACAGCAGGGCTCATTCCTGCGTTCAACAAGAGGATCTGTGAGGGGTTGCAGTGCTCTGGCACCACCACCACTGCCTAAGGCCCAATTTTTCTGCCCCTGTTTAACAGTGGCATGTAATATATATGGAATTTATTCCATTTATGGGACTTTAAAGGGAAACGGCTACTCTTGTAGTAATCGTGAGTACAGTGTTTATTGAAAGAACATGTGGATATACAAAATTGGATAATGCAAAAAGAAGAACAAAATTGTTAAAAACACGGGATGCATAGACAATGAACATGCGATACAGTACAATGCAATAAATACAAAAAATACAATCATATAATCCGTAGTATGTGAGAACATATATATGGGAGAGGCCTGACGCGTTTTGAGTATTACTCTTCTTCAGGGGGGATATGATTGAGATCAGCACAGTAAATACATGTCTATAAATGAAAAAAAAGTCATGAGAAAAGATGTAAGGGTGACACACAATAATGTCATCCAAAACCATAGTATATACACATAAGTACTGACCATAAAGTATTGCTTAGAGACATAATGTTATGTTGTATCCACTTTTAAAAAACAGTGGCATGTAATTACAATTCTTGATATAATATTTCACAGCAGAGCCTGTTAATGCGCCCACCAAGGGTAACTGTGAGGGCCCACAGTGTTGTGGCACCACCACCAAAGGCCCAATTTTTCTGCCCCTGTTTAACAGGGGCATGTAATTACAATTCTTAATATAATATTTCACAGCTGGGCCCGTTCCAGCGCCCACCAAGAGTAACTGTAAGGGGTTACTGTGTTCTGGTACCACCAACACCTAAGGCCCAATTTTCCACAGAGTATATAGGGCAGGCCGTATAGTATATACAGGCGGTCCCCTATTTTCAAGCATTTGACTTACAAACGACTCCTACTTACAAACGGAGGGAGACAACAGGAAGAGAGAGGAAATCTACCCCTAGGAAGGGAAATTCTCTCCAGTAAGAGTTAGGTGTCTCCACTGATGCTTAATCACCAATCCTTGTTTCCCTAATAACCCAAAATCAAAATCTAATTGTCATAGGGACAGAAAGTGCGATGAAATCTTCTGAACAGGGGCACAGGCGGCAAAACAAATGTTATAGGGGTGATAACCCTTTCCTATGTTATCCAAAAAGCTTAAAAATAGGTTTTTTGGCTGGAGCTACACTTAAAAAATGTACCTGTTCCAAATTACAAACAGATTCAACTGAAGAACAAACCTACAGTCCCTATCTTGTTTGTAACCCAGGGAACGCCTGTATACTGCTGTTCAGAGTATATAGGGCCTGGGGGCCCCAAGCCTTTTTTTTGTAATTTAGGTGAAGGGTTTCCCTTAATATCCATACCAGACCCAAAAGGCCTGGTAATGGGCCGGGGGGGGGTTACCCATGCCGTTTTTCTCAATGATTTTCATCTATATTGCCAGGACCCGACATTACATTACAGCCGCAAGTAGTTTTAAATGAGTTTTATTCCTTTAGAGATGTCATTTTGTGCAGAGACTGTTCTAAACACGGGAAAAATGTGCCACTTTACAGGCATACTATAGACACGATAATTAAAGGAATATTTCACTTTTATTGTTTCACTTTAAGCATTATTAAAATCACTGCTCCCAAAAAAACAGCCGTTTTTAAAACTTTTTTTTGCATTGATACATGTCCCCTGGGGCAGGACCCAGGTCCCCAAACAATTTTTATGACAATAACTTGCATATTAGCCTTTAAAATTGGCACTTTTGATTTTTCACGTTCGAGTTCCATAGACTTTAACGGTGTTTGCGAGTTCGCACAAATTTTTGGTCTGTTCGCATGTTCTGCCGCGAACTGAACCAGGGGGTGTTTGGCTCATCCCTAGTGATAAATAGTTTGAAGCCTTTGAGAGATTGTTCTTTCCTTATTGGGGAGGGTTCCGGAGCCTCTCGGGTTGCTGCCCGAGGCAACCTGTAGACTGTGTAGCTGTTTTTGGCGTTCTCAGAAAGGGCAGAGCTGAAGACCTAAAGCAAATCTTTTGAGGGGCTGGCGGTGGGAACTTCACCTTTTTGGATGTAATCTGGGGAAGGATTGTCTTCCTCACTGGGATGTGTCTGAAGGACGCTGGAAGGTGGCAGCTGTCCTGGGGACTTGTGGCTATGGACCCTGAATTGTGATACCTGGTGACTGTGTGCTTTTGAGATATAAGTGCCAGGGGTAGCTTTCACTGAGATTGCTCTCATAGGGTCTCGGAGTACTGGGCATTCCCTTGTCCTCAGCAGGATCTATGAATGGGAACTTGAACAAGAGTGTTCTTTTGTTACTGTGCAGCGTTTTGGAGTATCCCATGCCCTAACCCTGCTTAAAGTTCTTCAAGCAATAGATATAAAAAAGGCATCCCCTAGACCAGCGTTTTACCTTTAGAATTGCGCACAATCAAGGTGCACACCAGTCTGAGGGCAAAGACAGCTTACAATTTTGCTGGTGTGCTGTCAATTACTGCAGATCGGCGGATAATGATGTCAGCTGGCGTGATGTCAACACTGCGCATGCATAAATCATCAGAGGCATTATCCAACGATAAGCAAAGTGCAGAGGCAGAAAATGATTGTCAGATTCTGTCTTGCTCTCTCTGCACATGCGCAAGACTTCACCGATGATGTCATTGCTACAGTAATCAACAGAACAGGTTTGCTGATCGTCGGATAGTGCCTCCCACGATCTGCGCATTCGCAGTATTTTCACGCCAGCTGACATCATTATCTGACGATCTGCAGTAATCGACAGAACACAAGCAAAATTACAGATAACAGCATAGAGGAGTAAAGAGCCCGGAGGAGGAACTGGATGTGCTCTCCCTCCTCTCTGTACACAGAATTTAACACAGTAACCCTTTCATGGTCGGACTGTACAGGGCTTTATGCCATTTTGTTTCGACATCCTTTGGGACTCTTTGCAGTACCCCGGTTGAAAAACCCTGATCTAGACTGAGTTATTGGAGCTGGTGTTAATGGGGTGGTGCTTGTGGGGATGGGAAAGTGGTAAAGTGCAGCGCTAAAAGTGAAGGTGAAAGTGAGATTCCCCTGACGGGATTAAACTAGTAACAAATCATTACTGATGTGCATAAACCATGATAAAATACATACAATATTACTCTGATATACAAACAACAATGATGATGATGTTTACATAAACCAACAGTGCATATACATATTAGAATGAAAGTTCATAAAGTGACTCCAATAAATAAAGTGACTTGCGAGATAAATCTGTGAACTAGTTGTCTGTTGATAATCCACCACCAAAAGGAAAGAGGCTTACCAGACAAGTTGAACCCAACTAGGCATATGCCTGATGAGTAGGGATGAGCTTCGAGTTCGATTCGAACCTATGTTCGACTCGAACATCGTCTGTTCGACCGTTCGTCGAATTGCGATCGATATGGGCCGTTCGCGCCAAATTTGAAACACGACCCATAATTCACTGCGGCATCGCAGTGCATTGCTGGCTGATGATTTGCCAAGCATGCACTATGGAAAGAAAATGAAGTAGATTTGGCGCTGTTCTGATATGCACCTGTCCTTGATAAACCAGTTAGCTGCAGGTGTATGCAAGTTGAAATTAAATAAATAAATAAATTGGTGAATGTGCACTAGTACATAAATGTGCATAAGAGTGCCATTAACATGTATGCTACATAGCTTCAAATATGTCTTTCCAACCAAGGAAAGGAAAAGCTGAATCTCAAAATAAAAGTAATATATGTACATATATAACAAGTGGTTAACCGGTTCAATACAGGGCATTTTCACCCCCCCTTCCCAGACCAATTTTTAGTTTTCAGCGCTGTTGCACTTTAAACGACAATTGCGCGGTCGTGCGACGTTGTACCCAAACAAAATTGACGTCCTTTTTTCCCACAAATAGAGCTTTCTTTTGGTGGTATTTCATCACCTCTGCGGTTTTTATTTTTTGTGCTATAAACAAAATTAGAGCGACAACTTGGAAAAAAACACAATATTTTTTACTTTTTGCTATAATAAATATCCCAATTTTAAAAAAAAAAAACAAATTTTTTCCTTAGTTTTGGCCGATACGTATTCTTCTACATATTTTTGGTAAAAAAATCTCAATAACCGTATATTGATTGGTTTGCGCAAAAGTTATAGCGTCTACAAAATACGGGATAGAATTATGGCATTTTAAAAAAAAATATTTATTTATTTTTTTTACTAGTAATAGCGGCGATCGCGATTTTTTTTTCGTGACTGCGACATTATGGCGGACACATTGGACACTTTTGACACATTTTTGGGACCATTCACATTTATACAGCGATCAATGCTATAAAATTGCATTGATTACTGTGTAAATGTGACAGGCAGTGAAGGGGTTAACCACTAGGGGGACACAAGGGGTTAAATGTGTTTCCTAGGGAATGCTTCTAACTGTAGGGGGCGGGGACATACAAGGGGAGGAGACCGATCAGTGTTCCGCTGTACTGGGAACACAGATCGCTCTCCTCTCACCTGACAGGACGTGGATCTGTGTGTTTACACACACAGATCCACGGTCCGGCCTGGTTAACGGGCAATCGCGGGTGCCCGGCGCGCGCCCCCTAGATGGCCGGGAACCTGAGGCCGTCATATGACGTCCACCCAGGATGGGAGATCCCGTCTGTGAACGTCATATGTCTATACGCGGGTATTGAAGTGGTTAAATACCTCTGTGCAAATATGCCAAATGTTGAACAAATAACGGGACTAATTAATCCCAATGCATCCTCCAAAATTTATACATTAGAAGATATACAGTCCCAATAATATTTGAACAAAGTAAAGTGCTTACGTGCTAGAAAAAAACATTTTTGAAATATATGCATTTAAAATTGAAAATATAAAATGTAAAATATAGTCCCAACAATAAAAATCAAAATCAAATGGTAAAGTGCTTCTGTGCTGGTAAAAACAATATTTGTGTTAATAATTTCCACTTTGCAAAGGTGATCACAGTTTCGTCACTCTGACCTCATCTGGAGCTCCAGATCACGCTCCAGATGATGTCAGAGTGATGAAACGCGTAGGGAGGGGTCAGCACACATTCTTGAATTTCTTCTGGTCACCGGCTTTTGTGTCAGCAACAAATGCTTTTATGTTTTTCATTGAATGTGAGTACCTTTTCATGGTTTTAAGCAATAAATAGTTGAAACAATATTACACTATTGGAATCCTTTTCTCCTATCTTTTATATGGTTTATGGGACAAGAGTGACAACTGCTATTACATCGGGGAATATCCAGCCTCCAAAGTGCTACACAGTGGCAGATACTGTGAATGCTCCGGGATTCCGGTGAGTGCAGTCACAATAAGAGCATGGATAAGACACACATGCTGTGATCACCTTTGCAAAGTGGAAATTGTTAACACAAATATTGTTTTCACCAGCACAGAAGCACTTTACTCTTTGATTTTGATTTTTATTGTTGGGACTATATTTTACATTTTATATTTTCAATTTTAAATGCATATATTTCAAAAATGTTTTTTACTAGCACGTAAGCACTTTACTTAGTTTAAATATTAATGGGACTGTATATCTTCTAATGTATAATTTTTGGAGGATGCATTGGGATTAATTAGTCCCGTTATTTGTTCAACACTTGGCATATTTGCACAGAGGTATTTAACCACTTGTTATATATTTACATATATTACTTTTATTTGGAGATTCAGCTTTTCCTTTCCTTGGTTGGAAAGACATATTTGAAGCTATGTAGCATACACGTTAATGGCACTCTTATGCACATTTATGTACTAGTGCACATTCACCAATTTATTTATTTATTAAATTTCAATTTGCATACACCTGCAGCTAACTGGTTTATCAAGGACAGGTGCATATCAGAACTGCGCCATATCTACTTCATTTTCTTTCCATTCATGCACCTATAGCTACCTGAAGACAAGTGCTGGTGTGCTTCTTCTGATCCTAATACCACAGGCAGGCATTCTGCTAGCTGCTGTATAATCAGTATATATATACATCCCAGTTTTCTGCAGCTACATCTCACTGCAGGCCATTAGTATGTCTGGAAGGCCAACAAGGAGAGGCAGACGGTCACTAGCCAATAAAAGAGGGCAAGCAGGCTCTGTGTCTAGAGGCAACAGTGCTGATCATGGACACAGTGAATTCTCATCAGCACATGGCCGTGGGACACAGTCCTTTTTTTCGGCAGCTGGTGGTGTTGAGCCGTAACATGCGGAAGACTTGGTAGAGTGGATGACCAAGCTGTCCTCATCCTCTCTCACCCAGGCTCAGGGTACTTTGTCTGGCAAAGCAGCTGCCAACGCGGACTCTTCCCTCAGTGACTCCTTCCATAGCCCCACCATGTCCTCCTGAGGAGTCCCCCGAACTGTTTGACCACAGTGTTGGGTACATGCTCCAGGAGGATGCCCAGCGTTTTGAAGGCTCCGATGATGGTACTCAGCTAGAGGAAGGCAGTAACGTGAGCCCAGACAGAGGGGGTGCCCAAGAAGGACAGCAATCTGGCAGTCATGTTCCCCCAGCTGCAGCATACTGCCAGGCTTGTTCCAGTAATGAGGAGGGAGGGGATGATGAGGTCACTGACTCAACGTGGTGCCTGATAGGAGAGAGGAGGAGGAGGCACATCACCAACGAGGCAGGATGCCCTCCAGAGGCCAGTTTAAGGGCAGCACACCGACTGCATCACACCGCAGAGATCCGCATGTGCAGGGTGCTGCTGTCTCTGCGCGTTATTCCAAAAGTTCTTTGGTGTGGGCCTTTTTTGAGACGAGTGCATCAGATCGCACAGCTGCTATTTGCAACATATGTCTCAAGCGTATCTCGCGTGGCAAAAAAACATCACCTGCTTGGGCACCACATGCTTGACCAGACATATGTTGACTTGCCATACAGTTTATTGGCAAGCGTACCTAAAAGACCCACACCAAAGAACAAAGAGGACCTCTCCTTGCTTCTCATCTGCTGGGATCTCCAACCCCACTATACCTTCAGTCCTCTCTGAGACCTGCACTGAGAGGAATGAAGGTGTAGAATTAGGTGTGTCACAGCCAAGTACTTGCGGGCAATCTGCTATCGGTACACCAAGGTCAGATTGTACCAGGCAAATTTCCCTGCCCCAGCTGCTGTACCGCCGAAAGAAGTTCGCTCCCAGCCATCCACATGCCCAGTGGTTGAATGCTAGCTTGGCTAAATTGCTAGCACTTCAACTGCTGCCTTTTCAGTTGGTAGACTCTGCCCCCTTCTGTGAGTTTGCGGAATGTGCGGTTCCTCAGTGGCAGGTTCCCAAATGCCACTTTTTCTCACGGAAGACAATTGCAGCTCTCTACCGGCATGCGGAAGGCAATGTCTTGGCCTCGCTTGACAGGGCGGTAAGGTGCATATTACCGCTGACTCATGGTCCAGCAGGCATGGACAGGGACGTTACCTATCTTTCACGGTGCAATGGGTGACTCTGCTGGCAGCTGGGAAGGATGCAGGACAAGGTGCAGTAGTGTTGGAGGTTGTTCCGTCACAACGCCTCCAAAATGCTACTACTGGTGATTCTGACACACCTCTCTTCTCCACCCCTTCTCTTCTTTTTCCTTCATGGCCTCTTCCTGTGCTTTGTCCTCGGAACCAGTGGTGCTCCGTAGGCGTTCAAGGGGCTACGCAAGTACGCAGGCCTAAAGATTGAGCTGGTGTGCTTGGGGGACAGGAGCCACACTGGGGAAGAGATTCTGTCAGCTCTGCAGGGGCAGGCTCAGAAGTGGTTGATGCCAAGCCAGCTTAACCACTTGCCGACCGCCTAACGCAGATATACTGCGGCAGAATGGCACGGGCAGGCAGAATCACGTACCCATACGTGATCTGCCTCCCGCGGGCGGGGGGTCCGATCGGACCCCCCCCGGTGCCAGCGGCGGTTGGCATTTGACTGTGAGCGTTGGGAGGCGAGGGGGAGACCATCCGATCGTGGCCCCCCCCTCGCAATCGCTCCCAGCCAATGGGAATCCTCCCCTGCCTGTGTGTAGTTTCACACAGGCAGAGGATGTGATGTCATCTCTCCTCGGCTTGGCAGTTTCCGTCCCAGCGCCGAGGAGAGAAGACATGTAAGTGCACAAAACACAAACACACACAGTAGAACATGCCAGGCACATAAAACACCCCGATTCCCCCCCCCCGATCGCCCCCCGATCCCCCCCAATCACCCCCCCCTGTCACAAACTGACACCAAGCAGTATTTTTTATTTTTTTTTTCTGATTACTGATTGGTGACAGTTACAGTGGTAGGGCAGTGAGTGGTAGCCCCCTGTAGGTCTAGGGTACCCCCCTAACCCCCCTAATAAAGTTTTAACCCCTTGATCACCCCGTCACCAGTGTCACTAAGCGATCATTTTTCTGATCGCTGTATTAGTGTCGCTGGTGACGCTAGTTAGGGAGGTAAATATTTAGGTTCGCCGTCAGCGTTTTATAGCGTCAGGGACCCCCATATACTATCTAATAAATGTTTTAACCCCTTGATTGCCCCCTAGTTAACCCTTTCACCACTGATCACCGTATAACCGTTACGGGTGACGCTGGTTAGTTCGTTCATTTTTTATAGTGTCAGGGCACCCGCCGTTTATTACGAATAAAGGTTTAGCCCCCTGATCGCCCGGCGGTGATATGCGTCGCCCAAGGCAGCGTCAGATTAGCGCCAGTACCGCTAACACCCACGCACGCAGCATACGCCTCCCTTAGTGGTATAGTATCTGTACGGATCAATATCTGATCGAATCAGATCTATACTAGCGTCCCCAGCAGTTTAGGGTTCCCAAAAACGCAGTGTTAGCAGGATCAGCATAGATACCTGCTAGCACCTGCGTTTTGCCCCTCCGCCCGGCCCAGCCCACCCAAGTGCAGTATCGATCGATCACTGTCACTTACAAAACACTAAACGCATAACTGCAGCGTTCGCAGAGTCAGGCCTGATCCCTGCGATCGCTAACATTTTTCTTGGTAGCGTTTTGGTGAACTGGCAAGCACCAGCCCCAGGCAGCGTCAGGTTAGCGCCAGTACCGCTAACACCCACGCACGCACCGTACACCTCCCTTAGTGGTATAGTATCTGAACGGATCAATATCTGATCCGATCAGATCTATACTAGCGTCCCCAGCAGTTTAGGATTCCCAAAAACGCAGTGTTAGCGGGATCAGCCCAGATACCTGTTAGCACCTGCATTTTGCCCCTCCGCCCGGCCATGCCCACCCAAGTGCAGTATCAATCGATCACTGTCACTTACAAAACACTAAACGCATAACTGCAGCGTTCGCAGAGTCAGGCCTGATCCCTGCGATCGCTAACAGTTTTTTTGGTAGCGTTTTGGTGAACTGGCAAGCACCAGCCCCAGGTAGCGTCAGGTTAGCGCCAGTACCGCTAACACCCACGCACGCACCATACACCTCCCTTAGTGGTATAGTATCTGATCGGATCAATATCTGATCCGATCATATCTATACTAGCGTCCCCAGCAGTTTAGGGTTCCCACAAACGCAGTGTTAGCGGGATCAGCCCAGATACCTGCTGGCACCTGCGTTTTGCCCCTCCGCCCGGCCCAGCCCAGCCCACCCAAGTGCAGTATCGATCGATCACTGACACTTACAAAACACTACACGCATAACTGCAGCGTTCGCAGAGTCAGGCCTGATCCCTGCGATCGCTAACAGTTTTTTTTGTAGCATTTTGGTGAACTGGCAAGCACCAGCGGCCTAGTACACCCCGGTCGTAGTCAAACCAGCACTGCAGTAACACTTGGTGACGTGGCGAGTCCCATAAGTGCAGTTCAAGCTGGTGAGGTGGCAAGCACAAGTAGTGTCCCGCTGCCACCAAAAAGACAAACACAGGCCCATCGTGCCCATAGTGCCCTTCCTGCTGCATTCGCCAATCCTAATTGGGAACCCACCGCTTCTGCAGCGCCCGTACTTCCCCCATTCACATCCCCAACCAAATGCAGTCGGCTGCATGAGAGGCATTTTCTTTATGTCCTCCCGAGTACCCCTACCCAGCGAACCCCCCCAAAAAAGATGTTGTGTTTGCAGCAAGTGCGGATATAGGCGTGACACCCGCTATTATTGTCCCTCCTGTCCTGACAATCCTGGTCTTTGCATTGGTGAATGTTTTGAACGCTACCATTCACTAGTTGAGTATTAGCGTAGGGTACAGCATTGCACATACTAGGCACACTTTCACAGGGTCTCTCAAGTTGCCATCGCATTTTGAGAGACACGAACCTGGAACCGGTTACAGTTATAAACAATGTTTTATTGTTATTATGTTTTATTATGTTTGCTTTTCAGGTATGCAATTTTTTATACTTTACCGTTTACTGTGCTTTATTGTTAACCATTTTTTTGTCTTCAGGTATGCCATTCACGACTTTGAGTGGTTATACCAGAATGATGCCTGCAGGTTTAGGTATCATCTTGGTATCATTCTTTTCAGCCAGCGGTCGGCTTTCATGTAAAAGCAATCCTAGTGGCTAATTAGCCTCTAGACTGCTTTTACAAGCAGTGGGAGGGAATGACCCCCCCCCAACGTCTTCCGTGTTTTTCTCTGGCTCTCCTGTCTCAACAGGGAACCTGAAAATGCAGCCGGTGATTCAGCCAGCTGACCATAGAGCTGATCAGAGACCAGAGTGGCTCCAAACATCTCTATGGCCTAAGAAACCGGAAGCTATGAGCATTTTATGACTTAGATTTCGCCGGATGTAAACAGCGCCATTGGGAAATTGGGAAAGCATTTTATCACACCGATCTTGGTGTGGTCAGATGCTTTGAGGGCAGAGGAGAAATCTAGGGTCTAATAGACCCCAATTTTTTCAAAAAAGAGTACCTGTCACTACCTATTGCTATGATAGGGGATATTTACATTCCCTGAGATAACAATAAAAATGATTTAAAAAAAAAATGAAAGGAACAGTTTAAAAATGAGATAAAAAAAAAAAACAAAAAAAAAAAAACACCCCTGTCCGACCTGCTCTCGCGCTAAGGCGAACGTAAGCGTCGGTCTGGCGTCAAATGTAAACAGCAATTGCACCATGCATGTGAGGTATCACCGTGAACGTCAGATCGAGGGCAGTAATTTTAGCAGTAGACCTCCTCTGTAAATCTAAAGTGGTAACCTGTAAAGGCTTTTAAAGGCTTTTAAAAATGTATTTAGTTTGTCACCACTGCACGTTTGTGCGCAATTTTAAAGCATGTCATGTTTGGTATCCATGTACTCGGCCTAAGATCATCTTTTTTATTTCATCAAACATTTGGGCAATATAGTGTGTTTTAGTGCATTAAAATTTAAAAAAGTGTGTTTTTTCCCCAAAAAATGCGTTTGAAAAATCGCTGCGCAAATACTGTGTGAAAAAAAAAATGAAACACCCACCATTTTAATCTGTAGGGCATTTGCTTTAAAAAAATATATTATGTTTGGGGGTTCAAAGTAATTTTCTTGCAAAAAAATATTATTTTTTTATGTAATCAAAAAGTGTCAGAAAGGGCTTTGTCTTCAAGTGGTTAGAAGAGTGGGTGATGTGTGACATAAGCTTCTAAATGTTGTGCATAAAATGCCAGGACAGTTCAAAACCCCCCCAAATGACCCCATTTTGGAAAGTAGACACCCCAAGCTATTTGCTGAGAGGCATGTCGAGTCCATGGAATATTTTATATTGCGACACAAGTTGCGGGAAAGAGACAATTTTTTTTTTTTTTTAATTTTTTGCGCAAAGTTGTCACTAAATGATATATTGCTCAAACATGCCATGGGAATATGTCAAATTACACCCCAAAATACATTCTGTTGCTTCTCCTGAGTATGGGGATACCACATGTGTGAGACTTTTTGGGAGCCTAGCCGCGTACGGGACCCCGAAAACCAAGCACCGCCTTCAGGCTTTCTAAGGGCGTAAATTTTTGATTTCACTCTTCACTGCCTATCACAGTTTCGGAGGCCATGGAATGCCCAGGTGGCAAAACCCCCCCCCAAATGACCCCATTTTGGAAAGTAGACACCCCAAGCTATTTGATGAGAGGTATAGTGAGTATTTTGCAGACCTCACTTTTTGTCACAAAGTTTTGAAAATTGAAAAAAGAAAAAAAAATTTTTTTTCTCATCTTTCTTTATTTTCAAAAACAAATAAGAGCTGCAAAATACTCACCATGCCTCTCAGCAAATAGCTTGGGGTGTCTACTTTCCAAAATGGGGTCATTTGGGGGGGTTTGTGCCACCTGGGCATTCCATGGCCTCCGAAACTGTGATAGGCAGTGAAGAGTGAAATCAAAAATTTACACCCTTAGAAATCCTGAAGGCGGTGATTGGTTTTCGGGGCCCCGTACGCGGCTAGGCTCCCAAAAAGTCCCACACATGTGGTATCCCTGTACTCAGGAGAAGTAGCTAAATGTATTTTGGGGTGCAATTCCACATATGCCCATGGCCTGTGTGAGCAATATATCATTTAGTTAAAACTTTGTGCAAAAAAAAAGAAAAAAATTTGTCACTTTCCCGCAACTTGTGTCAAAATATAAAACATTCCATGGACTCACCATGCCTCTCAGCAAATAGCTTGGGGTGTCTGCTTTCCAAAATGGGGGTCATTTGGGGGGGTTTGTGCCACCTGTGCATTCCATGGCCTTCAAAACTGTGATAGGTAGTGAGGAGTAAAATCAAAAATGTACGCCCTTAGAAATCCTGAAGGCAGTGATTGGTTTTCGGGGCCCCGTACGCGGCTAGGCTCCCAAAAAGTCCCACACATGTGGTATCCCCATACTCTGGAGAAGCAGCTAAATGTATTTTGGGGTGCAATTCCACATATGCCAATGGCCTGTGTGAACAATATATCATTTAGTGACAACTTTTTGTAATTTTTTTTTTTTTTGTCATTATTCAATCACTTGGGACAAAAAAAATGAATATTCAATGGGCTCAACATGCCTCTCAGCAATTTCCTTGGGGTGTCTACTTTCCAAAATGGGGTAATTTGTGGGGGTTTTGTACTGCCCTGCCATTTTAGCACCTCAAGAAACGACATAGGCAGTCATAAATTAAAGGCTGTGTAAATTCCAGAAAATGTACCCTAGTTTGTAGGCGCTATAACTTTTGCGCAAACCAATAAATATACACTTATTGACATTTTTTTTACCAAAGACATGTGGCCGAATACATTTTGGCCTAAATGTATGACAATAAAATTGAGTTTATTGGATTTATTTTAGAACAAAAGGTAGAAAATATCATTTTTTTTCAAAATTTTCGGTCTTTTTCCATGTATAGCGCAAAAAATAAAAACGGCAGAAGTGATCAAATACCATCAAAAGAAAGCTCTATTTGTGGGAAGAAAAGGACGCAAATTTCGTTTGGGTACAGCATTGCATGACCGCGCAATTAGCCGTTAAAGCAACGCAGTGCCGAATTGTAAAAAGTGCTCTGGTCAGGAAGGGGGTAAAACCTTCCGGGGCTGAAGTGGTTAAGGCAGGAATGGTGGTTTGCGACAATGGCACCAAACTCCTCTCCGCCCTCTGACAGGGACAGCTGATCCATGTGGCAATGAGTACCTGTGCGACTATGGCACCAGGACAGGGTCAGGGGAGCTTGTTTTTTTCCCCCACGCCAGTGGGCCATGATCAGGGATGCATGCACTGACCTGTCACCATTTGAGGAGGCCACGAGGATGGTGAGCAGTGACAGTGCATGCATCAGTGACACTGTCCCCCTTGTTCACCTGTTGGAGCACACGCTGCATGGAATAATGGACAAGGCACTTAAGGCAGAACAGAGGCAGGAAGAGGAGGACTTCCTTAGGTCTCAAGGCCCCCTTTATCCAGACAGTGTTCCTGCGTGCCCGCCGATCACACAGGAAGAGGACGAGGAGGATTGTGTCAGCATGGAGGTG
The DNA here is from genome assembly GCA_037952925.1 of Lithobates clamitans. Lineage (NCBI taxonomy): Eukaryota > Metazoa > Chordata > Amphibia > Anura > Ranidae > Lithobates > Lithobates clamitans. The sequence goes on along the minus strand of JBBGZY010002882.1, from coordinate 415,736 downwards.
GAGCCTGGCATGCAGCATCAGCAGCAGTCTTTAACCACCTCCCGACCGCCCACTGTATATTGACGTCCTTTTTATAAAGATGGATATCTCGGTAACGGCAGCAGCTGCTGCCACAACCGAGGTATCCATCTTTAGGGCAGCCGGTTCTGTACATGATAATGGTGGTCTCTGCAGTGGGTACGCCGCGAGATCACCGTTATCGGCGACGGGAGAGGTGCCACCCCCCCTCCCGTCGCTCTCCCGCAACCTCCGCCGCTTACCGGAGCCATCGGTAGCGGCGGAGGAGATCGGGACCTGTCACCGCTGATGGCCCCCACCCGTCTCTATGCCATGTGACGGCCGGAGCGACGTCATTACGACGGCTCCGCCCACTTCTCTTAAAGGCACAATTTTTTTTGTGTCATTTTTTTAAACGACTTTTTTTTTTTTTTTTTTTTTGCATTTTAGTCTAAATATGAGATCTGAGGACTTTTTGACCTCAGATCTCATATTTAAGAGGACGTGTCACCTGTCATGACCTGTCATGCTTTTTTCTATTACAAGCCATGTTTACATTCCTTGTAATAGTAATAAAAGTGATCCAAATTTTTTTTTTTAAAAACAGTGAAAAAATAAATAAAATAAAGTAAAATAAATAATTAAAAAAAAAATAAATTTTTAAAGCGCCCTGTCCCGACGAGCTCGCGCGCAGAAGCGAACGCATACGTGAGTAGCGCCCGCATATGAACACGGTGGTCAAACCACACATGTGAGGTATCGCCGTGACCGGTAGAGTGAGAGCAATAATTCTAGCCCTAGACCTCCTCTGTAACGCAAAACATGCAATCTGTAGAATTTTTTAAACGTCGCCTATGGAGATTTTTAAGGGTAAAAGTTTGACGCCATTCCACGAGCAGGCGCAATTTTGAAGCGTGACATGTTGGGTATCGATTTACTTGGCGTAACATTATATTTCACAATATTAAAAAAAATTGGGCTAACTTTACTGTTGTCTTATTTTTTTTTTTCAAAAAAGTGAATTTTTTCCAAAAAAAGTGCGCTTAGAAGACCGCTGCGCAAATACGGTGCAAAAAAAAGTATTGCAATGACCGCTTTTTTATTCTCTAGGGTGTTAGAAAAAAACCTGTTTTAAACTCTTAAACACCTAAAATCCAAAACGAGGCTGGTTTTGAAGTGGTTAAGGAATCATTTACAGTCCCAAGAAACCCATGGACTTGTACGTGGCTGGGACGAGGTGGCTGCTGATCATGTCGTCCTTAGTGACCCAGAGGACTCCGGACCGAATGCCTCAGCAAACCTACGCTGCATGGCCTCCCTGATCCTGCAAAGCCTGCGGAAGGATCCTCGTATACAACTCCTGTTCCTGGACAATGTGTTGCTGAGGCTTCGGTCAGTCATAGAAGGAGCGGTGGAGAGGGTGGCCGTCTGACCGATGCGTTCAGACAATTTTTTAGTCCGCAGCCCCAAGGTATGATCAGTTCCAGCAACCATCACCAGCGTCTGTTGTACATGGTGCAGGAATACCTAGGGGCAAGATCTGACTTGGACACCTTTGCCACCGAAAATCCTCTGGGTTACTGGGTCTTGAGGATGGATCACTGGCCAGAGCTTGCACAGTATGCAATTGAGCTACTGGCCTGTCCTGCATCCAGAGTTCTTTCGGAACGCATATTCAGTGCTGCTGGAGGCTTTGTAACCGATCACAGGGTGCGCCTGTCCACTGACTTGGTCGACCGAATGACCTTCATAAAAATGAATCAGTCTTGGATCACCACCAGGTACCAAGCACCTGATGCTGATGTAACCGAATAATTTTATTTGAAATGTCAGATCCCTTCAAGACTGCCTATGCAGATGCTGAGTGACTATCCTGTTATGCTGAGTGACTATCCTCTTCCTCCTCAATGATCATGCTGATAGCTTGGAAGAATATATTTGGTTCTGGCCGCCGCCACCTGTGGCTAAGGCCCAATTTTTCAGCCCCTGTTTAACAGGGGCGTGTAATTACAACTTTTGGTGCAATATTTTGCAGGAGGGTTCATTGCTGCGCTCAACTAGAGTATCTGTGAGGGGTTGCAGTGTTGTGGCACCAGCACCAGTGCCTAAGGCCCAATTTTTCAGCCCCTGTTTAACAGGGGCCTGTAAGTGCAATTTTTGATGAAATACTTTGCAGCAGGGCTCGTTCCTGCGCTCCAACTAGAGTATCTGTGAGGGGTTGCAGTGTTGTGGCACCAGTGCCTAAGGCCCAGTTTTTCTGAGTGTTGTTGCAACACCACCACCACCACCAAAGGCCCAATTTTTCTGCCCCTGTTCAACAGGTGCATGTAATTACAATTCTTGATCTAATATTTCACAGCAGGGCCCATTCCTGCGCCCACCAAGAGTAACTGTGAGGGCTTACAGTGTTGTGGCAACACCAACATCTAAGGCCCAAATTTCTGCAGAGGGCAGGATCCTACTGTAGTAATCGATATAATTATTTATATTATATCTGCGTATTAATTTGTCTAGTCCCTATCATTAGTTGGTCTAGTAAACTCTGAGCACATGCTATTGTTAATATCACAATAATACCAGGTTAGCTATGAAACCAAACACACGGTGCTGCTAGTAAACAATATCTTATTTTTATTTCCCAAGGAGTTAGGAAACTATCATAAAAGTACTAAAAGAGTATTACAATGTTACATAGCTTACAATCAGAACACACTATACTAACAGCACATCTCTACGACATATAACAACAATGAAATATCAAAGATACTTATCACACATGGTTTCCTCTGCGGGTTCTGGATGTAAAAGGGGTCTGGGCCTCATGGAATATAGGCCCAAGCCCTCGTTCAGAGCAAGGTCCCACGATAGCAAAAGGGATGACCTTACAGCAGGCTTCTCAGTAGCCAAAAAAGAAAGATCAAAAGCCTATGTGTTCCTTTCATTCAAACATACACGCCCACTCGTAGCCACCCCCATTTGCCTTTATCCAATACACATTGCCGAGGAGGTATCCCTCCCAAATGTCTGCCCATTCTCCAGGAAGCATGCTAAATTGTCCAGCAGGGCCAGCGTCTCTTTGAAACTTGTATTCCCACATGTCACAGCAGGTGGGCTTGAGCCAAGGCATTGTTCTTCTGATCACAGAGCTTTGATGTGTTTCATTCCTACCTGGCTGTGTCAAACAGGAAGTGAAATACCAGAAGTAAGATATTAAACCATGTTGCTATCCAACATATGCCACTTTGCGCCTAAAGGGCGCATACCACCCTTCTTCAGACACGGCTCCTATTGAACAGTCCATAACTGTTTCCTCCCCAACATGTGTTTCCAAGCCAGTACCTATAGAACAGTCTTTAACTGTCTTAACGTGTTGTGTTTTCAACATGTGCAGAAACAGCCCCTATGGAACAGTCCATAAATGTCTTAACGCATGTTGCGCCTCTCAACATAGGCCTCAGAACCAGCTCCTGTGGAACAGTCCATAATGGTCCTAACGTGCTGTGTTTCCCAACACGTGCCGCTTTGCTACTGGGTGACACACCAACACCATTCTTCCGTGACAGCTCCCATGTCACCATTCTGTATCTTCTTCTTTCTAACATCTTCATGAAGGGGTATAAAACAGGCAAGGGGTGTCCATACACCCATCATTCACCAGCACACATCCAGAGCAGCATCTTAACCAGCTTTCAGATATAGAGTCTCGAGGAGGGTCTTTTGTCCATATTACTAGCTTAAAATATACCTTTATCACACTATACCATGACATAAATCAACCCATTACCATAATATATATATATATACCTATGACCCATCAGATTTCGGGCATGTCAGCGGTATTGCAGGGCTCTGACTTGGCAGCAAAGTCTCTAACTTGTACGCAGAGACCCTACCGTCACTTCGTTCCCCAGCTTGCATAGATAACTTTGTGACCCTTCTATATAAATATCAAGTTTAACAACACATATGAATCTGTAACAATGACAAAACCCACACAATTCCATCCCTGTGCCTGGGTTTCAAAGACCATGCCCAGAGTATACCATGCACCTCTACCTATGGTTAGGTTCAAAGAACCATCTAGTTCCATGAGTAACGTTACATCGGCATTCTTTAGGACAAGGAAACAAACTTGTCTATGTCCCAAATAATACCCAGGTGCTTCCTTCCCAGCAATGATCCTTCCATCCCGAATACAGAATGAAATATCTTCCCAACATTTTTTTTTTTTGTTCACCATCATGTATTGACCTGGCATACAAAGGACATCATGGTCATGCTTCTGACCAAGAGAAGTATCAACCTGCCTCCATCTTCCAGCTTCTTAGGTCATATGTGGGAAATTAAGATAGGAACCTCAAAGAAAGGGGATTTTTAAGGCAACAATAACAAAAATATTAAAATTTGAATAAATTTATTGATACAAAATTGGTATTAAAAGCAAAAATAATTGAATCACATATACAATTACATAGAAAAAAAGGACAATATGATATGTTACAAATGTGGCAAAGAAATTCCAACGCGTTTCAAAATAGTTAAATTTCTTCTTCAGGGATAAACCTTGCCATCATCTGGAAGGCATAAAGGTAACATAAGTATCTACATATACATTTACAGTATCAAAAAACAATAATATGCAGAAAAAATGCTTACAGTAATCACGATCGACTCAAACGAATTCTCAGTATAGCGCCCCCAAGCATCCCCCCATCCGATTAGTGAAACGTCTTTTATCGTGCAGAAGAGCCCCCAGATATAAAGATCCAAGGAGAGACGCCAAATTCCCCCAGATGAATAAACACCTGGGGGGGAGAGAGGGGTGCGATCTGGAAAATATATATAGATATGTGTAAATTTATATATCCTCTATGTAAGACAAAACCATCAGCGGAGATCAAAACCAACCTTCTATAAAAGATAATTTGAAATATCTTCAGGTATAAGAAGTTTGTTTTCCATGTGTAAACAAGAAGGAAAGTTTTCCTTCCTAAAAAAGAAACAATTATATCAATTAATATAGGAAGATCTCTCCTCCTCCAAATTTTATCCACAGAAAAACATGGATGGAGTGAGTCAATCAAAGAAGACAGGGTAGTAGAAATTAAAGCTTACTGAGTCTGAGGTCCACATGCAGATCCAGGAAGAAAAAAGATCAAATCCAGATTGCAGCACCAACCTACGGACAGTCCGTTCTCCTCAAAGGGTAGCAGAGAGATGACGCTGGCGGCTCAGGGGCTCCCGGCTTTCTCCTTAAGAGTCAGTGCGCATGTGACGTTTTACGGACGCGGGGCTGTGACGTCATTCCGTCAGAACGGAAGCGGCGTCACTTCCCCCGCTGGATTTCTAGAGAGAGACAGGCCGATCCTCCACTCCGCCCCTCCCGGAAGTTATCAATGACCGGAAGGGTGCTGTGGACGAGACATGCATTGCAGACACTAAAGGGAAAGGAAAACTAGCGTGTCCGGAAGTGGAGGCATGTTGTTGCTCACACTCCGCTCATCACTAGATCTCCAAAAATTAGAGATACATATGAAGACAGGGGCGGGACAATACTGCTGCACAAAAAGTCTGCAGCAGATTCCAGGGAGTGCAGGAAACATCCTCGATCAGATCCATATGTGTATGGGAGCATGACAAAAGCAGCCCCCCAACCCATTATGGATCGGGCGAAAATGTATTGTACCATCGGTACCCTGGTCCCTGATCTCAAGAAATGCCCTGGTCTCAAAAAAATATAAAAAATTGTTATATAAATAAAATAAAAATTATACATGAAAAATTGTAATGATGAAAAATAATATGAGTATGAATACTGCATAGGGGTCAATCACTGAAAAATATTAGGTGTAACTGGACAAGTGGAAAAGAAAAAATATACCACATGTCCAGTATTAGGGCAGAGACTCATTTATAGGAGGAAAGAATATATCCTCCATGGGAGAATAACAGCCCCCGACACAGAGAACTCCATTAGAAGCCAAACAGTGGTGCCCACTGGATGGTAATGGAAAGAAAGGGGGCCCTAAGACCGAAGTCAAGGCCCCCCCATTGTGCCGGGTGCACGATATGACCACATTCTCGAAAAGGGAGAGGAGGGGTCGCCATCTAAGAAAAGCCGTCTCATCATGAAAACCGAAGCAAAAACATTTGTAAAAACAAAAAACAGAAATATAAAGGATGATGTCATGGACGAAAGAGGGGAGAGCAGAACAAGAGGCTCTTCCCACCAGTCCATGAGTCATCAATATGAAAAACAGCAATAGACTATTAATAAATCATATATAAATCAGAAAAAAACCCCACATAGACATTTATCATCCCATGTGTTAATCCTTGGGCTACATGAGTGTGGACATGGAAAGATCAGAAATAGGGAACTGGGGAGAGGGGGAAGGGGGGAAGGGGAAAGAGGTTCAGGCCATAGAGCTAGCAAGAGAGGCGGAAAAGCTTAAATTCAGTCTGTTTTGCCAGAGCTGAAACCTTCAAGAAACGGTCTGAAACTTTCTGCTTCGTTTAGGCCTGGCGGGGTAGTGGCATCGAGATGTCTAATCCAACGCATCTCGCGTTGCAGAAGAGTCTTATTCCAGTCACCCCCTCGCAGGGGAACATGGACACGATCAACCACCGTAAAATTAACAGATGGCATCCTGTATCCATGTCCCCTGGCTACATGCCTACCCAGGGGGACATATAGGTTTCCCATTTGCATACTCAGCAAATGTTTGCTGACACGCTGTCTGAATTCTTGTCGGGTTTTGCCGATGTAGAAGGCCCCGCATTGACATTGCACCATATAGACAACCCCTTGGGTCTGGCAATTGGCAAAGTGTTTAAGTTGAAACTGCTCCCCATTGGGTAGCAGGAATGAGGTCCTCTTCTTTATCACACTGCAGAAGGAGCAGTTGCCGCATGGAAAAGTCCCCCATGTATTACAGGGGTCCCTTCTTTTGTTCCCCTTATATTCACTCTGAGTGAGTAGGTCGGCTAGAGAGCCTGCTTTCCGGAAAGTGATTTGAGGTTTTGAAGTTAGCAAACTTCCCAAAATTGGATCATCAGTTAGAATCGGCCAGTATTTTGTGAGAATTTTTCTTATAGTGCTATGCTCGTTAGAGTAGCGTAAGATGATCCTCGTGGTGTCATCAGGTTTGCGGACTTTGGTCCCAAAGATTAAATTGTGTCTATCCAAAATTTTGACACGGTTAAAGGCTTTTTTCAAAGAAGATTTGGTATATCCCCTTGAAAGTAGTCTTTTACTAAGCTTGTCCGCCTCACTTTGGAAAGTTTCCATCGTGGTACAATTACGCTTCAATCTCAGGAACTGGCTAAAGGGTATTGATTTTTTCAGAGGTTCCGGATGGAAACTGTCAGCGTGCAAAAGAGTATTGCCGGCAGTCTCCTTCCTGAACAGTGTGCTGGCTATTTGCCCATTTTTGTTCTTGTAAATGGTAACATCTAAGAAGTTGATTTGTTGGCGGTCATAGGACATAGTGAAAAATAGATTCATATTGTTTTGATTCATTGCTTTAAGACAATTTTTCAAAGTATCCTCTTGGCCGTTCCATATCAGGAAAATGTCGTCTATGTATCTTTGCCATAAGACAATGTGTTCTGTGAACATGGTTAGCTCATCACTGGTCAAGAAACCTTTTTCCCACTCCCCCAGGTACAGGTTTGCATAAGAGGGGGCACAACAGGTCCCCATAGCAACCCCCTGCACCTGGAGGTAGTGGGAACCTCCAAACAGGAACACATTGTATCGAAGGATGAAATCGAGCATTTCCAGAATGAATTGATTAAATTTCCATTCAGTGGTAGCCCTTTGGCCTAGAACACGACCCACCACAGCTACCCCCAAGTCATGTGGTATACTGTTATAAAGTGACTCAACGTCTATAGTCACTAAGAACGATGATTCTGGAATTGTGAGGTCATCTAAAATCTGTAATAAATGGATGGTATCCTTGGTATAGGATGCCAATTCCAGAACATGGGGTCTGAGATGTTGGTCAATGACCTGACTGATGCTTTCTGATATGCTACCATTGCCCGATATAATTGGGCGACCCGGAGGATTGTGTAAGTCTTTATGCACTTTGGGAAGTGCATACATAGTGGGAATGCGAGGATGTTTAGTGCGTATGAATTCTAATAACTCGCCCGTGATTGCTCCTAGTGAAAAAGCCTCATCCACTAGTCGATCGAACTCTTGATTGAATCCATCGACCAGGGATGCTGAGATCCTTCGATAGCATTTGCGATTATTAAGGATCTTTAAACACATCTCCTCGTATTTGATGTTATCCATTAATACGATGTTGCCACCCTTATCAGATCCCTTGATTGTTATATCTAGATTGTTTTTCAAAGAATGTAAAGCACCTTGTTGCTCATGGGTCAAATTTCTAATGGATTTGTCTTTGTTTAATAATTCAATTTCTTTAGACGTTTGTTTAACAAATAAGGCCAGGGCCGGATTCTGGCTGAGTGCTGGGAATCTATGCGATTTCCTTTTGAAACGTTTATGTTGTTTTGGAACATCAGTTTTTTCCTCTTCACTGTCATCACTTTCCCAGGCGTCCAGCCAATTTGATTCAGTTCCCTCATTTTCCTGTAACAGTAGATTTAGGTCTCGGAGGGCCCTAAAATCCGCTGCTTTAAGATTTGGTGCAATTGTTTCTTCCCCTTTCTTGGTTTTAGTATACATACTTTTGAAAAGTAGTTTTCTTGCAAACATGAAAATATCCTTCACCACCTCAAAGTTATCAAGGCTTCTACTGGGACAGAAAGAAAGTCCCAAAGAGAGAACCTCCTCCTCGGCCTCAGTCAAAATGTGTGATGATAAATTGATAATGTTTAGCCTCTCCTCTACACACTCGGAGTCGGTGCCGAATCCTGCTCCTTGTGTGTGGCTAGGGCCTGTGTTAAGGTCATCTTGTCTAAAAAAGTATCCAACTGAGTTTGATTTTTTGGAATAGCTCCTAAATCTTTGGTGGTTTTAATTGCTTTGCTTTTCCCGGAGCTAGGTGTTTTGCTGTTTTCCATGGGTCTTGATGCAATTTCACCCTTACTTCCCCGTGAGGTGTGTGGGGTATCTATATTCTTTTTCTTATGAATTTGTTGTAATTCACCCTCCATGTCTTGAGTTTTAGCAAAGGGACCTTTTCTCTTCCTCACAAAATGATCTGTGAGGGAAGAAGCTGAGGAAGAAGCATTGGAGTTAGTATCTGAGCTGTAATCACTTTTTTCCTTTTTGTTTTTAGAGGATTTTTTGGTGGTTTTATTTCTGAAATCTTTGTTATAGTGCCATCTATAAGCCCTATTTTCCCTAAATGCGTTTTTATCTCTCCAGAATTTTTTATCTTTTTTCTGGAGGATACCTTTACTGAAGGTTTTAAGATGTTCCCTCAGTTTTTCTTCGAGGGTTAAATAGTCTTCATGTGTTTTCAGGGGAGTTAGACGGGCATAGAGAGCATCAATTTCAGTGTCAAGATTATTTAATTGTGATCTATATTCATCCTGCAATAACATCATAAGATTCCTAGAGCAATCATTCAGTTTGGATTCCCAGTTTTTCTTTAAATTATCAGATATATGATCCACCATAGGGAAGATTTGGATCCTTAAACCTATTGGATTGATGTTTTCCTGAATATACCGTTCAAGGGATTGTATGTGCCAATGTAGGGCACATTTCTTTTCCAAGGCTTTAGTAAGACTGTGGAAAAGTGAAATCAGATCAGTTTTAACTTGTTCTTTGAGTTGGTAGTTACTTTGGATGGTGGCCATGAGGTCCTCCCAATTCTCACCCAAAAGATCACCCATCCTGAATAGCCACGCAGAGAAACAGTGAAGATAAATAATATGTGATATTTGGTCAAAACAACAACTTAGAGACCAAAAAGTGAAAGACCAGAAACCGGAAGTGACTCCCTTAACTAAGGGCCATCCCCAGAATTTCACAAAAAATAATAATATATACGAAGGTCTAAGTGTGGGGTTCACAACTAAGAGAGAGTCTGAGAGTTGAGGATGTGGGTGTATTATCCACCCCAAGAATGTAAAATGGTGTAGACTCCTCAAAAATAGTTATGAAAAGGTTGCCATCATCCCTATACAGCATAAGATAGGAACCTCAAAGAAAGGGGATTTTTAAGGCAACAATAACAAAAATATTAAAATTTGAATAAATTTATTGATACAAAATTGGTATTAAAAGCAAAAATAATTGAATCACATATACAATTACATAGAAAAAAAGGACAATATGATATGTTACAAATGTGGCAAAGAAATTCCAACGCGTTTCAAAATAGTTAAATTTCTTCTTCAGGGATAAACCTTGCCATCATCTGGAAGGCATAAAGGTAACATAAGTATCTACATATACATTTACAGTATCAAAAAACAATAATATGCAGAAAAAATGCTTACAGTAATCACGATCGACTCAAACGAATTCTCAGTATAGCGCCCCCAAGCATCCCCCCATCCGATCCTGTCTTCTTTGATTGACTCACTCCATCCATGTTTTTCTGTGGATAAAATTTGGAGGAGGAGAGATCTTCCTATATTAATTGATATAATTGTTTCTTTTTTAGGAAGGAAAACTTTCCTTCTTGTTTACACATGGAAAACAAACTTCTTATACCTGAAGATATTTCAAATTATCTTTTATAGAAGGTTGGTTTTGATCTCCGCTGATGGTTTTGTCTTACATAGAGGATATATAAATTCACACATATCTATATATATTTTCCAGATCGCACCCCTCTCTCCCCCCCAGGTGTTTATTCATCTGGGGGAATTTGGCGTCTCTCCTTGGATCTTTATATCTGGGGGCTCTTCTGCACGATAAAAGACGTTTCACTAATCGGATGGGGGGATGCTTGGGGGCGCTATACTGAGAATTCGTTTGAGTCGATCGTGATTACTGTAAGCATTTTTGATACTGTAAATGTATATGTAGATACTTATGTTACCTTTATGCCTTCCAGATGATGGCAAGGTTTATCCCTGAAGAAGAAATTTAACTATTTTGAAACGCGTTGGAATTTCTTTGCCACATTTGTAACATATCATATTGTCCTTTTTTTCTATGTAATTGTATATGTGATTCAATTATTTTTGCTTTTAATACCAATTTTGTATCAATAAATTTATTCAAATTTTAATATTTTTGTTATTGTTGCCTTAAAAATCCCCTTTCTTTGAGGTTCCTATCTTATGCTGTATAGGGATGATGGCAACCTTTTCATAACTATTTTTGAGGAGTCTACACCATTTTACATTCTTGGGGTGGATAATACACCCACATCCTCAACTCTCAGACTCTCTCTTAGTTGTGAACCCCACACTTAGACCTTCGTATATATTATTATTTTTTGTGAAATTCTGGGGATGGCCCTTAGTTAAGGGAGTCACTTCCGGTTTCTGGTCTTTCACTTTTTGGTCTCTAAGTTGTTGTTTTGACCAAATATCACATATTATTTATCTTCACTGTTTCTCTGCGTGGCTATTCAGGATGGGTGATCTTTTGGGTGAGAATTGGGAGGACCTCATGGCCACCATCCAAAGTAACTACCAACTCAAAGAACAAGTTAAAACTGATCTGATTTCACTTTTCCACAGTCTTACTAAAGCCTTGGAAAAGAAATGTGCCCTACATTGGCACATACAATCCCTTGAACGGTATATTCAGGAAAACATCAATCCAATAGGTTTAAGGATCCAAATCTTCCCTATGGTGGATCATATATCTGATAATTTAAAGAAAAACTGGGAATCCAAACTGAATGATTGCTCTAGGAATCTTATGATGTTATTGCAGGATGAATATAGATCACAATTAAATAATCTTGACACTGAAATTGATGCTCTCTATGCCCGTCTAACTCCCCTGAAAACACATGAAGACTATTTAACCCTCGAAGAAAAACTGAGGGAACATCTTAAAACCTTCAGTAAAGGTATCCTCCAGAAAAAAGATAAAAAATTCTGGAGAGATAAAAACGCATTTAGGGAAAATAGGGCTTATAGATGGCACTATAACAAAGATTTCAGAAATAAAACCACCAAAAAATCCTCTAAAAACAAAAAGGAAAAAAGTGATTACAGCTCAGATACTAACTCCAATGCTTCTTCCTCAGCTTCTTCCCTCACAGATCATTTTGTGAGGAAGAGAAAAGGTCCCTTTGCTAAAACTCAAGACATGGAGGGTGAATTACAACAAATTCATAAGAAAAAGAATATAGATACCCCACACACCTCACGGGGAAGTAAGGGTGAAATTGCATCAAGACCCATGGAAAACAGCAAAACACCTAGCTCCGGGAAAAGCAAAGCAATTAAAACCACCAAAGATTTAGGAGCTATTCCAAAAAATCAAACTCAGTTGGATACTTTTTTAGACAAGATGACCTTAACACAGGCCCTAGCCACACACAAGGAGCAGGATTCGGCACCGACTCCGAGTGTGTAGAGGAGAGGCTAAACATTATCAATTTATCATCACACATTTTGACTGAGGCCGAGGAGGAGGTTCTCTCTTTGGGACTTTCTTTCTGTCCCAGTAGAAGCCTTGATAACTTTGAGGTGGTGAAGGATATTTTCATGTTTGCAAGAAAACTACTTTTCAAAAGTATGTATACTAAAACCAAGAAAGGGGAAGAAACAATTGCACCAAATCTTAAAGCAGCGGATTTTAGGGCCCTCCGAGACCTAAATCTACTGTTACAGGAAAATGAGGGAACTGAATCAAATTGGCTGGACGCCTGGGAAAGTGATGACAGTGAAGAGGAAAAAACTGATGTTCCAAAACAACATAAACGTTTCAAAAGGAAATCGCATAGATTCCCAGCACTCAGCCAGAATCCGGCCCTGGCCTTATTTGTTAAACAAACGTCTAAAGAAATTGAATTATTAAACAAAGACAAATCCATTAGAAATTTGACCCATGAGCAACAAGGTGCTTTACATTCTTTGAAAAACAATCTAGATATAACAATCAAGGGATCTGATAAGGGTGGCAACATCGTATTAATGGATAACATCAAATACGAGGAGATGTGTTTAAAGATCCTTAATAATCGCAAATGCTATCGAAGGATCTCAGCATCCCTGGTCGATGGATTCAATCAAGAGTTCGATCGACTAGTGGATGAGGCTTTTTCACTAGGAGCAATCACGGGCGAGTTATTAGAATTCATACGCACTAAACATCCTCGCATTCCCACTATGTATGCACTTCCCAAAGTGCATAAAGACTTACACAATCCTCCGGGTCGCCCAATTATATCGGGCAATGGTAGCATATCAGAAAGCATCAGTCAGGTCATTGACCAACATCTCAGACCCCATGTTCTGGAATTGGCATCCTATACCAAGGATACCATCCATTTATTACAGATTTTAGATGACCTCACAATTCCAGAATCATCGTTCTTAGTGACTATAGACGTTGAGTCACTTTATAACAGTATACCACATGACTTGGGGGTAGCTGTGGTGGGTCGTGTTCTAGGCCAAAGGGCTACCACTGAATGGAAATTTAATCAATTCATTCTGGAAATGCTCGATTTCATCCTTCGACACAATGTGTTCCTGTTTGGAGGTTCCCACTACCTCCAGGTGCAGGGGGTTGCTATGGGGACCTGTTGTGCCCCCTCTTATGCAAACCTGTACCTGGGGGAGTGGGAAAAAGGTTTCTTGACCAGTGATGAGCTAACCATGTTCACAGAACACATTGTCTTATGGCAAAGATACATAGACGACATTTTCCTGATATGGAACGGCCCAGAGGATACTTTGAAAAATTGTCTTAAAGCAATGAATCAAAACAATATGAATCTATTTTTCACTATGTCCTATGACCGCCAACAAATCAACTTCTTAGATGTTACCATTTACAAGAACAAAAATGGGCAAATAGCCAGCACACTGTTCAGGAAGGAGACTGCCGGCAATACTCTTTTGCACGCTGACAGTTTCCATCCGGAACCTCTGAAAAAATCAATACCCTTTAGCCAGTTCCTGAGATTGAAGCGTAATTGTACCACGATGGAAACTTTCCAAAGTGAGGCGGACAAGCTTAGTAAAAGACTACTTTCAAGGGGATATACCAAATCTTCTTTGAAAAAAGCCTTTAACCGTGTCAAAATTTTGGATAGACACAATTTAATCTTTGGGACCAAAGTCCGCAAACCTGATGACACCACGAGGATCATCTTACGCTACTCTAACGAGCATAGCACTATAAGAAAAATTCTCACAAAATACTGGCCGATTCTAACTGATGATCCAATTTTGGGAAGTTTGCTAACTTCAAAACCTCAAATCACTTTCCGGAAAGCAGGCTCTCTAGCCGACCTACTCACTCAGAGTGAATATAAGGGGAACAAAAGAAGGGACCCCTGTAATACATGGGGGACTTTTCCATGCGGCAACTGCTCCTTCTGCAGTGTGATAAAGAAGAGGACCTCATTCCTGCTACCCAATGGGGAGCAGTTTCAACTTAAACACTTTGCCAATTGCCAGACCCAAGGGGTTGTCTATATGGTGCAATGTCAATGCGGGGCCTTCTACATCGGCAAAACCCGACAAGAATTCAGACAGCGTGTCAGCAAACATTTGCTGAGTATGCAAATGGGAAACCTATATGTCCCCCTGGGTAGGCATGTAGCCAGGGGACATGGATACAGGATGCCATCTGTTAATTTTACGGTGGTTGATCGTGTCCATGTTCCCCTGCGAGGGGGTGACTGGAATAAGACTCTTCTGCAACGCGAGATGCGTTGGATTAGACATCTCGATGCCACTACCCCGCCAGGCCTAAACGAAGCAGAAAGTTTCAGACCGTTTCTTGAAGGTTTCAGCTCTGGCAAAACAGACTGAATTTAAGCTTTTCCGCCTCTCTTGCTAGCTCTATGGCCTGAACCTCTTTCCCCTTCCCCCCTTCCCCCTCTCCCCAGTTCCCTATTTCTGATCTTTCCATGTCCACACTCATGTAGCCCAAGGATTAACACATGGGATGATAAATGTCTATGTGGGGTTTTTTTCTGATTTATATATGATTTATTAATAGTCTATTGCTGTTTTTCATATTGATGACTCATGGACTGGTGGGAAGAGCCTCTTGTTCTGCTCTCCCCTCTTTCGTCCATGACATCATCCTTTATATTTCTGTTTTTTGTTTTTACAAATGTTTTTGCTTCGGTTTTCATGATGAGACGGCTTTTCTTAGATGGCGACCCCTCCTCTCCCTTTTCGAGAATGTGGTCATATCGTGCACCCCAATGGGGGGCCCTTGACTTCGGTCTTAGGGCCCCTTTCTTTCCTTTCCATTACCATCCAGTGGGCACCACTGTTTGGCTTCTAATGGAGTTCTCTGTGTCGGGGGCTGTTATTCTCCCATGGAGGATATATTCTTTCCTCCTATAAATGAGTCTCTGCCCTAATACTGGACATGTGGTATATTTTTTCTTTTCCACTTGTCCAGTTACACCTAATATTTTTCAGTGATTGACCCCTATGCAGTATTCATACTCATATTATTTTTCATCATTACAATTTTTCATGTATAATTTTTATTTTATTTATATAACAATTTTTTATATTTTTTTGAGACCAGGGCATTTCTTGAGATCAGGGACCAGGGTACCGATGGTACAATACATTTTCGCCCGATCCATAATGGGTTGGGGGGCTGCTTTTGTCATGCTCCCATACACATATGGATCTGATCGAGGATGTTTCCTGCACTCCCTGGAATCTGCTGCAGACTTTTTGTGCAGCAGTATTGTCCCGCCCCTGTCTTCATATGTATCTCTAATTTTTGGAGATCTAGTGATGAGCGGAGTGTGAGCAACAACATGCCTCCACTTCCGGACACGCTAGTTTTCCTTTCCCTTTAGTGTCTGCAATGCATGTCTCGTCCACAGCACCCTTCCGGTCATTGATAACTTCCGGGAGGGGCGGAGTGGAGGATCGGCCTGTCTCTCTCTAGAAATCCAGCGGGGGAAGTGACGCCGCTTCCGTTCTGACGGAATGACGTCACAGCCCCGCGTCCGTAAAACGTCACATGCGCACTGACTCTTAAGGAGAAAGCCGGGAGCCCCTGAGCCGCCAGCGTCATTTCTCTGCTACCCTTTGAGGAGAACGGACTGTCCGTAGGTTGGTGCTGCAATCTGGATTTGATCTTTTTTCTTCCTGGATCTGCATGTGGACCTCAGACTCAGTAAGCTTTAATTTCTACTACCCTGTCTTCTTTGATTGACTCACTCCATCCATGTTTTTCTGTGGATAAAATTTGGAGGAGGAGAGATCTTCCTATATTAATTGATATAATTGTTTCTTTTTTAGGAAGGAAAACTTTCCTTCTTGTTTACACATGGAAAACAAACTTCTTATACCTGAAGATATTTCAAATTATCTTTTATAGAAGGTTGGTTTTGATCTCCGCTGATGGTTTTGTCTTACATAGAGGATATATAAATTTACACATATCTATATATATTTTCCAGATCGCACCCCTCTCTCCCCCCCAGGTGTTTATTCATCTGGGGGAATTTGGCGTCTCTCCTTGGATCTTTATATCTGGGGGCTCTTCTGCACGATAAAAGACGTTTCACTAATCGGATGGGGGGATGCTTGGGGGCGCTATACTGAGAATTCGTTTGAGTCGATCGTGATTACTGTAAGCATTTTTTCTGCATATTATTGTTTTTTGATACTGTAAATGTATATGTAGATACTTATGTTACCTTTATGCCTTCCAGATGATGGCAAGGTTTATCCCTGAAGAAGAAATTTAACTATTTTGAAACGCGTTGGAATTTCTTTGCCACATTTGTAACATATCATATTGTCCTTTTTTTCTATGTAATTGTATATGTGATTCAATTATTTTTGCTTTTAATACCAATTTTGTATCAATAAATTTATTCAAATTTTAATATTTTTGTTATTGTTGCCTTAAAAATCCCCTTTCTTTGAGGTTCCTATCTTATGTTGTATAGGGATGATGGCAACCTTTTCATAACTATTTTTGAGGAGTCTACACCATTTTATATGTGGGAAATTAGCCTCAAACGCAAGAAGATAGAATCCCCAGTCAGTAAGCCCATTAATGCCACCAAATATACAGACCGAGTCTGCACTTCTCTACTTGAGATCATACAGCATAACACCTTTCACAATCCAAACTGGTATGGCCCATCGAGGCATTCGACCACCACTTTGGATCAGTGTAAGCGACGTGTTTGGCAAAGTCTTACTGAGCGGTGATGCTAACTCATAAGGCCTCTGTCCCTCATATGGAGACTGTACAATCAGCTCAATGCTGGTTGACACTTCCACCTGCCACTTCGTGCACGCAAGAGCCAATGACAGATTCCCGTCCTATACCATCACATTCTCTACCAACCTCTCAACATGGTTGACAAAATCTTGAGCCACTTTAACCTGGGTATATATGTGACTTTGTTGAATGTTATTAAGGATGCCACCAATCTCTGAGTAACAAAGCCCCGCTTATTCTCTGAAGCTATGGCTGCGAGTTTGTTCCTCAGGAGGCCGATGTCCACCCCATTAACAACACCCATCCCAGCTCCTATTCCCCCAATATAGTGCTGAATACATCCCTCCTCTTTCGGGTTACTCCTCAGACATACGCGCTCTGCATGAACCTCATTCCATGTCCGCACATCTCTGGGAGCAAGTCACCGGTACAATGATCGCACTTGATTCAGTGTATACTCAGCACATATAGGGTAATAGGTTTTTATCAACCACTGTGAGATGTTGCAGCTCCATGTGGTGAAGGCATGTACCCTGGTAGCCAGTGTTTTGTTCCCTGTATCTAACAGAGCATGCTCCTGTGTGTATTCACTGGCCTTCCCTGTGGCGGGTTTCAACCTCTCAGGTGAGACATCAGCCAGGCGTATCTCCCCATACAAGGAAATTTTCACCCCATTGATGTGTCACCTGGCCAACCTCTAGTCTGGCCAATCGACACCTTATTATGTATAAGCGCCAGTCACCTGGGCACCTGCACCATATTACTTCCGTTATGTCAATACATGTCATACATTAAAAACCTTTCCTTCTTTCAATTCCTCCCTTCAACAAAAAACATATATTTCACATTTCATGTTCTGACGGATTGGATGTTTATATTCCTTCCCCAACCTCCAACCCATTGCACATGTATTAATAGCATGTTTGCATTCTTCAGGAGAGACTCCGGCAAAAATGTTTCACAAGTCTCGTTGATGGGCAAAGTCCTTCAGATCCAGCATTAGCCCTAAATTGTCCATAAGCAAAAACAAGTATTAAACTGAATCTTTTTGTTTGTCCCTTCTTTCCTGTTTATCAGAACAAATTTGCAGTGTGGTACGGCACAGTCAAACTGCCAACCAGATGAACATCTGCCATCCATGTTCCAGAGACCCCTCCAATCTCGCTCCACCAGGACTCTGGAATTGAAACCCAAGAGCAGAATCAAATTCTTATCCATAATATCTGCTTGCTTACTACGTTTACTTATAGTTCCTTCCTTGGAACCCAGGAACTTAGTATTCCTGGTTTCTGCAACCCTGACCAACCTATCAAAACAACCATGACCTCTTTAGGCTGAACCTACTCTAAAATGGATCCCCCTGGTATGATCAAAAAAATTTTTAAAAACCATGAACTTGAACGTTGCTTTCCAAAATTCTAAATTTTAAGCATTAAAAAGACAATGCATTATCTGTACTTTCAGACCTATGCACTAACCCCCCTTTCAGGTGGACAAAACGTACACCTTGTAACTTTTCCCACCTGAATGAACATAAAACAAAGAGAGAAAAAAAACGAATTCTAGAAGCTAGAATGGCCTCCTACCCACAACTCTTGTCTTAAATCAACAAAATGTATTCAGCTGCAGGACATATCCCATGACCATCTATTCAGCTGCTAATTGATGGAATGGCCAATTACCCCCCTTTCAGGTGGACTAAACAATAATTTCTCCACCTGAACAAACAAAAATAAAATGGATAACAAAACAAATACCAAAAATATTATAAAAAATTTAAAAAAACTTAACAAAAAAAATAAAATTCTGGCCATTATTACACAAAAACAACATGACAAGACAACCACCATAAGACAATGACAAACACTCAACTTTTAACTAAAGACATCCATGGATTTTCCTCCTGAGAAGAGTAAGCGCTCATTTCCATCTGAAAGACAATTAGTTAATGGGAAAAACAAAAAAACAAAACATCTGCACTTCATCACAACATTTGTAACTTCACTTGTAACACTTGAAACCCTTAATGCCTAAATATTGTTTATCTTATTTTTTCATTGTTTGCAAACAATTACTAATTAATGAGCTCATGGTACCATTTGATAATCGATTATGCCTTTACCATAACCTAACCCCTGTTTTGCTAAATGTGCCCACTGTTGTTCTCTCTTTGAAGAACCTGCAAACAAACACAGACATTAGTATCCAAACCAGTTTTATCTTCTTCCAAGGTCTCTGAAAAAGGAACACAAAGACAGTGATTACACACAATTATCATGACAATTGATTTTTTGAGTCCCCCAAGCCTTTTCCCATTAATTGCAATGTAGGGGAACATTTGCTATGTATAAGGTTTAGATGTGAGGGTCGTATATAAATAAAATATGGCAAGGAGCATCCATGCAGCTCACTAAGTGCTGCTAACATTGTTTTCCCCAGTGTTACATTTGAATAACCATGCAGCTACCTCCATTTTGACTCTATGTAACTGTTGTCCATATTGGCGATCTTCAGTCTGTAGTCTCCGCATTTGGGGCTTTAAAGGGAAATGGGTTTGCTTACTATGGCCTCCATGCTTTGGGTTGCTACCCCATCGGGCAGAATACACTTCATACTGCCTTGGGGTCTTTTTGGGGTACTGCGACCTTCTTTTGATATCATTATTCGCTGCGCAACAATACTTAGCGATGTGACCCCCCCCTTTTACACAAAAAACATTTGAGGGCTGGTCTCTCTGTATAGGCCCTTCTTTGAGCATACAGCAGTGGAAACTCACACTGCTGGACATTATTACTATGATTACTATGCTTGGAATAAGCAAAATTTACACTTTCATCGTCTGAGGAGTCATCAGAAGTTTCAACTCCTGAATCACTTTCAAGCACAGTTATCGCACTTTTATTTACATCTCCACCATTGATTTCTGTCATAGCAACATCACTTGCAGCAATAAGAGCGTCTGGTTTTTCTGCATGCTTGACTCCTATCTTTGCTGAGCACTGTGCATGTGCGGAGGGTACCTCCACCATTGCACATTCGGCTATTGCATGTTTGGAGGATAACTCCATTATGGCTGCCTGTGCACCCTGTAATTCTGGAGTTTCCTGCTCCATGCTAGCAATGTTAAGGTCTTTACAAAATCTATGTCCATGCCTATTCCATTTAGAACGTCTGAACTCTCTCTGCCTTCCTGTACCTCTGCTTATTACGGATACACCTGCCTTTGACCCATATTCCCTACCACTGGACTCTTGACAGAAGTCTCGCAGGATATTGACAAAATTTTGGTAGGATCTAGCATTCCTCAGAGCCATTCTAATGGGATAGCTTACATAACACTTATTGGCCATTGAGTATATGAAACTTGTATCATCCTCCAATAAGTCAGGACAGTTGAACACTTTCGTATACAATGCAAGATACTCACTGCAGAACAAAATTGGGTCATCTCCTCTCCTAAATCTCATTAGTTGTAAATCACTCATACCATTATCACGACTGTCCACGATACGCTGCAACTCTTTCCTCCGCACCTCTGCATCTGCTAAGTTATCATTAACCTGTGCAAATAACTGGCCTGCCAAAGGTCCTGGTAGCCATGCTCTCAGAAGAGAACATGCATCCTCATTACTCAAATGAAATTTAAGGACTAGAGCCTCAAATTTATTGGACAGACTCACTGGTGATTCCAGGGCATTAAATTCACCCAGAATCTGGCACAAAGTAAGTCTCTCTTGGATTGTAATCAAACTGTTATCCTGCTTCGAAGCTATGCGTGCAATAGCAGAATGTGTTTCATCACAGCCCTTCTCCTCATTGACTGTGCAGATATTGGCCAATTGGCACGTTCCTTTGTGCTCATTGAGCGATACTGTACATTGCTCTTTAGTAAGAAGCTGGGAGTGTGCATTTGCTAACTTTCTTTCTAAAGACATAACCAACTCTTCCATCTCTGACAACTTTACTCGCAATGACTCTAAAAGTTTGCTCTTCATATCACAGTCCATGCTGCACCTCTGCAGCTGTTCTTGTAGCTCACTGTTTCTTTCTGACAAATTGCGTGCTGTAGTCCGCAATTCATCCATCTCACTACTGGAGTCTGTTGCGATCTTTATAAGGTTTTCACTGATTTTCTCTATGTCCTCCCCGAGACGTCTCCTCTCTGCTTCCCACTTCCCCTCCATTTGCTCAGATATAAATTTAATTCTGAGCAACACTGCAATTTCATTTGCCAACCTTTCTTTTTTAACTTTCTTTTTTAGCTGTTTACCCAATAATCTGCTATTATGTTGGTAAAACTGTGACAATAGAACCTTACACTGGCTTTTAAGAGGTTCATCTGCACATGAATGATAATTGGCAGAAGCGTACTTTTTAACATATGTATACACCAGTTCCATTTCACAACCATACAATCCACACAATCCACAATTCTATTTGTACCAGCGTTCCAACACTGCACTGAGTAATAAACCAAACTCACTTATCGTTAGCTCTTACAACTCACGAAAAAAAACTGAATCGCTCTTCTAGCCTTCAATATCCTTCATTCATTACCACTTTTACCTGATATCCTTCAAAACCATTAAACTTTTACATATCCATAGAAAAGACCCACCACACTTATTGTGGCATTATCGGCTGCCTTGTATATAAGCACTTCTGTCCTGTAGGTTCTATGTGGCTTTTAGGATTACCACATGCTTACTGGGGAATATCCATTGATATGCTAATTAGCCTACCCCCCACTGAAACTCGTTTTACCTGCTTTTACCAGAGTTGCTTACCATGCAAAGATAAACAAAAAAAAAAACTGCTACAAAGCCATTTAAACCTAACAGTGACTTGTAGTTCTACAGCCTACCAGACGCAAGGCACATTCTAAGACACAAGGCATACTGTCAATCAATTTCTTCCCATTAGGTTGCAGGCCACATTGATCTCCTATTGGAACAAAGCTATTTCACTCTCACGTGGGTAAAAAAAAAAAAAAAAATGTTAAAAATTAAAAATTTCAAATAACAATCTATATTTCTCCCACTTTTTCCTCAAAGATGTATGGTAATTCCTGTCAATCTCTAACCAAGGGTGATCAGCCCTTTTACTCGCCAGCACCTTTGGCTGGTTACAGGCCTAAAGCATTTTAATGATATAAACGTTTAACATATACTTTCAGAATTCGCAAGCCAGCGCCAATCTTGTACAGGGACTCGAGACAAAAATACATTAGGTTTTTGTGGATTCTGTGTAAAAATAAAACTCATCGGGGGTGCCAATTGTAGTAATTGATATAATTATTAATATTATATCTGCGTATTAATTTGTCTAGTCCCTATCATTAGTTGGTCTAGTAAACTCTGAGCACATGCTATTGTTAATATCACAATAATACCAGGTTAGCTATGAAACCAAACACACGGTGCTGCTAGTAAACAATATCTTATTTTTATTTCCCAAGGAGTTAGGAAACTATCATAAAAGTACTAAAAGAGTATTACAATGTTACATAGCTTACAATCAGAACACACTATACTAACAGCACATCTCTACGACATATAACAACAATGAAATATCAAAGATACTTATCACACATGGTTTCCTCTGCGGGTTCTGGATGTAAAAGGGGTCTGGGCCTCATGGAATATAGGCCCAAGCCCTCGGTCAGAGCAAGGTCCCACGATAGCAAAAGGGATGACCTTACAGCAGGCTTCTCAGTAGCCAAAAAAGAAAGATCAAAAGCCTATGTGTTCCTTTCATTCAAACATACACGCCCACTCGTAGCCACCCCCATTTGCCTTTATCCAATACACATTGCCGAGGAGGTATCCCTCCCAAATGTCTGCCCATTCTCCAGGAAGCATGCTAAATTGTCCAGCAGGGCCAGCGTCTCTTTGAAACTTGTATTCCCACATGTCACAGCAGGTGGGCTTGAGCCAAGGCATTGTTCTTCTGATCACAGAGCTTTGATGTGTTTCATTCCTACCTGGCTGTGTCAAACAGGAAGTGAAATACCAGAAGTAAGATATTAAACCATGTTGCTATCCAACACCTACTTTCAAACATTAAACTTACAAACGACTCCTACTTGCAAACAGAAGGAGACAACAGGGAGTGAGATGAAATGTACCCCTAGGAAGGGAAATTCTCTCCTGTAAGAGTTAATATGGGAAAAATGTGTCTCCTCTCCACTGATGCTTTATCACCAATCCTTGTTTCACTAAAAACCCCAAAGTTTCAAAAAACATTTGTCATTGGGACAGAAAGTGCGGTAAAATCTTCTGAAGAGGTGCACAGACAGCAAAACAAATGTTACAGGGGTGATAACCCTTCCCTATGTTTTCCAAAAAGCGTAAAAATAGATTTTTTTGCTGGAGCTACACTTTAAAAATGTACCAGTTCCAAATTACAAACAGATTCTACTTAACAACAAACCTACAGTCCCTGTCTTGTTTGCACCGCCTGTATACTGCTGTTCAGAGTATATAGGGCCTGGGGGCCCCCCGCCTTTCCTTTTTTTCACCCCCCAGGTACGATATTTAAAGGAATATTTCACTTTTTTTTCACTTTAAGCATCATTAAAATCACTGCTCCCGAAAAAACTGCAGTTTTTAAAACTTTTTTTTGCATTGATACATGTCCCCTGGGGCAGGACCCGGGTCCCCAAACCCTTTTTAGGACAATACCATGCAAATTAGCCTTGAAAATTAGCACTTTTGATTTAGAACTTTCGAGTCCCATAGACTTCAATGGGGTTCTAAAGTTCGCGCAAATTTTCGGGCCGTTCGCAGGTTCTGGTGCAAACTGAACCGGGGGGTGTTCGGCTCATCCCTACTGAAGAAGAAAATCAGCATACACGGTTTCCGATGTAGACCAATCAGGCAGGGGTCTGTCACAATGTATAACATCAATGGGTATCCACCAAGGGAACAGTGACCAAAGATCAAGAACGGATCCTCCCAGTATTATATATTTGGTAAAAGGAAAAACAATTTGGCCACATAGTGTGATTTACATTATTTACATAAAAGGCATTTTATTGAAATAAGACATCATCACCCCAGATGATGTCTTATTGAGGAACGGGCTCTGCAGATGCCACTGCGATATTTGATTTTACTTATATGCCTTTTAATGCCTTCTCAAATGTGAGTGACCATTTTACTTATTTCGATAAAATACCACAAGCTTTGTTGACTCATCACCAGTAGGGATGAGCTTCGAGTTCGAGTCGAACCCATGTTCGACTCGAACATTGGCTGTTCGCAAGTTCGCCGAACAGCGAACAATTTGGGGTGTTCACGGCAAATTCGAATGCCGCGGAACACCCTTTAAAAGTCTATGGGAGAAATCAAAAGTGCTAATTTTAAAGGCTTATATGCAAGTTATTGTCATAAAAAAGGTATTTGGGGACCTGGGTCCTTCCCCAGGGGACATGAATCAATGCAAAAAAAAGTTCTAAAAACGGCCGTTTTTTCAGGATCAGTGATTTTAATAATGCTTAAAGTCAAACAATAAAAGTGTAATATCCCTTTAAATTTCGTAGCTGGGGGGTGTCTATAGTATGCCTGTAAAGGGGCGTATGTTTCCCGTGTTTAGAACAGTCTGACAGCAAAATGACATTTCAAAGGAAAAAAGTCATTTAAAACTACTCGCGGCTATTGCATTGCCGGTCCGACAATACACATAAAAGTTAATTGATAAAAACAGCATGGGAATTCCCCACCCCGAACTAAAATTTAAAAAAAAAATGACGTGGGGTCCCCCTAAATTCCATTTAGGTCTGGTATGGATTTTAAGGGGAACCCCGCGCCAAAATTGAAAAAAAAAACGGCGTGGGGTCCCCAAAAATCCATACCAGACCCTTATCCGAGCACGCAACCTGGCAGGCCGCAGGAAAAGAGGGGGGGATGAGAGAGCGCCCCCCTCCTGAACCATACCAGGCCACATGCCCTCAACATTGGGAGGGTGCTTTGGGGTAGCCCCCCAAAACACCTTGTCCCCATGTTGATGAGGACAAGGGCCTCATCCCCAAAACCCTGGCCGGTGGTTGTGGGGGTCTGCGGGCGGGGGGCTTATCGGAATCTGAAAGCCCCCTTTAACAAGGGGACCCCCAGATCCCGCCCCCCGTGTGAAATGGTAAGGGCCTACCATTTCACTAAAAAAGTGTCAAAAATGTTAAAAATGACAAGAGACAGTTTTTGACAATTCCTTTATTTAAATGCTTCTTCTTTCTTCTATCTTCCTTCATCTTCTTCTTCTGGTTCTTCTGGCTCTTCTGGTTCTTCCTCCGGTGTTCTCGTCCAGCATCTCCTCCGCGGCGTCTTCTATCTTCTTCTCCTCGGGTCGCTCCGCACCCATGGCATGGTGGGAGGCTCCCGCTATGTGACGCGTCTCCTCTTCTGACGGTTCTTAAATAACGGGGGGCGAGGCCACCCGGTGACCCCGCCCCCCTCTGACGCACAGGACATGACGGGACTTCCCTGTGGCATTCCCTGTGACGTCACAGGGAAGTCCCGTCAAGGAGACGCGTCAAACAGCGGGAGCCTCCCTCCATGCCAGCATGGATGCGGAGCGGCCCGGAGAAGAAGATGAAGAAGAGAAGAAGATGAAGAAGAGAAGAAGATGAAGAGAAGAGCGGGAGCCTCCCCCCATGCCATGGGTGCAGAGCGGCCCGAGGAGAAGAAGATAAAAGACGCCACGGAGGAGATGCTGGACGAGAACACCGGAGGAAGAACCAGAAGAGCCAGAAGAAGAAGATGAAGGAAGATAGAAGAAAGAAGAAGCATTTAAATAAAGGAATTGTCAAAAACTGTCTCTTGTCATTTTTAAAATTTTTGACACTTTTTTAGTGAAATGGTCCTTACCATTTTACACAGGGGGGGCGGGATCTGGGGGTCCCCTTGTTAAAGGGGGCTTCCAGATTCCGATAAGCCCCCCGCCCGCAGATCCCCACAACCACCGGCCAGGGTTGTGGGGATGAGGCCACAGTGGAGGGGGGGCAAGACACACACGGGGGGAGGTTGCACTCACTTTCATGAAGTGAGTGTGGGCATCAATCCATGAGCGCCGAGCTCGTATGCCTCCAGGGGTATCACCAATCTGGAATCTGTCCTAGTGCCTGGAAACTGGAATTTGTCCCCGTGCCTCTCTCCTCAGTGTTCGTCAGGTAGAGTAGTGATGTACAGTGTGAGGGGGAAAGAGACGCACATAGCGTGATCCCATATAAAAGGTATATTTATTTGATAAAACAAGTCCAATCAACTTACATTTAAAACAATGCTGCAGTGTGTAGTAACTACGAGCGCCGAGCTCATCTCCTGTTGTTTGTCTGTGGCAGCGTCCCGTGCTCCAATCCTAATGCATATCATCACGTCACGTGACTTCTTCAGAGGAGTGCAACCTCCCCCCATGTGTGTCTTGCCCCCCCTCCACTGTGGTCGTCGCAGAGTTATTTTACATGCTGTATATTTTTTATTTTTTATATTTTGCTTGGCATGTTCATCATTGTCACTACCTTATACACAGAACGTCTACACCTGCGGGTCATTTGCAACACAGGCTGTACACCTTACAGCTGTAAGGTAAGCGGCTTGCAAACACGGAGGTGTCCTCACTGAAGATCCCCCCTCCCTTCACGATTGGAATTGTTTTGTGTTTCTCATCACGAGTTTTTGTTTTTGGACTGGATGATAGAACTAATATTCATGTTTGTCCTAGGGATTTGTCACTTGTAGTCCACCAGGATTTGGCACGTTTTTGCTAATGGGGCACTAGCCCACATGTATTTTTCTTGCATTATATATTTTTTTGCATTGTGTCATTATTTATCCTATTTGTATTAGTATATGCATTTTTGCTTTGCTATATTCAAGCAGTCACTGTTTCACAATTACCTTTATATATTAGGCTTTGTCTGTCTGTAACATTATAGTCATGTTGATCAGCTACGTTGCACTGCACTGCATCCTCACCATGTTCTTTTAGCATGTAGGATCCATTCATGCATTGGCCTGTTTCTTTTTTAGTTCACTTTGCCACTTTAGTCATCTTTTTAGCTCCCCCCTTCCCCCCTCCATCACAGCGCAACTACCATCTTCCCCGAACTTTTATGTGTATTGTCGGACCGGCAATGCAATAGCCGCGAGTAGTTTTAAATGACTTTTTTTCTTTGAAATGTCATTTTGCTGTCAGACTGTTCTAAACACGGGAAACATGCGCCCCTTTACAGGCATACTATAGACACCCCCCAGCTACGAAATTTAAAGGGATATTACACTTTTATTGTTTGACTTTAAGCATTATTAAAATCACTGCTCCTGAAAAAAACTTTTTAAAAACTTTTTTTTGCATTGATCCATGTCCCCTGGGGCAGGACCCAGGTCCCCAAACACTTTTTATGACAATAACTTGCATATAAGCCTTTAAAATTAGCACTTTTGATTATTCATGTTCGTGTCCTATAGACTTTAACGGTGTTTGCGTGTTCTAACGAACTTTTTTCCTGTTCACATGTTCTGGTGCGAACCGAACAGGGGGGTGTTCAGCTCATCCCTAATCACCAGGCGTATGCCTAGTTGGGTTCAACTTGTCTGTTAAGCCTCTTTCCTTTTGGTGGTGGATTATCAACAGACAACTAGTTCACAGATTTATCTCGCAAGTCATTTTATATACTGGAGTAACTTCATGGACTTTCATTCTAATATGTATATGCACTGTTGGTTTATGTAAACATCATCATCATAAGAGTAATATTGTATGTATTTTATCATGGTTTATGCACATCAGTAATGGTTTGTTACTAGTTTGATCCCGTCAGGGGAATCTCACTTTCACCTTCACTTTTAGCGCTGCACTTTACCACTTTCCCATTTGTTCACATATTCACAGATTTCTGTTGTGCTGGCAGCTATTATTTATCACTTTAAGGCAACGTATTTTTGTTTCTTTTCTTTTTTCCATGTGCTTGTGGGGATGGGCAGCCTCCAAACTATATGGGAAGAACCAGCTATTACCAGCTGCCCCTATAGGGGTGGCCCTACAATTATATAGGGTTTATATGCAGCAAACAGTTTGTGCAGCACTTTACCATATAAAGGGTGACACCATGATAAATAAAGAGAGTGAATATCCCAAGTGAGAATACAGACCAGTATTACCAACTGCCAATATATTTACTGACAGCCAGTAAAAAACAGGCACTTTTCTCCTGCCAGTAAATGCCAGTGAAAGGAAGTGGTTGCCAGTTAAAAATATGGCTGTGACACTCAGCTTGGAACTGCGCATGCTACAGTGTGTTTGGACTGCGCTGGTCTGGATAGGGTGGTGCCTGAGCGTGTCTTGTGATGTCATGGTGCAAGGGAGTGGAGCGGTCGGACCCTCATTTGGGGGTCTGCGGGATGGGACCAAGGCAAGCAAGGAGACGGACTATCAGTGCTGTTTGGACTGGAGTGGACTGAAGGGACCACCTGGTGTGAGAGAGACTGTCACTGTGACTCAGGAGGGGTCTTGTCGGTGATCTGTGTTACTGTCAGTGTCACTGCGAGAGTCAGTTTCATGTGTGTGAGCTGTCTATTCTAAATTCTTGCCCTCCTGAGTTCTGTCCCTGAGCTACTTACTTATTATATAGAAAATAAAATAAATATTTTTTGCATTAATATCTTCCTTAAATCACATTGTTTATTGCATATTGTACTTGTTTGTAGCCTAAATACTGACATTTGCACTTACATTTTGTACTTTTGG
Source organism: Lithobates clamitans (assembly GCA_037952925.1). Classification (NCBI taxonomy): domain Eukaryota; kingdom Metazoa; phylum Chordata; class Amphibia; order Anura; family Ranidae; genus Lithobates; species Lithobates clamitans. Next base: position 386,701 of record JBBGZY010002882.1, on the reverse strand, counting down.
AAATGCCAGTAAAAACGTGGCTGTGCCAATAAATTTTGGGTGTCGTGTCAGTAAATTTCAATCTGGTAGGTTGGCAACACTGATACAGACAGCAAAGAAAAAAAAAATCTGGCAGGACTTCTAATCCTTCCACACTCCACCCACAACAAACACAATAAAAGTTTTGGGTTTTAGAACACTTTAAGAAGTAATTATCTGTGCTTTTTGCCAACATCATTTTGCAGGAACGAACAAAGAGAGCAGTTTTGGATCTTTTTGGGAAGATGATCCTGAACAAAGTGAACCAAGCACAGCTTTCCAAGCAGGTACTGGAGTCACACACAATGGGTTGGATTTACTAAGAATCAGTAATGTGTAAGATGTAGCAAATTGTTCTGCAGAGGATTGCCCAAAAGCGCTCCTATAACTATACCGCTAATGCCCGCAGTGCCCCAGTGTGAAAGGGGTCTTAATGCTAATGGTTTAAACAAAGTGTTTTTTACTATACAGTAAACTTTGGTTTATCCTTCCCCAACAGTCCCAGTTTTTCATGCAGCCCTATGTGAAAAATAATTGCCCATCCCTGGTTTAAGGGAAAGACTGATTCGTTTAATGTGCTTTCAGTATCATGTTATATACAGTTCTACAGTTTAGTGCTATATATACAGTACTCAGTGCTATATACATTATAGTACTATATTAAGTGTTGTATATGTGATACTGATACTTTGCAGTGAATTTCAGTTTGTGGGGCTAGGGAGAGTGGATTGTAGCAGCCACCTGAATTTACTACATTTCAATACAGACCCTACAGTCATTTTGAGGATTACTTTTTTCCTGTGTCAGCTGCAGGTTCTGTTGCTGTGTCACTGCTATTTCCCAGCTTGTTTTTTATTATTATTATTATTATTTTAGGATGTAATATTATTTTCTTAATGTAGCGGTACCCCCATGAGGGCTGCTGATTGACTCTCTACCCCACTGGCTACCCCGACTCTGCAGATCCTCTCTTACCTCTGACACCTCGGGTTCCATGCTGTAATAAGATGTTTATAAACCCAATTCACCAAAAGAAAATTATAGATGAAATAGTGGCGCTAATCCCCAGGTGGGGAGATGCCAGACACTCTTATCCAGCCAGTGAGCTGAATACAGACGTGACTAGAGAGAAAGTGAAAAAACATATATTGCTAAATATCCCAAAAAGTAAAAATTAATATTAAATAAAATAAAAAATTCAATATGAGCCAATATAAATTATAACACTCAGTGAAAGTGATATACAAATATATAAATCCAAGAAAAAATATATATAATGAAAATTGAGCACAGTAAATATCTATAAAGTCCAGAAATAAATCAATCGTGAAAAATAATCATGAAAATATTTGAAGAAAGTCCGAAAAAAGAGTGAGGGTGACTCCAAAACTGCTCAGCTGTGTTTTCAAACATCCACCACACCTCTGTGACGTGAATCCACTCCCTGCTGAAATTCAAACTCACCAGCTGTTAAGGCCTCTCACTCTCGTGTTTGGCCTGACAGAGCCTCTAACCCACTTACATGGGGGTTAACATGCGAGCATACACCTCCACTGCTCCATAGGAACACCGCTTTTCTCAGGTTGGTAGTATGACATAAAAATAAAAGAAGCTCCAATAGTGTAATCTCGTTTAAAAGATTTAATCACATATAAAACAACTTGTAATGAACTCACATTTAAAATAAAAATAACAGGCAAGTCACTTCACGGCAAATGGAGAACTCCCACAGCACAGCAAGCAATAGCAGCCGAAATAACAACAGGCAGGCCACGGCGGACCCAGGAGGTGTGTGTGCTCACGTTCGTCTCACCCGTCCGCAGCACTCGTCCCTTCACTGGAGCTCTGCTCTGTCCCCCTTCACTCCCTCCTCTAGCACTCGTGTGAGATCGGGGCGTAGCTACACGGCGATCTCACATGATCTCGCATGGTAACCCCCATGTAAGTGGGTTAGAGGCTCTGTCAGGCCAAACACGAGAGTGAGAGGCCTTAACAGCTGGTGAGTTTGAATTTCAGCAGGGAGTGGATTAACGTCACAGAGGTGTGGTGGATGTTTGAAAACACAGCTGAGCAGTTTTGGAGTCACCCTCACTCTTTTTTTGGACTTTCTTCAAATATTTTCACGATTATTTTTCACGATTGATTGGTTTCTGGACTTTATAGATATTTACTGTGCTCAATATTCATTATATATATTTTTTCTTGGATTTATGTGTGTGAGATCGGGGCATAGCTACACGGCGATCTATAATTTTCTTTTGGTGAATTCGGTTTATATATATTTTATTGTTAAGTGGCAGCTTTGGTAGGGTTTTGACATTTATTAACATAGCGCGGAGGTGGTAATACAGGTCAGGGTGGCGTAATTTGCACCTGGTTATCTCCAGTTTCCAATGTAATAAGATGTTAACAAAGAAAAGCGCACACACTGTCACTGAACCACTTAGAAAGTTTTACTGTAATGAGTATTAACCACTTAAGGACCGCCTCACGCCGATGTACGTCGGCAAGGTGGCACGGGCAGGCAGAATCACGTACATGAACGTGATCTGCCTCCCGCGGGCGGGGGGTCCGATCGGACCCTCCCCCAGTGCCCGAGGCGGTCCGCTTTTGTCCAGCGGCGATCGGAGGTGAGGGGGAGACCATCCATTCGTGGCCCCCCCTCGCGATCGCCGCCGGCCAATCAGATCATTCCTCTGCTGCTGTATGCTAAACAGCAGCAAAAGAAATGATGTCATCTCTCCTCGGCTCGGTGTTTTCCGTTCCGGCGCCAAGGAGAGAAGACTGCAATGTGAGTGAAAACACTACACACACACAGTAGAACATGCCAGGCACACTTTACACCCCCGATCCCCCCCGATCACCCCCTAATAACCCCCCCCTGTAAGGTACCTGGTAGTTGAGCCTGACTGGTAGAAGGAGACCTCTCTTAAGCGCTGGTTCAGGAGCCACTGGAGTGGGGACAGTGGTCTCTTGAGCACAGTGGGTAGGAGGGCCTGATGCGGTTCCAGCAGAAGCAGATGATGGTCTGGAAGGATGCCCCTCAGGGATGGCTGAGCTGCGGATGCAGGTATGCGGATGCAGGCCGGTAGACAGGCAGGTAGCTGAGAAGGCAGCGGCAGGGTGCTTGACAGGCAGGCTGGAAGCAGCGTCCCAGGACACAGGCAGAAGCAAGTCAGACAGTCCGTTTCAGCAGGAGATCAGCCAGGAATGGCAAAGGGGTGATCCAAGAGTAGTCAGGCAGGCAGAGATTCGGCAACAGATAATCAGATAAACAAGGTCAGGCAAGCCGGGTCGGATTGGAGACTGGAGAATAGTCAGACGTAGCCGGGTCACAGGTAAGTACAAATCAAACGGGAAACAGGAACGCAGGTACAGAGCTGCAGACAAACAGCATCTGACAGAAGCACCTGTCATCCTTTTAAAGGCGCCTTGGCGCCAAACAGCGCTAGCGCGAACGGGCGCGCGCACGGGCGCACGCGCGAACGCGCGCACGGGCACACGCGGGAGCGCTCCGGCGCCCCCTGGTGGGGAATTGAGCAGAATTGTCCTGGAAGAGCTTCTTGTGCACCTGTGTGCACGCATATTTGCCAGACGGCCACTGATATGCCCCTGACATTGCCCCCTCCCAACGGGCAGCCTCCGGATGCCCAGAATACCCTTCTTTTCAGGATGAGCAGAGAAGTAAGCATGGATTAAACGTCTGGCATGGATATTACAGTCAGGTTCCCATGAATTATTTTCAGGCCCATACCCCTTCCACTTAATCAAAAACTGTACTTGCCCAGCTCTCTTCCTGCAATCAAGGATGGCCTCCACTTCATATTCCTCATTGCCGTCCACCAGAACCGGTTCAGGGACCCTGGTGCCCCTGTCAGGAAAAGGGTCATCTACAGCAGGTTTCAAGAGTGACACGTGAAACACAGGGTGAATCTTGAGTGAATCAGGTAAACACAATTCATAGGACACCTCATTAATCTTTCTTTTCACAGGGAAGGGCCCAATGAACTTAGGAGCAAGCTTCTTAGTGGGACAGGTTAATCTAATATTATCAGTAGACAGCCATACCTTGTCACCAAGCTGAAGGTTTAGGTCTCCTCTTCTTTTCTGATCAAAGAACCTCTTGTTGTCCGCTTGTGCCTTGGATATTGCTTCCCGTAAGATCTGGTTATTATGACTAAGGAACTGCACTGTGTCCTGGACCGCTGGAACTGGGGATTCTGAAAGAAAATCTGGTAAAAAAGATGCATGAAAACCATAGTTGGAAAAGAAAGGGGATTGACCGGTAGCAGAGTGGCTGGCATTGTTGTAAGCGAATTCCGCTAGGGGCAGCAGAGATACCCAATCATCTTGTACAAAAGATGTAAAACACCTTATGTACTGCTCTAGTGTCTGATTTGTCCTTTCAGTTTGCCCATTTGTTTGGGGATGGTATGCTGAGGACAGGGCTAGTTCAATTTTCAGGATCTCACAAAGTGCTCTCCAAAAACGTGATGTAAACTGCACCCCTCTGTCGGACACTATATTTGCAGGGATTCCATGTAACCTGACAATCTCCTTGATGAATACACGGGCCGTCTCCACAGCAGAGGGTGTTCCCTTTAGGGCCACAAAGTGGGCCATTTTGGATAGTCGGTCGACCACCACAAGGATCGCCGAACATCCTTCCGAGCAAGGCAGTTCTACTATAAAGTCCATCGCTATCATCCTCCAGGGCCTATCTGGTATAGGTAATGGTCTCAGTAAACCCCAAGCTCTGTTCCTGGGAGTTTTATTCTGGATGCAGACAGAACATGAGTTGACGTATGTTTTGCAGAATTCCTTTAGGTTAGGCCACCAGAAGGTGCGCTGCACCAGCTCAAGGGTCTTACGTACCCCAAAATGTCCTGCAAGTGGGTGGTCATGCAGAAGTGTCAGCACCTTGACTCGGGCACTCTCTGGTACAAAAATTTGACTTCCTCTCCACAAAAGTCCATCACGAGGTGTTAAAGAGGATCCCTGAAGGCTTGAAGGTTCTGGAGATGCTTCTCTGATCATGGACAGAAGATCTGTTTGAAGAAGGAGAAAGCTATTTGCCGGCAAGATAGTGTCAGGTACCGAAAAGTCCTTAGGGTTATCGAACATGCGCGACAGCGCGTCCGGTTTTACATTCTTGGATCCGGGCCGATAGGTAATATGGAAACAGAATCGTGTGAAAAATAGAGCCCAACGGGCCTGTCTGGGTTTTAACCTCTTGGCGGATCTTAAGTACTCGAGATTTTTGTGGTCTGTATAAATCAGTACTGGGTGAACTGCGCCTTCTAGCAAGTACCTCCATTCCTCCAAAGCTGTCTTGATAGCGAGTAGCTCTCGATCCCCCACATCATAGTTCCGCTCTGCAGGTGAAAGTTTCCTGGAAAAGAACCCTACGGGGTGCATCAAGTCCTTGTTGCCTTGTCGTTGGGAAATAACAGCACCCACGGCTACTTCGGATGCATCAACCTCCAGGATAAAAGGTAAGGATGGATCCGGATGGCTGAGGATCGGAGCTGATGTAAAACGTTTCTTTAATTCCTCAAAGGCCCTCTGGGCTTCTGGGTTCCAATGGAAATGGGAGTTCTGCTTAGTCAGCTGCGTGATGGGGGATATAATAGCAGAAAACCCCCTAATGAACTTCCTATAGAAGTTTGCGAACCCAATGAAGCGTTGTACACCTTTTTTGTCCATGGGAGCAGGCCACTCTAACACAGCAGATACCTTCTGAGGGTCCATTTTGATGCCGGTTGGAGAGATTACCAATCCCAAAAACTGGATCTCCTGCTGTTCGAATTCGCACTTCTCCGCCTTAGCATACAGTCTGTGCAAACGGAGTCGGATCAAGACTTTACGGACATGTTCCCTGTGCTGCTCAAGTGAACTGGAGAAGATTAGAATGTCATCCAGATAGACAATTAAAAAGATGTCCAGAAAATCTCTAAACACGTCATTGACCAGATGCTGGAACGTGGCGGGGGCATTGCATAGACCAAAGGGCATGACGAGGTATTCGTAGTGTCCAAAACGGGTTCTGAAAGCCGTTTTCCACTCGTCCCCGGCCCGAATGCGGACCAGATTGTAGGCCCCTCTCAGATCCAGTTTGGTAAAGATAGTAGCAGATCTCAGCTTCTGGAACAGTTCAGGTATCAGTGGCAGTGGGTAACGGTTCTTGACTGTAATGTTGTTTAACTCCCGATAGTCCACACAGGGGCGAAGAGACTGATCCTTCTTAGAAACAAAAAAAATTCCGGCACCAGCTGGTGAAGTGGAAGGTCGGATGAAGCCCTTTTCAAGATTTTCGTTTAAATAAACCTTAAGTGCCTCTTGCTCTTTTTCAGACAGCGGAAAAATACGCCCGAAAGGAATTTCAGCCCCAGGAAGCAGCTCAATTGGGCAGTCATAGGGACGATGGGGAGGCAAGGTGTCTGCCCCCTTCTTGCTGAACACATCCGCAAATTCCCGATAGACCTCTGGTACATCTTGGGGTAGATCTGGATCAATGTCCATACAAAGTAAGGTAGCGGCAGGATTAGAGGCTTCTGGTAGACAATGTCTTTGGCAGTAGGGTGACTGGAACTTGATCTCGCCCGTGACCCAGTCAACCAGAGGGTTGTGGGCCTGAAGCCAGGGCATGCCCAAGATGATTGGAAATAATGGAGATGAAATAACATCCAGGGTTAGGATCTCTTGATGCTGGGATGAGCAGGTGGCAGGCAGCGGGAAGGTTTCCTGAGAGACTTGTCCAGATTTTATATGGGAACCATCGGCCAAGAAAACTGAGAGTCTATGTGTCTTGTTTTTTAAAGGCAGATTCTGTTGGGTGGCAAAAGCAGAGTCCACAAAGCAACTACATGCCCCGGAGTCAACAATGGCGTTGACCTGGATTGTTCTTCCCTGGAGCTGCAATGAGAGGGGAAGGACAAGTTGAGTTGTATTGGCGGTTAAAGCAGATAAACAGGTTGGAGTAGAAGAAAAGCACTTACGAGTCTTTACTGGACAGCTGTTCACATAGTGGCCCGTCCCACCACAGTAGAGACAGAGGTTTAACTGGCGTCTGCGCGCCCGTTCCTCCGGGGTCAGGGTAGCCCGCATAAGTCCCAGCTGCATCGGTTCAGGAGCCTCGGTTGTTTGGGTGACTGGACTCGGGTAAGCAGAAGGTAGGTATCGGGAGGCAGGAACCGGAACTCTTGGAGTCATCCACATAGGGCGTGTTGGTTGGGAAGAGCGTTCAGACCGGCGCTCACGAAGACGTCGGTCAATCTGGATGGTAATGGCGATGAGTTCCTCCAGGGTATCAGGCATCCCTACTCGAGCAAGCTCATCCTTCAGACCCTCAGACAGCCCCATGCGGAACTGGTGACGCAGGGCTGCGTTGTTCCATTGAGTGTCCGCGCTCCAGCGTCGAAAGTCTGTTACATAGTCCTCGGCCGGCCTACGGACTTGCTGGAGCGCGAACAAAGCTGCCTCAGCGGTGGCAGTCCGTTGAGGATCTTCATAGAGCTGGGCCATGGCTTCAAAGAAGGCGGGCAGGGACTGGACCTGTGCAGCGTTGGTTTCAAGCAGGCGGTGAGCCCAGGTCAAGGGTTCCCCCTGAAGGAGGGATATAACAAATCCCACCTTGGTGGCCTCCAAGGAAAAAGTCCGTGGCTGTAGGGCAAAATAGAGTTGGCAAGTGCTGCGGAAGGCCACAAATTTTGTTCGATCACCAGAAAACTTTTCGGGGGTAGGCACTCTTGGTTCAGGTGGAAGCATTACCACAGAGGGCGGTGCAGCAGCCTGTACTGGAGTGGCTGCAGCAGGGGCCATATTACTGGGCCCACTGAGGTTCAATACTTGATATGCCCCTGACACCCCCCCTGTCACACTGACACCAAGCAGTTTTTTTTTTTTTTCTGATTACTGCATGGTGTCAGTTTGTGACAGTTAGTGTGGTAGGGCAGTTACTGTTAGCCCCCTTTAGGTCCAGGGTACCCCTTAACCCCCCCTAATAAAGTTTTAACCCCTGGATCACCCCCCGTCGCCGGTGTCGCTAAGCGATCATTTTTCTGATCGCTGTATTAGTGTCACTGGTTACGCTAGTTAGGGAGGTAAATATTTAGGTTCGCTGTCAGCGTTTTATAGCGTCAGGGACCCCCATATACTACCCCTTGATTGCCCCCTAGTTAACCCTTTCACCACTGATCACCGTATAACCGTTACGGGTGATGCTGGTTAGTTTGTTTATTTTTTATAGTGTCAGGGCACCCGCCGTTTATTACCGAATAAAGGTTTAGCCCCCTGATCGCCCGGCGGTGATATGCATCGCCCCAGGCAGCGCCAGATTAGCGCCAGTACCGCTAACACCCACGCACGCAGCATACGCCTCCCTTAGTGGTATAGTATCTGTACGGATCAATATCTGATCCGATCAGATCTATACTAGCGTCCCCAGCAGTTTAGGGTTCCCAAAAATGCAGTGTTAGCGGGATCAGCCCAGACACCTGCATTTTGCCCCTCTGCCCAGGCCCAGCCCAGCCCACCCAAGTGCAGTATCGATCGATCGCTGTCACTTACAAAACACTAAACACATAACTGCAGCGTTCGCAGAGTCAGGCCTGATCCCTGCGATCACTAACAGTTTTTTTGGTAGCGTTTTGGTGAACTGGCAAGCACCAGCCCCAGGCAGCGTCAGGTTAGCGCCAGTACCGCTAACACCCACGCACGCAGCATACGCCTCCCTTAGTGGTATAGTATCTGAACGGATCAATATCTGATCCGATCAGACCTATACTAGCGTCCCCAGCAGTTTAGGGTTCCCAAAAACGCAGTGTTAGCGGGATCAGCCCAGATACCTGCTAGCACCTGAGTTTTGCCCCTCCGCCCGGCCCAGCCCAGCCCACCCAAGTGCAGTATCGATCGATCACTGTCACTTACAAAACACTAAACGCATAACTGCAGCATTCGCAGAGTCAGGCCTGATCCCTGTGATCGCTAACAGTTTTTTTGGTAGCGTTTTGGTGAACTGGCAAGCACCAGCGGCCTAGTACACCCCAGTCGTAATCAAACCAGCACTGCAGTAACACTTGGTGACGTGGCGAGTCCCATAAGTGCAGTTCAAGCTGGTGAGGTGGCAAGCACAAGTAGTGTCCCGCTGCCACCAAGAAGAAGACAAACAGGCCTGTCGTGCCCATAGTGCCCTTCCTGCTGCACTCGCCAACCTAATAATTGGGAACCCACCACTTCTGCAGCGCCCGTACTTCCCCCATTCACATCCCCAACCAAATGCAGTTGGCTGCATGAGAGGCATTTTCTTTATGTCCTCCCGAGTACCCCTACCCAACGAACCCCCCCAAAAAAGATGTTGTGTCTGCAGCAAGCGCGGATATAGGCGTGACACCCGCTATTATTGTCCCTCCTGTCCTGACAATCCTGGTCTTTGCATTGGTGAATGTTTTGAATGCTACCATTCACTAGTTGAGTATTAGCATAGGGTACAGCATTGCACATCCTAGGCACACTTTCACAGGGTCTCCCAAGATGCCATCGCATTTTGAGATACCCGAACCTGGAACCGGTTACAGTTATAAAAGTTAGTTACAAAAAAAAGTGTAAAAAAAAAAAAAATATATAAAATAAAAAAAAATAGTTGTCGTTTTATTGTTCTCTCTCTCTCTATTCTCTCTATTCTCTCTCTATTGTTCTTCTCTTTTTTACTGTATTTTATTGTGCAATGTTTTATTGTTATTATGTTTTATCATGTTTGTTTTTCAGGTATGCAATTTTTTATACTTTACCGTTTACTGTGTTTTATTGTTAACCATTTTTTTGTCTTCAGGTACGCCATTCACGACTTTGAGTGGTTATACCAGAATGATGCCTGCAGGTTTAGGTATCATCTTGATATCATTCTTTTCAGCCAGCGGTCGGCTTTCATGTAAAAGCAATTCTAGCGGCTAATTAGCCTCTAGACTGCTTTTACAAGCAGTGGGAGGGAATGCCCCCCTCACCGTCTTCCGTGTTTTTCTCTGGCTCTCCGGTCTCAACAGGGAACCTGAGAATGCAGCCGGTGATTCAGCCAGCTGACCATAGAGCTGATCAGAGACCAGAGTGGCTCCAAACATCTCCTAAACATGGCCTAAGAAACCGGAAGCTACGAGCATTTCATGACTTAGATTTCGCCGGATGTAAACAGCGCCATTAGGAAATTGGGAAAGCATTTTATCACACTGATCTTGGTGTGGTCAGATGCTTTGAGGGCAGAGGAGAGATCTAGGGTCTAATAGACCCAAATTTACTCAAAAAAGATTACCTGTCACTACCTATTGCTATCATAGGGGATATTTACATTCCCTGAGATAACAATAAAAATGATTAAAAAAAAGAAAGGAACAGTTTAAAAATAAGATAAAAAAGCAAAAAAATAATAAAGAAAAAAAAAAAAAAAAAGAACCCCTGTTCCCCCCTGCTCTCGCGCAAAGGCGAACGCAAGCGTCGGTCTGGCGTCAAATGTAAACAGCAATTGCACCATGCATGTGAGGTGTCACCGCGAATGTCAGATCGAGGGCAGTAATTTTAGCAGTAGACCTCCTCTGTAAATCTAAAGTGGTAACCTGTAAAGGCTTTTAAAGGCTTTTAAAAATGTATTTAGTTTGTCGCCACTGCATGTTTGTGCGCAATTTTAAAGCATGTCATGTTTGATATCCATGTACTCTGCCTAAGATCATCTTTTTTATTTCATCAAACATTTGGGCAATATAGTGTGTTTTAGTGCATTAAAATTTAAAAAAGTGTGTTTTTTCCCCAAAAAATGCATTTGAAAAATTGCTGCGCAAATACTGTATGAAAAAAAAAAAATGAAACACCCACCATTTTAATCTGTAGGGCATTTGCTTTAAAAAAATATATAATGTTTGGGGGTTCAAAGTAATTTTCTTGCAAAAAAAAATTATTTTTTCATGTAAACAAAAAGTGTCAGAAAGGGCTTTGTCTTCAAGTGGTTAGAAGAGTGGGTGCTGTGTGACATAAGCTTCTAAATGTTGTGCATAAAATGCCAGGACAGTTCAAACCCCCCCAAATGACCCCATTTTGGAAAGTAGACACCCCAAGCTATTTGCTGAGAGTCATGTCGAGTCCATGGAATATTTTATATTGTGACACAAGTTGCGGGAAAGAGACACATTTTTTTTTTTTTTTGCACAAAGTTGTCACTAAATGATATATTGCTCAAACATGCCATGGGAATATGTGAAATTACACCCCAAAATACATTCTGTTGCTTCTCTTGAGTACGGGGATACCACATGTGTGAGACTTTTTGGGAGCCTAGCCGCGTACGGGACCCCGAAAACCAAGCACCGCCTTCAGGCTTTCTAAGGGCGTAAATTTTTGATTTCACTCTTCACTGCCTATCACAGTTTTGGAGGCCATGGAATGCCCAGGTGGCACAAACCCCCCCCCAAATGACCCCATTTTGGAAAGTAGACACCCCAAGCTATTTGCTGAGAGATATAGTGGGTATTTTGCAGACCTCACTTTTTGTCACAAAGTTTTGAAAATTGAAAAAAGAAAAAAAAATGTTTTTTTTCTTGTCTTTCTTCATTTTCAAAAACAAATGAGAGCTGCAAAATACTCGCCATGCCTCTCAGCAAATAGCTTGGGGTGTCTACTTTCCAAAATGGGGTCATTTGGGGGGGTTTTGTGCCACCTGGGCATTCCATGGCCTCCGAAACTGTGATAGGCAGTGAAGAGTGAAATCAAAAATTTACACCCTTAGAAATCCTGAAGGCGGTGATTGGTTTTCGGGGCCCCGTACACAGCTAGGCTCCCAAAAAGTCCCACACATGTGGTATCCCTGTACTCAAGAGAAGCAGCTGAATGTATTTTGGGGTGCAATTCCACATATGCCCATGGCCTGTGTGAGCAATATATCATTTAGTGATAACTTTGTGCAAAAAAAAAAAAAATTTGTCACTTTCCCGCAACTTGTGTCAAAATATAAAATATTCCATGGACTCAACATGCCTCTCAGCAAATAGCTTGGGGTGTCTACTTTCCAAAATGGGGTCATTTGGGGTTTTTTTGTGCCATCTGGGCATTTTATGGCCTTCAAAACTGTGATAGGTAGTGAGGAGTGAAATCAAAAATTTACGCCCTTAGAAATCCTGAAGGCGGTGATTGGTTTTCGGGGCCCCGTACGCGGCTAGGCTCCCAAAAAGTCCCACACATGTGGTATCCCTGTACTCAGGAGAAGCAGCTGAATGTGTTTTGGGGTGCAATTCCACATATGCCCATGGCCTGTGTGAGCAATATATCATTTAGTGACAAATTTTGTAATTTTTTTTTTTTTTTGTCATTATTCAATCACTTGGGACAAAAAAATTAATACTCAATGGGCTCAACATGCCTCTCAGCAATTTCCTTGGGGTGTCTACTTTCCAAAATGGGGTCATTTGGGGGGGTTTTGTACTGCCCTGCCATTTTAGCAACTTAAGAAATGACATAGGCAGTCATAAACTAAAAGCTGTGTAAATTCCAGAAAATGTACCCTAGCTTGTAGACGCTATAACTTTTGCGCAAACCAATAAATATACACTTATTGACATTTTTTTTACCAAAGACATGTGGCCGAATACATTTTGGCCCAAATGTATGACTAAAATTGAGTTTATTGGATTTTTTTTTATAACAAAAAGTAAAAAATATCATTTTTTTTCAAAATTTTCGGTCTTTTTCCATTTATAGCGCAAAAAATAAAAACCGTAGAGGTGATCAACTACCATCAAAAGAAAGCTCTATTTGTGGGAAGAAAAGGACGCAAAGTTCGTTTGGGTACAGCATTGCATGAACGCGCAATTAGCAGTTAAAGCGACGCAGTGCCAAATTGGAAAAAGTCCTCTGGTCTTTAGGCAGCCAAAAGGTCCGGGGCTGAAGTGGTTAAACATAAGTGACAATATGATTAAGCATGAACAATAAAAGACAATTGATAACATTAAATTCAGATAAGAAAGCTGTAAGTTCAATGTTTACTATTAAGAGTATATGCAGACAGGTACACAGTGGGACAAATGTTCAATATTCCAATACTCCCATATTAAACACCTTCCCACTGAAACCTCAATACACACACCACAGTTCCGCTATGGCACATATATCACATTCAACAACACAATGCAATATGCAACCTATACTCAAGGGCTCCCCCTAGGTTGTAATTCAAAGTTCAAACTACAAAATTAGGACCGTGATGCTTTGCAGAAAATGATAACAGTTCCTTGTCTCCTGTTGTCTTCAGCTAGCCTATATTTTAAACTGCAGTATTTGTAATCCAAGGAAAAAGAACAAAGAGAAAGCAAACTGTAGAAGAATTGGTACGTTGATAACTGATTAACTGCAAAAATGGAACACAAAAAAAGATGGCGCCATAACACTGTACCGTTCCTCCAGAGTGCTGATGGCTGAAATGTAGGAAACCTCCAGACGCCCTGGTTCCTCACATCATTCCACTTACTAGGCCAGCCGGACTGTACTCTGGAACACCATGGGGGCAAATCGATCCCACTGCTGCAAGCTTTGCATTGTCTGTATTGTAGTCCAGGGCTGATCCAGCTAACAGAGTCACTTTCTCCTCCAAACTACATCTCCCACAATGCTTTGCAAAGCTGCTTCGCCGGAATGAAAAGAGAGTCTTAATAGTATTAAAAAGGGACACTAGAGGGAGCCAAACTCATTGACAACCATAACAACTGTAATGCCTTATATTAAGACATGATGATCAACACTTCATCTTGCTGAAAAGGAAGAGTGAGTTATTAATAATTTCTTTCTAATTACCCTCTATATCTAACAAATACTGGCACACTTCTGGATTTTTTAAAATCATTTGTACACACTATCAGTAAGCTCATAATCAGTTTTTGAACAGGCCAGGGCAAATGCTGTGTCCCACCTATTGGTGCCAGAGGTTAGAGCAGAGTCGCCCCCTACCCAATTAACAGTGGGGGTTGTAGCTTCAGGAGCTGACCTACGAATGGTATGAATCTGCTCTTCAGAACTCTTTCCCAATGTGTCATATGTGAGTCTCTTGGGAGGGTGCACATCCCGCTTTAACCGCATGGGTGAATAGGTCCCAGCAGGCTGTACTGACTCTTTGACTGTTTCCTTGACTTTGCTCCGAACGCTCAAGTCAATGGAAGGGTCTCTGGTTGCAGTTTCAAGAACTTGTAAAGGCTCCTTAATTTCAGGAATTGGCAATACTTCACTGGAAAAGTCCATCAAATCTCTATTCTTCTGCTCAGAAACAGCTTCTACAACCTTGGTTCTTTCCACAGACTGCCTTGGTTGCATTGTCTGAAACTCTGGCCCAAGGGACCTATGGACCATCTTCTGCGCCTCCATTGACTGTTGAAGTACCACATTGCCTGTGTCGTTTGATCGTTGAGGCCCCGCTCTGACTGCTTCTTTTGGCTGTGGGGGCAAAGCTCTAATAGTTTCCATTTCTCTGATTCTTTCCCGTATTCTTTTCAAAGGGCTGGCTATTGAACTTTCTTCCCCAGGCCAAAACCAGGTAGGCACCGTCACCATATCTTCCTCCTCATCCCTTCTTCTTTTTGATGAGGATGAAGACACCGAATTAGGAACTCGAGAATACACATAATCTTCCCCAAACTCATCATCTTCTTCATCCACCTCCTTGTTCTCTGGTAAAGATACTGAACTAAATTCTGGAATACCCATAAGCTTCTCCAAATTCATCATCTTCTTCATCCATTACTTCAGCTACAGTTGGTACTTCCTTTTGTGAGAGTGTACAAGGTGGAGTTGGCTTTCAAGGAGGTAATTGAGGTGCTTGAGGTACCCTCACTGCATCTGATAGTGGTAACAAGTGATTCCTGTGCCACATCTTCAGTGGTCCCTTCTCCCTATCAGGTCTAATCTGATACACGGGTAAAAAAGGAATTTGTTTACACACAATATATTCACCGATCTGCCAGCTTGTGTTTTCCAGGTACTCCCAGGTTCTTCAATAGGACCCGATCACCTGTTTGTAAATCCTGAATTTTTAGTCTTGAATCAAAATTTCGTTTATTTCGGGATTCCCTAGTAGCAGCATGTTCCACAGATTTCTCATAGGCCTGTCGCAAATTCTTTTGCAGTCTATTCACATATCCCTTTTGTGATGTTAACCGCTTCAATACCGGGCCAATTCTGACACTTTGCTCCTACATGTAAAAATCATCATTTTTTTGCTTGTTGCAACTTTTTATCTCACACAGTATTTGCGCAGGAATTTTTAGAACGCGTTTTTTTGGGGGAAAAAACTGTTTTGTGTTAGAAAAAAAAACAAAATAGTAAAGTTAGCCCAATGTTTTTGCATTTTGTGAAAGATGAAGTTACGCCGAGTAAATAGATACCTAACATGTCACGCTTCAAAATTGCACACGCTCGTGGAATGGCGCCAATGTTCAGTACTTAGAAATCCCCATAGGCGACGCTTGAAATTTTTTTACTGGTTACATGTTTTGAGTTACAGAGGAGGTCTAGGGCCAAAATTATTGCTCTCGCTCCAACGTTCGCGGCGATACCTCACATGTATGGTTTGAACACCGTTTTCATATGTGGGCGGGACTTACGTATGCGTTCGCTTCTGCGTGCGAGCACACGGGGACAGCAGCGCTTTAAAAAAAAATTTTTTTTTTTTATTGTTAATTATATTTTATTTTTTTTATCTTGACACTTTTTTGGAAAAAAAAAAAAATTGATCACTTTTATTCCTATTACAAGGAATGTAAACATCCCTTGTAATAGCAATATGACATGTCAGGTGCTCTTAATAGTGAGATATGGGGTCAATAAGACCCCATATCTCACCACTAGGCTGGGAAGCCTGAAATAAAAAATAAAAATAAAACGATCGCCGCTTCCTAGCCGAAGCGGCACAGTTTTTTTGAATGGAGAGGCCGGGCGTGACGTCATAACATCGCGCCCGGCCTCCGACGATCATCTGGTCCGCCGGAAATCTCTATGATCTACATCCGGCGCCGGCGGATCCACTCTCCGCCTCACCGATTGTAACGGTGAGTCGGAGCAAGCACCGGAGGGCGGCGGGAGGGGGGGGACGTCCCCTCTCGCCTCCCATAGGAACGATCAAGCGGCAGAACGGCCGCTTTGATCGTTCCTATGGTGTAGAGATTCGCCGGCTGAAACCGGCAATATCTGAATGATATCTGTAACTACAGGCATCATTCAGATATACCTGCTCAAAGCCAAGGACATAATATGATGCCCTTGGTATTGAAGTGGTTAAAGGGGTATCATCCAGAGATGTGCCGAAAGCCAGGTCAGCAGGAAGTCTAGCTTCTCTCATGAACATGAGACGGTAAGGGGAGTAACCGGTGGCATCACTCTCTGTGCAGTTATAAGCATGGACTAATGCTGCTATGTGGTTCCCCCAATGTGGCTTCTTATCTGGGGTCAAAGTTCCCAACATGTTTAATAAAGTTTAATTGAATCGTTCTGGTTGAGGGTCACCTTGAGGTTGGTATGGCGTGGTACGAGATTTCTTGATACCCAGCAAAGCACACAACTGATGTACCAGATGACTCTCAAAGTCTCTTCCTTGATTTGAATGAATTCGCACAGGTACTCCATAGTGCACAAAAAACTTCACCACACTTTAGCTCCAGTACTAGCCTTCTGATCCTTAGTAGGGTAAGCCTGTGCATAGCGAGTGAAATGATCAGTCACAACCAGAATACTGTTTCTTCCACCTGTACCGGGTTCCAGGCACAGAAAATAAATGCAAACCAAATCTAAGGGCTCCTGACTTTGCAAGTGGCCCATTGGGGCGGCCCTAACTGGCAGGGTTTTCCGCTGGATGCAAGTTAAACAAGAATGACAGTAACTCTTCACCTCCCCTTCATAAATTGGGCCAATAGAACGTATCTATGATCAATCGAAAAGTTCTTTCTGTTCCCAGGTGGCCATGTTCATCATGTAATGACACTAGGACAGTAGAACGGTGTTTTTCTGGAAGAAACAGCTCCCACCTTTCCTTCTTGTCCCCAGCCGGCCAATGCCTGTACAGCACTCCATCTCTAATCCCATTCTCGATGCATAATTTTTGCTGCCTTTATGTGACTCTTCAGCAACAGTCCAGGATCCTGCTTGTTCTAGGCCTGTAATGCTAACTGACCCAATGGGTCCTGCTCCTGGTCCTTCTTCAAATCTTTCTTGGACAATTGGGGTAAACCCTCTCCTCTTACTTGGGTCAGTCCACAGTAACGTCTTGGTATGTCAGATGGATGAACTCCCAGGTATTCGGCAGCCTCTGCTCCTTTCATCTTCCTGTCCAATCCCAGACACAAGGCCCGCACTCCTTCCGTCACACAGGCCCATTCTTCTGGTTCCTTTTCTTGTCTATGAGGCCTGCGAGGTAAGGTATCCGCATATCGGTTCCCAACTCCAGGCCGGTACTTCAAGCTAAACCGGAATCCTGCCAAAGCTGCTAACCACCTGTGTCCTGTGGCGTCCAGCTTTGCTGTGGTCAACACGTAAGTTAAAGGATTATTATCCGTCTTAACAACGAACTCAGCTCCGTACAAATAGTCTATTAACTTATCCACCACAGTCCACTTGAGGGCCAAAAACTCCAGTTTATGTACAAGGTAGTTCTTTCCTGATGGAATGAGGCTTCTACTCACATAGGCCACTGGCCTCAATCCCCCTTTCTGTGCCTGATACAATACTCCCCTGAGGCCTTCTCTACTGGCATCCACATGTAACTCATAAGGCAAGCTAGGATCAGCGTAGGCCAAAACTAGAGCCTCTGTGAGACTTTTCTTCAATTACCAAAACGCTTTTTCAAAGAAAGAGGTCCATTGACTCTGAACAGACTCTCCTTTCTTGTGAACGCCACTCTTCTTGGGCTTCACCCCTTCGTCTTCCTCTCCCGTGACCACTTGCAATAACTCATTAAGAGGCCTGGCAATCTTGGCAAAGTTTTCCACAAATCTTCGGTAGTAAGAGCAGAAACCCAAGAATGACCTCAACTCAGTTACAGTTCTTGGTCTAGGCCAGGTAGTAACCGCCCCCAACGTCTGAGGATCTGTGGTAACTCCTCCTGCGGAAACCACATGACCCAAGTAGGTAACAGAAGTTCTGTAAAACTATAATTTCTCTAGTGACAGCTTCAGCCCTTCCTCATGAAGGTGAGAGAATACCTTTTCCAGTCGAGCCTCATGCTCTTCTAGGGTCTTCACGAACACAATGATGTCGTCAAGGTACACCAGGACTTCTACAAGGTTCATGTCCCCAACCGTTCTTTCCATCAAACGTTGAAATGTGGCAGGAGCCCCTGACAGGCCCTGAGGCATCCGACTGAACTCGTAGAATCCCAGTGGGCATATGAAAGCCGTCTTCTCTTGGTCTTCTGAGTGCATGGGAATCTGATAATACCCACTCTTCAAGTCTAACACACTAAACCACTTAGCTTCAGTAAGACACTGCAAAGCATCTTTAAAGTGGGGCGTGGTATACTGGTCTGAGATGGTGCGCCGATTCAGGGTTCGATAGTTGATACACATGCGCAATGACCCATTCTTTTTCCTTACTACCACAAAGGGAGATGCATAAGGACTCCGAGATTCCTGAATGACCCCTGACCTTTTCAACTCCGCAAGCTGCTCTCTTAAGTCTTCCAGGTAACTGAGAGGTATCCTCCTGGCCCGTTCTCGGAAGGGTTTGTCTTCCTGAAGGTGAATTCTGTGTTTGGCACTTTTTGCACATCCCAAATCAAAATAGTCTTTAGAAAACAGCTTCTCCCATCTCATCAGCTGGTTCGTCATCCTGTTCTGCCAGACAGGAGAAGAGACTTCTGCACATCGCTGGAACTCCTCCTGTAGTTGTCGGCCATTCTTCAAGTCCTTAACTTCTTCAGGGATTACAGGGGTGGCAGCGCTCACCTGCCCCACCAACATATGGGCTCCCAACTTAATGGGCTGATCAGTCACATTCTTTAACTGGATGGGTACCTTCTTCCCTGTTCTGTGCAAGTCTCGAGTAGGAACCAACTCAGGAACCATTTCCAACCCAGCTGCTCTGGCTTGTTCATCCGTCTCCAACCACAAATGGGCCTGGTTGATCCCAAGTCAGCTTGATGGTGGCCCTCACATAAGCAACCTCCCCCGGCTGTAGTACCCCCTCTTGAGTCTCTAACTTCCACAGCCGCCCCACTCCTTTCAGGGCCTTCTTTTCTCTTGCCACTCGCCGACAAGCTTTCAGTAACTGCGAGTGAATCTTATTGGTGGTGGACCCATCTTCGTTCAGCACTGAGGACAGCAGCCTTCTCACTAGGTCAGTGTTAGTTCCCACCAGTATGGAATTTCGCCCAGCCCCGGGTGGTCTGGGGCACACAACAGCCAAAGTGTCAAAAGCTTCTTCTTTTCCAACAACTGCTGGCCCAAAAGGTATCTGGATAGGAATGTAGCCGTCATATGGGCATCTGGTGGTTGCGATTCCTGATCTCAAGCTCTTCCAATTTGCGGAGGGGAATGTGACTCAGGTGTTTGTCATAAAAGTCCTGGTATAATAGTGTGACCTGCACACCTGTGTCCAATAATGCTTTGATATAAAAAACCCTCAATTTGCACTGTTACAATCGGGGATGGCCCCACTAGCTCTTCCGGAAAGTTTGTAGAAGCACCCCGAGTGCAATTAGAGTTACCATTCTTCCTTTTCTTTGTATTCTGTGAAACTCTAACAGTGACTCTAGGTGGGGTTGCCAAACCACGTTCAATAGGACCAGGCCAGTAATGTATCATAGGGGTGTTCTGGTAGGACCTGGCCTGAGCCCTGGATGGTGTTGCCAGGCCTCTTTGAATTGGGCCAGTCTGACAAATTTTCTTAGGAGTGTCCTGATAGGACCTAACTGTGGTCCTAGGGGGCGGTAAACCATTGACCCTCTGCGCCTGGCTCCCTGACCCCGGTGCCGGGTTACTTGACCATCGGTATGGCCCAGGTGATTGAACCACTCTCCCTTTCTGTGGCCTCATTCTGGCCCCCTTCTTCCTTTGCTTCCTGGAGCTCTGCTTCTCAACAGGATTCTCAGTTGGCTCCCTCACTGAGACCCCCTGGAGTTTTCCACCGGTTGATCTTTCAGTAATGTCTTTAATATCTTCACCAACTCCTCCAGTAGCTCAACATTCACTTCCTTCCATGGGCACTGTGCCCTGAAGTGTCCTGGATCACCGCACTTTTAGCACTTCCGAATACCCGTCCGTTCAATCTGGCGCTTTGCCTGTGCTTCCATTCAGTAACAAAGCTTGCTGTACCTGTTCTTGGTCTTGAGCTCCATTTTCTGGTGGCTTGACAGGAGTAACCTTTGGCGTGGACTGCACTATAGGAATCTTAGTGTGCTTCCCTCACTCAGATTTCTCATCACTCTCTTCCACGCTGCCCTCCACATGTACTGGTTGTGCAGCGATCTTCTCATTCTTCTGAAAGGTCCTTGCTGCGAGTCGAGCCTCTTGGTCCTTCTCATCTAGGACAGCCTCCTCTTCTCTCACCAACCCCATCAACTCTGGTGCCTTTCAAGAGGAATCAAAGCACGATGAGATGGTTTGGCCTAGCTCCTTGTAGAGTCTGGTCCAACCGGATTTTTTCTGCCTCTTTGGGATCGACACCCTTCTTTAGAATGATCTGGTGCAAAATTTGGTCTATGCGGACAATGTATTCCGACAACTTCTCTCCTCTCATCTGGTGGGTATGCTCAAACTTGTACATTAGATCAGATAACTTCTCCACCCTTCCGTAAACAGCATAAGGAGCCTCGATATAATCCCTGGCTTCACAGTCCGGCTTCCCCCTCTTTAAGCTCCTGATGACATCTGCTCCTGGGCTCAACAGGCTGTTGCTAATTCGCCGTCTTTCCACCAGTCTTGGCACATTCCAATCTTCTATGGCTTGCATAGCCTGATCCATCCAACTTACAAATTCTTACTCCCCTTCAGGCCTAGGGATCCGACCTGAGAAGGTCGTCCGATATCTCTCATTGGTGGATGTCTTGTGACCCTGTATCAGACTGTCTACTAGGCGACTCATGTCCAGATAGAATGATGCGGGAGGCATCCTGGTCCCTGGGCTTCACACTGCTGCACTGTTGGTATTTGGATTATCCATAGTCAGATTTCCTGCACTAGGGCTCTCTGGTGGTGTCCCCGGTAATTTCTCTCCTGCCTCCTCTGACAACAGTACTGGAATCACATGGCCATCAAGGCCTTCTGCTAGATTCACCACTCCTTTCTGAATTCTGCTGGAATGTGCTCTTTCCATTCTAGGAGGACATAGGTGAAGTCTTCTTCCAAGTCATGTTACAGGTCCAAGAGGTAGAACCCCTGTTCTGGGACCGCCTTCCTCATCAGCTGCCGTACCTCTCTATCAAACCATTGGTCTCCCGGTAGCTTCAGAACTGTGGTTTTCTCCAATCGGCTCCCATATTCTTGGCTCCATTTGGTGGCCATGGCTGAGTCCATGACCTCTTCTACTCTGGAATCCTCAACTGATCTGCTCGGGCACCCCAGGTGGGAAATCTCGGTGGGACCTCCAAATGTAGCGGTACCCCCATGAGGGCTACTGATTGACTCTATACCCCACTGGCTACCTCGACTCTGCAGATCCTCTCTTACCTCTGACACCTCGGGTTCCATGCTGTAATAAGATGTTAACAAAAAAAAGCACACACACTGTCACTGAACCACTTAGAAAGTTTTACTGTAATGAATATTAAACATAAGTGACATCATGATTAAGCATGAACAATAAAAGACAATTGATAACATTCAATTTAGATAAGAAAGCTGTAAGTTCAATGTTTACCATTAAGAGTATACGCAGACAGGTACACAGTAGGAAAAATGTTCAATACTCCAACAGTCCCATATAAAACACCTTCCCACTGAAACCTCAATACACACACCACAGTTGCGCTGTGACACATATATCACATTCAACAACACAATGCAATATGCAACCTGTATTTAAGGGCTCCCCCTAGGTTGTAATTCAGAGTTAAAACAAAATTAGGACTGTGATGCTTTGCAGAAGATGATAACAGTTCCTTGTCTCCCATTGTCTTCAGCTAGCCTGTATTTTAAACTGCAGTTTTTGTAATCCAAGGAAAAAGAACAAAGAGAAAGCAAACTGTAGAAGAATTGGTACGTTGATAACCTATTAACTGCAAAAATGGAACACTTGTAACACTTCCTCCTTATCTGTGAGTGCAATGCAGTATTGACTTTACAGCACAGGTAATAACAAACCCCAAAGTTCCGCTGTATGTGGCCTATGAATAAGTAGAATCACTTCTGTGGTACTACAAGTCTCACCAGCAGTCTGTAAATAAATTCACTGAGCAGTCAATACACTTCTACTGAAATGGGCAGGTGCCCTCTCACCACAATATACAAGAACATATTTGGGGGGCACACCATACAATGCGTTTAAATTCAAGATGGTGCTGCTATAAGACCTACAAACAGTACAACATTTTTTACAGCGCACACATACAAGAATGACATTTCCTGCAGGGCTAGATAAAAACACCTGAACATGTTCAAAAAATACGGGGGGTTTGGTCACACTATATGGTCATATAGTGCTAAGCCCACTTACTGCGACAAAGTACCCTGAATTAGTGGGTGTTACACTAGTAATAGAATGTAAGATCCTTTGTCTCAACCATGGGAGCTGAACTCCTCTATGTGGGAGAACTGAAGGGGATACATCCTAAACACTGGTGGCCACTAAATAGGAGGTAATGAGGAGGGGGAGGGGTGCTCCAGCCCAAAAGACCTGGTCAGGGCCTATTACAATATACAAGAACATATTTGGGGTGGCACACCATACAATGCGTTTAAATTCAAGATGGTGCTGCTATAAGACCTACAAACAGTACAAAATATTTTACAGCGCACACATACAAGAATGACATTTCCTGCAGGGCTAGTTAAAAACACCTGAACATATTCAAAAAATACGGAGGTTTGGTCACACTATATGGTCATATAGTGCTAAGCCCACTTACTGCGACAAAGTACCCCGAATTAGTGGGTCCTACACTAGTAATAGAATGGAAGATCCTTTGTCTCAACCATGGGAGCTGAACTCCTCTATGTGGGAGAACTGAAGGGGATACATCCTAAACACTGGTGGCCACTAAATAGGAGGTAATGAGGAGGGGGAAGGGTGCTCCAGCCCAAAAGACCTGGTCAGGGCCTATTACAATATACCAGAACATATTTGGGGGGCACCCCATACAATGCGTTTAAAATCAAGATGGTGCTGCTATAAGACCTACAAACAGTACAAAATATTTTACAGCGCACACATACAAGAATGACATTTCCTGCAGGGCTAATTCGGGGTACTTTGTCGCAGTAAGTGGGCTTAGCACTATATGACCATATAGTGTGACCAAACCCCCGTATTTTTTGAATATGTTCAGGTGTTTTTAACTAGCCCTGCAGGAAATGTCATTCTTGTATGTGTGCGCTGTAAAGTATTTTGTACTCTCACCACAATAGTCTCAGGTGCTGTGAAACTCCGTCCAGACCCCTCTCCTGATTTCTCTGTCTATTCAAAAGATGGCGCCATAACGCTGTACCGTTCCTCCAGAGTACTGATGGCTGAAATATAGGAAACCTCCAGAAGCCCTGGTTCCTCAAGCTATTCCGCTTACTAGGCCAGCCGGACTGTACTCTGGAACACCTCGGGGGCCGATCGATCCTGTTCCACGCCGTATAGGCCGCTATCTCCCGATCACACACACAGACCTCCCTGCAGGCAGATATTGAATGGCATCCCAAGAGGCCTAAAGATGGCCACGTTCTTCCTTTTATTCCTGCTCCCAGCATGCAGTGCTGCAAGCTTTGCATTGTCTGTATTATAGTCCAGGGCTAATCCAGCTAACAGAGTCACTTTCTCCTCCAAACTACATCTCCTTTGCAACGCTGCTTCACCGGAATGAAAAGAGAGTCTTAATAGCATTAAAAAGGGACACTAGAGGGAGCCAAACTCATTTACAACCATAACAACTGTAATGCCTAATATTAACAAACTCTTGGCTACATTAGTTAATAGTAAGCAGTTATAGTTTCTTTTTCATAAAGCCAAACCAAAAAAAAAAAAGTTTTTTTTCCATTTCACTTTTTTGTAGTTTTTAGCTCTATTTTATTTTGTTAAACTTTTTTTAGGGATATACTGTGTGTGTGTATATGTAAAAACAGATGTGACCTATCGCAACCTTAGTATAACAATGGCATGCCTCCATCCCTAAATATGCGTGGCAATGAAGAAAGAGATAGAGTTAGGACTTTGCGTGAGGCATGTCATTGGATATGCTGATGTATATGTAAAGTAATGTATCTAACTGTAAATTGATTAATTGTTCCAATTCCAAAGATAGTCCATGATTATAAATAGAAATAATAGATCTATAATAATATAATAATGTAATCATAGATAATTCATTAACAGAGCACAAATAATTTTCCTGACAGGCTCCATGGCAGCCTACATGTGGGTTAATCCCGCCCCCTCATACCTCATTGGACCCCTCTCCCATAAATCTCTGCTACGGGCCAGAGGCCGTGTTCCTTTTTTATCCTCCTCCTAGGACCAAGATGAAGTCTTACCTTTTCATTAAGCTTTTCTCTAATCCAGGCCTGGTGGTGTGCACGGCAATACGTTGGTGGTTAGTGGTGATCCTCTATGAAGTCCAGCATTCCTAGCTATTAGTAAGTGAACATGGGCGATATGATGAAATGCCATGAAGAGCTTACTAACCTGGCCATTGGCAGGCCAGCGGCAATATGGACAAACATCCCAGCTATTAGCGGGAGGCCTTGTAAACTCCCTGGTCGTGCGGTGGGTCGACCGAACAGCTCCCCAGTCCCAGGCTCTGGTTTGGATCATGCCGTGGTGGTGGTGATGTATAAACTTTCTTATCATATATTGGAGCCGTGTGTTGTCTGTCCCCATTTTTCCTTACAGGTTCCGTTTTCGTCTATGGCCATGGCGCCTGGAGCGCTCTGCGTTCCAGCTCGCCACTTCAGGAAGTCATTGGGTCTTTCTGTGCATCATCAGGCCTTGGCTGAAACCGAGGCTTGGTTCATGCGTGCACAGCTCCGATGTTTCGGCGGTGGCCGTGCAGGCATTCGTTCGCCTCCGGGTGGCGACGTTCCCGGCGCAGGCGCGCTGCGGGATGCGGTGACGTCAGCAACGGCGGCTATTTTAAATAGCTGTCAGTTCCTTTCATTCCTGGGTTTATACTACAAGTCTGTATGATGCTTTTTCCCAGGAATCCTTTGGAATACTGCTGGTGAGTCCTTGCAGGCTGATGCTCTGCAGGCTTAGTTGTGCATTGCTGGGGGATATTGCAGGGGTATCATCCATCACGATTGATGTCTTGCAGCCTTGTCTTTTTCCTGCTCTGTTATGGATGTGTCACTGTTCCCTTGTGGCCAACCCTTACGCTGCAGGTATGATTGCTGTCTCCTCTGCCTGTATTGTCTGGGTCAACTATTTAAAAAGTTTTTAACTCTTCCTTTCCCACTCAGCTCTGCTAGGTCAGCACGCAAAGATAAAGACCGTCCTAGGTCTCAACCCTGTCACTCCTCTTTGAGTTCCAGACGTCATAGATCTTCTTCCAGATAAAGGCACCACAGAGAGGAGTCTAAAACCACTTATGGGTGACACTCTCACCGCCACTCCAGCCGAAAAGCCTGCTGGGGATGCCGGGCCCAGGTGCCTGAAGGCAAGTACCCATTTGAAAGCGAAGATGTGAAACATCTCGAATCGGCTCCTCTTATTGACGCAGCCCTAATGAGACTGGTGAGGCACGTCACACTCCCACTGGAGGATATTGTGTCCTTTAGAGATGACCTGGAGAGGAAAAGTGAAACCGACCTCAAGCGGATCTACATTACAGCGGGTATGACCTGCAAACCAGCTCTAGCTCTTGCAGCTCTTTCCAAAGCAATGGAAGTCTGGACGGACGACATAGATGCTTCTATGAGGAGCATCTCGGAAGAAGCGGCCAGGAGCTCACCGGTTTATGAGCTAAGGTTGGTGCCGGCTTTTCTGGGTGAGGCTTCCCTGGACATAATTTGGCTCGGATCATGTTGTTGTCAGTCACGGCCAAGGGTACCTTGTGGCTGCGCCCGAGGCTAGCTGAGCCTGCCTCCAAACAGGCATGGTGCAGGATTCCCTTTGAGGGTTCGTCCCTCTTTGGGAACAAATTGGACAGCGCCATCACCCGTGCCACAGGGGGGAAGTCGGGATTCCTTCCCCAGGATTGCCGTCTCTTAAACCAGAAGAGAACACAGCCCAGGCAAGGTTCAGATCGAGCAAGGGACGCTCGCCGTTATAGGCCTGGTCGTGAGTTCTGGAAGACCTGGAGGAAGAAACAGCCTTCAGGCCAGAAGTTTTCAAAAGGGGCATCTTCCGATGGACGAGAAGCCCCTAAGTCTTTTTGATGTTGCGCCTGCACAGACAGAGCGAGTCGGAGCTCGCTTACTTCATTTTCAACACGTCTGGGCAGCTTCGATCAAGGATCATTGGGTCGTCAAAGCAGTTTCATCAGGCCATGCCTGGACGTTCAGCAACCCACCCATTCTCAGGTTCATACCCACATCCTTGCCCCTCTCGGAAGAGAAAAAGCAAATTCTCCTGTCCTATGCAGAGTCCCTGGTGACTCAGGGCGTTGCAATACCAGTTCCAGCAAACTAAAGGTTTCAAAGGGGTTTACTCGCCCCTCTTCTTCGAAGAAAAACGGCTCCTGGAGGTCAGTTATAGACCTAACCCACTTGAATTATTTTATCAAGAAGGAGAAATTCAAGATGGAGACACTAATCACGATCATTCAAGCAATCCAACCAGGCGATTGGCTCATGTCTATAGACCTGAAGGACGCATACTTCCCTATTCCAGAAATACCTTCGCTTTGCTGTCGATCAAATCGATCTGCAGTTCACCTGTCTCCCCTTCGGGCTTACAACATCACCTTGTGTGTTTTCAAAACTCTTGTTGGCTGTTGTGGCTCTGATCAGGACCAAAGGTATCCGTCTGTATCACTATCTAGACGACCTGCTGTTGTTAAGTCGGGACAGGGAGCAGTTGCAATTCCACAGATCCCAGGTCATCTCCACTCTACTCGAGTTCAGTTGGCTTCTGAATCTGGAAAAGAGCCATCTGGAGCCTACCCAGTCCCTGGTATTCCTCAGGGCACAATTCAACACTATCAAGAGCACCATCTCGTTACCCCTGCAAAAAATCCCAGTGGTCCGGGACAGAGTTCAGCTTGCAATGTCGTCCTCTCATTTTCGAGCTTCTCAATGCCTAAAGATCATCGTCACCATGGTGGCAACAACACCCATGGTAAAGTGGGCACAGTGGAAAATGCGGCCCTTCCAGAAGAGCTTCCTCCAGCAGTGGAACCCAAGGCTTCTGGATCACTCTATCCGAATAACCTCATCCATGCGGGGGAGCCTTCTGAGTGGCTACAACAGAGGAACCTCCTCAATTGTCACTCCATTGCATCTGTGTCTTGGGTCACGATCACTACAGATGCCAGCAACAGGGGCTGGGGCACTCTCTGCCTGACAGAAGTATAGAATTTTCCCTCTCACAGGATATTCTTCAATGTTCTGGTACTCCGGGCAGCGTTCTGCGCTCTACAGGCCTTCCATAACTTACACACAACACAACGGCAGTCGCATACATCAAGAGACAGGGGGGTACTCACAGTCTCTCCCTGTTGAAGGAATAAGAGCCCATCATGACCTGGGCCCAGAAGAACCTGGCCAACCTGACAGCTGTCTATCCCCCTGGAGTCCAGAACGTTCAGGCAGATTTTCTGTCGAGAGTTTCTCTGGACAACAACGAGTGGTCTCTCCACCCCGAAGTCTACAAGTGGGTCCTGTCTCTGGGAGTCATTCCAGAAGTAGACCTGTTCGCCTTCCTGTGCAACATCAGACTGGAAAGATATTACACGAGGTCTCGTCCCCAGGCTTTCGGGGTAGATGCTTTGACAGACCATTGGCGGTTCTACTGGACCTATGCCTTTCCCCTTTCGTTCCTGTCATTCTATGGTTTCTGTGGAGGCTCAGGATAGAAGAAGCAGAGATAGTGGCAATAGTCCCATACTGGCCAAACAGGTCATGATTTCCCTTGCTGATGCAACTCAGCTTCCCGGGACCCAGTTCCTCTACCCTCCATACCAGATCTCCTATCACAAGGGGCAACTCTACATCTATGCCCGGCCCATTTTCATCTGATGGTCTGGTTCTTCAGAGGGGAAGACTGGAAGCCCTAGGCTGTCCAAGTAGGGCTATCTCCACGTTATTAAATTCCAGAAGAGCAGGCACCAACAGGGTCTACCAGAGGATCTGGAAAAAAATTGCAGACTTGACCTCTTCCAATGCAGGGTCTTGCGATAATCTAATGATAAATGATATTCTGGGCTTCCTACAATCAGGCTTGTATCTCTCCTTGTCAGTCAGCTTGCTGCGGGTCCAAGTCTCTGCAATTTCTGCCTTTACGGGCGTTTCCTGGGCTAGACACCTTCTTAGTCAGCATTTTTGCAGAGGAGCAATAAGGCTCAGACCTCCAAAAAATGCCAAGGTTCTCCAAATGGGATCTTCCACTTGTCCTGGATTTCTTCTCAGGTAGAGAGTTAGAACATCAATCCTCTATTAAAGAACTCTCTCTAAAAGTTGCTTTCTTGGTGGTTATAACATCAGCCAAGAGGGTCTCTGAAATCAGTTCTCTGGGATGCAAGGAGCCATTCCTAACCTTTTTTCCTGATCGGGTATTCTTAATTCCTATGTTGGGTTCAAACCCCAAAGTGTCATTTGTGTTTCACGACAATCAGGTGATTGCTCTTCCAACGTTTAAATCTTCTGAGGATTCCAGTATTCATCCCCTAGATGTCGGGAAGGCTCTGAGTCAATAACTAGAAGCTACAGCTTCGTTCCGTCAGACTGACCGCCTGTTTGTTCTTTTTCTGCTTCTTCCAGATCTATCGCAGCATGAATTGTTCAGGCCATTCAGTGGGCTTACAAAGCTGAGGGCTTGGTGCCTCCAGAAGCGGTGACTGCTCACTCAACTAGAAGTGTGTCTACATCATGGGCATCTTCACCTCACGTGGCTCCAGAAGTTATTTGCAAGGCGGCCTCGTGGTCTTCATTTAACCACTTAAGGACCGCCTCACGCCGATGTACGTCGGCAAGGCGGCACGGGCAGGCAAAATCACGTACATGTACGTGATTTGCCTCCCGCGGGTGGGGGGTCCGATCGGACCCCCCCCCGCCGCCCGAGGCGGTCCCGTTCTGTCCCCCGGCGA
The DNA here is from genome assembly GCA_037952925.1 of Lithobates clamitans. NCBI lineage: Eukaryota > Metazoa > Chordata > Amphibia > Anura > Ranidae > Lithobates > Lithobates clamitans. The sequence continues at coordinate 357,294 of JBBGZY010002882.1, read as the reverse complement.
TCAGAGACGAGGGGGAGGCCATCCGTTCGTGGCCCCCCCCTCGCGATCGCCGCCGGCCAATGGGAACACTCCTTTGCTGCTGTATGCTAAACAGCAGCAAAGGAAGTGATGTCATCTCCCCTCGGGTCGGTAGTTTTCGTTCCGGCCCGAGGAGAGACGACATGTGAGTGAGTGCACCAACACACACACACACAGTAGAACATGCCAGGCATACAAAACACCCCGATCCCCCCCCCGATCGCCCCCCGATCCCCCCCCAATCACCCCCCCCCCCCCTGTCACAAACTGACACCAGCAGTTTTTTTTTTTTTTTTTTTTTTCTGATTACTGCTGTGTCAGTTTGTGACAGTTACTGTGTTAGCACAGTTACTGTTACCCCCCTGTAGGTCTAGGGTACCCCCCTAACCCCCCCTAATAAAGTTTTAACCCCTTGATCACCCCCCGTCACCAGTGTCGCTAAGCGATCATTTTTCTGATCGCTGTATTAGTGTCGCTGGTGACGCTAGTTAGTGAGGTAAATATTTAGGTTCGCCGTCAGCGTTTTATAGCGTCAGGGACCCCCATATACTACCTAATAAATGTTTTAACCCCTTGATTGCCCCCTAGTTAACCCTTTCACCACTGATCACCGTATAACCGTTACGGTTGACGCTGGTTAGTTCGTTTATTTTTTATAGTGTCAGGGCACCCGCCGTTTATTACCGAATAAAGGTTTAGCCCCCCGATCGCCCGGCGGTGATATGCGTCGCCCCAGGCAGCGTCAGATTAGCGCCAGTACCGCTAACACCCACGCACGCAGCATGCGCCTCCCTTAGTGGTATAGTATCTGATCGGATCAATATCTGATCCGATCAGATCTATACTAGCGTCCCCAGCAGTTTAGGGTTCCCAAAAACGCAGTGTTAGCGTGATCAGCCCAGATACCCGCTAGCACCTGCGTTTTGCCCCTCCGCCCGGCCCAGCCCAGCCCACCCAAGTGCAGTATCGATCGATCACTGTCACTTACAAAACACTAAACGCATAACTGCAGCGTTCGCAGAGTCAGGCCTGATCCCTGCGATTGCTAACAGTTTTTTTGGTAGCATTTTGGTGAACTGGCAAGCACCAGCCCCAGGCGTCAGGTTAGCGCCAGTACCGCTAACACCCACGCACGCACCGTACACCTCCCTTAGTGGTATAGTATCTGAACGGATCAATATCTGATCCGATCAGATCTATACTAGCGTCACCAGCAGTTTAGGGTTCCCAAAAACGCAGTGTTAGCGGGATCAGCCCAGATACCTGCTAGCACCTGCGTTTTGCCCCTCCGCCCGGCCCGGCCCAGCCCAGCCCACCCAAGTGCAGTATCGATCGATCACTGTCACTTACAAAAGACTAAAACGCATAACTGCAGCGTTCGCAGAGTCAGGCCTGATCCCTGCGATCGCTAACAGTTTTTTGGTAGCGTTTTGGTGAACTGGCAAGCGCCAGCGGCCTAGTACACCCCGGTCGTAGTCAAACCAGCACTGCAGTAACACGTGGTGACGTGGCGAGTCCCATAAGTGCAGTTCAAGCTGGCGAGATGGCAAGCACAAGTAGTGTCCCGCTGCCACCAAAAAGACAAACACAGGCCCGTCGTGCCCATAATGCCCTTCCTGCTGCATTCGCCAATCCTAATTGGGAACCCACCGCTTCTGCAGCGCCCGTACTTCCCCCATTCACATCCCCAACCAAATGCAGTCGGCTGCATGAGAGGCATTTTTATGTCCTCCCAAGTACCCCTACCCAACGAACCCCCCAAAAAAGATGTCGTGTCTGCAGCAAGCGCGGATATAGGCGTGACACCCGCCATTATTGTCCCTCCTGTCCTGACAATCCTGGTCTTTGCATTGGTGAATGTTTTGAACGCTACCATGCACTAGTTGACTATTAGCGTAGGGTACAGCATTGCACAGACTAGGCACACTTTCACAGGGTCTCCCAAGATGCCATCGCATTTTGAGAGACCCGAACCTGGAACCGGTTACCGTTATAAAAGTTAGTTACAAAAAAAGTGTAAAAAAAAAAAAAAAATATGAAATAAAAAAAAATAGTTGTTGTTTTATTGTTCTCTCTCTCTCTATTCTCTCTCTCTATTGTTCTGCTCTTTTTTACTGTATTCTATTCTGCAATGTTTTATTGTTATTGTTATTGTTATTGTTATTATGTTTTATCATGTTTGTTTTTCAGGTGTGTAATTATTTACACTTTACTGTTTACTGTGCTTTATTGTTAACCATTGTTAACCATTTTTTTGTCTTCAGGTACGCCATTCACGACTTTGAGTGGTTATACCAGAATGATGCCTGCAGGTTTGGGTATCATCTTGGTATCATTCTTTTCAGCCAGCGGTCGGCTTTCATGTAAAAGCAATCCTAGCGGCTAATTAGCCTCTAGACTGCTTTTACAAGCCGTGCGAGGGAATGCCCCCCCCCCCCACCGTCTTCCGTGTTTTTCTCTGGCTCTCCTGTCTCAACAGGGAACCTGAGAATGCAGCCGGTGATTCAGCCAGCTGACCATAGAGCTGATCAGAGACCAGAGTGGCTCCAAACATCTCTATGGCCTAAGAAACCGGAAGCTATGAGTATTTCATGACTTAGATTTCGCCGGATGTAAATAGCGCCATTGGGAAATTGGGGAAGCATTTTATCACACCGATCTTGGTGTGGTCAGATGCTTTGAGGGCAGAGGAGAGATCTAGGGTCTAATAGACCACAATTTTTTCAAAAAAGAGTACCTGTCACTACCTATTGCTATCATAGGGGATATTTACATTCCCCGAGATAACAAAAAAAAATGATTAAAAAAAAAAATATGAAAGGAACAGTTTAAAAGTAAGATTAAAAAAGCAAAAAAATAATAAAGAAAAAAACAAAACAAAAAAAAAACACCCCTGTCGCCCCCTGCTCTCGCGCTAAGGCGAACGCAAGCGGCGGTCTGTCGTCAAACGTAAACAGCAATTGCACCATGCATGTGAGGTATCGCCGCGAAGGCCAGATCGAGTGCAGTAATTTTTCCAGTAGACCTCCTCTGTAAATCTAAAGTGGTAACCTGTAAAGGCTTTTGAAGGCTTTTAAACATGTATTTATTTTGTTGCCACCGCACGTTTGTGCGCAATTTTAAAGCATGTCATGTTTGGTATCCATGTACTCGGCCTAAGATCATCTTTTTTATTTCATCAAACATTTGGGCAATATAGCGTGTTTTAGTGCATTAAAATTTAAAAAAGTGTGTTTTTTCCCCAAAAAATGCGTTTGAAAAATCGCTGCGCAATTACTGTGTGAAAAAAAAAAATGAAACACCCACCATTTTAATCTGTAGGGCATTTGCTTTAAAAAAATATATAATGTTTGGGGGTTCAAAGTAATTTTTTCGCAAAAAAAAAAAAACTTTTTCATGTAAACAATAAGTGTCAGAAAGGGCTTTGTCTTCAAGTGGTTAGAAGAGTGGGTGATGTGTGACATAAGCTTCTAAATGTTGTGCATAAAATGCCAGGACAGTTCAAAACCCCCCCAAATGACCCCATTTTGGAAAGTAGACACCCCAAGCTATTTGCTGAGAGGCATGTCGAGTCCATGAAATATTTTATATTGCGACATAAGTTGCGGGAAAGAGACAAATTTTTTTTTTTTTTTTTGCACAAAGTTGTCACTAAATGATATATTGCTCAAACATGCCATGGGAATATGTGAAATTACACCCCAAAATACATTCTGCTGCTTCTCCTGAGCACGGGGATACCACATGTGTGAGACTTTTTGGGAGCCTAGCCGCGTACGGGACCCCGAAAACCAAGCACCGCCTTCAGGCTTTCTAAGGGCGTGAATTTTTGATTTCACTCTTCACTGCCTATCACAGTTTCGGAGGCCATGGAATGCCCAGGTGGCACAAAACCCCCCCAAATGACCCCTTTTTGGAAAGTAGACACCCCAAGCTATTTGCTGAGAGGTATAGTGAGTATTTTGCAGACCTCACTTTTTGTCACAAAGTTTTAAAAATTGAAAAAAGAAAAAAAAAAATGTTTTTTCTTGTCTTTCTTCATTTTCAAAAACAAATGAGAGCTGCAAAATACTCACCATGCCTTTCAGCAAATAGCTTGGGGTGTCTACTTTCCAAAATGGGGTCATTTGGGGGGGGTTTGTGCCACCTGGGCATTCCATGGCCTCCGAAACTGTGATAGGCAGTAAAGAGTGAAATCAAAAATTTTCACCCTTAGAAATCCTGAAGGCAGTGATTGGTTTTCGGGGTCCCGTACGCGGCTAGGCTCCCAAAAAGTCCCACACATGTGGTATCCCCATACTCAGGAGAAGCAGCTAAATGTATTTTGGGGTGCAATTCCACATAGGCCCATGGCCTGTGTGAGCAATATATCATTTAGTGACAACTTTATGAAAAAAAAAAAAAAAAAAAAAGTGTCACTTTCCTGCAACTTGTGTCAAAATATAAAATATTCCATGGACTCAATATGCCTCTCAGCAAATAGCTTGGGGTGTCTACTTTCCAAAATGGGGTCATTTTGGGGGGTTTTGTGCCACCTGGGCATTCCATGGCCTCCGAAACTGTGATAGGCAGTGAAGAGTGAAAGCAAAAATTTACACCCTTAGAAATCCTGAAGGCGGTGATTGGTTTTCGGGGCCCCGTACGTGGCTAGGCTCCCAAAAAGTGCCACACATGTGGTATCCCCATACTCAGGAGAAGCAGCTAAATGTATTTTGGGGTGCAATTCCACATAGGCCCATGGCCTGTGTGAGCAATATATCATTTAGTGACAACTTTTTGTAAATATTTTTTTTTTTTTTGTCATTTTTCAATCACTTGGGACAAAAAAAATAAATATTCAATGGGTTCAACATGCCTCTCAGCAATTTCCTTGGGGTGTCTACTTTCCAAAATGGGGTCATTTGGGGGGGTTTTGTACTGCCCTGCCATTTTAGCACCTCAAGAAATGACATAGGCAGTCATAAACTAAAAGCTGTGTAAATTCCAGAAAATGTACCCTAGTTTGTAGACGCTATAACTTTTGCGCAAACCAATAAATATACGCTTATTGACATTTTTTTTACCAAAGACATGTGGCCGAATACATTTTGGCCTAAATGTATGACTAAAATTTAGTTTATTGGATTTTTTTTATAACAAAAAGTAGAAAATATCATTTTTTTTCAAAATTTTCGGTCTTTTTCCGTTTATAGCGCAAAAAATAAAAACCGCAGAGGTGATCAAATACCATCAAAAGAAAGCTCTATTTGTGGGAAGAAAAGGACGCAAATTTCGTTTGGGTACAGCATTGCATGACCGCGCAATTAGCAGTTAAAGCGACACAGTGCCAAATTGGAAAAAGACCTCTGGTCCTTAGGCAGCATAATGGTCCGGGGCTCAAGTGGTTAACACGTTCATGGCACACTAATGCTTAGGGCCAGCTTTGTTATCTTTTGTTAAATTTGGTTTACGTATCTTGTCTGTTGATAGTGACAATTAAACCATTTTCTTTTGTCCAGCACTCTACCCACCCTGGTGTGTATGGCTAGTTATTTCCCACACATAGGCTGCCATGGAGTCTGTCAGGAAAATGGAAAATTTCTAGCAAATACTTGTCGTAATTTTCCTTTCCTGATGGACACCATGGCAGCAGGAGTTCCTCTTCTTAATTATGCAACACGGCCTCTGGCCCTGAGAAAAGATTTATGTGAGAGGGGACCTATGAGGTAGGAGGGGGCGGGATTAACCCACACACAGGCTGCCATGGAGTCCATCAGAAAAGGAAAATTACGGTAAGTATTTGATAGAAATTTTCTAACATATTTATTATAGATAATTCAGGACATGATTGGTAAATTCAATACAGAATAATTAATATATCGTTAATACAAAGTACAGTTTGTATAAACATGATACACATGACAAATATAAAAACAGTCGGTAATGATATAGTAAAAATTCATAATTTAGGCAAGCTTGTCTGGGCACGCTTGATTTGGCAACTCTATGCGTTTCTTGGCTTACAGCCAATTATCAAGAGTAAGATGCACAATTATTACTGAAAAATCTGATAAATCTCTATTGATATATATAAAAACCCTTGATGTGGGGAAATACAACAAACACAATAAAAGATTTGAGTTTTGGAACATTTTAAGAAGTAATTATCTGTGCTTTTTGCCAACATCATTTTGCAGGAACGAAAAAAGAGAGCGGTTTTGGATCTTCTGGGGAAGATGATCCTGAACAAAGTGAACCAAGCACAGCTTTCCAAGCAGGTACTGAAGTCACACACATTGGGTTGGATTTACTAAGAATCAGTAATGTGTAAGATGTAGCAAATTGTTCTGCAGAGGATTGATGAAAAGCACCCCTGTAACTATACCGCTAACGCCTGCACCGCCCCAGTGTGAAAGGGGTCTTAATGCTAATGGTTTAAACAAAGTGTTTTTTACTATACAGTAAACTTTGGTTTATCCTCCCCCAACAGTCCCAGTTTTTCATGCAGCCCTTTATGAAAAATATTTGCCCATCCCTGGTTTAAGGGAAAGACTGATTTGTTTAATGTGCTTTCAGTATCATGTTTAGGGATGAGCTTTGTGTTCGAGTCGAACCCATGTTCGACTCGAACATCGGCTGTTCGATCGTTCGCCGAATTGCGAACGATATGGGCCGTTCGCGCCAAATTCGTGTGGCGCGTCACGGCCCATAATTCACTGCGGCATCACCCGCATGCTTGGCCAATCACAGCGCCGCCTTAACAGAGAGCCATAATTGGCCAAAGCCAAGGAGGCTTTGGCCAATTATGGCTCAGGGGATTTAGTACACGCCCCACACTATATAAGGCCGCCTGCACGGCGGCCCTGTGCAGTGTGTTCCGGTGTGCTTAGAGAGAGAGAGAGACAGTGTCATTTCATTTGAGTTAGCTAGATTAGGCAGGACAGTCAGTCAGTTAGCTGCACTTAAAGTGTATTGTGTATATATATGCATCCCAGGTGTTGCATATATATATATATATATACACTGTATTCAGTTTAGCTAGATCCGTTCCTGTTATCTTCTAGACTATTTACATTTAGTGCAGTGCGTCCTGCTCACAGTGTTCAGCTAGATCCGTTCCTGTTATATTCCTACTGACAGGCAGGCTTGTCTTGTTACAGTATTTTGAAGAAAATTACTGGTGTTCTTTTGATCCTATTAGTACCACAGTCAGGCAGCTAGACTATTTACATTTAGTGCAGTGCGTCCTGCTCACAGTGTTCAGCTAGATCCGTTCCTGTTATCTTCTTACTGACAGGCAGGCTTGTCTTGTTACAGTATTTTAAAGAAAATTACTGGTGTTCTTTTGATCCTATTAGTACCACAGTCAGGCAGCTAGACTATTTACAGTTAGTGCAGTGCGTCCTGCCCACAGTGTTCTGCTAAACCTACAAGTAAGTGGGGTGCGTCCTGCTCACAGTGTTCAGCTAAACCTACAAGTTAGTGGGGTGCGTCCACCTCACAGTGTTCAGCTAAACCTACAAGCTAGTGGGGTGCGTCCTGCTCACAGTGTTCAGCTAGATCCGTTTCTGTTATCTTCTTACTAACAGGCAGGCTTGTCTTGTTACAGTAAATACAGCTACCTGAAGAAAATTGCTGGTGTTCTTTTGATCCTATTAGTACCACAGTCAGGCAGCTAGACTATTTACAGTTAGTGCAGTGCGTCCTGCTCACAGTGTTCTGCTAAACCTACAAGTTAGTGGGGTGCGTCCTGCTCACAGTGTTCAGCTAAACCTACAAGTTAGTGGGGTGCGTCCACCTCACAGTGTTCAGCTAAACCTACAAGCTAGTGGGGTGCGTCCTGCTCACAGTGTTCAGCTAGATCCGTTTCTGTTATCTTCTTACTGACAGGCAGGCTTGTCTTGTTACAGTATTTTGAAGAAAATTACTGGTGTTCTTTTGATCCTATTAGTACCACAGTCAGGCAGCTAGACTATTTACATTTAGTGCAGTGCGTCCTGCTCACAGTGTTCAGCTAGATCCGTTCCTGTTATCTTCTTACTGACAGGCAGGCTTGTCTTGTTACAGTATTTTAAAGAAAATTACTGGTGTTCTTTTGATCCTATTAGTACCACAGTCAGGCAGCTAGACTATTTACAGTTAGTGCAGTGCGTCCTGCCCACAGTGTTCTGCTAAACCTACAAGTAAGTGAGGTGCGTCCTGCTCACAGTGTTCAGCTAAACCTACAAGTTAGTGGGGTGCGTCCACCTCACAGTGTTCAGCTAAACCTACAAGCTAGTGGGGTGCGTCCTGCTCACAGTGTTCAGCTAGATCCGTTTCTGTTATCTTCTTACTGACAGGCAGGCTTGTCTTGTTACAGTAAATACAGCTACCTGAAGAAAATTGCTGGTGTTCTTTTGATCCTATTAGTACCACAGTCAGGCAGCTAGACTATTTACAGTTAGTGCAGTGCGTCCTGCTCACAGTGTTCTGCTAAACCTACAAGTTAGTGGGGTGCGTCCTGCTCACAGTGTTCAGCTAAACCTACAAGTTAGTGGGGTGCGTCCACCTCACAGTGTTCAGCTAAACCTACAAGCTAGTGGGGTGCGTCCTGCTCACAGTGTTCAGCTAGATCCGTTTCTGTTATCTTCTTACTGACAGGCAGGCTTGTCTTGTTACAGTAAATACAGCTACCTGAAGAAAATTGCTGGTGTTCTTTCGATCCTATTAGTACCACAGTCAGGCAGCTAGACTATTTACAGTTAGTGCAGTGTGTCCTGCTCACAGTGTTCTGCTAAACCTACAAGTTAGTGGGGTGCGTCCTGCTCACAGTGTTCAGCTAAACCTACAAGTTAGTGGGGTGCGTCCACCTCACAGTGTTCAGCTAAACCTACAAGCTAGTGGGGTGCGTCCTGCTCACAGTGTTCAGCTAGATCCGTTTCTGTTATCTTCTTACTGACAGGCAGGCTTGTCTTGTTACAGTAAATACAGCTACCTGAAGAAAATTGCTGGTGTTCTTTTGATCCTATTAGTACCACAGTCAGGCAGCTAGACTATTTACAGTTAGTGCAGTGCGTCCTGCTCACAGTGTTCTGCTAAACCTACAAGTTAGTGGGGTGCGTCCACCTCACAGTGTTCAGCTAAACCTACAAGCTAGTGGGGTGCGTCCTGCTCACAGTGTTCAGCTAGATCCGTTCCTGTTATCTTCTTACTGACAGGCAGGCTTGTCTTGTTACAGTAAATACAGCTACCTGAAGAAAATTGCTGGTGTTCTTTTGATCCTATTAGTACCACAGTCAGGCAGCTAGACTATTTACAGTTAGTGCAGTGCGTCCTGCTCACAGTGTTCTGCTAAACCTACAAGTTAGTGGGGTGCGTCCTGCTCACAGTGTTCAGCTAAACCTACAAGTTAGTGGGGTGCGTCCACCTCACAGTGTTCAGCTAAACCTACAAGCTAGTGGGGTGCGTCCTGCTCACAGTGTTCAGCTAGATCCGTTCCTGTTATCTTCTTACTGACAGGCAGGCTTGTCTTGTTACAGTAAATACAGCTACCTGAAGAAAATTGCTGGTGTTCTTTTGATCCTATTAGTACCACAGTCAGGCAGCTAGACTATTTACAGTTAGTGCAGTGCGTCCTGCTCACAGTGTTCTGCTAAACCTACAAGTTAGTGGGGTGCGTCCTGCTCACAGTGTTCAGCTAAACCTACAAGTTAGTGGGATGCGTCCACCTCACAGTGTTCAGCTAAACCTACAAGCTAGTGGGGTGCGTCCTGCTCACAGTGTTTAGCTAGATCCGTTCCTGTTATCTTCTTACTGACAGGCAGGCTTGTCTTGTTACGGTATTTTAAAGAAAATTGCTGGTGTTCTTTTGATCCTATTAGTACCACAGTCAGGCAGCTAGACTATTTACAGTTAGTGCAGTGCGTCCTGCTCACAGTGTTCTGCTAAACCTACAAGTTAGTGGGGTGCGCCCTGCTCACAGTCTTCAGCTAAACCTACAAGTTAGTGGGGTGCGTCCACCTCACAGTGTTCAGCTAAAGCTACCTGTAGAAGGTTGGTGGTGTTCTCATACTACAGGCAGGCAGTTGATTTTGCTAGCTGCAGTATCAGTACATATATATATATATATATATATATATATATATCCCAGCTTAGTGCAGCTACAGGCCATTAGTATGTCTGGAAGGCCAAGAAGGAGAGGCAGACAGTCACAAGCGAATAAGAGAGGGCAAGCAGGCTCTGTGTCTAGTGCTGGTCGTGGAGACGGTGCATCCTCATCAGCACGTGGCCATGGGACACGCTTGGCCTTTTTTTCGGCAGCTGGCCATGTTGAGCCGCAACATGCGGAAGACTTGGTCGAGTGGATGACCAAGCCGTCCTCATCCTCCTCATCCTCTCTCACCCATGCCCAGGGTACTTTGTCTGGCAAAGCAGCGGCCTCTTCCCTTGGCTCAATGTCATCAGTGACTCCTTCCCTAGCCCCACCATGTCCTCCTGAGGAGTCCCTCGAACTGTTTGACTACAGTGTTGGGTACATGCTCCAGGAGGATGCCCAGCATTTGGAAGGCTCTGATGATGATACTGAGCTCGATGAAGGCAGTAACACGAGCACGGACAGAGGGGGTGCCCAAGAAGGACAGCAATCTGGCAGTCATGCTCCCCCTGCTGCAGCATACTGCCAGGTTTGCTCCAGTGATGAGGAGGGAGGGGATGATGAGGTCACTGACTCAATGTGGGTGCCTGATAGGAGAGAGGAGGAGGAGGAGGAGGAGGAGGCGGCACATCACCAACGAGGCAGGATACCCTCCAGGGGCCAGCCTAAGGGCAGCACATTGACTGCATCACACCCCAAAGCTCCACATGTGCAGGGCGCTGCAGTCTCTGCGCGTTATTCAAAAAGTTCTTTGGTGTGGGCCTTTTTTGAGACGAGTGCATCAGATCGCACCGCTGCTATTTGCAACATATGTCTCAAGCGTATCTCGCGTGGCCAAAACATCTTCCGCTTGGGTACCACATGCTTGACCAGACATATGTTGACCTGCCATGCAGTTCGTTGGCAAGCGTATCTAAAAGACCCACACCAAAGAACAAAGAGGACCTCTGCTTGCTCCTCATCAGCTGAGATTTCCAACCCCACTAGACCTTCAGTCCTCTCTGAGACCTGCACTGAGAGGAATGAAGGTGTAGAATTAGGTGTGTCACAGCCACGTACTTGTGGGCAATCTGATTTTGGTACACCGACGTCAGATTGTACCAGGCAAATTTCCCTGCCCCAGCTGCTGCACCGCCGAAAGAAGTTTGCTCCCAGCCATCCACATGCCCAACGGTTGAATGCTAGCTTGGCAAAATTGCTAGCACTTCAACTGCTGCCTTTTCAGTTGGTAGACTCTGCCCCCTTCCGTGAGTTTGTGGAATGTGCGGTTCCTCAGTGGCAGGTACCCAAACGCCACTTTTTCTCACGGAAGACAATTCCGGCTCTCTACCAGCATGTGGAAGGCAATGTCCATGCCTCGCTGGACAGGGCGGTCAGCGGTAAGGTGCGTATTACCGCTGACTCATGGTCCAGCAGGCATGGACAGGGAAGTTACCTAAGTTTCACGGCGCATTGGTTGACTCTGCTGGCAGCTGGGAAGGATGCAGGACAAGGTGCAGTAGTGTTGGAGGTTGTTCCGCCACCACGCCTCCAAAATGCTAATGATTGTGACACACCTCTCTCCTCCACCCCCTCCTCTTCTTCTTTCTCCATGGCCTCTTCCTCGGAACCAGCGGTGCTCCGTAGTCGTTCAAGGGGCTACGCAAGTACGCAGGCCAAAAGATGCCATGCGGTGCTTGAGCTGGTGTGCTTGGGGGACAGGAGCCACACTGGGGCAGAGGTTCTGTCAGCTCTGCAGGGGCAGGTTCAGAGGTGGTTGACGCCACGCCAACTTAAGGCAGGAATGGTGGTTTGCGACAATGGCACCAACCTCCTCTCTGCCCTCCGACAGGGACAAATGACCCATGTGCCCTGTTTGGCTCACGTCCTTAACTTGGTGGTGCAGCGGTTCTTGGGCAGGTACCCGGGCTTACAGGATGTCCTGAGGCAGGCCAGGAAAGTCTGTGTGCATTTCCGCCGGTCATATAATGCCAGTGCTCGGCTGACGGACCTCCAAAAGGAGTTTAACCTGCCCAAGAACCGCCTAATCTGTGACATGCCCACCAGGTGGAACTCAACGTTGGCCATGCTGCAGCGGCTGCACACGCAGCAGAGGGCCATCAATGAGTACCTGTGCGACCATGGCACCAGGACAGGGTCAGGGGAGCTTGTTTTTTTTTCCCCACGCCAGTGGGCCATGATCAGGGATGCATGCACTGTCCTGTCACCATTTGAGGAGGCCACGAGGATGGTGAGCAGTGACAGTGCATGCATCAGTGACACTGTCCCCCTTGTCCACCTGTTGGAGCACACGCTGCGTGGAATAATGGACAGGGCACTTGAGGCAGAACAGAGGCAGGAAGAGGAGGACTTCCTTAGCTCTCAAGGCCCCCTTTATCCAGACAGTGTTCCTGCGTGCCCGCCGATCACACAGGAAGAGGACGAGGAGGAAGAGGAGGAGGAGGAGGAAGATTGTGTCAGTATGGAGGTGAAGCCTGGCACTCAGCATCAGCAGCAGTCTTTAAGGGATCAGTCCCAAGAAACACATGGACTTGTACGTGGCTGGGAGGAGGTGGCTGCGGACCATGTCGTCCTTAGTGACCCAGAGGACTCCGGACCGAATGCCTCAGCAAACCTACGCTGCATGGCCTCCCTGATCCTGCAAAGCCTGCGTAAGGATCCTCGTATTCGTGGTATCAAGGAGAAGGACCAATACTGGCTGGCAACCCTCCTTGATCCACGTTACAAGGGTAAGGTTGCGGACCTTATCTTTCCATCGCAGAGGGAGCAGAGGATGAAACATCTTCGGGAGGCCTTGCAGAAAGGTCTGTGAAACGCGTTCCCAGAGACTGGGAGGTTACAAACTCCTGTTTCTGGACAACGTGTTGCTGAGGCTTCGGTCAGTCAAAGAAGGAGCGGTGGAGAAGGTGGCCGTCTGACCGATGCGTTCAGACAATTTTTTGGTCCGCAGCCCCAAGGTATGATCGGTTCCAGCAACCATCGCCAGCGTCTGTTTTACATGGTGCAGGAATACCTAGGGGCAAGATCAGACTTGGACACCTTTCCCACCGAAAATCCTCTGGGTTACTGGGTCTTGAGGATGGATCACTGGCCAGAGCTTGCACAGTATGCAATTGAGCTACTGGCCTGTCCTGCATCCAGCGTTCTTTTGGAACGCACATTGGAGGCGTGGTAACCGATCACAGGGTGCGTCTGTCCACTGACTCGGTCGATCGACTGACCTTCATAAAAATGAATGAGTCTTGGATCACCACCAGCTACCAAGCACCTGATGCTGATGTAACCGAATAATTTTTTTTGAAATCTCAGATCCCTTCAAAGACTGCCTATGCTGATGCTGAGTGACTATCCCTGAGTAATTATTCTCTTCCTCCTCAATCATCACGCTGATAGCTTGTAAGAACATTTTTGGTTCTGGGTGCCACCACCAGTGCCTAAGGCACAATTTTTCAGCCCCTGTTTAACAGGGGCGTGTAATTACGATTTTTGATGTAATACTTTGCAGCAGGGCTCGTTCCTGCATTCCAACTAGAGTGTCTGTGAGGGGTTGCAGTGTTGTGGCACCAGCACCAGTGCCTAAGGCCCAATTTTTCAGCCCTTGTTTAACAGGGGCGTGTAATTACAATTTTTGATGCAATACCTTGCAGCAGGGCTCGTTCCTGCATTCCAACTAGAGTGTCTGTGAGGGGTTGCAGTGTTGTGGCACCAGCACCAGTGCCTAAGGCCTAATTTTTCTTAGCTCCTGTTCAACAGGGGCATGTAATTACAATTCCTGATCTAATATTTCACAGCAGAGCCCTGTGAGGGCTTACAGTGTTGTGGCCACAGCAACACCTAAGGCCCAAATTTCTGCTGAGTATATAGGGCAGGACCCTACTTTCAAACAACTAACTTACAAACGACTCCTACTTGCAAACGGAAGGAGACAACAGGAAGTGAAATCTACCCCTAGGAAGGGAAATTCTCTCCTGTAAGAGTTAATATGGGAAAAACATTTCTCCTTTCCACTGATGCTTTCCAATCCATTGGGACAAAAAGTGAGGTGAAATCTTCTGAAGAGGAGGAAAGACAGCAAAACAAATGTCACAGGGGTGATAACCCTTCCCTATGTTTTCCAAAAAGCTTAAAAAAGATTTTTTGGCTGGAGCTAAACACGTTAAAAATGTGCCCGTTCAAAATTACAAAGAGATTCTACTTAACAACAAACCTACAGCCTGTATACTGCTGTTCAGAGTATATAGGGCCTGGTGGCCCCACACCTTTCCTTATTTTAATTTGGGTGCGGGGTTCCCCTTAATATCCATACAAGACCCAAAGGGCCTGGTAATGGACTGGGGGGTACCCATGCCGTTTGTCTCACTGATTTTCATCCATATTGCCAGGACCCGACATTACATTAAACCCGCAAGCAGTTTTAAATGAGATTTTTTCCTTTAAAAATGACATTTGGTGCAGGGACTGTTCTAAACACGGGAAACACGCGTCACTTTACAGGCATACTATAGACACCCCTCAGGTACGATATTTAAAGGAATATTTCACTTTTTTTTTTTACTTTAAGCATCATTAAAATCACTGCTCCCGAAAAAACGGCCGTTTATAAAAGTTTTTTTTGCATTGATACATGTCCCCTGGGGTAGGACCCGGGTCCCCAAACCCTTTTTAGGACAATACCATGCAAATTAGCCTTTAAAATGAGCACTTTTGATTTCGAACGTTCGAGTCCCATAGACGTCAATGGGGTTCTAACGTTCGTGCAAACTTTCGGTCCGTTCGCAGGTTCTGGTGCGAACTGAACCGGGGGTGTTCGGCTCATCCCTAATCATGTTATATACAGTTCTACAGTTTAGTGCTATATATACAGTACTCAGTGCTATATACAGTATAGTGCTATATTAAGTGTTGTATATGTGATACTAATACTTTGCAGTGAATTGCAGTTTGTGGGGCTAGGGAGAGTGGATTGTAGCAGCCACCTGCATTTACTATATTTTAATACGGACCCTACAGTCATTTTGAGGTCTACTTTTTTTTCTATTTGTCAGCTGCAGGTTCTGTTGTTGTGTCATTGTATTTCCCAGCTTGTTTATTATTATTATTATTTTAGGGTGTTTCTTAGTTAGAAGTAAACGGTTATAGTTTCTTTTTCATAAAGCCAAACCAATTTGACTTTGACTTTCTTGTAGTTTTTGACTCTATTTTATTTTGTTAAAATTTTGTTAGGGATATACTGTGTGTGTGTATGTGTATATATATATATATATGTGTGTGTGTATATATATATATATATATATATATATATATATATATATATATATATATATAGCTATTGGTTTTAGAACACTCCCAATTTTAAAGTTTGTATTGAAATTTAAATGGTTTATGTCCAGTGAATAACCTGAAATGGTACAAAGTTAAGCGGTAAAATGCCAGAGGTGCAAAACCACCTACAAGTGCAACACATTTGTGGGAATTCTGCCACATTGTTGTAAAGAACTTTCCAAACAATATTAGACTTCTGTTGTAGAAATAACAGATGAAGTGTGTTTGTCTGTTATAGCTGCAAAATGTGGCAACTTTGAGTCAAAAATTTAGATTATATTTTGTTAAAGAAAACTCCATTACTTCCTTTTTAGGTCCGCATTATTGTTTGTTCTATGCTTTATTTATGTATACATTCTTTTAAAAATTATCAATGATTCTTTTATTGTGGCAAAAGAAAAATTAGAGCATGTACACAAATTGTATAATAGCGAACATTACATAGCGAATATCAGTCAGGTACAAATATAGCTTGAAAGAAAAGGGGGTACAAGAATAATGGCCACATCCCAACAGGGATATAGAAATCATAGTCAAAGAGACACAAACTTAACAGTTGGGCCGCCATATATATGGGCATATATGATACAGTGCTTTTCAAAAGAAAATCAAAAAAAGGTAGATAATACAATTGCATAATCTCATGGGTATGGTGCTATCCATCAATCTACAAGCCAGCATATCCATAAGAGGACCAAGATTCCCATTTTCTAATGAAGACAGGCATAGTGTCCATAATGGAATGGTGAATACGTTCCTTGAGTTGTACTCTAGTAGATACCCGCTGCCATAATGGTTTGATTGCCTCACAAAGGTGTGTACCCCCATCTGGACAACCTCTGAAGTAGGGATGAGCTTGATGTTTGGGTCGAACATAAGTTCGACTCGAACATCAAGTGTTCGCCAAATCAGCGAACATTATGGGGCATTTGCGGAAAAATTGAGCACCGCGGAATGCCCCATAATGCACTGCGAGATCTCATTGCTGTATGATGATTGGCCAAAGCATGCACCTGACCTGCATGCTTTGGCCAATCCCAGCGCCCTCTGCTAAGAGAGCCATAATTGGCCAAAGGCAAGGTGCCTTTGGCCAATCAAGGCTCAGGGGGACTAAGTCCACGCCCCACACTATATAAAGCTGCTTACACGGTTGTTGTGTCACTGCTATTTCCCCAGCTTGTTTTTTATTATTATTATAATTATTATTTTAGGGTGTTACTTAGTTAATAGTAAGCAGTTATAGTTTTTTTTTCATAAAGCCAAACCAAAAAAAAAAAAAGTTTTTTTTTCCATTTGACTTTCTTGTAGTTTTTAGCTCTATTTTTTTGTTAAAATTTTGTTAGGGATATACTGTGTGTGTGTGTATGTAAAAACAGATGGGACGTATCACAACCTTAGTATAACAATGGCATGCCTCCATCCTTAAATATGTGTAGCAATGAAGAAAGAGATAGAGTTGGGACTTTGCGTGAGGCATGTCATTGGATATGCTGATGTATATGTAAAGTAATGTAGGGAACTGTAAATTGATTAATTGTTCCAATCCCAAAGATAGTCCATGATTATAAATAGAAATAATATATCTATAATAATAATAATATAATAATGTAATCATAGATAATTCATTAACAGAGCAAAAATAATTATAACATATTTATTATAGATAATCCAAGGACATGATTGGAAAATTCAATACAGAATAATTAATATATTGTTAATACAAAGTACAGTTTGTATAAACATGATACACATGACAAGTATAAAAACAATCCGTAATAATGTAGTAAAAATTTATATCTTAGGCAAGCTTGTCTCGGCACCCTTGATTTGGAAACTCTATGCGTTTCATGGCTTACGGCCAATCATCAGGAGTAAGATGCACGATTATTGCTGAAAAATCAGATAAATCTCTATCGATATATATAAAAACCCTTGATATGGGGAAATACAACAAACACAATAAAAGATTTGAATTTTGGAACATTTTAAGAAGTAATTATCTGTGCTTTTTGCCAACATCATTTTGCAGGAACGAAAAAAGAGAGCGGTTTTGGATCTTCTGGGGAAGATGATCCTGAACAAAGTGAACCAAGCACAGCTTTCCAAGCAGGTACTGAAGTCACACACAATGGGTTGGATTTACTAAGAATCAGTAATGTGTAAGATGTAGCAAATTGTTCTGCAGAGGATTGCGGAAAAGCGCCCCTGTAACTATACCACTAACGCCCGCACCGCCCCAGTGTGAAAGGCGTCTTAATGCTAATGGTTTAAACAAAGTGTTTTTTACTATTCAGTAAATTTTGGTTTATCCTCTCCCAACAGTCCCAGTTTTTCATGCAGCCCTTTGTGAAAAATATTTGCCCATCCCTGGTTTAATGGAAAAGACCGATTTTTTAATGTGCTTTCAGTATCGTGTTATATACAGTTCTACAGTTTAGTGCTATATATACAGTACTCAGTGCTATATACAGTATAGTGCTATATTAAGTGTTGTATATGTGATACTAATACTTTGCAGTGAATTGCAGTTTGTGGGGCTAGGGAGAGTGGATTGTAGCAGCCACCTGCATTTACTATATTTTAATACGGACCCTACAGTCATTTTGAGGTCTACTTTTTTTTCTATATGTCAGCTGCAGGTTCTGTTGCTGTGTCATTGTATTTCCCAGCTTGTTTATTATTATTATTATTATTATTATTATTATTTTAGGGTGTTTCTTAGTTAATAGTAAACAGTTATAGTTTCTTTTTCATAAAGCCAAACCAAAAAAAAAAAAAAGTTTTTTTCTATTTGGCTTTCTTGTAGTTTTTGGCTCTATTTTATTTTGTTAAAATTTTGTTAGGGATATACTGTGTGTGTGTGTGTATATATATATATATATATATATATAGCTATTGGTTTTAGAACACCCCCAATTTTCCAGTTTGTATTGAAATTTAAATGGTTTATGTCCAGTGAATAACCTGAAATGGTACAAAGTTAAGCAGTAAAATGCCAGAGGTGCAAAGCCACCTACAAGTGCAACACATTTGTGGGAATTCTGCCACATTGTTGTAAAGAACTTTCCAAACAATATTAGACTTCCGTTGTAGAAATAACAGATGAAGTGTGTTTGGCTGTTATAGCTGCAAAATGTGGCGACTTTGAATCAAAAATTTAGATTACATTTTGTTAAAGAAAACAATTCCATTACTTACTTTTTAGGTCCACATTATTGTTTGTTCAATGCTTTATTTACGGTATATATACATTCTTTTAAAAATTACCAATGATTCTTTTATTGTGGCAAAAGAAAAATTAGAGCATGTACACAAATTGTATAATAGCGAACATTACATAGCGAATATCAGTCAGGTACAAATATAGCTTGAAGGAAAAGGGGGTACAAGAATAATGGCCACATCCCAACAGGGATATAGAAATCATAGTCAAAGAGACACAAACTTAACAGTTGGGCCATATATATGGTGAAGAGTATATGAGATAAATCCGCGCTATGGATAAGATGCAGTAAAAATGTAGAGCTGCTGCCTCTACAGATACAATTCCACCTAGGTGGAGTGTATTAAAAGTGTGTGGAAAGCAAGAGTAGATATGGCGCTGCTCTTATGGGATACAATATCGGTGATCAATTTCCCTATTTGGTGCTTAATTTGTTTACTTAATTCCTATGGATAATGTGTATATATGATAAACTAGCAAAAAACATAAATCAATACCTGTATGTACCAAAAATAAATGATTTCTTATCAAAAAATTAAATCCGTGGATGATTTGAATCAAAATATATGATTATTTGTTACTACAAGGTTACAAGTTCTATTTTTACTCTGATACATAGTTCTACCTCATTATAATATGGGTGAAATTCCAAAGTAAAGTGCCGCAGTCTTATATTTCATCTATATGAAAATTAACAACGTGCAAAAAGTGACTTGTGCTGAGTTTTACAAAAAAGTGACTGTGCTGGATTGTACAAGAAAACATATACCGGTATATGGGCATATATGATACAGTGATTTTCAAAAGAAAATCAAAAAAAGGTAGATAATACAATTGCATAACCTCAGGGCTGGCCCTACCATGGGATCTGATGGGACCATGGTTCCAGGCAGCATTAAAGAGGGGTGGCAGCCTGGCCAGCAAGAAGTTGTCAGGAGTAGACTACTTGGACTCCGATGTAGCCGCCCGGAATCCCGGATCAGCAGGAGCCGAGCAGAGCCGATGCTGGTCAGTGGTGCGCTGTGCGCTGCCTCCTGCACTGGTTGCTAGAATAGCCTACCGCCCGGCACCTAGCAACCAGTGGCGTCAGAGGCAGCGGCCTCCCCAGCATTCAGAGCGCTCAGCCTCTGCGCCAATCAATTGCTCCACCCACCTCTTCCATCGTCCATCTCCAGCGTGAGGAAAGGAAGGGTGTGAAGAGAGCTGCCTGTGCCCGTGACAGTGTGAGCTGAGCCTGAGCAGCCTCTGACTATCTGAAAAACAAAGTGGGTTAGTTTGGTTGTACAACTTCAAGTGGTTTCTCTCTATAAGATTTTTTTATAAGAGACTCAAGCTGGATTGAATCTGACTGATCTTTATATTGTTCACTCTGGGACACAGCAAATGACAATCTGCAATGTGTGGCAGGTGGCGTCGTGACAAGTGACAATCCTCAATGTGTGGCAGGTGGCGTTGTGACAAGTGACAGTCTGCAATGTATGGCATTGTGGCAAGTGACAATCTGCAATGTGTGGCAGGTGCCGTCGTGGCAAGTGACAATCCGCAATGTGTGACAGGTGGCATTGTGGCAAGTGACAATCTGCAATGTGTGGCAGGTGGCGTTGTGGCAAGTGACAATCCGCAATGTGTGGCAGGTGGCGTTGTGGCAAGTGACAATCTGCAATGTGTGGCAGGTGACATCATGGCAAGTGACAATCCGCAATGTGTGGCAGGTGACATTGTGGCAAGTGACAACCTGCAATGTGTGGCAGGTGGCGTTGTGGCAAGTGACAATCTGCAATGTGTGGCAGGTGACGTTGTGGCAAGTGACAATCCACAATGTGTGGCAGGTGGCGTTGTGGCAAGTGACAATGCCCAATGTGTGGCAGGTGGCGTCGTGGCAAGTGACAATCCGCAATGTGTTGAAGGTGGCATTGTGGCAAGTGACAATCTGAAATGTGTGGCAGGTGGCATCGTGGCAAGTGACAATCCGAAATATGTGGCAGGTGGCATCATGGCATGTGACAATCTGCAATGTGTGGCAGGTGACGTCGTGGCAAATGACAATCTGCAATGTAAGGCAGGTGGCGTTGTGGCAAGTGACAATCCGCAATGTGTGGCAGGTGGCGTCGTGGCAAGTGACAATCTGCAATGTCTGGCAGGTGACGTTGTGGCAAGTGACAATCTGCAATGTGTGGCAGGTGACGTTGTGGCAAGTGACAATCCGCAATGTGTGGCAGGTGGTGTCGTGGCAAGTGACAATCTGCAATGTGTGGCAGGTGACGTTGTGGCAAGTGACAATCCGCAATGTGTGGCAGGTGGCATTGTGGCAAGTGACAATGCCCAATGTGTGGCAGGTGGCGTTGTGGCAAGTAACAATCCGCAATGTGTGGCAGGTGGCCTTGTGGCAAGTGACAATCTGCAATGTGTGGCAGGTGGCATTGTGGCAAGTGACAATCCGCAATGTGTGGCAGGTGGCGTCGTGGCAAGTGACAATCCACAATGTGTGGCAGGTGACGTTGTGGCAAGTGACAATCTGCAATGTATGGCAGGTGGCGTTGTGGCAAGTGACAATCCGCAATGTGTGGCAGGTGGCATCGTGACAAGTGACAATCTGCAATGTGTGGCCGGTGACATCATGGTAAGTGACAATCCGCAATGTGTGGCAGGTGGCGTTGTGGCAAGTGACAATCTGCAATGTGTGGCAGGTGACGTCGTGGCAAGTGACAAACCGCAATGTGTGGCAGGTGGCGTTGTGGCAAGTGACAATTCGCAATGTGTGGCAAGTGACGTCGTGGCAAGTGACAATTCGCAATGTGTGGCAAGTGACGTCGTGGCAAGTGACAGTCTGCAATGTGTGGCAGGTGACGTTGTGGCAGGTGACGTTGTGGCAAGTGACAATCCGCATCTAGTGGCAGGCGCCGCAGCAAGTGACGATCCGCATCCGAAGGCAGGTGACGTTGGCAAGTGACACTCGGGGCTCCCACTGATTCTGCATTATGGTGAGTTGAACCATTTTATTTTATATAACAATGTAATAATAGTAATAATGCGCTTCAATCTTTTTTTTTTGCGATGCTGCACTGCGTCAATTTAACTGACAATTGTGCGGTTGTGCGACGTTGTACCCAAACAAAATTTTTTTTTCCAACAAATAGAGCTTGCTCTTGGGGGAATTCGATCACTTCTGCAGTTTTTATTTTTTGTGCTATAAACAAAAGAAGAGCGACTATGGTGAAAAAAACAAACAATATTTTTTTACTTTTTGCTATAGTAAACATCCAAAAAAATAATAATTTCTTCTTCAGTTAAGGCGGATATGTATTCTTATACATATGTTTGGTAAAAAAAAGTATATAGTGATTGGTTTGCGCAAATGTTACAGCATCTACAAAATAGGGGATAGATTTATGGCATTTTTTTTCTTTTTTTTTAACTAGTAATGTCGGTGATCTGTGATTTTTAGCGGCACTGTGACATTGTGCTGGACAGATCGGACACTTTTGACACATTTTTGGGACCACTGACATTTATACAGCGATCTATGCTATAAAAAGGCACTGATTACTGTGTAAATGTCATTGGCATGGGGTTAAATGTGTTCCCTGGGAGGTGTTTCTAACTGTGGGGGGGATGGGGCTGACTGGAGGAGGAGAGAGATCTCTGTTCCTAATCACTAGGAACATCAGATCTGTCTCTTCTCCCCTGTCAGAATGGGGATCTGTCTGTTTACATTGACAGATCCCCGTTATGGCTCTCTGTGGAGCGATTGTGGGTGGCCGGCTGACATCGCGGCCACCGACCATGCACAGGTCCTTTTATACTCCTATATACATGTAAAGAGCCATGACAGGTCCTCTTAATACATCTACATACATGTATAGAGCCATGACAGGTCCTCTTTATACTCCTACATACATGTATAGAGCCATGACAGGTCCTCTTTATACTCCTATATACATGTATAGAGCCATGACAGGTCCTCTTTTATAAGTCCACGCCCCACACTATATAAGGCTGCCTACACGGTTGCTGTGCCACTGCTATATCCCAGCTTGTTTTTTATTATTATTATTTTAGGGTGTTTCTTAGTTAATAGTAAGCAGTTATAGTTTATTTTTCATAAAGCCAAACCAAATCAAAGATAATTTATTACCAGAGCAAAAATAATTCTAATATATTTATTAGAGATAATTAAGGACATGATTGTAAAATTCAATACAGAATAATTAACATATAGTTAATACAAAGTACAGTTTGTATAAACATGATACACATGACAAGTATAAAAACAGTCGGTAATAATGTAGTAAAAATTCATAATTTAGGCAAGCTTGTCTCGGCACCCTTGATTTGGAAACTGTACGCATTTCTTGGCTTACGGCCAATCATCAGGAGTAAGATGCACGATTATTACTGAAAAATCAGATAAATCTCTATTGATATAAATAAAAACCCTTGATGTGGGGAAATACGACAAACACAATAAAGGTTTTGAGTTTTGGAACACTTTTAAGAAGTAATTATCTGTGCTTTTTGCTTTTTGTAAGCTCTAACGAGCAGGGCCCTCTAATCCCTCCTGTATTGATTTGTATTGTAAGTGTACTGTCTGCCCTCATGTTGTAAAGCGCTGTGCAAACTGTTGGCGCTATATAAATCCTGTATAATAATAATAATAATAACATCATTTTTCAAGGACGAATAAAGAGAGCGATTTTGGATCTTCTGGGGAAGATGATCCTGAACAAAGTGAACCAAGCACAGCTTTCCAAGCAGGTATTGAAGTCACACACATTGGGTTGGATTTACTGAGAATCAGTAATGTGTAAGATGTAGCAAATTGTTCTGCAGAAGATTGCCGAAAAGTGCCCTATAACTCTACCGCTAACGCCCGCACCGCCCCAGTGTGAAAGGGGTCTTAATGCTAATGGTTTAAACAAAGTGTTTTTTACTATACAGTAAACTTTGGTTTATCCTCCCCCAACAGTCCCAGTTTTTCATGCAGCCCTTTATGAAAAATATTTGCCCATCCCTGGTTTAAGGGAAAGACTGATTTGTTTAATGTGCTTTCAGTATCGTATTATATACAGTTCTACAGTTTAGTGCTATATATACAGTACTCAGTGCTATATACAGTATAGTACTATATTAATTGCTGTATATTTGATACTGATACTTTCAAGTGAATTGCAGTTTGTGGGGCTAGGGAGCGTGGATTGTAGCAGCCACCTGAATTTACTACATTTTAATACAGACCCTACAGTCATTTTGAGGACTACTCTTTTTCCCTTAGTCAGCTGCAGGTTCTGTTGCTGTGTCATTGCTATTTCCCAGCGTGTTTATTATTATTATTATTATTTTAGAGTGTTTCTTAGTTAATAGTAAACAGTTATAGTTTCTTTTTCATAAAGCCAAACCCCAAATTAAAAAGTTTTTTTTTCTATTTGACTTTCTTGTAGTTTTTAGCTCTACTGTATTTTGTTTAAATTTTGTTAGGGATATACTGTGTGTGTGTGCATGTGTGTCCGATATGGACATTGATAACATTTATAGTTAACATAAGACTTACCATCGGAAATAGACCTGGAAGTGTGGACTTACCATATGAAATGGACCTGAAAGTGTGCCTTGGTCTGATGGACGGTATGCCAAAATAAGGGGGCATACTCTAGTTTAAGAAATGATTATTATGTGAAGAGAAATGAATAGTTGAGAAATGCCCTGAAAATGGGGATGGGAGGGTGGGTAGCTCGCACAGGAAACCGACAAACACCACAGGTGAGCAGGCTGGTTAAATACCCCCCGGGCTCCTCCCATAAATTCAGGCCACCATACTGGCCTTCCTACTTATGGTTGGAGCCCTATGTCTGATATGGACATTGATAACATTTATAGTTAACATAAGACTTACCATCGGAAATAGACCTGGAAGTGTGGACTTACCATATGAAATGGACCTGATAGTGTGCCTTGGTCTGATGGACGGTATGCCAAAATAAGGGGGCATACTCTAGTTTAAGAAATGATTATTATGTGAAGAGAAATGAATAGTTGAGAAATGCCCTGAAAATGGGGATGGGAGGGTGGGTATCGCGCACGGGAAACCGACAAACACCACAGGTGAGCGGGCTGGTTAAATACCCCCGGGCTCCTCCCATAAATTCAGGCCACCATACTGGCCTTCCTACTTATGGTTGGAGCCCTATGTCCGATATGGACATGGATAACATTTATAGTTAACATAAGACTTACCATCGGAAATAGACCTGGAAGTGTGGACTTACCATATGAAATGGACCTGAAAGTGTGCCTTGGTCTGATGGACGGTATGCCAAAATAAGGGGGCAAAAACATTCCGGTAGGGGTATAGTATTTTATTGGTTTTCAGTTATTCATTGAGCCAATTTTGAAAATGCCTATGCCATCTCCACTTGAGGATTAGGGATATACTGGTCAAAGCAGGCTGAATTCCACCTGCCTAGTCTTTTAATGATGTGGTCTGGGACCCCGTGGCGGGATGCTGCTGAGGCTGCTCCGATACGAAAGGAGTGTCCGGGGTACTGACTAAGGTGAAGGTTGCGGAGAAGTATCCTTATGTGTTTCACAAACTGACAGGCACTTAAGGGTTTAACTGGAAATGGTAGAAGAGGACTGGAGTCCGGTTGTTCAGGCAGGAGTGACAGAAGATGATTGAGCACAGTGACTGAACACTAGGGATAAGCCGAACACCCCCCCGGTTCGGTTCGCACCAGAACCTGCGAACGGACCGAAAATTCGCACGAACTTTAGAACCCCATTGACGTCTATGGGACTCGAACGTTCAAAATCAAAAGTGCTCATTTTAAAGGCTAATTTGCATGGTATTGTCCTAAAAAGGGTTTGGGGACCCGGGTCCTGCCCCAGGGGACATGTATCAATGCAAAACAAACTTTTAAAAACGGCCGTTTTTTCGGGAGCAGTGATTTTGAATGATGCTTAAAGTAAAAAAAAAAAAAAAGTGAAATATACTTTAACCACTTCCCGCCCGCCCTATGGCGGATTGACGTCCGGGAAGTGGTTCTGTTATCCTGACTGGACGTCATATGACGTCCAGCAGGATAACATGCTGCAGTGCGCCCCGGGGGCACGCATCGCGGCGATCGGTGGAGCGCTGTGTCAGTCTGACACAGCGCTCCACCGATCTTGGTAAAGAGCCTCCGGCGGAGGCTCTTTACCACGTGATCAGCCGTGTCCAATCACGGCTGATCACGCTGTCAATAGGAAGAGCCGCGAGTAGAGGAGAGCCGATCGGCGGCTCTCCTGGCAGGGGGGGTCTGCGCTGATTGTTTATCAGCGCAGCCCCCCCGCAGATCACCACACTGGACCACCAGGGATCGCCACGTGTTTAGCTCTAGCCAAAAAAATCTTTTTTAAGCTTTTTGGAAAACATAGGGAAGGGTTATCACCCCTGTGACATTTGTTTTGCTCTCTGTCCTCCTCTTCAGAAGATTTCACCCCACTTTTTGTCCCAATGACAAATGTTTTTTGAAAATTTGGGGTTTTTTGTGGAACAAGGATTGGAAAGCATCAGTGGAAAGGAGAAATGTTTTTCCCATATTAACTCTTACAGGAGAGAATTTCCCTTCCTAGGGGTAGATTTCATCTCACTTCCTGCTGTCTCCTTCCGTTTGCAAGTAGGAGTCATTTGTAAGTTAGATGTTTGAAAGTAGGGGCCTGCCCTATATACTCAGCAGAAATTTGGGCCTTAGATGTTGTTGTGGCCACAACACTGTAAGCCCTCACAGGGCCCTGCTGTGAAATATTAGATCAAGAATTGTAATATATTGTAATTACATGCCCCTGTTGAACAAGGGCAGAAAAATTGGGCCTTTGGTGGTGGTGGTGGTGGTTCTGGTGCCACAACACTGTAAGTCCTCACTCGCTCTTGGTGGGTGCAGAAATGGGCCCTGCTGTGAAATATTAGATCAAGAATTGTAATTACATGCCCCTGTTGAACAAGGGCAGAAAAATTGGGCCTTAGGCACTGGTGCCACAACACTGCAACCCCTCACAGACACTCTAGTTGGAACGCAGGAACTAGCCCTGCTGCAAAGTATTGCATCAAAAATTGTAATTACATGCCCCTGTTAAACAAGGGCTGAAAAATTGGGCCTTAGGCACTGGTGCTGGTGCCACAACACTGCAACCCCTCACAGATACTCTAGTTGGAATGCAGAAACGAGCCCTGCTGCAAAGTATTGCATCAAAAATTGTAATTACACGCCCCTGTTAAACAGGGGCTGAAAAATTGGGCCTTAGGCACTGGTGCTGGTGCCACAACACTGCAACCCCTCACAGATACTCTAGTTGGAATGCAGAAACGAGCCCTGCTGCAAAGTATTGCATCAAAAATTGTAATTACACGCTCCTGTTAAACAGGGGCTGAAAAATTGGGCCTTAGGCACTGGTGGTGGCGCCCAGAACCAAAAATGTTCTTACAAGCTATCAGCGTGATCATTGAGGAGGAAGAGGATAATTACTCAGGGATAGTCACTCAGCATCAGCATAGGCAGTCTTTGAAGGGATCTGAGATTTCAAAAAAAATTATTTGGTTACATCAGCATCAGGTGCTTGGTAGCTGGTGGTGATCCAAGACTGATTCATTTTTATGAAGGTCAGTCGATCGACCGAGTCGGTGGACAGACGCACCCTGTGAACGGTTACAAAGCCTCCAGCAGCACTGAATGTGCGTTCCGAAAGAACGCTGGATGCAGGACAGGCCAGTAGCTCAATTGCATACTGTGCAAGCTCTGGCCAGTGATCCATCCTCAAGACCCAGTAACCCAGAGGATTTTCGGTGGGAAAGGTGTCCAAGTCAGATCTTGCCCCTAGGTATTTCTGCACCATGTAAAACAGACGCTGGCGATGGTTGCTGGAACCGATCATACCTTGGGGCTGCGGACCAAAAAATTGTCTGAACGCATCGGTCAGACGGCCACCTTCTCCACCGTTCCTTCTTTGACTGACCAAAGCCTCAGCAACACGTTGTCCAGAAACAGGAGTTTGTAACCTCCCAGTCTCTGGGAACGCGTTGCACAGACCTTTCTGCAAGGCCTCCCGAAGATGTTTCATCCTCTGCTCCCTCTGCGATGGCAAGATAAGGTCCGCAACCTTACCCTTGTAACGTGGATCAAGGAGGGTTGCCAGTCAGTATTGGTCCTTCTCCTTGATACCACGAATACGAGAATCCTTACGCAGGCTTTGCAGGATCAGGGAGGCCATGCAGCGTAGGTTTGCTGAGGCATTCAGTCCGGAGTCCTCTGGGTCACTAAGGACGACATGGTCCGCAGCCACCTCCTCCCAGCCACGTACAAGTCCATGTGTTTCTTGGGACTGATCCCTTAAAGACTGCTGCTGATGCTGAGGGCCAGGCTCCACCTCCATACTGACACAATCTTCCTCCACCTCCTCTTCCTGTGTGATCAGCGGGCACGCAGGAACACTGTCTGGATAAAGGGGGCCTTGAGAGCTAGGGAAGTCCTCCTCTTCCTGCCTCTGTTCTGCCTCAAGTGCCCTGTCCATTATTCCACGCAGCGTGTGCTCCAACAGGTGGACAAGGGGGACAGTGTCACTGATGCATGCACTGTCACTGCTCACCATCCTCGTGGCCTCCTCAAATGGTGACAGGACAGTGCATGCATCCCTGATCATGGCCCACTGGCGTGGGGAAAAAAAAACAAGCTCCCCTGACCCTGTCCTGGCGCCATAGTCGCACAGGTACTCATTGATGGCCCTCTGCTGCGCGTGCAGCCGCTGCAGCATGGCCAACGTTGAGTTCCACCTGGTGGGCATGTCACAGATTAGGCGGTTCTTGGGCAGGTTAAACTCCTTTTGGAGGTCCGCCAGCCGAGCACTGGCATTATATGACCGGCGGAAATGCACACAGACTTTCCTGGCCTGCCTCAGGACATCCTGTAAGCCCGGGTACCTGCCCAAGAACCGCTGCACCACCAATTTAGGGACGTGAGCCAAACAGGGCACATGGGTCAATTGTCCCTGTCGGAGGGCAGAGAGTAGGTTGGTGCCATTGTCGCAAACCACCATTCCTGCCTTAAATTGGCGTGGCGTCAACCACCTCTGAACCTGCCCCTGCAGAGCTGACAGAACCTCTGCCCCAGTGTGGCTCCTGTCCCCCAAGCACACCAGCTCAAGCACCGCATGGCATCTTTTGGCCTGCTTACTTGCGTAGCCCCTTAAACGGCTACGGAGCACCGCTGGTTCGGAGGACAAAGCACAGGAAGAGGCCATGGAGGAAGAAGAAGAGGAGGGGGTGGAGGAGAGAGGTGTGTCACAATCATTAGCATTTTGGAGGCGTGGTGGCGGAACAACCTCCAACACTACTGCACCTTGTCCTGCATCCTTCCCAGCTGCCAGCAGAGTCACCCAATGCGCCGTGAAACTTAGGTAACGTCCCTGTGCAGAGCTCGCAAACAAATAACTTGGAGGTTTAGCTGAACACTGTGAGGAGGACGCACCACACTAACTTGTAGTTTTAGCTGAACACTGTGAGCAGGACGTACTGCACTAACTTGTAGTTTTGGATTAACACTGTGCAGAGGTCTCACTACACTAACTTGTAGTTTTAGCTGAACACTGTGAGCAGGACGCACTACACTAACTTGTAGCTTTAGATGAACACTGTGCAGAGCTCGCAAAAAAATAACTCGTAGTTTTAGCTGAACACTGTGAGGAGGACGCACCACACTAACTTGTAGTTTTAGCTGAACACTGTGAGCAGGACGCACTGCACTAACTTGTAGCTTTAGATGAACACTGTGCAGAGTTCTCACTACACTAACTTGTAGTTTTAGCTGAACACTGTGAGCAGGACGCACTACACTAACTTGTAGCTTTAGATGAACACTGTGCAGAGCTCGCAAAAAAATAACTTGTAGGTTTAGCTGAACACTGTGAGGAGGACGCACCACACTAACTTGTAGCTTTAGATGAACACTGTGCAGAGGTCTCACTACACTAACTTGTAGTTTTAGCTGAACACTGTGAGCAGGACACACTACACTAACTGTAAATAGTCTAGCTGCCTGACTGCGGTACTAATAGGATCAAAAGAACACCAGCAATTTTCTTCAGGTAGCTGTAAATACTGTAACAAGACAAGCCTGCCTGTCAGTAGGAAGATAACAGGAACGGATCTAGCTAAACTGAATACAGTGTATATATATATATATATGCAACACCTGGGATGCATATATATACACAGTACACTGTAAGTGCAGCTAACTCACTGATTGTCCTGCCTAATCTAGCTAACTCAAATGAAATGACACTGTCTCTCTGTCTATCTATGTATCTCAACGCCGGAACACACACTACACAGGGCCGCCGTGCAGGTGGCCTTATATAGTGTGGGGTGTGTTCTAAACCTCCTGAGCCATAATTGGCCAAAGCCACCCTGGCTTTGGCCAATTACAGCTCTCTCTACCGACGGCGCTGTGATTGGCCAAGCATGCGGGTCATAGTGCATGCTTGGCCAATCATCAGCCAGCAATGCACTGCGATGCTGCAGTGAATTATGGGCCGTGACGCGCCAAGCGAATTTGGCGCGAACGGCCCATAACGTTCGGATTTCGGCAAACGACCGAACAGCCAATGTTCGAGTCGAACATGGGTTCGACTCGAACACGAAGCTCATCCCTAGTCAGAGCCCTTCAGTTTCCAGACGGTGCTCCACCTCACCTTCCCAATACAAATGCAGTAAGCAGGCTGCATGAGAGGCATTTTTCGTTTGTTCTCCCGAGCACCTCTACCCAACGAGCCCCCCAAAGAAAATGTTGTGTCTGTAGAAAGCGCGGATATAGGTGTAACACCCTCCTATCCTGACATCCTGGTCTTTGCATTGGTGAATGTTTTGAGTGTTACCATACAGCATTGCACAGACTAGGCACACTTTCACAGGGTCCCCCAAGATGCCATCGCATTTTGAGAGACCCGAACCTGGTATCGTTACAGTTACAGTTACAAATAAAAGTGTAAAAAAAAAAGTAAAAAATAAAAAATACACAAAAAAAATAAAAATAAATATTTGTTTTATTGTTCTCTCTCTCTCTATTCTCTCTCTACTGTTCTGCTCTTTTTACTGTATTCTATTCTGCAATGTTTTATTGTTATTATGTTTTATCATGTTTGCTTTTCAGGTTTGTAATTTTTTTATACTTTACTGTTTACTGTGTTTTATTGTTAACCGTCTTTTTGTTTTCAGGTACGCCATTCAGCTGCAGCGCAGATTTATTTATCTTGACAGCAACAGCGTTTGCTCCCACGATACATAAAGCCGTGACTCCATCGCTGTCGGAGGTGATTTCGCCACCACAGTTAAAAAAAAAGAGCTATTATGCCAAAGCATGGGGGCAGTGGGGGTGGAGGAGCGCTTTGCTCCTAACTTTTGGGGCAGTTGCCCCCATGCTTCGGCATATATATATTTTAGGCACAGGTTGCGTTAAAAAATGTTTTATTTTTTACTATTTTTTTTGTATTTGCTTTTTGCAGGTATGGTATGTCTTACTGTTATACTGTAATGTTACTTTGTTTTATTGTTATCCATCATTTGCTTAGCAGGTATGCCATTCAGCTGCAGCGCGGATTTATTTATCTTGACAGCAACAGCGTTTGCTCCCACGATACATAAAGCCATGACTCCAGCGCTGTCGGAGGTGATTTCACCACCACAGTTAAAAAAAAGAGCATATATGCCGAAGGATAGAGGCATCAGGGGTGGAGGAGCAATTTGCTCCTAACTTTTGGGGCGGATGCCCCCATGCTTCGGCCTATATTTTTTAGGCCATTCAGCTGCAGCACTGATTTATTCATCTTGACAGCAACAGCGTTTGCTCCCACGATACATAAAGCTGTGACTCCAGCGCTGTCGGAAGTGATTTCACCACCACAGTTAAAAACAAAATTGTGCATGTATGCCCATCATTAGAAGTGGGTGGATGAAGGGAGGTATTCTAATGGTGGGCATACCCACCAATCAATCTTTTTTTTTCGTTCAGCCCACAGGCTGCATGAAAAAAAAGATTACAATATATGCCCAACAAGGACCAGCAACATACTGGTATGTTGCTGGGACTTTGAGTGATTATACCCGAATGATGCCTGTGGGTTTAGGTATCATTTTGGTATCATTCTTTTCAGCCAGCAGTCGGCTTTCATGTAAAAGCAAACCTAGTGGCTAAATAGCCTCTAGACTGCTTTCACAAGCAGTGGGAGGGAATGTCCCCCCCCCACCGTCTTCCATGGTTTTCTCTGGCTCTCCTGTCCCAACAGGGAACCTGAGAATGCAGGAAAATGTGAAATAAAATACTGCGCTTAACAAAACCTACTTGAGCTGCGACTAAAAAGTAGTAAACCGCATAATCTGTAAATAAGAAAGTCGCGCTAAAAATGTGAAAAAGGCCAGAATCGAGTACCTATGGCCTAGAGGGATATATGAAAACATAAGTGATAATCACTGTGCCTAAAAATTAAAGTGGTGAAACACAAGAATTGCTCCTATGTCTGCAAAAAATAAAATAAACGGTGTTCTAACTTGATATAAGTGACAAATAAATGCCTCAAAACAATCTAACGAAAATATAGCAAACAAAAATCACCGAGACAAATAAATATCTCAGAAAAACCATGAAAAAAAAAAAAAAAAAGTGAATGAAAAAATATGTAAAAATAAATAAGAACAAATCTTTAAAGGTGCAAATAATGTCAATTTCTTATTCTGACCACTAATTTTTCATTTTTGAACATTAATTACTCTGGAGAGGGTATTTTCATGCACACACTCCAGATATGTGGAGGCTGGGAGTATGGGTTCACCAATTTCTCTGGGTGACCCATGACAGCTAGTCCGGATTTTTTATATTTATTTTATTCATTTAATTTACTATATACAGTAGGTGACCGCGATATTGTGTCAATCTCGCCGCACTTCTCGGCGAGATTTGACACCTACGAGCCCCGTCGCAGGAGCCAGCGCTGAGATGACTCACTCATCGGGAAAGGAAACCTTTGTTTTCCTCCCACGATGAGTGACAGGCAGCGCTGACAGCTGTCTAGTATGAATCCTGAGGCGGGAACACCGCGCCAAATTTTAAATGAAAAAACCGGCGTGGGTTCCCCCCTCAGAGGCATACCAGGCCCTTAGGTCTGGCACGGATTGTAAGGGGAACCCCCTATGCCGAAAAATCGGCGTGGGGGTCCCCCCCAAATCCATACCAGACCCTTATCCGAGCACGCAGCCTGGCCGGCCAGGAAGGGGGTGGGGACGAGCGAGCGCCCCCCCCCTCCTGAGCCGTACCAGTCCGCATGCCCTCAACATGGGGGGGTGGGTGCCTTGGGGGAGGGGGGCGCCCTGCGGCCCCCCCACCCCAAAGCACCTTGTCCCCATGTTGATGAGGACAAGGGCCTCTTCCCGACAACCCTGGCCGTTGGTTGTCGGGGTCTGCGGGTGGGGGGCTTATCGGAATCCGGGAGCCCCCCTTAATAAGGGGGCCCCCAGATCCCGGCCCCCCACCCTGTGTGAATGAGTTTGGGGTACATGGTACCCCTACCCATTCACCTAGGGAAAAGTGTCAATATAAAAAAAAAAAAACACACTACACAGGTTTTAAGAGTAATTTATTAGTCAGCTCCGGGGGTCTTCTTCCGACTTCAGGGGGTCTCCTTCCGACTTCTCCCGGTGTTCGGCCTCTTCTCCCGGGCCCCGCCGCTATCTTCTTCCAGCTCTATTGCCAGCGAGGGGCCCGGTCTGCTGCCGCTGTCTCGCCGCCGCTGTCCGGCCTCTTCTCCCGGTGTTCGGCCTCTTCTCCCGGGCCCCGCCGCTATCTTCTTCCAGCTCTATTGCCAGCGAGGGGCCCGGTCTGCTGCCGCTGTCTTGTCGCCGCTGTCTCGCCGCCGCTGTCTCGCCGCCGCTGTCTCTTCTTCTCTTCTCTTCTTCCCCGATGTTGACACGACGCTCTCTCCGGCTCGAATGCTGTGTGCGAGCTGCGGAGCCATTTATATAGGCGGTAACCCCACCCCCCTTACGACGTCATGGTCCCAGAATGCGCAGGGACTCTGGGGCCACGCCCCCTTATGACGCCAGAGTCCCTGCGCATGCTGGGACCATGACGTCGTAAGGGGGGTGGGGTTACCGCCTATATAAATGGCTCCGCAGCTCGCACACAGCATTCGAGCCGGAGAGAGCGTCGTGTCAACATCGGGGAAGAAGAGAAGAGAAGAGACAGCGGCGGCGAGACAGCGGCGGCGAGACAGCGGCGACAAGACAGCGGCAGCAGACCGGGCCCCTCGCTGGCAATAGAGCTGGAAGAAGATAGCGGCGGGGCCCGGGAGAAGAGGCCGAACACCGGGAGAAGAGGCCGGACAGCGGCGGCGAGACAGCGGCAGCAGACCGGGCCCCTCGCTGGCAATAGAGCTGGAAGAAGATAGCGGCGGGGCCCGGGAGAAGAGGCCGAACACCGGGAGAAGTCGGAAGGAGACCCCCCGAAGTCGGAAGAAGACCCCCGGAGCTGACTAATAAATTACTCTTAAAACCTGTGTAGTGTGTTTTTTTTTTAATATTGACACTTTTCCCTAGGTGAATGGGTAGGGGTACCATGTACCCCAAACTCATTCACACAGGGTGGGGGGCCGGGATCTGGGGGCCCCCTTATTAAGGGGGGCTCCCGGATTCCGATAAGCCCCCCACCCGCAGACCCCGACAACCAACGGCCAGGGTTGTCGGGAAGAGGCCCTTGTCCTCATCAACATGGGGACAAGGTGCTTTGGGGTGGGGGGGCCGCAGGGCGCCCCCCTCCCCCAAGGCACCCACCCCCCTTATGTTGAGGGCATGCGGACTGGTACGGCTCAGGAGGGGGGGGGGCGCTCGCTCGTCCCCACCCCCTTCCTGGCCGGCCGGGCTGCGTGCTCGGATAAGGGTCTGGTATGGATTTGGGGGGGACCCCCACGCCGATTTTTCGGCATAGGGGGTTCCCCTTACAATCCGTGCCAGACCTAAGGGCCTGGTATGCCTCCGAGGGGGGAACCCACGCCGTTTTTTTCATTTAAAATTTGGCGCGGTGTTCCCGCCTCAGGATTCATACTAGACAGCTGTCAGCGCTGCCTGTCACTCATCGCGGGAGGAAAACGAAGGTTTCCTTTCCCGATGAGCGAGCCAGCGCGACATTCACAGTACCCTGTCGCCGAGAACCAGCGCGATGGTATCGCGCTGGAAACACAATCTCGCGGTCAGGAACTGTATCTCTTAATATTTCTTAATTATTTAGGACCGAAATGTTTTTGGTCAATAACATTTATCTGTAATTTTTTGAGTTTTTATCTCTTTAGGATTTAAAACTAGCTCTGGGTTTAACTATCTGGACTTTTTAATTAGGTTTTTTTCTGCGTTTTTTAACGATCAGCCACGGAGTGCACATTAATAGTGCTGTTGCTGTATCACACACATATCTTTTACCAGCTATAACCGTTTTTTTATTGGACTGCATCCAATAAGTTACTATTTGCAGCGATTTTTATTTTATTTTTTTGCACTAACAGCCCTTTGCTCTATAATTATTGGGTTTTGGTTTAAATGCTCGGATAGCAACTTAGGCATAGTGTCATCGAGCCTAGAACGCCCATCACGGACGTAGCTTTTTGTGTCTGCCCTCATTGTTTCCCTTAGGCAAGATGGCGCTCTAATTTCTTCGGCAGTAATGATGATACTGCTGTGTGTATATAAGCGGTGGGTCGGGACGTGGCTCGTATCCCGTGACCACGTCCTGTTGTGACGAAACGACGTAGGGAGGAGGAGCCACGCCCCGACGACACCGCGATTTGAGTACCCGGAAGCTACGGGTTGTTTTGGAGCCGGCCAGCTTTTTCCTGTGTATGCTCATTTACCACTGACGTCTGTAAGTGCATTCTTGATCTTGCTATTCAATAAATGTAAGGTTTTACGCTATGTGGAGCTGTTTATTTCTTTTTGGTGACCTATCCTAACCATCCTGGTGCGGCCGGCTGAGGAGGTTTTTTGCAGACCGGATGACATCTAGTGCCTGTCACACAGATCCTGGGCTGGGGTTACAGCCATCCGCCCAGTTAGGTCTCCTATCACTAAGAGACCAACATCTTTTGGTAAGAGGCAGCAGTTTTTACATTCCCTGAGATAACAATAACAATGATAAAAATATATATATAAATGAAAGGAACAGTTTAAAAATAAAATAAAAAAGCAAAATAAATAATTAAAAAGCACCCCTGCACCCCCCTGCTCTCACGCAAAGGCGAACGCAAGTGTCGGTCTGGTGTCATATGTAAACAGCAATTGCACCATGCATGTGAGGTATCACCACGAAGGTCAGATCGAGGGCAGTAATTTTAGCAGTAGATCTCCGTAAATCTAAAGTGGTAACCTGTAAAGGCATTTAAAGGCTTTTAAAAATGTATGTAGTTTGTCGCCGCTGCACATTTGTCCGCAATTTTAAAGCATGTCGTGTTTGGTATCCATATACTCGGTCTAAGATCATCTTTTTTATTACATCAAACATTTGGGCAATATAGTGTGTTTTAGTGCATTAAAATTTAAAAAAGCGTGTATTTTCAAAAAAAAATGCGTTTGAAAAATCACTGCGCAAATACTGTGTGAAAAAAAAAAAAATGAAACACCCACCATTTTAATCTGTAGGGCCTTTGCTTTAAAAAAAATATATAATGTTTGGGGGTTCAAAGTAATTTTCTTGCATTTTCTTTACATAAGCTTCTAAATGTTGTGCATAAAATGCCAGGACAGTTCAAACCCCCCAAATGGAAAGTAGACACCTCAAGCTATTTGCTGAGAGGCATGTCGAGTCCATGGATTATTTTATATTTTGACACAAGTGGCGAGAAAAAGACAATTTTTTTTTTTTTTTTTGCACAAAGTTGTCACTTAATGATATATTGCTCAAACATGCCATGGGCATATGTGAAATTACACTCCAAAATACATTCTGTTACTTCTCCTGAGTACGGGGATACCACATGTGTGAGACTTTTTGGGAACCTAGCCGTGTACGGGACCCCGAAAACCAAGCACCGCCTTCAGGCTTTCTAAGGGTGTAAATGTTTGATTTCACTCCTCACTATCACAGTTTCGGAAGCTATGGAATGCCCAGATGGCACAACCCCCCCCCCCCCCAAATTACCCCATTTTGGAAAGTATACACTCCAAGCTATTTGCTGAGAGGTATGGTGAGTATTTCGCAGATCTCGCTTTTTGTCACAAAGTTTTGAACTTTGAAAAAAAAAAAATTTTTTTTTCTTTCTTCATTTTCAAAAACAAATGAGAACTTCAAAATACTCACCATGCCTCTCAGCAAATAGCTTGGGGTGTCTACTTTCCAAAATGGGGTCATTTGGGGGGAGGGTTGTGCTATCTTGGCATTTTATGGCCTTCGAAACTGTGATAGGCAGTGAAGAGTGAAATCAAAAATTTACGCCCTTAGAAATCCTGAAGGCGGTGCTTGGTTTTCCAGGTCCTGTACGCGGCTAGGCTCCCAAAAAGTCCCACACATGTGGTATCCCCATACTCAGGAGAAGCAGCAAAATGTATTTTTGGGTGCAATTCCACATATAACCATGGCATATGTGAGCAACATATCATTTAGTGACAACTTTTTGTAAACATTTTTTGTTGTTGTCATTTTTCAATCACTTCGGACAAAAAAATAAAATATTCAATGGGCTCAACATGCCTCTTAGCAATTTCCTAATGCTGTGTACACACAAGCGGACTTTTCGACCGGACTAGTCTGACAGACCGAATCCGGCGGACAATCTGACTGTGTGTGGGCTTCATTGGACCTTCAGCGGACTTTTTCTGTCGAAAGTCAGACGGACTTTAGATTTGGAACATGCTTTAAATCTTTCCGCCGTAACTCCACCGGACCCAGTTCCTATCGAGAAATCCCCTCGTCTGTATGCTAGTCCGACAGACAAAAAACGACGCATGCTCAGAAGCAAGTACGACACGGAAGCACTCGGTCTGGTAAAACTAGTGTTCGTATTGTAGCTAGCACATTCCTCACGCTGCAAATTCTGTGATCGTTGAATGTAGCGCATTTTAATTGTCTTCTTTATAATGCTAGAAGAACGAAGTTGTTTTGCTGCTCATATTCACACAGAGTTCTCACAAACTGATTTCTTGATTATTTCTCTTTGATCTCATGAATGATATTGTATTTTTTAATAGCCCCATCTCCATACTAATGTTTACATGTTTTTTTTTTAAGTCATCTATTTTTTTGGTGTAAAGTTACCACAAGAACCTTTTTTTTTCTGGTGTAAAGTTACCACAAGAACATTAGATATTTGTTTTTTTTTGGAACCTCATGGAGGTTGTTGTCCCTTGTTAATTTGACATTACCTTTTAAAAATGTATTTTAATAAAAACACATAGGCAAGTATTTTCTGAAAATAAAATATCAATTTAATCTGGTTAACAAAATAAAGATGAAGTAAACGCTGGAGAAACTTTTGTAATTTGTGAAGCCTTTTGGCCCCAGGGCACACATCAAGTCTGTGGAAAAGAAAATTGGGATCTTGAGGAGTCCATATAATAGGGAGCACAATCTGGTCCAGGAATCCCAGAGATCAAGAGCAGCAGCAGATGACATATATGTACCCAGGCTGTGGTACTACACCTGCCTACGTCTTCTGTCAGTCCAGACTGAAGCCAGGTCATCACTTTCTTCTCTTCGTTGCAGCCTTCCCTCCACCCTGCTCTGCACCTTTTCCTGCAGCCTTCCCTCCACGCTGCCCTGCAACCTTCCTTGGAGGCTGTGGCTCTGGTGGTTGACTTGTGGCAGGAGGAGGAGGAGGATGAGGAGGGGCTTGCTCATTTATTTG
The DNA here is from genome assembly GCA_037952925.1 of Lithobates clamitans. Lineage (NCBI taxonomy): Eukaryota > Metazoa > Chordata > Amphibia > Anura > Ranidae > Lithobates > Lithobates clamitans. The sequence continues at coordinate 318,724 of JBBGZY010002882.1, read as the reverse complement.
GGTGTTGACAGTTAGCTCACCCTTCAGCCCCTTGGGAAGGACATCAGAAAAAAGTTTTCCACACAGGAAACGTTGGCCCTTCTCCATTTCCAGCAACCTGCGGGCTATATAGGAGACATAGGCCTCTTTAGCTTCGGGGGGGGGCTCTTGAGGAAATTTGTAGCTTCTCTCATGAGGCGCAGTGATGCCTCCTCTGTCACCGTCCCCTTTCTGGGCCTTTTTGTTTGAAGGTGGAGGGGAGGCACCTGTGATCGTGTGAGGCTCCTACTGGGCCCAGCCACCTCCTGGCTGACACTAACCCCTGCCTCCTCCTGGCTGTCACTGGGCCCGTCCTCCTCCTGCCTGCTCCTTTCCACACCTTTCTCCTGGCTGAGCTCATCCTGTGTATAAAAAAGGGACATAGTTTTAGTTTTTGGTTCATCAATCACACACAATTTTCAGTTCAAGACTTGCAAATTCAGTTAATACATATAAAAGAGTATCATTCTGACACCAGCATTTTTTCAAGCTGGTGACAAACATTTTTGGCCACTACTGTCAATTGATATGTAGACATAATTTTTTGGATCAAATCATTAATAGGTAATCAATTAGAACATCTAGTTAACATCATTAATATTAGGACACTAAATATGTCTAAAAATAATATACCTGGCTCCAGATGGTCGCATCCGGTTCTTCCAGGATGGATGTCCTAGGTTGGTCCTCATCAGCCTCTGCTGGGGTGGAGGGAAGGGTTCAAGGAAGGGTGGAGGGAAGGGTCAAAAGTGATTCCCTGGCTTCAGTCTGGTCATTAAGAAAACATAGTTTCCAAAACGTCTTTCAGGACAGCACCCGAGAGATCATGGCTCCTCCTCCCACAGGAAACACCTCATCAATTAAGTCTTTAAATTGGAATCCTCCACGTTGCCTCATCAGTTTTTTGTGTTTCCTCCAGCTGGAGGAACACCTCTGGTGGGAGCCATGATCTCTCAGGTTTATCCTGGGAGACACAGGTTCTCACCTGTTAGGTCTTTTTAGGCCAGGAGAGTGAGCCTCCCACTTGCCTCTTACATGGACGGTCCCGTGGGCTCCCTCTCCCTCTTCCGTGCTCGGGGAGAGCCTGTACGCCGGGGGTGCTGCCTCAATTTTTGGCCTGACGGGCGGCCGCCCTCTGTTCCTTTTTGGGAGCGAGCGGTGGCGGCCGCCATGTTGCTGGTGGCAGAAGAGCGCTTCAGCCACGTACAGGCAGCACTTCCGGGTCGGCGCGTGCGTCATTTCCGGCGCAAAGCGCAGTGGGAGAGGGCAGGGTCACCTGGCGCCTTATTTCCGGTTCCAGGTCAGCGCGGCGGCGTTTTCGAATCTGGAACCGGTCGTTCACCACGCACCGCAGACAGCTATGGATAGCGATGCAGCGGATAAGGGGGCAAGCCAAGGCGCCAGCAAGGCTAAGGTAAGGGACTGTGTCCTCTATTACCCTGGGCCGTTTTCTCCTGTGGGGGGGTTACTCACCCTTTCCCCCTTCCCCCACCACCACCCCCCCCCCTCCCCTCTCAGAAGGTATGTTGCAGTGGCTAGATTTAGTATATCTGCCCTACAACAGGGGATTAGGTGGTGGTGGCTTGCATGGGCACATGGAAAATGAGATGTTCCTTCCTTAGTGCACCTGGGTGTATTGTTTACGCTGTATTACAGCCTTTTAAGCGTGGTTCCATGCCTCTTTTCTGTTTGTCCAGGCCAAAGGTTCTGCCCAACCAGTCAAGAAAAGGTGCCCTGTCTGCAAAGAAAAATTAAGCGATGCTTGGACCAAAACGCTTTGTGCAGAGTGCATTACAACTTTGGTCAGAGAGGAGACTCCATCCGTTTGTGGCGACTTAGTATCAACAATAAAGGATGAGCTCCGGGCCACCTTTCAGGCTTTTAGGTCAAACCTAAGAGAGGAGCCAGGTCCCTCTAGGGATCCTCTGGTTCCGCAGCCATCTTCAGAACCCCAGAGTGGTTCTCAAACAATTTTTGGGGGTCCGATATCCCAGGACGCTTCTCAAGGGTCCGTTTCCCTCGCTCCAGATGATACAGATTCTGAGGAGGAGGAAAATGAATCAGATACCACTTCTAAATACAAATTGTCACTAGAAGAGGTGGGAGGACTCCTGAAGGTAATCCATGCCACTTTGGGGATAGAAGAGGAAAAGAAGGAACTCTCACTGCATGACCGCATGTATGCTGGTTTAGAAGATTCAAAAGGCCGTTCTTTTCCAGTCCATTCAGTTATCACTGATATGATTAAAAAAGAGTGGCTGGAACCTGAGAAAAAGCCTTTCTTTTCCCGGGCTCACAAGAAAAGATTTCCATTTGAAGAAAATCCAGATTCTGTATGGAATAAGGTTCCAAAATTGGACTCTGCCTTTTCTCAGGTCTCTAAGTCTACGGACCTAGCCTTTGAGGATATGGGCACTCTGAAGGAGCCCATGGACAAAAGGATGGACCTGCTTCTTAAAAGAACCTGGCAATCAGTAATGCACAATCTGAAACCAGCAATGGCAACAACCTGTGTTGCAAGGAACTTGGATCACTGGGTTAACCAGTTGAAAGCCCATGTCATAGCAGATTCCTCAAAACAGGAGATTCTAGACTCTTTTTCAACCCTGTCGGCAGCAATATCATATATTGCGGATGCGTCTGCGGAGTCTATCCGCATGTCAGCAAGGTCAGCAGCTTTAACAAATTCTGCCAGAAGGGCCTTATGGCTGAAGACGTGGCCAGGGGATGCTGCATCTAAAAATAGATTATGTGGTATTCCGTTCGCAGGTGATCTGCTATTTGGTTCAGAGCTAGAGTCCATTCTTGACCGCACGGCAGACAAGAAAAAGTCGTTTCCGGTTAGGAAAAAACAGGTGCAAACCCGTAAGCGTTTCTTTCGGCCCCAAAAAGGTCAGCAGGAAGCAAAAACGCAGGGCAAGAGGAAGGCATGGTCTTCTCAGAAGCCCAAAGGTAGGGGTGGAGTGCTCTTCAATCCTCCTGCGGCCACCACAAAACCACAATGACTCTGTCAAGGTGGGGGGGAGACTTCAGGAGTTTCTTCCTCAGTGGAGAGCCATTTCCTCGAATCAATTCGTTGTAAAGATGCTCTCCCAAGGGTATGTGATAGAATTTACGGAAGAACCTCCAAGGAGATTCCTAGTGACAAACGTCCCAAGGGACACAGTCAAGGCTCTCGCCATGAAGTCCCTAATTCAGGAACTGAAAAATCAGAGAGTCATTGTTCCGGTCCCAGCAGGGGAGTTCTTCCAGGGGTTCTACTCACATGTCTTTCTGGTTCAGAAACCTTCAGGAAAGTTCCGTCTTATCCTGAATCTCAAAATGCTAAACAAATCAGTGGAATACAGAAGGTTTCGGATGGATTCAATATTTTCAGTAAGAAACCTCCTGTATCAAGGGTGCTATATGGCATCAATAGATTTACAAGATGCCTACCTCCACATTCCTATTGCCACCAGGTCGCAGAAATATCTGAGGTTAGCACTGAAAGAAGGGAAGAAGGTGGTACATCTGCAATTCAGGGCACTCCCGTTTGGTCTGTCATCATCCCCAAGGGTCTTCACGAAAATAATGGCCGAAGCTCTGGCGCCTCTGCGTCTAGAGGGAATCTCAGTTATTCCTTATCTGGACGACCTGCTGTTTTTTGCCAAGACCAGAGAAGGTCTTCAAGAAAACTTGCTCAGAGCCCGGGTTCATCTAGAATCCATGGGGTGGATTTTAAACCTTCAAAAATCAAATCTGATTCCCTCACAGGAAGTGTTATTCCTGGGTTTCCGTATCAACTCTTTAGAACAAAAAATTTTTCTTCCAGAGGAAAAACAGAAAAAGTTGATACAAGTGGTGTCATTGCTACAGTCCAATCAAGTTCTGTCCATCAGGAAGGTTATGTCAGCATTGGGAACCCTGACCTCTTCCATTCCGGCCATCCAGTGGGCAAAGCTCCATTTCAGACCTCTGCAAAGTTTTTTGTTAAAAACCTGGAATCACCAGCAGGATTCACTAGATTCATTAGTGAAGATCCCTACTTCAGTAAAAAGAAGTCTGTGGTGGTGGAAGAACCAGACAAGGTACTCAGAGGGGCTGTTATGGTCCTTCCCAACTCAGGTGAGGTTGACAACAGATGCCAGTTCCTGGGGTTGGGGGGCTCATATGAGCGGCCGGTGGGCCCAGGGCTCGTGGGACACAAAAGATGCCCTAAGGTCCTCAAATTGGAGGGAACTAAAAGCTATAGAAATGGCCTTACTGACCTTTGCGAAAGAAGTCCAGGGGCAACATACTCAGATCCTGTCAGACAACGCCACGGCAGTGGCTTACATAAACAGACAAGGGGGAACCAGAAGCAAAGTTCTGCAGAGCTTGGCAAAAGGCATTCTGAGTTGGGCAGAGCTCCATACTCTATCCTTATCCGCGGTCCATTTAAAAGGGACCTTAAACAGAGTAGCGGACTTCCTAAGCAGGAACCAGATTTTAGAGGCAGAGTGGCAATTGAATCCAGAAGTCTTCCAGCTAATAGTGCAGAAATGGGGGCGTCCAAGAGTGGATCTCTTCGCCACCCAGGAAAACTCGCAGATGTCTCGCTTCTTCTCCCTGAACAGGAACGAGGCATCACTGGGAGTGGATGCTCTGGCACAAGATTGGAAGTTTCACCTCTGTTACGCATTCCCTCCGTTTCAGCTTATCCCTCGGGTCATAGCAAAAATCAGGAAGGAGGAGACAATAGTGATCCTCATCACTCCTTTCTGGCCAAAAAGGCCTTGGTTTTCATCCCTTCTTCAGATGCAACAAGAACCTTACTGGCACCTTCCGTTAAGAAAAGACCTTCTGTTACAAGGTCCTCTGTTTCACCAGGAAGTAGCAAAACTAAAGCTCACGGCCTGGCTTCTGAGGAGCAGCTCTTGAAGAGGAAAGGTTTCTCGGATAGGTTGGTAGCTACCCTCCTATCCAGTAGAAAGAAGGTTACAAGAGCCATCTATTCCAAGGTCTGGAAAGTCTTCAACTCCTGGTGCACAGCATCTGACAGATCTACAAAACAAATTTCGTCTGTGCTTGAGTTTCTCTAAGAAGGGGCGGACAAGGGCTTAGCGGTCAGCACCCTCAAAGTTCAAGTTGCTGCGCTGGGGGTATTCCTGGAAAAATCTATTTCATCAGAACCTCTAGTAATAAGATTCTTCAAAGCTCTTACCCGGTCTAGACCAGTGGTAATCAAAAGCTGTCCAGCATGGAACTTATAGGTTGTTCTACAGGCCCTGACCAAGGAACCTTTTGAACCCATTAATTTAGCCTCCCTGAAATTGATTACTTTAAAAACCGTGTTTTTAGTGGCGGTTACAACAGCCCGAAGAGTCAGTGAGCTGCAAGCCTTATCAATCAGGGAGCCTTTCTTTTCCATTTTTTCAGACCGAATTGTTCTGAAGACGGATCCTAATTTTTTGCCGAAGGTCGCTTCGATCCAGAATCGAACTCAGGAAATAATACTTCCTACCTTTTGTTCTAATCCATCGGGTAAGAAGGAAGAAGAATTCCATACCCTGGATGTTAAAAGAGCAGTCTTGAGTTACTTAGAAAACACTAAAGACTTTAGATGTTCAGATGCTCTGTTTGTTTTATTTTCCGGTAATAAAAAAGGAAGACAAGCTTCTAGAGGAACCATTGCCAGATGGTTGAGAATGGCTATCTCAGAAGCCTATTCCCTTACAGGTCTGGAGAGTCCATTAAATGTCCGGGCTCATTCTACAAGAGCTTCCGCGGTGAGTTGGGCAGAAAAAGCTGGCGCCACCCCCGAACAAATCTGTAAGGCAGCTACTTGGACAAGTCTGACAACCTTTGCCCGTCATTATAGGTTAGACCTCATGACGGCTGGGGACCAGGCTTTTGGAAGGAAAGTCTTACAGGCTGTTGTCCCACCCTAAATGGAGTAAGTCTCGATTATCCTCTCGGGTGCTGTCCTGAAAGACGTTTTGGAAATTTGCAAGTTAGACTTACCGGTAACTTGTTTTCCAATAGGCTTTCAGGACAGCAGTAACCCGCCCTTTGTTTATGCTAATGCTGTAATACTATGATATAACTGTCGCTTATGTGTTGCAGCTGGGGCTGGAGTTCTCTATAAACAACTGATGAGGCAACGTGGAGGATTCCAATTTAAAGACTTAATTGATGAGGTGTTTCCTGTGGGAGGAGGAGCCATGATCTCTCGGGTGCTGTCCTGAAAGCCTATTGGAAAACAAGTTACCGGTAAGTCTAACTTGCAATTTTTTCGAAGTACCACAGCCTGGGTACATACACATCAGCTGCTGATGCTCCTGATCTCAGGGAAGTCTGGATCTTGTTATGCTCCCTCCTATACATATTTCACAAGATCCCAATTTTCTTTTCCAAAATCTCCACAGTTGCTTCTGGGGTGAAAGTCTGCACAAATGCCAGAAGTCCCTCCAGTGTTAACTTCCTTACTGGTTTAATGTAATGTTGAGGGTGTTTGACCTCCCACAGATTCCTCATCTCCCTGTACTTCTCAATAAATGGTATCAGAAATTCAGGGTCCTTAAACTTGTTATTCATTTTTGCTGTAAGACAATACACAAGAAAAAAACACTAATGTCAGCCTAAACTCACATAATCTTATCCCAAACATAAGTATCACTCTTTAAGCAGTATAGGCCGCTACAAAGTAAAGAAAATTTACCTTAGTTTCGGACGCTCGTAACTTCACTTGTCCGCGCACAGAACGTACGTACGGCACATGCCTGTCAGCTTTATATACACTGTGCTTGCGTGAAACTCCGCCTGCGTCGTCCGCCCCTGACGTTCTTTTTTATGAATATTCTCAGCCCCGTCTCTCTACAGTGCGCAGTAGGAGTAACAATGGCGGAGACACAGCAGGTGTGTACTAACTCCAGTAACGAGGAAAGCCCGGAGCCCGAAATGTCCTGATCCGGGAAGAGGAGATTTAAGGTCTCCAATATGGCCTTTGAAGAGATGGTGGAGATGGTAGCAATTTTGCAGAGAAAAGATTACGATGGGAAGCATGGACCATACGCCCAGCCTAATTTACGAAAGGCAAAAATAATGTCCAAAGTGGTGAAGACCCTGCATCAGAATTTTGGGGTACGACGCTCTAAAGACCAGCTGAGGAAACGATGGTCCGACCTTAAATTGAGGGAGCCGGATCAGTACAGATGAATTAAGAAATTTCTTTAAAAAAGTAAGTACTTGTCATGTATTTCCTATTCTAATTTTTAACTTGCATGCTGCTCCATGTACTTTTCTTTACTGTTCAGTCTTAATAGTTATTCGTTCGTTGGAAACATCGTTAGCAAGTATATACAAAGGGTTGAGACAACATTTTGGTCTTGGAAATTTGTCTTATTAAAAGATGTTTAGGACATTGTTGTCTAGATGTCTTTGAAACTAGAATGAATAGCAAATTTCATTCATGGTAAGGAGAGGACACTCAGCAGCTGTTTACGCATCTGGACTCAGGAGCACTAGTGTGTGACACCAGAATACATTTTTTAGGGTAACCCACACAGGTGCTCCATTGGATATTTGTTGGGGTGTCTGTGAAATGTGGCCAAAAAAGGTAAGTATTCTGGCTTGTTTCAAAGTGAATTTTAATCATGTCTTCAACTTGGATCTCTGCCCAAACAGACAATTGTACACCAAGTATACCTTTTGTTTCATTTTCATAGGGGAGAAAAGACTCAGACAACCTGATCCCAGGGACCCCCGACCTCGCCTGCTGGATTGGGAAATCAGCCCAAGCCCCACCGAGGATGTGGAGGAAGGAGCGGTGGAGGAAGTGGGCGACATGGGCACCCCACCAGGTGAGTGTCTGACACCCCAGCTTCTGGTAATCTATGTATGCCTGCATATTTCTAAATACATCTTTTTTCATCACTTTTAGGTGATGTTGTGGAAGGGGAAGCGGTGGAACTATGTACAAGTTCCAGCGCCCCCCCTGAGGATGTGGAGGAAGTGGGCGACATGTGCACCCCAACAGGTGAGTGTCTGACACCCCAGCTTCTGGTAATCTATGTATGCCTGCATATTTCTAAATACATTTTTTTCATCAATTTTAGGTGATGTTCTGGTTGTGGAAGGGGAAGCATTTACAACGGACAGCGCCCAAAGATTGATTGACCAGATCATGGCCTGGAATGGGGATATTGATGCCATGTGCAATACCATTGACATCATGCGTAATCGGCTGGACAATATGCAGCAGGAAATGAAGAACATGATCGATGTTTTGGGGAAAATCTAATCCCTTTTTCCAAAATGAAACATCGATCATGTTCTTCATTTTCTTTTTTGCTGACCCCATTCTGGGCTTTGACTTTTAAAAATTAATTTTTTTTTAATATTAATATATTAATATTAATAATATATTCAAGTTTTAATTGTAATAAGGCCTGTTTGTTAAAAAAAAAATTAAAAAAATGAGGCCTGTTTGTAAAAAAAAATAAATTAAAAAATGAGGCCTGTTTGTGAAAAAAAAAATATTTTTAAAAAACAAAATAAAAATATTGTTTGAACAAATATATATATATATATATATATTTTAAAACAAAAAAAATTCTACACGCACATGTGAATGTGCACAGATTAAAAATTATGTTTTAATCAACAAAATGTGTGGCTTTTTTTTTCAATGCTCAATAATACCATTTTTGAAAGTTATTTGGTGTTTACAGTGACAATGGGGCTTATTTACTAAAGGAAAATACACTTGGCACTACAAGTGCACTAGGAGAACCTAGGAGACAGCCAAAAAGAAAGGCAAGCAATAAATACATTTCGAGATTTTATCTGATCATTATTTTTTATTTTAAAAATTAAAGATTGTCTGGCATTGCAATGGCCCCTACCCGTAAAAAAATCAACTTATTTATCATGAATTTGACGTGTGCTTTGGGGGCCAAGCCAGTACGGCCAGTATCCAGGCCCGTCACAGGATTCTCTCTGTAAGTCCGGCCTCAGGCCCAACAGATGCAAGATAATTGCTTGAATGTTTGCGTAAATAATTGTGCAGGATGCAACACGCTAGGACAATGTGATTTAGTTTGTAGTCCGCTATGTGGATGGCTGTCTGAAACAAGCGGAACCGGCTGGCCATGATCCCGAAGGCATTCTCCACAACTCTTCCCGCTCTGGCCAACCGGAAGTTAAAAACCCTCCTCTCCGGGGTGAGGGTCCTTTGGGGGAATGGCCTCATCAGGTGCTCGCCCAGACTGAAGGCTTCATCTGCAATGAAGACAAAGGGGAGTCCTTCCACGTTATCCACATCAGGTGGCAATACCAGGCCACCACTCTGGAGACGCTGGTAGAACTCCGTCTGGGTGAAGACTCGGCCATTCTTCCCCGCGTCCACATACAGAAATTCATATTGTGCCGACACCACCGCCATTAACACAATACTATTAAACCCCTTATAATTAAAATAGTATGACCCTGAATGGGGTAGTGGCACGACGTGGACGTGCTTCCCATCTATAGTTCCTCCACAGTTGAGAAAGTCTCAACGGGTGGCAAAATGTGATGCCACAATCCTGTGAGGTTGAAGGAAACTGGGGAGTCAAACAAGAAAAAAAATATAAGTACTTTTGCACATAACATTGCAAGCACATTACACAAAAAACATTCTTGCCCAGCATCAGTATAACATTCATTTAGAGTATTATTTAAAAGACTAAAATATAAGACCCACTTATCAGTTTCCTCACCCCCACTGATGGCCCATTGATCATTTTTTTGTTGGGGGGGGGATTATAAAGCAATTTAAGGACACACAGACCATTTGGATAAATTTTAGGGGGGGGGGATTATAAAGCAATTTAAAGACACACAGACCATTTGGATAAATTTTAGGGGGGGTTAGAGAGCAATTTAAGGACACACAGACCATTTGGATACATTTTAGGGGGGGATTATAAAGCAAATTAAGTACACACAGACCATTTGGATAAATTTTAGGGGGGGATTATAAAGCAATTTAAGGACACACAGACCATTTGGATACATTTTAGGGTAAAGCACTACAATGGAGATGACAAAATACATTGTTAAGTGACTAGACTAGGTGGATATGGGCCCAGCATAGCATGCTGGGGAGGTTAGTGAGAGCAAATATGCATGCAGGACAAAAAAGAGCATTAAAAAATTACAGCATGCATGAGGACAAAGGGGACATTCACAGCATATTGCAATCATGGTAATTAGTGTTTGAGTAAAGAAATACATTATATTAGCAAACATTAAATACAATAAAATGTTATGTTAAAGGACCTAAAGTTACCTAATATAGTCCTTCTGCAGGACCTAAATGATGGCAGAACAGGTTTCTGGGATAATGATCCCCAGAGCCTGGGGGGAGGTGCCTGTCGAGAACTTAAGGTCCTGCAGGCTTCTCCCTGTCGCAACGTGGCGACTAGCCTCTGCTCCGCAGTGATGGCTTGCCTCATGCAGGTATCCTGCCTGCTGATATAAGGGGACAGCAAAAGCCAACAAATGGTGAAAAACGGGGTCCGTCATCCTGAGAAAGTTCCTGAAATCCTCAGGATTATTCTCACGGATCTCACGGAGCAAAGGCATGTGAGAGAATTGGTCACTATGGAGCAACCTGGCTTCAAACCGGTCGGCTGGTCAGAACGAACTTAACAGAATGCACTGAAGAACAGCAAGGCCTGTGAAGAGCGAGCTTAAAATCAGCAACGCGTGGACAAGAACACACTGCATAAATCAATGCGAACTGACTACACGCAATGAAAAGCAAATACAAACCCACAAGCACTAACTAATCTACTAACACGAGATAAACACGAAATTAGCAGAAGGGGCCCAACAGGTGGTGCACAAGCTATTACAATGCCTTTTTATAGTCTCGTCGGACCTGGTGTAGTGTGGTGTAATTCAAAAAAATGTAAAAATCATAACACATGATAACAATCTTACAGATTACAGTACTGTATGAAATCATTTCACTTCCCTTTTGTCCCCAGTGCTTTGGCCCATGCCCTGCATGCAGTTTTATGTTATATATTGAAAACTGACTACAAGGGCGTGTTCAGAGGGTGGTGATAAATGGGGAGTACTCAGAATGGTCAGGGGTGGGTAGTGGGGTTCCCCAGGGTTCTGTGCTGGGACCAATCCTATTTAATTTGTTTATAAACGACCTGGAGGATGGGATAAACAGTTCAATCTCTGTATTTGCAGACGATACTAAGCTAAGCAGGGCAATAACTTCTCCGCAGGATGTGGAAATCTTGCAAAAAGACCTGAACAAATGAATGGGGTGGGCGACTACATGGCAAATGAGGTTCAATGTAGAAAAATGTAAAATAATGCATTTGGGTGGCAAAAATATGAATGCAATCTATACACTGGGGGGAGAACCTCTGGGGGAATCTAGGATGGAAAAGGACCTGGGGGTCCTAGTAGATGATAGGCTCAGCAATGGCATGCAATGCCAAGCTGCTGCTAATAAGGCAAACAGAATATTGGCATGCATTAAAAGGGGGATCAACTCCAGAGATAAAACGATAATTCTCCCGCTCTACAAGACTCTGGTCCGCCCGCACCTAGAGTATGCTGTCCAGTTCTGGGCACCAGTCCTCAGGAAGGATGTACTGGAAATGGAGCGAGTACAAAGAAGGGTAACAAAGCTAATAAAGGGTCTGGAGGATCTTAGTTATGAGGAAAGGTTGCGAGCGTTGAACTTATTCTCTCTGGAGAAGAGACGCTTGAGAGGGGATATGATTTCAATTTACAAATACTGTACTGGTGACCCCACAATAGGGATAACACTTTTTCGCAGAAGAGAGTTTAATAAGACTCGGGGCCACTCATTACAATTAGAAGAAAAGAGGTTTAACCTTAAATACGTAGAGGGTTCTTTACTGTAAGAGCGGTAAGGATGTGGAATTCCCTTCCACAGGCGGTGGTCTCAGCGAGGAGCATTGATAGCTTCAAGAAACTATTAGATAATCACCTGAATGACCGCAACATACAGGGATATGTAATGTAATACTGACACATAATCACACACATAGGTTGGACTTGATGGACGTGTGTCTTTTTTCAACCTCACCTACTATGTAACTATGTAACTATGTAACTATATATACACTGTTCTTTCTGCCTGGAAACTGGAGATTGTCCATAGCAACCAAAAAGTGTCCCTTTACGTCAAAAGTGGCTTTAGACCAGCTAGAAAACAGCAATAGTAAATTAGAACACTTGCAGAATTGAGCGATAGTGAATAGTGGGGACATTTCTTTTATTATTATTAAATTATTATTTTTTAATTATTTATATTTATTTATTATATTATAATTTATGATTTTGTGTTTCAAAGGTCATCATACCCAGGATATCTACTAGACTCTTGGTGGACAGATCTAAGTGTGTTATTGCTAAGAATTACAGACCTACAATATAAAACGCCAAATTTCTATGCAAAATAATTGTACCGCTTTGAGAAGCAAAAATCTGAAATAATCATACCGCCAGGGAGGTTAAAGCAGCGCAGTGCCAAATTGTAAAAGTTCTCTGGTCTTTAGCCAGCCAAATGGTCCGGGGCTTAAGTGGTTAAAGTAGAACTATAGGTACAACTTTTTTTTCTTCATTTAGATAAAGGAAGGTTAATAACTCCTGTCAGTTTTTTTTTCCATCCGTGTCCCATTGGGGAGATTTCTCTTCACTTCCTGTCCCATAGCCAAACAGGAAGTGAGAGAAAATCCCTACAAATTAATGGAATTCTTGGAGTCCCCCCAGGTCACCAGAAGCAGTGACCTCATTAAAACATTTCCCTCTATTACGGTTCTGAGGACAACTCAAAATTTGGGATTTTCTTTTACTTTCACTTTCAGTGATAATGGTAAACAGGACAAATAGAGAGGGAATCTCCCTAACAGGGGCACAGACAGCAATAAAACCTGACAGGGGTTCTAATCCTTCTCTACTCTATCCAGTACTAAAAAAAAGTTTTCCTCTAGTTATACATTAAAGTGGAACTTCTCTCTCTCAATCATCATTGTCTATTTTGAATCCTCAGGCTGCTAGTATTAGTAAATAGATAGAGAATTATATCATATTTACTTGTTTTAAACCATTTTTTACATCTCTTCAGTTGTTTCCTGGTTTCCATGTCTAGGCAAATGATGTCATCAATCACAGGAGTCTTCAGGAGAGGAGGAGGGGCTAAGCACACCCTCCTGTCTGCACGAGTGAGCTAAGAGCAGATGGATTCCAGGATGTAATTGCTCTATGAATCATCTGCCCTTATTCAAGATTGCCACAGCCAGAAATACTAGGGGACTTCTCATCAAATTAAAGCATGGAGATATTCCTTCAATGGAACACACACTCGAATTAGTAAACACCCATTATAGCTATGAACTAATCATGGCTTCAAGTGCAAACCGGTTAACAAAAGAAAAAAAGCTATGGTTACCATGGGAACAATGGACAGGTGCTGAAAAATTCCTATGACGGAAAATTTCTGAGTAGAAAAATTTTCTTGATATAAAACACTATTAACTACATTAGTCTTGATATAGTACCGAGTCAAAACAGTTACTTGATCATTTTCTCATCTTTATATAAAAATTCAGTATAACATAAACTTTGGTTACCCAATTCCATTAAATCTAAACCTTTACCCCTAGGAGACAAAAGAGGTCCCAGTGGGGGTCTCCTAGGGGGACAATAATATAATATCATATTATATTATATTATTTTCTAGAATATCCGTTTAACTAGTATTTTCATCATACTAGAAATTCAAATATATGCTTCTTATTAGCATTTGTTATTTAAGATAAATAAGCACAAATCATTCAAGATATTTTTATGTATTGTCATGCCTATAACACTCTGTACAACATCTTACAATGTCCACATTGTATTAATTTTCTTTAAAACAATAAAAAATATTGGAACAAAAAAAAAAAAAAAATTAAAGCATGGAGACATGGATGGATGGATGGATGGAGGAGTTTGCTTTGAATATTATAAATAAAATACATTTTGGTTTGTGGTGCTCTGATACAGTGTAGTTCCACTTTAAGTAAATCAACCCCAATGATTTCCATATTTAGGTTTCTATACATTACTGGTCAGAGAACTGATCCAAAAATGCAGAGACTACTCATAATTGGCAATTATACATTTACATTCCTAAATACGGAATGTCTGGACCACGACTTCAAGTGATTGTAAATGATCACCTTGTAAAACAATCCATTCAGTTTAAAATAGAAATGGAAGGCAAAATATTTGTGTACAGAAATAAAAAAACATTATAAATAACCCTTTACCCTCTTTTTCTAAGTGATCACATTCCCTCTGTTCTCAGCTGCATAAAAGTTGGGGGAGGAAAAGCAGCGGCACACTGATCTTCCCAGTAAATGGCTGTGCAGCGGGGGGTGTCAGGACAAATCTGATCATTGGAGGAGAGCAGGCTGAGATCCCAGCATAGCTAGAGAACTGACAATGGTGTGTTCTCCTGCTTAGTGTGGTCAGTTTTAATAGGAAAGCAGAGGGACTGTAAGGAACACCAGGGATTTCACACAAAGGAAGTAATACAAAGAGAAGAGGAGACTTTCTCATACAAGTACATGGTACAGCAACCACATATCAGGAATATGAAATGTTGGGGTAACAGACATTTTATTTACCACATTCATTTATTTATTTATTTCCTTCTGTGAATTGACTTTGACCCATCTTTGGGGTATTTTCCGATCGTTTTGAGTGTTTTGTGGTGAATATGTTAAATCAGCATAGTGAATTGACAATTTCAGGATCACATGTGATATTTAGGGTAAATTCGTCTGAACACCTAAATACCGCATGTGATGTACTTCAGTGAATGGAGTCCAGTGTGACTTTAGTGTTATATTATAATGGGTTTTGTTCCTAAATATTGGAAATAAAAATAGATTTCTACATTCTTCTGCCAAAATATTGAATTGTAGACATCAAGGGAAAACAAATGATTAAAAAATGTTTATAAATTTATTTTACAGAATTGACAGAAAAGAAGCACTTTGTGGACAGATATCGGGAGGAACTGATACAAAGAATCCATCTGATAGATCCAATTCTGGATGATCTTATGACAAGGAGTCTGTTGACATCTGAACAGTGTGACACGATACGGGCCAAACCAACCACACAAGATAAGATGAGAAGGCTGTTTTCTTATATCAGATGGCGGAGTAATACTGACAAGGATATTTTATACAACATAATAAAGGAACATAACCCCTCAGTGATCAGATTCCTGGAAGAGCGAGGTAAGTCTCACCACCATTTCACTATTTTATGTTGCGTCTTGCAGCGTGCTCTGCACCTAAATTTACCATGTTGCCGACAGCAACCAATCAGAGTGAAAATGAAAGGAAGCCTAGGATTGGTTCTCTTGGTCATGTGATACTGTTTGCTGAAATTATTATTACAGTTTAATCATTTGTACCAACTGACATATCACACAAGGCCTTGTAAAGAGGAACTTTAGTCAGAAAATGATGTCCTGCTAGATGACTTCATACCGGCCCCTTTTACAGGTATAGATTGTAAAACAATAAATATAAGTGTCTATACAGTACTATGTAACATCCAGTAATACACGGTCTCACCCTGCTGCACATGCTCAGTTGCTGTCCATTTTTAGGCACTGCTGAATATGTAGAGGCCGATCTGCTGACAGCCTTAAAATGGAATTAAACCCTCCTATTCTTTTTACAGCCATGGAAGCTGCTTCTGTTTGATCTGTATCTGCCATGGTGCTGCACTTTTGATCAGTTATGATACCGACCATTTGATGGTTTGACAGCTTGGTTGAGGACACAAGCAAATGTGACAGTTACTAATCCCGGCATTCCAGGAATGTAACTGTTTTATGAAACCATTAAATCGAAGGGTTTATGATTTACTGCTGCTCAGGATTCTGGGCTTCAGCAAAATTGCTCCCTCCAGCAAGAAGAAACAGGAGCAATGTTGGAGGCAATTTACAGCACACACTAGTTTTGGTATCATAATTACTAATGTGGAATGTATGTTCCTTGCTAAAGAACATTATATTTATCACGTTGTTATGGGTAAAGTTCCACTTTAAGTCACTTGTAGAAATCATTTCTCTTCAAACAGGACATTTGCTGTTGTGATTGAGATCCATTTCTCTCTGGCTACAAGATTTACTTACTTTGACTTATAGGCAGGGGAGGATTAGGAAACTTTGACTCTGGGATCAAACTCAAACAACGATCCCCTTTCATGGTATGGACAGATTTCTGTGGGATAAGGAAAGTGTACCATGTGAAGAGTGACCTAGTCCTACATTGATTGGTGGGCATTGTGAAATGTTCCCATAGGACGTAGTTTTTTTGTGAAAGACCTCATCTCTTCTTCAGCATTGACTTACTTTGTGGCTCTCAGCATTTAGTCATATGATAGTTCAGAGCTGCAAAAAGATATCAGAGACCTCCCTGCCATTCTGACAGGTAAAGATTCAATAATTACTGATAGGGATATTGGCTATTAGGGAACTGCCTCACTTTTACAGCCCCATTACAGGAGCAAAATATGTGAGGTTTTTTAGCTTCTTTCTTAAAGTGGTTGTATGCCCAGTACAAACACTTTCACTTACAGGTAAGCCTATATTAAGGCTTACCTGTAGGTGCTGGAAATACCTCCTAAACCTACACGGTTTAGGAGATATTTACAATGTCCCCGTATGGTGATGTCTTCTGGGCATGCGCTGATGTATTCGGCATATGCGCACTCTAGAAAGGGCACGATGTGTCGTTTCTAGTGGGGTAATGCCATGACTGGCGGCTCCCGTGCGGAAGCGACGTCACACAACTCCGGCCAGTCACAGAGCCGGAGTCCGCGGCCCCGGAAGGAAGAGGGGTGAAGAATGGATGCTTCCTGCACATGGGACAGCAGGGACGTCACAGGCTTCGATTTAAGGTAAGTGACACATCATGGGCTACTATGCAATGCGATGCATAGTAGCCCATTATGCTTTACCTTTGCAGGGAAATAAAGAGGAAGTAAAACCCATCAGGGCTCTGTGCCGTACCGTGACTCCCACCCATATGCACGGGAGTGACGTCATTGCAGCTCAACCATTCAGACGGCCAGAGCCTGAAAACTCGGAAGGAAGACCATGTGAAGATGGAAAACCTGTCATGTCAGTGGTGACAACACACCGCTGGAGGACTTCATTCTAAGGTAAGTATATCACAATGAAAAACCAACCAGTGCAGCGTTATGAAAGAAACCATTAATCTAGTACATATGATCCTATTCATAAAACTATGTGCATAAGATCCTCAAAAATATATAGACACAGAAAATAGCAAATATAAGTGTGTAATCAATCACTAAATAAAAAGTACATAATTAAATATACATGATATCAAGTGTCTGTGGTAGTGAACCCCTGTAGATCGCCAACTCGGGGTTCCCCAGGGCGTGGGGTCTTTTCACATATAGAGCATCATGGCAGTTGTGGATTAAACAGAGACCAAGATGGCAGCTTCCTTGGCTGAAAATGATAGGGGGGTTTACTTCCACTTTAATGCATAGAATGTGTTAAGATAAAACACCTTCTGCCTTTACAACTCCTTTAATCTCAGGGCCCTTGGATGGTATGACAGTTTGGTTGAGAGCACAACCAATTGGAGTGTTACATTTCTGGCATGTGTTTTATGGATGGGTTTACTTCAGCTTTAAGATAAAAAGCCTTCTGTGTGCAGCAGCCCTCAGCCCCCCTAATACTTACCTGAGCTCATCTCTAACCAGCGATGTTGGAGGAGTGTCTCGGCTGCCCGAGACTCCTCTCCTCATTGGCTGAGACGGCAGCATGCGCCATTGGCTCCCGCTGCTATCAATCAAATTCAGTGAGCCAATGAGAGAGAGAGAGGGCGGGGCCAGGTCACAGCTCCATGTCTGAATGGACACAGGGAGCTGTGATTTTGGCTCGGGTGCCCCCCATAGCAAGCTGCTTCCTGTGGGGACACTCAACAGGAGGAAGGGGCCAGGAGTGCTGAAGAGGGACTCGGGCCACTCTGTGCAAAACCAAATCCACAGAGCAGGTAAGTTTAACATGTTTTCTATTTACAAAAAAAAACACAGAAGACTTTACAATCACTTTAAGTGGCACAGATTTCATTAGTTTAGGGTGTGGATAAGAAATAAAAGGTCCCATGTCCAGATCCACACATTCTGGGATCTTATTTATTCCAGTTATACAAACCATCTCATGTAACCTGCAATACTTTCTCCTATTGATCTCCATAAGGAGGTACTTTCCAGGTCACGAGGATTAGCATTGATCGGACTATCACAGCTCTCATGGGGTCTAACAATGAAAAATTCAGTGAACTCTCGGACTTTGCCATGGCTTGGTGCAATTGTTGATCATGGGTTAATCTCATAGTTACTGCTTCCTTGCGTGACAAAATACCAATGTACATTGCACCATATAAATAGCGCACACATACACAAAAAAGGTTGCTTTTCAAATCTTGCAAGGCTACTTAAAAACACCCGCTCTTAATTAGTAATTATGAGATTTTGAGAAGTGGGAATTATCTTTTATTTTATGAACAGTGTAGGACCCACTGAAAATGGGGTACTTTGACTTACATGTCTTTTAGACATTCCCAAAAAGACTTGCAGCTGTAATTGCAGTGAAAGGCGGTTCTACAAAGTATTGACCCAGGGGGGGGGGCTATACAAATGCCCCCCCACACTTTTCACTTATTTATTTGTAAAACATTTTGAAAACCATTTATCATTTTCTTTCCACTTCACAATTATGTGCCACTTTGTGTTGGTCTATCACATAAAATCCCAATTAAAATACATTTACGGTTGTTAGTTGTAACATGACAAAATGTGGAAAATTTCAAGGGGTATGAATACTTTTTCAAGGCACTTTAAATAGTGCAAACACACACATATATATATATCACACCAATACATGAAATCCAGAAAAATGCGAATATAATCACTAAATATATATCACCAATATTTAAAAAAATACAAAAAAAAAAAGATCATATGTAATGCCCCGTACACACGGTCGGACATTGATCGGACATTCCGACAACAAAATCCTAGGATTTTTTCCGACGGATGTTGACTCAAATTTGTCCTGTATACACACGGTCACACAAAGTTGTCGGAAAATCCAATCATTCTGAACGCGGTGACGTAAAACACGTACGTCGGGACTATAAACGGGGCAGTAGCCAATAGCTTTCATCTATTTATTCTGAGCATGCGTGGCACTTTGTGCGTCGGATTTGTGTACACACGATCGGAATTTCCGACAACGGATTTTGTTTTCGGAAAATTTTATATCCTGCTCTCAAACTTTGTGTGTCGGAAAATCCGATGGAAAATGTGTGATGGAGCCCACACACCGTCGGAATTTCCGACAACAAGGTGCTATCACACATTTTCTGTCGGACAATCCGACCGTGTGTACAGGGCATAAAACTGTCCATGCATATAAAAATATATTGTGAATCCAGAAGGTAGAAGAAATATAGAAAAATGTAATATATAAATATTTAGTGTATCCAAAAAAATTAATTCATAAGTACCATACACCAGTGGTCCCCAAACTTTTTGGCAGCAGGGACCGGCATTGTGGAAGAAAATTGTGAAGGGGGTTGTATGCGGGTTTTACGGGCAATTTTTCGGGGAAATGACAGGTGTTAGCGCTTCATTCATCATGCCACCATGGTTTATATGGTGTCAGGATGATTGAAGCACATTATTTCTATTATTACATTGTAATATAGAATGAAACAGTTCAACTCACCATAAAGCAGAATCTGCCACCAGATGTGGATTGTCACTGCAGTGGTGGCAGCACAGGCATGTGCATTAGTTTAGAGGCAGGTCTGGAGTGGTGGGTTCCAAGTGAGGGAGAACAGCGGTGATGGGGGCGAGTGGTGGGAGATTATGTCATCTCTCTGGTCGCCCGCCGGCGTCGCTGCCGCACATCAGACAGTGCAGCCTTTGCGGCCCGGATGCAAACAGGCCAAGGCCCGGTAGCGGACCATGGCTTGGGGGTTGGGGACCCCTGCCATACACCATATGGTGATTGTACAACTCCCAATTAGTGAATCTCTTCTCCAAAAAGTGATATTATGACACACACACCTCCGTACTCTTCACCCCAACTCAAGGGTGTCCTCTCACCATCTGAATAGGACCTTGTTATGCTAGAGGAGGTCACAAGCACTTATATTAATAATATAAGGGAGTACTGTTCCACTCAACCTTTCTGTCCTCCTTGATCCCCATGACACGTTGCGCCCAATAGGCTTTCTCAAAGGCGATTTGGAATTTTTCACATATTTGTTTTTTAGTATTTTTTTAAATATTGGTCATATATATTTTGTCACTACATTCAAATTTTAATATTCTGGATTTCTGGAGTGATATATATATATATATATATATATATGTATATATATATATATATATATATATATGCATTTGCACTATTTATATATTTGCACTATTATGCGGTTCATGACATCCTTTTAGTTTATGTATTATTAGATTAACGGTCCTATTGAATGTTATGATTTACGATTGGGTAGTGCTACATCATTTTTAGGATTATATATTATATTGCATTTAGCACATATTGGTAAGTGCACTTTTGATGTTGGCAGCTTCTGTTTTATTTATTTGTATTTTACATATATGTATTTTTTATGAGGTGTATCAGAGGTGTTATTGAGGTTGATTAGTGCAGAAGGTTTTATTTATTTATAATAACCAAAATAACCACAAGATGGCAGTATATAATACCCAACTATGCAAAGGCCAAATAAACAATGGCTAAGGAAATGAACTGAAAGAGGGGTTCCGGCCGCAATATATATATATATTTTTTTATAAAGTCAGCAGTTGCAAACACTGTAGATGCTGACTTTTAATAAGGACACTTACCTGCCCGCGATGTCGGCACCCCGAGGCCAATCTGTCGATCGGATCGGCCACGGGCACCTCCATCTTAACGAAGGGAAACAGGCAGTGGAGCCTTGTGGATTCACTGCCCGTTTCCTACTGCGCATGCGCGAGTCGCGCGGCGCTTTGTGAATGGCCCCGTGGTTTTCTGGGACACACACAGTTCCCAGAAGGCATTGGGGCCACTTGCCGAAGAGAAGGAAGCGCTGCGGAATAGGAAGAGGCAGATTAGGAAGACTAATTTTTTTTTTTTCAAATGTTTTTTTTTTTTTTTAAGATTTTTGATGCAATTTTTTATTTTAGGGGTGGCCTTCCACTTTAAATGTAAATTCTCATAATAAAGTGTACCTGCACAAAGAAGTAAAATGGTTTAAACCTTAGAAATCTGCCAACTCACTAAGTCAGTGCGCTCCCTGCAGCAGATGTATAATACAAAAGAACAACAATGACTGGAATACCAGTCACAGGGAAGCTGCTTTCTCAGGACACAGGAGGTGTATCATAAGCAACTCAATGAAATCAAGTAAATACAAAATATCTTTATAGATGTCAAATATTGAATGAAAATTGTATAAAAAAAATTATACACATATACAAATACCTTTCTTCTACAATTTTGTCTTTTTTATTGGTGGAAGAAGGGTATTTATATATGTGTGTGAGAGATTTTTTTTTATATACTATTCTCATTTATTATTTGACAATTAGAAAGATATTTTGTATTAACCTAAAGTTTAACTAAAGGAAACAATGTTATTTTAGTTTTGGATAGGGTGGAGAGGTATCAGAACACCTATTAGTTTTTTTACTGCTTTCTGCTTTCCTCCTCTCTATTTGTCCTGTTTACCATTATCATTGAAAGTGAAAGAAAATCCCAAATTTTAAGTTGTCCCCAGAAAAGTTATAGAGGGGAAATGTTTGACCATTCTTCCAGAAGTACATTTGTGAGGTCAGGCACTGATGTTGAACGAGGTTGGAGGTTGCAGCCATGTTGGAACAGGAAGGGGCCATCCCCAAACTGTTCCCACAAAGTTTGGGGCATGAAATTGTCCAAAATGTCTGTTATGTTGACGCCTTAAGAGTTCCCTTCACTGGATATAAGGGGCCAAGCCCAACCCCTGAAACATCCCCACACCATAATCCCCCCTCCAGTGCACAAAGCAAGGTCCATAAAGACATGGATGAGCGAGTTTGGAGTGGATGCACTTGACTGGCCTGCACAGAGTCCTGACCTCAACCCAATAGAACACCTTTGGGATGAATTAGAGCGAAGAGCCAGGCCTTCTCATCCAACTTCAGTGCCTGACCTCACAAATGCATTCCCATAGACACACTCCTAAACCTTGTGGACAGCCTTCCCAGAAGAGTTGAAGCTGTTATAGCTGCAAAGGGCAGGCTAACTCAATATTGAACCCTACGGACTAAGACTGGGATGTCATTAAAATTCATATGTGTGTAAAGACAGGTGTCCCAATACTTTTGGTAATATAGTGTATGTTCTAACAAGGGAGAAGACCATTGTGATTTGTATGTACATTGTGTTATGTTTGCAGTGATTGGGAGTTTTGCAGTAAATGATGGATATTCTTGTATATTCACAAAAAAGTCTCCAAAAATCTGTCGAAATGACAGGAAATAAATTGATATATTTCACTACATGTAATGGGGTGGATTTACTAAAGGCACATAGACTGAGGACTTTACAAGTGAAGTTGCTCCAGAGCTTAGTAAATGATAGTAAATAACCTCTCCCTCTCCTCCGGCACCTTTCCCTCCCCGCTCAAACATGCACTGGTTACCCCCATACTCAAAAAACCCTCACTAGACCCCACCTGTTTGAATAAGTTAAGACCCATCTCCCTGCTCCCGTTTGCCTCCAAGCTCATCGAACGCCTTGTCTATGACCGAATGAGTCGCTACCTCACGGACAACCTTCTCGACCCCCTACAGTCTGGCTTCCACCCACAACATTCTGCTGAAACTGCCCTACTAAAACTCACCAATGACCTACTAACTGCTAAAACCAATGGCCATTACTCCATACACATACTTTTAGACCTCTCTGCTGCCTTTGACACAGTTGATCACCTGCTCCTCCTCAGTAAATTACACTCCCTTGGCCTCCGTGACTCTGCATTATCCTGGTTCTCCTCCTACCGATCTCAGCGTACTTTCAGTGTCACTAACAACTCCATCTCCTCCGCTCCTCTTCCTCTTTCTGTTGGGGTACCCCAAGGCTCCGTCCTTGGGCCCCTCCTATTCTCGCTCTATATCTCTTCCCTGGGCCAGTTGATAACCTCTCATGGCTTCCAATACCATCTCTATGCTGATGACACACAGATCTATCTCTCCACTCCTCAACTCACCCCCTCGATCTCCTCACGGATCTCAAACTTACTGAATGACATATGGGTATGGATGTCACACCACTTCCTCAAACTCAATCTTTCTAAAACTGAGCTTGTTATATTTCCTCCTTCACGGTCCCCCTCCTGTGACTTCACCATTAATATCAACAACACAACCATTGGTCCCTCCACACTTGCCAGGGTCCTGGGTGTAGTCCTTGACTCTGACCTCTCCTTCAGCCCCCATATCCAATCACTGGCTAAATCCTGCCGCCTTAACCTCCGCAACATCTCCATAATTCGACCCTTCCTGACTAATGACACCACAAAGCAACTTAATAACTCCTTGATTATTTCCCACCTCGACTACTGCAACTCTCTCCTTAATGGCCTACCCTTAAGCAGGCTATCCCCCCTTCAGTCTATTATGAATTCTGCTACTAGACTAATACACCTCACTAATCAATCCGTGACTGCTGCTCCTCTCTGCCAATCCCTTCACTGGCTTCCCCTACCCCACCGTGTAAAATTCAAAATGCTAACCACAACATACAAGGCCATCTACAACATCGCCCCCATCTACATCACCAACCTCATCTGCAGATATCGCCCAAATCGCCCCCTCCGCTCCTCCCAGGACCTCCTGCTCTCTAGCTCCCTTGTTACCTCCTCTCATGCTCACCTTCAGGACTTCTCCAGAGCCTCTCCCATCCTCTGGAATTCCCTGCCCCAGTATGTCCGATCAGCCCCTACCCTGTCCACCTTTAGGAGATCCCTGAAAACTCATTTATTCAGGGAAGCCTATCCCACACCCACCTAACAACTGTCCCTGAGCCACCCCCATCAAATCATCCTCTGCAGGTATTACCTTTTGTACCACCACCCCCTCCCTTTAGAATGTAAGCTCTGCGAGCCGGGCCCCCCTGTACCTTTTGTATTGAACTGTACTGTAATTGTGTTGTCCCCCCTCTACATTGTAAAGCGCTGCGTAAACTGTTGGCGCTATATAAATAATGTATTATAATAATAATAATAATAATGATGATGGGAAGTTCTGCTGACTTCTATCATCCAATCATCTGCAAGTAAAAATGCATTTTTTTTTCCTTGCATGTGATTGGGTATTCTTTGTAAAGTGAAGCTTTACCTCATTTACTAATCTCTGGAGCATCTTGTAAAGTGCACAGTCTGTTTGCCTTAAAGTAGAACTATAGGCACAACTTATTTTTCTTCATTTAGATCGAGTAAAGAAAGGTTCGTAACTCCTGTCAGTTTTTTTTTTTTTATCTATGTCCCATTGAGGAGATTTCTCTTCACTTTCTGTCCCCTAGCCAAATAGGAAGTGAGAGGAAATCTCTGCAAATTAACCACTTCAGCCCCAGAAGATTTGGCTGCTCAATGACCGGGCCATTTTTTGCGATACGGCACTGCGTCGCTTTAACTGACACTGTCGTGTGACGTTGTACCCAAACAAAATTGAGGTCCTTTTTTTCCCAGAAATAGAGATTTCTTTTGGTGGTATTTGAAGAACAAAAGAAGAGCGACAATTTTGAAAAAAAAGATTTTGTACTTTTTGCTGTAATAAATATCCCCAATTTTTTCTAAAAAAAAACAGATTTTTTCCCTCAGTTTAGGCCGATTTGTATTCTTCTACATATTTTTGGAAAAAAAAAATCACAATAAGTGTGCATTGATTGGTTTGCGCAAAGGTTATAGCATCTACAAAATAGGGGATAGATTTATGTCATTTTTATTATTATTTTTTTTTTACTAGTAATGGTGGTGATCTGCGAATTTTATCGGGACTGCAAAATTATGACGGATAAATTGGACACTTTTAACAGATTTTTGGAACCATTGACAATTACCGTATTTATCGACATATAACACGCACTTTTTTCCCCTGAAAATCAGGGGAAAATCGTGGGTGCGTGTTATAGGCCGATCCCCGCCGATTTTGTGTCATCGGAGCGTTCGCGGCAATTGCCGCGGTCACCGCCGACATACACAGCCGTGGGTAGATTCAAATATGGCACCGAGACTGCAGGAATTAGTCAGAGCTGAGATACACATACCCGAGTGTTCTCTGCATTTTTCGGTGCCGCCATCACGCCCAGTCCCGCCCTTGGACCTGTGTTATGTCCATCATAGGGCGGCACTGGGCGTGACTGTGAGCGGCGCCGAAAAAAGCCGAGAACACCCGGGTATGTGTATCTCGGCTCCGACGAATCCCTGCAGTCTTGGCGCCATATTTGAATCTACCCACGGCTGTGTATGTCGGCGGCACAAAGCTGCACTGACATGGCTGGACTGGGGCAAAGCTGCACATGCAAACCTGCACTGACAAAGCTGCACTGGGGCAAGGCTGCACTGACAAGGCTGCACTGACAAGGCTGCACTGACACTGAAAAGGCTGCAGATGGACACTGATAAGGCTGCATTGATGGGCATTTTAATGTAAGTTTTTTTTCCTTAAACTTCCCTCCTAAAAGTTTTTTTTCCTTAAAATTCCCTCCTAAACTTGGGGTGCGTGTTATACGCCGGCGCGTGTTATACACTGATAAATACGGTATACAGCAAGCAGTGCTATAAAAATGCACTGATTACTGTATAAATGTCACTGGCAGGGAAGGGGTTAACACTAGGGGGCGATCAAGGGGTTAACTGTGTTCCCTGCTATGTGTTCTAACTGAAGGGGGGATGGGACTGACTAGAGGAGATGACAGATCGCTGTTCCTAGCTATTAGGAACTCACGATCTGCCTCTCCTCTCCTCACAGAACAGGGATTTGTGAGTTTACACGTTCCTGTTTTGGCTCTTGTGCCCACGATCGCGCTTAAAGGGACCGATGTACAGCTATGACGGTTGGCGGGAATGTGCCGACCTGCCCAATATAATGATGGCGGCTGGTCAGCAAGTGGTTAAAGGAATCCTTGGGCCTCCCCAGATCACCAGAAGCAGTGACCTCATTGAAATATCCCCCTCTATTAGTGTTCTGGGGACAACCCAAAATTTGGGATTTTCTTTTACTTTCAGTGATAATGGTAAACAGGACAAATAGAGAGAGATAATCTCCCTAACAGGGGCACAGACAGCAATAAAACCTGACAGGTGTTCTAATCCTTCTCTACTCTATCCAGTGCTAAAAAAAAGTTTTCCTCTAGTTATGTGTTCTGACTCAACTACAAGGCTATAAATATTATCTTCAGCTTCACATAGAGCTTACATGACCTGGTGATCTATTTATCCCTTGCATCAATTCAGGCAGCTTAACTCAATGAATAACTCACTGCATGGAAAGACAGACGATGAATCCTCTCGAATGTTCCGTTTAATGATGGATATTCATAGGTAGAAAAATGTTGCAGTTGTAAGCCACATGTAAGATGTTACAGCAATGAGGTATACTGTGCACAATGAATCAGAGAGAGGAAGGGGAGGAGAATATACAGAACTACGGTGAGAGAAAGAGTTCAGATAGACAGAGGGAACAAATCTTAAAGACACAGCATAATAAATCACATAGTGTAACACAACACTCCCCGTCTGAAATCCTTAGATTTCATAACAATAAACAATTATATATATATTCAATAAGTCCAATACTGTTAAATGTCCTGGAACCTGTAATGAAAAACATGCAACAAGCAAGTATAAACATAAGTCCAACAGGATTGAAGAACATGTAGTCCGACGTATGACGTCTTCAAAGAGTTCCAAAGTTCAAGGTAGAACCTGTAGATAGCAGCAATGTAGTCCCCGCCGTGCCAACAGCATGGCTAGTCCTTGTATAAATCACTAACCTGGCAAAAGGAGTACTAACTCTGTAATTGGTCGAGTGAAGGTTCGTGTGGATCCTCCCTTGGTTACCTTGACTTCTACCTTCCGGACCTTGTTATCGTCACTGGCCATAACCTTGGTAATAAGACCCATAGGCCACTCATTCCGACAAACTTCCTTGTCTTTTAGAAGGATGAGATCTCCAACCTTAAGATTAGGCTTAGATGTTTGCCATTTGTTACGACCTCGAAGGTGATGAAGATACTCCTTCCTCCAGCGATGCCAAAACACATTGGCGAGATGCTGCACCTACTTCCATTGACGCCTGTAGATATCCTTGGGTTCAATCTCACTTGAAGATATTACAGCGGTTCCAATCTTTTGAGTAAGGAGTGAAGCTGGAGTAAGGATCACTGGAGCATCAGGATCTGAAGATACCGGCGCTAAAGGTCTTGCGTTCACTATAGCACACACTTCAGCGAGAAAGGTAGACAAAGTATCATGGGTGAGTGGTAAAGACTTGTGAGTCTGCAACATGGAGTCAACAGGGGGTGAGTAGGAGTCCTCACACAAAAACCTTGGAGGTGACAGCCATAAGCTGTCCTGAAGAACATCAGATGACACGGCTCTGGTCCCACAGTCAGCTGGATTGAGTTCAGTGGGAACGTAATGCCATTGACTTGGTAGGGAGAATCTTTTAATATGTTCAACCCTGTTGCTGACATACACATGAAACTGTTTTGTTTGGTTGTATATGTAACCAAGTACTACCTTACTGTCTGTATAGAAGGTGAAAGAATCAATTCTAGTGTCCATTTCACTTCGTATGACTTCGGCAATTTCTACTGCTAGCACGGCTGCACAAAGTTCAAGTCTTGGTATGGTATGTGCAGGTTTGGGAGTGAGTTTTGCCTTGCCTAGGACAAAACTACAGTGTGATTCCCCATTCATTTCAGAGATCTTCAAATAGGCTACAGTAGCAATAGCTTCAACTGATGCATCAGAGAAAATATGAATTTCCCTCCAGTAAACAGTTGAAATAGAACCTGGAACATAGCAACGGGAAATCTGAAGTTTTCCTAGTGACTTCAAAGAATGTCTCCACCTTTCCCACTTGTGTTGATTCTCACTAGGTAAGGGAGTATCCCAGTCTATGTTCTCAGTAGATAACTGTCTTAGCAGAATTTTACCTTGAATGGTAACTGGAGCAAGGAAACCGAGTGGGTCATAGATGCTATTCACCACCGACAGGACTCCTCTCTTAGTGAAGGGTTTGTCACAAGTTGACACTTGGAAGGTGAATGTGTCTTGTTCGATGTTCCACAACAAACCCAGACTTCGCTGTACAGGAGGCACATCTGTACCCAAATCAAGGTTTTTTAGACTGGTGGCATAGTCCTCAGAGTGAAAGGCATTCATAAGTTCCTGGCTGTTGGATATAATCTTGTGCAGTCTAAGGTATGCTGTAGCCAGCATCTCCTTTGTTCTGGTGAGGAGATCAATCGCTTCTTTAGCGGTTGGAAAAGACTTGAGTGCGTCATCAACGTAGAAGTTTCTTTCAACAAACTGACGAGCATCAGATCCATATTCTTCTTCTCCAGTCTGAGCTGTTCTCCTTAGCCCATAAGTTGCCACTGCAGGAGAAGGACTGTTACCAAAGACTTGTACCTTCATTCGAAAGTCTATAACTTCCTTGTGGATGTCATTGTTTTTGTGCCATAGAAACCTGAGGTAGTTTCTGTTGTCTTCTCTGACAATGAAGCAGTGAAACATCTGTTGAATGTCTGCCATAACTGCTACAGGTTCTTGTCTGAAGCAAATCAAGACTCCTATTAGACTGTTGTTCAAGTTGGGCCCTGTAAGGAGCATGCTGTTAAGAGAAACACCTTCATGCTGAGCACTGGAATCAAAGACAACTCTGATTTGGTCTGGTTTACGTGGGTGATACACGCCAAAGGATGGAAGGTACCAGCATTCTTCTCCCTCCTTTAGTGGGGGTGCAGGCTCTGCATGATCTCTGTCAAATATATTTTGCATAAAGTCGACAAAGTGTCTTTGCATCTCTGGTTTCCTGCTTAAGTTTCGTTTTAAGGAGGAGAATCTGCTGATGGCCTGTTGCAAGTTGTGGGCAGTCTCTCTCTTGGGAGACGAAAAGGTAGGGGTGCTACCCAGTTATTGGCGTCGTCTTGAAAGAACTCATTGTCCATTACCTTGATAAATTCTTTGTCTTCCGTTGAAGGAGCCAGTATGTCATCTTCACTGGTTGTATTAAACACCGTAGAGCCAAAGTCGTCATCGTGGCACGAGAAAGGGCTTGTGTTACCTGAGATACCATGTTGCCATCTATGGCTGGCTATCTTCTCTTTCACCCAGTAGTGATGTGGGCATGGCTCAAAGTAAGTGTTTCGGCCATTTGGCAGAACATTTGTCTTGAATGACGAAATGTTGGTAGGTCTCTTCATTTTGCCTATACAGACGTTGCCTATGATGACCCACCCTAGATCCATGCGCTGAGCAAATGGGGCATCTGGGGGTCCACTGACTTGTCTGTGTACCTTGTGAACTCTTAGAATGTCTCTTCCTAACAGAAGAAGGATCTGAGCATCTTTGTCAAGCGGCGGTATCTCATTTGCTATTACCTTCAGGTGAGGGTGATGGAAAGCAGCAGCTGGTGTAGGGATTTCTTCCCTGTTAGCAGGTATCTGATTGCACTCTACAAGTGTAGGTAGGGGTAATTGCAAGTTACCTTTGAGAGAAGATACCATGAGTCCATGAGCCCTTCTTCCAGAAACCTCTGTAGTTCCACTACAGGTACCCAAGGTGTAAGGATGAGCTTCGCCTTTTATTTCAAATAGATTAAACAGTTCTGATTTTGCAAGCGATCTATTGCTCTGATCGTCTAAGATAGCATAGGCTTTTAGAGTCTTTTCTGGTTGGTCCTTGTGGTATATGTTCACCAAGCATATTTTAGCACAGGACTTATCACAGCGGTCTTCTCCACAAACTTCAGTGCAGGATGAAGAAATGATGGTAGAATTAGGCACTTGGTCTGTATTCTCCCCGCCATGCGTTAACCTGGGAGGAGAGTTAGCAGGTTGTGCAGAGCTGGGCTCAAGCGGATGTAGGGCTTGCACATGCTCTTCGGAGCCACACTCTATGCACTTGATGGATACATTACAGTCCCTTGCAAAATGTTCGGTAGAAGCACAGCACCTGAAACATACCCTAAATGTCTTTAAAAGCTCCTTACGCTCTTCAAGAGGCTTTTTCCTAAAGCCGATACATTTTTTGAGGGGGTGTGGCTTCTTGTGAATGGGACACTCTCTGTTAGGGTTTTCAATCTTCCTACTCTGTCTGTCCGTGGCAACGACTGTGGTAGGAGTGGGAAGAATGTCAGTCTTTTTCACGGATACTGGGCCTCTACGGCTTCTATAGTTGCCCTGAAGACTGGTACTCTTAAGAAATTGTGAGAAGAGACTGTACTCACCGTAGGAAAAACTTGGATCATTCTTGGTCTCTGCGATTCTCCTGATGAAGTTGCAGAAGAAAGAGAATGGTGGGAAGGAAACCTTGTTCTCTTTTTTGTATGATGATCCTAGTGCAGACCATTTCTCTTGTACACCATAGCTTGGAGCTTGGAGACAATTGGGTTTACCCCTCTTGCAGTGTCAAGGTAACTGAGTCCGGGTAGTTTTGGGTCTGCCTTGGCTAGCTGAAGCTCAAGGAGAAGGTCACTCAGTCTCTGGAACTCCTTGTTGTCCTTACCAGATATCTTTAGGAAAGTTTCCAGGCGCATGAACAAGGCATTTTCTATAGCTTCTGGACTGCCATAACTTTGCTCTAGTCGCTCCCATGCAGCTGTGAGGCCTGCAGTAGGATTGTCCATGAAAACTGATCTTAATTGCTTAACACGTGCAGCAGATAGAGGACCAAGCCATCTAATCAGGAGATCCAATTCTTGAGCCGCTGTAATGCCAAGATCGCTGATTGCAGTTCTGAAAGCACATTTCCAACTTCTGTAGTTCTCAGGTTGGTCATCAAAACTTGTAAGACCAGTCTTTCTGAGCTCTCTGCGAAGTATGTACCTCACAAACTCTGCTGTCTCAGTTGTCTCTGCCTTTATGTGAGATGCTGTTGGATGAACGGTGCTGACTGCACTATCTTTGAAATTATTGTTAAAGGACATAGGTAAATATGGTGCAGCAGATGCGTTCAGGTGAGTTGCTTGCTTGAAGTCGGTTGTTCCAATGGTACGTTGATTCAATGCTGTACCGATGACAGGAAATTGATGACTTGCTTGCAGCTTGCTCTGATGCTCTGTGACATAAGAAGGAAGGTTAGGTAGGCAGGTAGGAAGTGCATTGGAGTGATTTTGCATGCAGGAAGTTGCTGGAACCTCTTTAACTTGGAGCTGTGAAGGAGTTTCTAAGTTGCCAAGAGCATTGGAGACAATGGAGTGTATACTGCAGTGGCTTAGGACATAGTCTTTAGTGCGTTTGAGGGGATCTTCCATATCTGCTATGTTTAGGTTGATGCTGTCTTTCTCACTTGCACCTTCGTCTGCACTGATAGCTTGCTCTAAAACTCTTAGCCTTGCCATAGCTGCGTCATGTTTACACTGTTCATTTAAGATTTCTATAGTTGCTCTTTGACGTGCGGTCTGAAGCACTGACTCCGTTTCCAACTCTGCTCTTTTTTCTGCATATGCGACCTGCACCTTGCTGGCTTCCGCTTCAGCGCGGGCACTAATAAGTCGCTCACTGAGTGTTGAGTATCTTGAACTATGACTTCTAGATGACCTTTTAGAATGTCTGGTGGAAACAGATCTGTGAGATGCAGTGTCCTGTATCAGCTTTAACTTTGCTTCTGCCTTTAATTTGGTTTGCTGGATAAAACTGTCTCTTTCCAGATTAAGAGCCTTGAAATTCTTTAATTCTTCGAGTGAAAGTTCTGTGTTCATATTTTGTAAGACATTAATGAACTTGTCACTGGTAAGCTGATAGAGCTCATAAAAGATAGAGAGTTGTTTAATGGCGCCCTCTAGTGTCAGTAATTCACCTTCAACAGACACTGTATTTGATTCAAAGGCAATCCTGTCCCAAATTAGTTTCAAGCTATTAAACAATTCAGTTCTTAAGGCTTCATAATTCTCCATCACTTTCCAGGTGGGTTTGACTGAGCGTTTGGGTAAGTCAGTTGGCTCAGTGTCTTGTGTTGGAGTGGCTGTATATTCACATAGAGAGCTGTGGTGACTCATGGCTGACACAGGCAGAGAATGTCTCAGTGATAAGCAGGCAGGATCTGTGTGCTGTAATATGACACCCTGCAGCCTGGTCTCAGGTTATGAAGATTCCATGTGCTGCTGTCTCATTCTTTCTTGCAATGAGGGCAGTAAATCTTGTCTGTAACAGTACTATATGCAGAAATCTTGTAATTAGGCTGTGGAACTCCGTTTTTCTACTGTTCTGACTCAACTACAAGGCTATAAATATTATCTTCAGCTTCACATAGAGCTTACATGACCTGGTGATCTATTTATCCCTTGCATCAATTCAGGCAGCTTAACTCAATGAATAACTCACTGTATGGAAAGACAGACGATGAATCCTCTTGAATGTTCCGTTTAATGATGGATATTCATAGGTAGAAAAACGTTGCAGTTGTAAGCCACATGTAAGATGTTACAGCAATGAGGTATACTGTGCACAATGAATCAGAGAGAGGAAGGGGAGGAGAATATACAGAACTACGGTGAGAGAAAGAGTTCAGATAGACAGAGGGAACAAATCTTAAAGACACAGAGCATAATAAATCACATAGTGTAACACAACATTATACATTAAAGTGGAACTTCTCTCTCTCAATCATCATTGTCTATTTTGAATCCTCAGGCTGCTAGTATTAGTAAATCGATAGAGAATTATATCATATTTACTTGTTTTTAAACCGATTTTTACATTTCTTCAGTTGCTTCCTGGTTTCCATGTCTAGGCAAATGATGTCATCAATCCCAGGAGTCTTCAGGAGAGGGGGAGGGGTTTTCTCAGCTAAGCAAACCGTCATGTCTGCATGCCTGTGCTAATGGCAGGTGGATTCCAGAAAGTAATTGCTCTATGAATCATATTATTCAAGATGGCCATAGCCAGAAATGAGAGGGGGGTGTTTTTCTAGGGGATTTCTCAGCAAAATGAAGCGTGGAGACATGGATGGATGGATGGATGAATGGATGGATGGGGGAGTTTGCTTTGAATATTATAAATTAAATAAATAGTGTTTTTGGTTTGTGGTGCTCAGATACAGTGCAGTTCTACTTTAAGTAAATCAACCCCAATGATTTCCATATTTAGGTTTCTATACATTACTGGTGAGAGAACTGATCCAAAAAGGCAATTCTATATTTACATTCCTAAATACGGAATGTCTGGACCACGACTTCAAGTTATTGTAAACGATCACCTTGTAAAACAATCCACTCAGTTTAATATAGAAATGGAAGGCAAAATATTTGTGCACAGAAATAAAAAACATTATAAATACCTTTTCACCTCTTTTTCTAAGTGATCACATTCCCTCTGTTCTCAGCTGCATAAGAATTGGGGAGAGGAGAAGCAGTGGCACACTGATCTTCCCAGTGATAGGCTGTGTGTGTGTGTGGGGGGAGGGGGGTGTCAGGACAAGTCTGATCATTGGAGGAGAGCAGGCTGAGTTCCCAGCAGAGCTAGAGAACTGACCATGGTGTGCTCTCCTGCTTAGTGTGGTCAGTTTTTAATAGGAAAGCAGAGGGACTGTCAGGAACACCGGGGATTTCACACAAAGGAAGCCAAACAAAGAGAACAGGAGACTTTCTCATACAAGTACATGGTACAGCAACCACATATCAGGAATATGAAATGTTGGGGTAACAGACATTTTAATTACCACATTCATTTATTTATTTATTTCCTTCTGTGAATTGACTTTGACCCGTTTTTGGGGTATTTTCCGATCGTTTTGAGTGTTTTGCGGTGAATATGGTAAATCGGCATAGTGAATTGACAATTTCAGGATCACATGTGATATTTAGGGGGAATGCGTCCGAACACCTAAATACCGCATGTGATGTACTTCAGTGAATGGAGTCCAGTGTGACTTTAGTGTTATATTATAATGGGTTTTGTTCCTAAATATTGGAAATAAAAATAGATTTCTACATTCTTCTGCCAACATATTGAATTGTAGACATCGAGGGAAAACAAATGATTAAAAAAATGTTTATAACTGTATTTTACATTGACAGGAAAGGAGCACTTTGTGGACAGACATCTGGGGGAACTGATACAAAGGATCCATCGAATAGATCCAATTCTGGATGCTCTTATGACAAGGAGTCTGTTGACATCTGAACAGTGTGACACAATACGGGCCAAACCAACCACACAAGAGAAGATAAGACTGTACTCTGTGATCAGAAGGTGGAGTAATACTGACAAGGATATTTTATACAACATAATAAAGAAATATAACCCCTTAATTATCAGATTCCTGGAAGAGGAAGGTAAGTCTCACCACTATTTCACTATTTTATGTTGCGTCTTGCAGCGTGCTCTGCGCCTAAATTTACCATGTTGCCAACAGCAACCAATCAGATTGAAAATGAAAGGAAGCCTAGGATTGGTTCTCTTGGTCATGTAATACTGTTTGCTGAAATTATTATTACAGTTTAATCATTTGTACCAACTGACATATCACACAAGGCCTGGTAAAGAGGAACTTTAGTCAGAAAATGATGTCCTGCTAGATGACGTCATACCGGCCCCTTTTACAGGTATAGATTGTAAAACAATTTACCATGTTGCCAACAGCAACCAATCAGATTGAAAATGAAAGGAAGCCTAGGATTGGTTCTCTTGGTCATGTGATACTGTTTGCTGAAATTATTATTACAGTTTAATCACTTGTACCAACTGACATATCACACAAGGCCTGGTAAAAAGGAACTTTAGTCAGAAAATGAAGTCCTGCTAGATGACGTCATACCGGCCCCTTTTACAGGTATAGATTGTAAAACAATAAATATAAGTGTCTATACAGTACTGTGTAACATCCAGTAATACACGGTCTCACCCTGCTGCACATGCTCAGTTGCTGTCTATTTTTAGGCACTGCTGAATATGTAGAGGCCGATCTGCTGACAGCCTTAAAATGGAATAAAACCCTCCTATTCTTTTTACACCAAGGAAGCTGCTTCTGTTTGATCTGTAACTGCCATGGTGCTGCAATTGTGACTAGTTATGATACTGGCCATTTGATGATTTGACAGTTTGGTTGAGGACACAAGCAAATGTGACAGTTACTAATCCCAGCATTCCAGGAATGTAACTGTTTTTTGAAACCATTAAATCAAAGGGATTTACTGCTGCTCAGGGACTTTGGGCTTGAGCAAAATGGCCGCCTCCACTAAGAAGAAACAGGAGCAATGTTGGAGACAATTTAAAGCAAACACTCATTATGGTAGCATAATTATTAATGTGGAATGTATGTTCCTTGCTAAAGAACATTATATTTATCACATTGTTATGGGTGATTGAGTTATTGTGATTGAGATCCATCTCTCTCTGGCTACAAGAGTTACTTACTTTGACTTATAGGCAGGGGAGGATTAGGAAACTTTGACTCTGGGAACAAACTCAAACAACGATCCCCTTTCATGGTACGGACAGATTTCTGTGGGATAAGGAAAGTGTACCATGTGAAGAGTGACCTAGTCCTACATTGATTGGTGGGCATTGTGAAATGTTCCCATAGGACGTAGTTTATTGTGAAAGAACTCATCTCTTCTCCAGCATTGGCTTACTTTGTGGCTCTCAGCATTTAGTCATATGATAGTTCAGAGCTGCAAAAAGATATCAGAGACCTCCCTGCCATTCTGACAGGTAAAGATTCAATAATTACTGATAGGGATATTGGCTATTAGGGAACTGCCTCACTTTTACAGCCCCATTATAGGAGCAAAATATGTGAGGTTTTTATCTTCTTACTTGAATTGGTAGTAAACACAGCTGGGACATTTGTACCTTCAGGTATGATTATAATAAAGCTTACCTGTAGATACAAGGAATATCTCCTAAATGTGCACCGTTTAGGAGATATACTCTGTTTCTGCAGCCGGTAACTTCACCAGCGCATGCGCTCTGAAGGGACGGAATACTCGTGCCAACCCTTCAGAGATCTGTGCCACGGCCGTGATTCCCACCCGCATGCACGGGAGTGATGTCATTGCAGCTCGGCCATTCAGACAGCCAGAGACTGAAAACTCGGAAGGAAGACCATGTGAAGATGGAAGCCCTGTCATGTCAGTGGTGACAGCAGACCGCTGGAGGACTTCATTCTAAGGTAAGTATATCACAATGAAAAACCAACCAGTGCAGCGTTATGAAAGAAACCATTAATCTAGTACATATGGTCCTGTTCATAAAAGCATGTGCATAAGATCCTCAAAAATATATAGACACAGAAAATAGCAAATATAAATGTGTAATCAATCACTAAAACAAAAGTACATAATTAAATATACATGATATCAAGTGTCTGTGGTAGTGAACCCCTGTAGATCGCCAACTCGGGGTTCCCCGGGGCGTGGGGTCTTTTCACATGTGCTGCATCATGGCAGTTGTGGATTAAACAGAGACCAAGATGGCAGCTTCCTTGGCTGAAAATGATAGGGGGGTTTACTTCCACTTTAATGCATAGAATGTGTTCAGATAAAACACCTTCTGCCTTTACAACTCCTTTAATCTCAGGGCCCTTGGATGGTTTGACAGTTTGGTTGAGAGTACAACCAATTGGAGTGTTACATTTCTGGCACGTGTTTTATGGATGGGTTTACTTCCCCTTTAAGATAAAAAGCCTTCTGTGTGCAGCAGCCCTCAGCCCCCCTAATACTTACCTGAGCCCATCTCTAACCAGCGATGTTGGAGGAGTGTCTCGGCTGCCCGAGACTCCTCTCCTCATTGGCTGAGACGGCAGCATGCTCCATTGGCTCCCGCTGCTATCAATCAAATTCAGTGAGCCAATGAGAGAGAGAGAGGGCGGGGCCAGGTTGCGGCTCCATGTCTGAATGGACACAGGGAGCTGTGATTTTGGCTCGGGTGCCCCCATAGCAAGCTGCTTCCTGTGGGGACACTCAACAGGAGGGAGGGGCCAGGAGTGCTGAAGAGGGACTCGGGCCACTCTGTGCAAAACCAAATCCACAGAGCAGGTGAGTTTAACATGTTTTCTATTTAAAAAAAAAAACACACAAGACTTTACAATCACTTTAAGTGGCACAGATTTCATTAGTTTAGGTTGTGGATAAGAAATAAAGGGTCCCATGTCCAGACCCACACATTCTGGGATCTTATTTATTCCGGTTATACAAACCATCTCATGTAACCTGTAATACTTTCTCCTATTGATCTCTATGAGGAGGTATTTTCCAGGTCACGAGGATTAGCATTGATCGGACTATCACAGCTCTCATGGGGTCTAACAATGAAAAATTCAGTGAACTCTTGGACTTTGCCATGGCTTGGTGCAATTGTTGATCATGGGTTAATCTCATAGTTACTGCTTCCTTGTGTGACAAAATAATGTAAATGACACCATATAAATAGCGCACACATACACAAAAAAGGTTGCTTTTCAAATCTTGCAAGGCTACCTAAAAACACCTGCTCTTAATAAGTAAATATGAGATTTTGAGAAGTGGGAATTATCTTTTATTTTATGAACAGTGTAGGACCCACTGAAAATGGGGTACTTTGATGTACATGTCTATTAGACATCCCCAAAAAGACTTGCAGCTGTAATTGCAGTGAAAGGTGGTTCCAGAAAGTATTGACTCGGGGGGGCTATACAAATGCCCCCCCACACTTTTCACATATTTATTTGTAAAACATTTTTGAAAACCATTTATCATTTTCTTCCACTTCACAATTATGTGCCACTTTGTGTTGGTCTATATATATACACTGTATATATATCACGCCAATACATGAAATCCAGAAAAATGTGAATATAGTGACTAAATATATATGACCAATATTTTGAAAAAAAACAAATCATATGTAAAACTGTCCATGCAAATAAAAATATATTGTGAATCCAAAAAGTAGAAGAAACATAGAAAAAAATGTAATATATACCGGTAAATATTTAGTGCATCCAAAGCGGACCATGGCCTGGGGGTTGGGGACCCCTGCCATACACCATACGGTGATTGTGCAACTCCCAATTAGTGAATCTCTTCTCCAAAAAGTGATGTTATGACACACACACCTCTGTACTCTTCACCCCAACTCAAGGGTGTCCTCTCACCATCTGAATCGGACTTTGTTATGCTAGAGGAGGTCACAAGCACTTATATTAATAATATAAGGGGGTACTGATCCACTCAACCTTTCTGTCCTCCTTGATCCCCATGACACGTTGCGCCCAATAGGCTTTCTCAAAGGCTATTTGGACTTTTTCACATATGATTTGTTTTTTAGTATTTTTTTTTAATATTGGTCATTGGCATCCTTTTAGTTTATGTATTATTAGATTAATGGTCCTATTGAATGTTATAATTTACGATTGGGTACATCACTTTTAGGTTTATATATTATATTGCATTAGCACATATTAGTAAGTGCACTTTTGATGTCGGCAGCTTCCTTTTTTTCTATTTGTATTTTACATATATGTATTTTTATGAGGTGTATCAGAGGTGTTATTGAGGTTGATTAGTGTCGAAGGTTTTATTTATTTATAATAACCAAAATAACCACAAGATGGCAGTATATATTACCCAACTATACAAAGGCCAAATAAACAATGGCTAAGGAAATGAAGTGAAATGTAAATTCTCATAATAAAGTGTACCCGCACAAAGAAGTAAAATGGTTTAAACCTTAGAAATCTGCCAACTCACTAAGTCAGTGCGCTCCCTGCAGCAGATGTATAATACAAAAGAACAACAATGACTGGAATATCAGTCACAGGGAAGCTGCTTTCTCAGGACACAGGAGGTGTATCATAAGCAACTCAATTAAATCAAGTAAATACAAAATATCTTTATAGATGTCAAATATTGAATGAAAATAGTATAAAAAATGATACACATATACAAATACCTTTCTTCTACAAATTTGTCTTTTATATTGGTGGAAGAAGGGTGTTTATATATGTGTGTGTGAGATTTTTATACTATTCTCATTTAATATTTGACAATTAGAAAGATATTTTGTATTTACCTAAAGTTTAACTAAAGGAAAAAACTTTATTTTAGTTTTGGATAAAGTGAAGAAGTATTAGAACACTATTAGTTTTTTACTGCTGTCTGTCCCCATTAGGGAGATTCCCCCTCTCTATTTGTCCTGTTTACCGTGAAAGTAAAAGAAAATCCCAAATTTTAGGTTGTCCCCAGAAAAGTTATAGAGGGGAAATGTTTGACCATTCTTCCAGAAGCACATTTGTGAGGTCAGGCACTGATGTTGGACGAGGTTGGACTGGTGTTCAGTCATGATGGAACAGGAAGGGGCCATCCCCAAACTGTTCCCACAAAGTTTGGGGCATGAAATTGTCCAAAATGTCTTGGTATGCTGACGCCTTAAGAGTTCCCTTCACTGGAACTAAGGGGCCAAGCCCAACCCCTGAAAAACAACCCCCCACATCATATTCTCCCCTCCACCAAATGATTTGTACCAGTGCACAAAGCAAGGTCCATAAAGACATGGATGAGTGATTTTGGGGTGGATGGCCTGCACAGAGTCCTGATCTCAAACTGATAAAACACCTTTGGGATGAATTAGAGCGAAGAGCCAGGCCTTCTCATCCAACTTCAGTGCCTGACCTCACAAATGCTCTTCTGGAAGAATGATCAAACATTCCCATAGACACACTCCTAAACCTTGTGGACAGCCTTCCCAGAAGAGTTAAAGCTGTTATAGCTGTAAAGGGTGGGCCAACTCAATATTGAACCCTACAGACTAAGACTGGGATGCCATTAAAGTTCATGTGAGTTTAAAGGCAGGTGTCCCAATACTTTTGGTAATTTAGTGTATGTTCTAACAAGGGAGAAGACCATTGTGATTTGTATGTACATTGTGTTATGTTTACAGTGATTGGGAGGTTTGCAGTAAATGATGGATATTCTTGTATATTCACAAAAAAGTCTTTAAAAATCTGGCGAAATGACAGGAAAAAAATGTATATATTTCACTACATGTAATGGGGTGGAAAAATACATTTTTTTTCCTTGCATGTGATTGGGTATTCTTTGTAAATTGAAGCTTCACCTCATTTACTAATCTCTGGAGCAAGTTGTAAAGTGCACAATCTGTTTGCCTTAAAGAAGAACTATAGGCACAACTTATTTTTCTTCATTTAGATCGAGTAAAGGAAGGTTCATAACTCCCTTCAGTTTTTTTTTCCATCTGTGTCCCATTGAGGAGATTTCTCTTCACTTCCTGTCCCATAGCCAAACAGGAAGTGAGAGGAAATCCCTGCAAATTAACCACTTCAGCCCCGGAAGATTTGGCTGCTCAATGACCGGGCCATTTTTTGTGATACGGCACTGCGTCGCTTTACCTGACACTGTCGTGTGATGCTGTACCCAAACAAAATTAACGTCCTTTTTCCCCACAAATAGAGATTTCTTTTGGTGGTATTTGATCACCTCTGCGGTTTTTATTTTTTGCGCAATAAACAAAAGAAGAGCGACAATTTTGAAAAAAAAAACAACAATATTTTCTACTTTTTGCTATAATAAATATCCCCAATTTTTTCTAAAAAAAACTAATTCTCTCCTCAGTTTAGTCCGATTTGTATTCTTCTACATATTTTTGGTAAAAAAAAAAAAAATCGCAATAAGTGTATATTGATTGGTTTGCACAAAGGTTATAGTGTCTACAATATAGGGGATAGATTTATGTCATTTTTATTATTATTTTTACTAGTAATTGCGGAAATGTGCAAATTTTATCGGGACTGCCACATTATGGCGGACAAATTGAATGCACTTTTGGGACTACTGACATTTATACAGCGATCAGTGCTATAAAAATGCACTGATTACTGTATAAATGTCACTGGCAGGGAAGGGGTTAACACTAGGGGGCGATCAAGGGGTTAACTGTGTTTCCTGTGTGTGTTCTAACTGTGGGGGATGGGACTGACTAGAGGAGATGAGAGATCGCTGTTCCTAGCTATTAGGAACTCACAATCTGTTTCTCCTCTCCTCACAGAACAGGGATTTGTGAGTTTACACGTTCCTGTTCTGCCTCTTGTGCCCGCGATCACGCTTAAAGAGACTGACGTACAGCTATGACAGTTGGCGGGAATGTGCCGACCTGCCCAATATAATGATGGCGGCTGATCAGCAAGTGGTTAAAGGAATCCTTGGGGCCCCCCAGATCACCAGAAGCAGTGACCTCATTGAAAAATTCCCCTCTATTA
Source organism: Lithobates clamitans (assembly GCA_037952925.1). NCBI lineage: Eukaryota > Metazoa > Chordata > Amphibia > Anura > Ranidae > Lithobates > Lithobates clamitans. Next base: position 277,124 of record JBBGZY010002882.1, on the reverse strand, counting down.
CTGTTCTGGGGACAACCCAAAATTGGGTTTTCTTTCACTTTCAGTGATAATGGTAAACAGGACAAATAGAGAGAATCTCCCTAACAGGGGCACAGACAGCAATAAAACCTGACAGGGGTTCTAATCCTTCTCTACTCTATACAGTACTAAAACAAAAGTTTTTCCTCTAGTTATACATTAAAGTGGAACTTCAGTCTCTCAATCATCATTGTCTATTTTGAATCCTCAGGCTGCTAGTATTAGTAAATAGATAGAGAATTATATCATATTTACTTGTTTTAAACCATTTTTTACATCTCTTCAGTTGTTTTCTGGTTTCCATGTCTAGGCAAATGATGTCATCAATCCCAGGAGTCTACAGGAGAGGGGGAGGGGTTTTCTCAGCTAAGCAAACCCTCCTGTCTGCATGCCTGAGCTAAGGGAAGATGGATTCCAGGATGTAATTGCTCTATGAATCATCTGCCCTTATTCAAGATGGCCATGGCCAGAAATGAGAGGGGGGTGTTTTTCTAAAGGATTTCTTAGCAAAATAAAGCATGGAGACATGGATGGATGGATGGATGGATGGATGGATGGGGGAGTTTGCTTTGAATATTATAAAGGAAATACATTTTGGTTTGTGGTGCTCAGATACAGTGCAGTTCCACTTTAAGTAAATCAACTCCAATGATTTCCATATTTAGGTTTCTATACATTACTGGTGAGAGAACTGATCCAGAAAGACAGAGACTACTCATAATTGGCAATTCTATATTTACATTCCTAAATACCGCATGTCTGGACCACGACTTCAAGTGATTGTAAACGATCACCTTGTAAAACAACCCATTCAGTTTAAAATAGAAATGGAAGGCAAAATATTTGTGTACAAAAAAAAAAAAAAAACATTATAAATAACCTTTTCACCTCTTTTTCTAAGTGATCACATTCCCTCTGTTCTCAGCTGCATAAGAATTGGGGAGAGGAGAAGCAGCGGCACACTAATCTTCCCAGTGAATGGCTGTGTGTGTGTGTGGGGGGAGGGGGGTGTCAGGACAAGTCAGATCATTGGAGGAGAGCAGGCTGAGTTCCCAGCAGAGCTAGAGAACTGACCATGGTGTGCTCTCCTGCTTAGTGTGGTCAGTTTTTATTAGGAAAGCAGATGGACTGTCAGGAACACCGGGGATTTCACACAAAGGAAGCAATACAAAGAGAACAGGAGACTTTCTCATACAAGTACATGGTACAGCAACCACAGATCAGGAATATGAAATGTTGGGGTAACAGACATTTTAATTACCACATTCATTTATTTATTTATTTCCTTCTGTGAATTGACTTTGACCCTTTTTTTGGGGTATTTTCTGATCGTTTTGAGTGTTTTGCGGTGAATATGGTAAATCAGCATAGTGAAGTGACAATTTCAGGATCACATGTGATATTTGGGGGGAATTCGTCCGAACACCTAAATACCGCATGTGATGTACTTCAGTGAATGGAGTCCAGTGTGACTTTAGTGTGTTATGTTATAATGGGTTTTGTTCCTAAATATTGGAAATAAAAATAGATTTCTACATTCTTCTGCCAAAATATTGAATTGTAGACATCAAGGGAAAACACATGATTAAAAAAATGTTTATAAATGTATTTTACATTGACAGGAAAGGAGCACTTTGTGGACAGACATCGGGGGGAACTGATACAAAGGATCCATCTGATAGATCCAATTCTGGATGATCTTATGTTGAAGGGTCTGTTGACATCTGAACAGTGTGACATAATACGGGCCAAACCAACCACACTAGAGAGGATGAGAAGGCTGTACTCTGTGATCGGATGGTGGAGTTATACTGACAAGGATATTTTATACAACTTATTAAAGGAACATAACCCCTCAGTGATCGGAGACCTGGAAGAGGAAGGTAAGCATCACCTCTATTTCACTATTTTATGTTGCGTCTTGCAGCGTGCTCTGCACCTAAATTTACCATGTTGCCAACAGCAACCAATCAGATTGAAAATGAAAGGAAGCCTAGGATTGGTTCTCTTGGTCATGTGATATTGTTTTCTGAAATTATTATTACAGTTTAACCGCTTGATATCCGCACTATAGCCGAATGACAGCTACAGCGCGGACCTGAATTCCCGGGAGGCCGTTATATGAAGGCCTCCCCTGTGCACGTGCCCTGCGCGCGCCCTGCAGGGCGCGCGTGGAGCGCGCTGTGATCACCGAGTCACTGAGACTCGGGTAATCACCGATCCAAGTAAGGGGCTGGTCCCGGCCCCTTACCATGTGATCAGCTGTCAACCAATGACAGCTGATCACATGATCAAAACAAAAGCTCTGTGATCATTTTTTTTTCTCCTCGCGCTGACAGTGCGAGGAGAAAAAAAAGCCGATCACCGGCTCACCAGCAAGGGACATCGGTCCCGAAGAGGAGGAGGCAATAATGCCTCATACGTGCCTCAATTGTGCCACAAGTACCCCCTGCCAGTGCCACCTGACATTGCCACATCACAGTGCCCACAGTGCCCACCAGTGCCACGTATCAATGCCTACAAGTGCCACCTAACAATGCCCACCAGTGGTGCCAATCAGTGCCACCTAGCAGTGTACAAGATCAGTGCCCATTATTGCCACCAATCAGTGCCCATCACTGCCACCCATCAGTGCCCATCACTGCCACCCATCAGTGCCCATTGGTGCCGCCTCATCAGCGTACATCAATGAAGGAGAAAAATTACTCTTTTAAAAAATTTTATAACAAAATATAAAAAAAAAATTTTTTTTTTTAAAAATTCGCTCTTTTTTAATTTTTTTAACAAGAAATAAAAACCGCAGAGGTGATCAAATGCCACCAAAAGAAAGCTCTATTTTTGGGGAAAAAATGATAAAAATTTCATTTGGGTACAGTGTTGTATGACTGAGTAATTGTCATTCAAAGTGCGTCAGCGCTGAAAGCTGAAAATTGGTCTGGATAGGAGGGGGGTTTAAGTGCCCTGTAAGCAAGTGGTTCATCATTTGTACCAACTGACATATCACACAAGGCCTGGTAAAGAGGAACTTTAGTCAGAAAATGATGTCCTGCTAGATGACGTCATACCGGCGCCTTTTACAGGTATAGATTGTAAAACAATAAATATAAGTGTCTATACAGTACTGTGTAACATCCAGTATTACTCGGTCTCACCCTGCTGCACATGCTCAGTTGCTGTCTATTTTTAAGCACTGCTGAATATGTAGAGGCCGATCTGCTGACAGCCTTAAAATGGAATTAAACCCTCCTAATCTTTTTACAGCCAAGGAAGCTGCTCCTGTTTGATCTGCAACTGCCATGGTGCTGCACTTGTGATCAGTTATGATACCGACCATTTGATGATTTGACAGTTTGGTTGAGGACACAAGCAAATGTGACAGTTACTAATCCCGGCATTCCAGGAATGTAACTGTTTTTTGAAACCATTAAATTGAAGGGTTTATGATTTACTGCTGCTCAGGGACTCTGAGCTTCAGCAAAATGGCAATTTAAAGCAAACACTCATTTTGGTTGCATAATTATTATTGTGGAATGTATGTTCCTTGCTAAAGAACATTATATTTTATCACATTGTTATGAGTAAAGTTCCACTTTAAGTCACTTGTAGAAATGATTTCTCTTCAAACAGGACATTTGCTGTTGTGATTGAGATCCATCTCTCTCTGGCTACAAGAGTTACTTACTTTGACTTAGAGCCGGTTCACACGGGGGCGACTTGTCAGGCGACCTAGCCGCCTGACAAGTCGCCTCCCGTTCTGTACAATGGAACCATTCTAATCGGAGCGACGCAAGTCGCTCCGACTTAGAAGAAAGGTTCCTGTACTACTTTGGGGGCGACTTGCATAGACTTCTATACAGAAGTCGTCTTGCAAGTCGCCGCGGCAGTCGTGTGCAGGTCGCCTCTGTGACGCGACCTGCAAGTCGTGCCGCTTCCTATGTGAACCGGCTCTTATAGGCAGGGGAGGATTAGGAAACTTTGACTCTGGGAGCAAACTCCAACAACGATCCCCTTTCATGGTATGGACAGATTTCTGTGGGATAAGGAAAATGTACCATGTTAAGAGTGACCTAGTCCTACATTGATTGGAGGGCATTGTGAAATGTTTCCATAGGACGTAGTTTATCGTGAAAGAACTCATCTCTTCTCCAGCATTGACTTACTTTGTGGCTCTCAGCATTTAGTCATATGATAGTTCAGAGCTGTAAAAAGATGTCAGAGACCTCCCTGCCATTCTGACAGCTAAAGATTCAATAATTACTGATAGGGATATTGGCTATTAGGGAACTGCCTGACTTTTACAGCCCCATTATAGGAGCAAAATATGTAAAGTTTTTATCTTCTTACTTGAATTGGTAGTAAACACAGCTGGGACATTTGTACCTTCAGGTATGCTTATAATAAAGCTTACCTGTAGATACAAGGAATATCTCCTAAATGTGCACCGTTTAGGAGATATTCTCTGTTTCTGCAGCCGGTAACGTCACCAGCGCATGCGCTCTGAAGGGACAACATACTCGTGCCAACCCTTCAGAGCTCTGTGCCACGGCCGTGACTCCCACCCGCATGCACATGTGAGTGATGTCATTGCAGCTCGGCCATTCAGACAGCCAGAGCCTGAAAACTCGCAAGGAAGACCATGTGAAGATGGAAGCCCTGTCATGTCAGTGGTGACAGCACACCGCTGGAGGACTTCATTCTAAGGTAAGTATTAGGGATGAGCTTCGTGTTCGAGTCGAACCCATGTTCGACTCGAACATCGGCTGTTCGGTCGTTCGCCGAATTGCGAACGATATGGGCCGTTCCCGCCAAATTCGTGTGGCGCGTCATGACCCATAATTCACTGCGGCATCGCAGTGCATTGCTTGCTGATGATTGGCCAAGCATGCACTATGACCCGCATGCTTGGCCAATCACAGCGCCGCCTGAACAGAGAGCCGTAATTGGCCAAAGCCAAGGAGGCTTTGGCCAATTATGGCTCAGGGGATTTAGTACACGCCCCACACTATATAAGGCCGCCTGCACGGCGGCCCTGTGCAGTGTGTTCCGGTGTGCTTAGAGAGAGAGACAGTGTCATTTCATTTGAGTTAGCTAGATTAGACAGGACAGTCAGTCAGTTAGCTGCACTTAAAGTGTATTGTGTATATATATGCATCCCAGGTGTTGCATATATATATATACACTGTATTCAGTTTAGCTAGATCCGTTCCTGTTATCTTCTAGACTATTTACATTTAGTGCAGTGCGTCCTGCTCACAGTGTTCAGCTAGATCCGTTCCTGTTATCTTCCTACTGACAGGCAGGCTTGTCTTGTTACAGTATATAAAGCTACCTGAAGAAAATGACTGGTGTTCTTTTGATCCTATTAGTACCACGGTCAGGCAGCTAGACTATTTACATTTAGTGCAGTGCGTCCTGCTCACAGTGTTCAGCTAGATCCGTTCCTGTTATCTTCCTACTGACAGGCAAGCCTGTCTTGTTAAAGTATCTACAGCTACCTGAAGAAAATTACTGGCGTTCTTTTGATCCTATTAGTACCACGGTCAGGCAGCTAGACTATTTACATTTAGTGCAGTGCGTCCTGCTCACAGTGTTCAGCTAGATCCGTTCCTGTTATCTTCCTACTGACAGGCAGGCTTGTCTTGTTACAGTATATAAAGCTACCTGAAGAAAATTACTGGTGTTCTTTTGATCCTATTAGTACCACGGTCAGACAGCTAGACTATTTACATTTAGTACAGTGCGTCCTGCTCACAGTGTTCAGCTAGATCCGTTCCTGTTATCTTCCTACTGACAGGCAGGCTTGTCTTGTTACAGTATATAAAGCTACCTGAAGAAAATTACTGGTGTTCTTTTGATCCTATTAGTACCACAGTCAGGCAGCTAGACTATTTACAGTTAGTGCAGTGCGTCCTACTCACAGTGTTCAGCTAAACCTTCAAGTTAGTGGGGTGCGTCCACCTCACAGTGTTCAGCTAGAGCTACCTGTAGAAGGTTGGTGGTGTTCTCATACTACAGGCAGGCAGTTGATTTTGCTAGCTGCAGTATATATATATATATATATATATGTGTATATATATATATATATATATATATATATATATATATATATATATATATATATATATATATCCCAGCTTAGTGCAGCTACAGGCCATTAGTATGTCTGGAAGGCCAAGAAGGAGAGGCAGACAGTCACAAGCCAATAAGAGAGGGCAAGCAGGCTCTGTGTCTAGTGCTGGTCATGGAGATGGTGCATCCTCATCAGCACGTGGCCATGGGACACGCTTGGCCTCTTTTTCGGCAGCTGGCCGTGTTGAGCCGCAACATGCGGAAGACTTGGTCGAGTGGATGACCAAGCCGTCCTCATCCTCCTCATCCTCTCTCACCCATGCCCAGGGTGCTTTGTCTGGCAAAGCAGCGGCCTCTTCCCTCGGCTCAATGTCATCAGTGACTCCTTCCCTAGCTCCACCATGTCCTCCTGAGGAGTCCCTCGAACTGTTTGACCACAGTGTTGGATACATGCTCCAGGAGGATTCCCAGCGTTTGGAAGGCTCTGATGATGATACTGAGCTCAATGAAGGCAGTAACATGAGCACGGACAGAGGGGGTGCCCAAGAAGGACAGCAATCTGGCAGTCATGCTCCCCCTGCTGCAGCATACTGCAAGGTTTGCTCCAGTGATGAGGAGGGAGGGGATGATGAGGTCACTGACTCAACGTGGGTGCCTGATAGGAGAGAGGAGGAGGAGGAGGAGGCGGCACATCACCGAGGCAGGATGCCCTCCAGGGGCCAGCCTAAGGGTAGCACATTGACTGCATCACATGTGCAGGGCGCTGCAGTCTCTGCTCGTTATTCAAAAAGTTCTTTGGTGTGGGCCTTTTTTGAGACGAGTGCATCAGATCGCATCGCTGCTATTTGCAACATATGTCTCAAGCGTATCTCACGTGGCCAAAACATCTCCCGCTTGGGTACCACATGCTTGACCAGACATATGTTGACCTGCCATGCAGTTCGTTGGCAAGCGCATCTAAAAGACCCACACCAAAGAACAAAGAGGACCTCTCCTTGCTCCTCATCAGCTGAGATTTCCAACCCCACTAGACCTTCAGTCCTCTCTGAGACCTGCACTGAGAGGAATGAAGGTGTAGAATTAGGTGTGTCACAGCCAAGTACTTGTGGGCAATCTGCTTTTGGTACACCGACGTCAGATTGTACCAGGCAAATTTCCCTGCCCCAGCTGCTGCACCGCCGAAAGAAGTTTGCTCCCAGCCATCCACATGCCCAGCGGTTGAATGCTAGCTTGGCAAAATTGCTAGCACTTCAACTGCTGCCTTTTCAGTTGGTAGACTCTGCCCCCTTCCGTGAGTTTGTGGAATGTGCGGTTCCTCAGTGGCAGGTACCCAAACGCCACTTTTTCTCACGGAAGGCGATTCCGGCTCTCTACCGGCATGTGGAAGGCAATGTCCATGCCTCGCTGGACAGGGCGGTCAGCGGTAAGGTGCATATTACCACTGACTCATGGTCCAGCAGGCATGGACAGGGACGTTACCTAAGTTTCACGGTGCATTGGGTGACTCTGCTGGCAGCTGAGAAGGATGCAGGACAAGGTGCAGTAGTGTTGGAGGTTGTTCCGCCACCACGCCTCCAAAATGCTAATGATTGTGACACACCTCTCTCCTCCACCCCCTCCTCTTCTTCCCCCATGGCCTCTTCCTCGGAACCAGCGGTGCTCCGTAGTCGTTCAAGGGGCTACGCAAGTACGCAGGCCAAAAGATGCCATGCGGTGCTTGAGCTGGTGTGCTTGGGGGACAGGAGCCACACTGGGGCAGAGGTTCTGTCAGCTCTGCAGGGGCAGGTTCAGAGGTGGTTGACGCCATGCCAACTTAAGGCAGGAATGGTGGTTTGCGACAATGGCACCAACCTCCTCTCTGCCCTCCGACAGGGACAAATGACCAATGTGCCCTGTTTGGCTCATGTCCTTAACTTGGTGGTGCAGCGGTTCTTGGGCAGGTACCCGGGCTTACAGGATGTCCTGAGGCAGGCCAGGAAAGTCTGTGTGCATTTCCGCCAGTCATATAATGCCAGTGCTCGGCTGACGGACCTCCAAAAGGAGTTTAACCTGCCCAAGAACCTCCTAATCTGTGACATGCCCACCAGGTGGAACTTAACGTTAGCCATGCTGCAGCGGCTGCACACGCAGCAGAGGGCCATCAATGAGTACCTGTGCGACTATGGCACCAGGACAGGGTCAGGGGAGCTTGTTTTTTTTTCCCCACGTCAGTGGGCCATGATCAGGGATGCATGCACTGTCCTGTCACCATTTGAGGAGGCCACGAGGATGGTGAGCAGTGACAGTGCATGCATCAGTGACACTGTCCCCCTTGTGCACCTGTTGGAGCACACGCTGCGTGGAATAATGGACAGGGCACTTGAGGCAGAACAGAAGCAGGAAGAGGAGGACTTCCTTAGCTCTCAAGGCCCCTTTATCCAGACAGTGTTCCTGCGTGCCCGCCGATCACATAGGACGAGAAGGAGGAGGAGGAGGATTGTGTCAGTATGGAGGTGGAGCCTGGCACTCAGCATCAGCAGCAGTCTTTAAGGGATCAGTCCCAAGAAACACATGGACTTGTACGTGGCTGGGAGGAGGTGGCTGCGGACCATGTCGTCCTTAGTGATCCAGAGGACTCCGGACCGAATGCCTCAGCAAACCTACGCTGCATGGCCTCCCTGATCCTGCAAAGCCTGCGTAAGGATCCTCGTATTCGTGGTATCAAGGAGAAGGACCAATACTGGCTGGCAACCCTCCTTGATCCATGTTACAAGGGTAAGGTTGCGGACCTTATCTTGCCATCGCAGAGGGAGCAGAGGATGAAACATCTTCGGGAGGCCTTGCAGAAAGGTCTGTGCAACGCGTTCCCAGAGACTGGGAGGTTACAAACTCCTGTTTCTGGACAACGTGTTGCTGAGGCTTCGGTCAGTCAAAGAAGGAGCGGTGGAGAAGGTGGCCGTCTGACCGATGCGTTCAGACAATTTTTTGGTCCGCAGCCCCAAGGTATGATCGGTTCCAGCAACCATCGCCAGCGTCTGTTTTACATGGTGCAGGAATACCTAGGGGCAAGATTAGACTTAGACACCTTTCCCACAGAAAATCCTCTGGGTTACTGGGTCTTGAGGATGGATCACTGGCCAGAGCTTGCACAGTATGCAATTGAGCTACTGGCCTGTCCTACATCCAGCGTTCTTTCGGAACGCACATTCAGTGCTGCTGGAGGCGTGGTAACCGATCACAGGGTGCGTCTGTCCACCGACTCGGTCCATCGACTGACCTTCATAAAAATGAATCAGTCTTGGATCACCACCAGCTACCAAGCACCTGATGCTGATGTAACCGAATAATTTTTTTTGAAATCTCAGATCCCTTCAAAGACTGCCTATGCTGATGCTGAGTGACTATCCCTGAGTAATTATCCTCTTCCTCCTCAATCATCACGCTGATAGCTTGTAAGAACATTTTTGGTTCTGGGCGCCACCACCAGTGCCTAAGGCACAATTTTTCAGCCCCTGTTTAACAGGGGCGTGTAATTACAATTTTTGATGTAATACTTTGCAACAGGGCTCGTTCTTGCATTCCAACTAGAGTGTCTGTGAGGGGTTGCAGTGTTGTGGCACCAGCACCAGTGCCCAAGGCCCAATTTTTCTGCTCCTGTCTAACAGGGGCGTGTAATTACAATTTTTGATGCAATACTTTGCAGCAGGGCTCGTTCCTGCATTCCAACTAGAGTGTCTGTGAGGGGTTGCAGTGTTGTGGCACCAGCACCAGTGCCCAAGGCCCAATTTTTCTGCTCCTGTCTAACAGGGGCGTGTAATTAGAATTTTTGATGCAATACTTTGCAGCAGGGCTCGTTCCTGCATTCCAACTAGAGTGTCTGTGAGGGGTTGCAGTGTTGTGGCACCAGCACCAGTGCCTAAGGCCCAATTTTTCAGCCCTTGTTTAACAGGGGCGTATAATTACAATTTTTGATGCAATACTTTGCAGCAGGGCTCGTTCCTGCGTTCCAACTAGAGTGTCTGTGAGGGGTTGCAGTGTTGTGGCACCAGCACCAGTGCCTAAGGCCTAATTTTTCAGCTCCTGTTCAACAGGGGCATGTAATTACAATTCTTGATCTAATATTTCACAGCAGGGCCCTGTGAGGGCTTACAGTGTTGTGGCCACAGCAACACCTAAGGCCCAAATTTCTGCTGAGTATATAGGGCAGGACCCTACTTTCAAACATCTAACTTACAAACTACTCCTACTTGCAAACGGAAGGAGACAACAGGAAGTGAGATGAAATCTACCCCTAGGAAGGGAAATTCTCTCCTGTAGGAGTTAATATGGGAAAAAAATTCTCCTTTCCACTGATGCTTTCCAATCCTTGTTCCACAAAAAAACCCAAATTTTCAAAAAACATTTTTCATTGGGACAAAAAGTGAGGTGAAATCTTCTGAAGAGGAGGAAAGACAAATGTCACAGGGGTGATAACCCTTCCCTATGTTTTCCAAAAAGCTTAAAAAAAGATTTTTTGGCTGGAGCTAAACACGTTAAAAATGTACCCGTTCAAAATTACAAACAGATTCTACTTAACAACAAACCTACAGTCCCTGTCTTGTTTGCACCGCCTGTATACTGCTGTTCAGAGTATATAGGGCCTTTCCTTATTTTAATTTGGGTGCGGGGTTCCCCTTAATATCCATACAAGACCCAAAGGGCCTGGTAATGGACTGGGGGGTACCCATGCCGTTTGTCTCACTGATTTTCATCCATATAGCCATGACCCGACATTACATTAAACCCGCAAGCAGTTTTAAATGAGATTTTTTCCTTTAAAAATGACATTTGTTGCAGGGACTGTTCTAAACACGGGAAACACGCGTCACTTTACAGGCATACTATAGACACCCCCCAGGTACGATATTTAAAGGAATATTTCACTTTTTTTTTTACTTTAAGCATCATTAAAATCACTGCTCCCGAAAAAACAGCCGTTTTTAAAAGTTTTTTTTGCATTGATACATGTCCCCTGGGGTAGGACCCGGGTCCCCAAACCCTTTTTAGGACAATACCATGCAAATTAGCCTTTAAAATGAGCACTTTTGATTTCGAACGTTCGAGTCCCATAGACGTCAATGGGGTTCTAACGTTCGTGCGAACTTTCGGTCCGTTCGCAGGTTCTGGTGCGAACCGAACCGGGGGGTGTTCGGCTCATCCCTAGTAAGTATATCACAATGAAAAACCAACCAGTGCAGCGTTATGAAAGAAACCATTAATCTAGTACATATGATCCTATTCATAGAAGCATGTGCATAAGATCCTCCAAAATATATAGACACAGAAAATAGCAAATATAAGTGTGTAATCAATCACTAAAACAAAAGTACATAATTAAATATACATGATATCAAGTGTCTGTGGTAATAAGCCCCTGTAGATCGCCAACTCGGGGTTCCCCGGGGCGTGGGGTCTTTTCACATGTGCAACATCATGGCAGTTGTGGATTAAACAGAGACCAAGATGGCAGCTTCCTTGGCTGAAAATGATAGGGGGTTTACTTCCACTTTAATGCATAGAATGCGTTAAGATAAAACACCTTCTGCCGTTACAACTCCTTTAACCGCTAGAGATCCGCGCTATAGCCGAATGACGGCAACAGCGTGGATCTACAATGCTGGGACGACATCTATTGACGTCGTCCCCTTTCCTCGCTCCCGGCGCGCTCTCGTGAGCGCGCATCGGGGAAAATCTGTGTTGGCCGTGTCCCCTGGACACAGCCAATCACAGATCGCTGTAAATGGCCAATCAGGGCGGCCGCTTACAGCGCGATCGCCATCTTCAATGAGAGATGATCTCAAATGTAAACATATGAGATCATCTCTCATTGCCGGCTCTCTCTCCTCACACAGAGACAGCATGTGAGGAGACAGAGGATCTGTGACTCGTTGTGAGTAATTATCTACAGTTCTACAGTTGAAAAAACAAAGTGTGCCCTAACAGAGCCCAATCAGTGCCCACAGTGACCCATTGGCATCAATAGCTAGTGCCATCTGTGCCCACCTGTGCACATCAGTGCCCACTTGTGCCATAAGTGCCCCATCTGTGCCATCTGTGCCCATCTGTGCCCATCTGTGCAATCAGTGCGCATCTGTGTCACCTCATCAGTGCCCATCTGTGCCCACCTGTGCCAATCAGTGCCCATCTGTACCAATCAGTGCCCATCTGTACCAATCAGTGCCCATCTGTGCCGCCTCATCAGTACACATCTGTGCAATCAATCAGTGCACATCTGTGCCGCCTCATCAGTGCCCATCTGTTCCACCTTAACAGTGCCCATCTGTGCCACCTCAACAGTGCACATCTATGAAATCAGTACACATCTGTGCCGACTCAGTGCACATCTGTGCCGACTCATCAGTGCCCATGTGTGCCACCTCATCAGTGGATATCTGTGCCCTCCTGTGCTGCCTCATTAGTGCACATCTGTGCCGCCTCATCAGTGCACATCTGTGCGATCAGTGCCCATCTGTGCCGTCTCATCAGTGCACATCTGTGCGATCAGTGCCCATCTGTGCCGTCTCATCAGTGCACATCTGTGCCATCAATCAGTGCACATCTGTGCTCATCAGTACCCATCAGTGCAGGCTTAGCACACACCTGTGCATTCTCATCACCACCAGCAATCAACCATGTCTAACAGATGCTTTTCCGCCGAGGAGGCATACCAAATTCTTTCCACGGCCGACGAGAGCAATGGGGAGCTCTCTTTTTAAGATTCCCTTTCAAATTTGGATCCTGAATCTGACATAAATTATGAGCCAGTCCTCAGTAGTGAAACATTGAGTGGCTCAGAGGAGGAAGATGTTCGGCCCACCAAACGAAGGCGTTCTAGTGAGGAGGCAGTGGCATCCACCAGCACCGCAGTACCATCTACCAGCACCGCAGTGCCATCCACCAGCACCGCAGTACCTCAAACAGAAAGGCCAAGTACCAGTGGGGTGTCACCTCAGCCCCAAAGGGTTAGGTCCCATGCCAGCCTTTCCTATGCCCTTCAGAACCCCTTGTGGCTTCCTTCTAATTCAGGAGAAGCTAACGTTCCCCCTTTCACTGCCCAGCCAGGAGTCCAGGTGGACACAGAGAATTTTACCCCAACACATTTTTTTAATTTAACTTTTACAGAGGACATGTTGGCGTCAATTGTGGCCCAGTGCAACCTGTATGCACAGCAATTTATTTTGCAAAATCCAACATCCTATTATGCCCGTCCCTATGAGTGGAGAGACCTAACAGTGGAGGAGTTCAAGGTTTTTTTAGGCCTCACATTTAATATGGGACTCAACAAAAAAAATCAATTGCGTTTCTATTGTTCAACCCATCCCCTCCACCACATGCCACTCTTCTCCGCGGTAATGCCCAGAACTAGGTATATGATGATAATGAGGTTCCTACATTTTAGTGACAATACCCAATGCCCTCCCCGAAATGACCCAAATTATGACAGGCTTTACAAAATTCGGCCAATACTTAATTATTTTTCAGAAATATTCCCCCAATTGTTTACCCCGGACCAACACATATGTGTGGATGAGTGCCTTGTTAAATTTAGCGGCAGGCTTAAAATTAAGCAATTTATCCCCAGCAAAAGGGCCCGCTATGGAGTGAAGGTGTCCAAATTATGTGACCGAGTCACAGGGTACACATATTCCTTCATAGTGTACGAAGGGAAGGACACCCAGCTGCAGCCCCCTAATTACCCGGACTACTTGGGATCCAGCGGGAAAGTTGTTTGGGACCTCATATACCCCCAATGGAGAAAGGCTACCACCTGTATGTAGACAACTTCTACACTTCTCTGCCCCTGTTCCACAACCTTCACTGGAAGAAGACGCCAGCATGTGGCACCATAAAAAATAATCCAAAGGGCTTTCCTCAAAGTCTTGTCAATAAGAAATTGAGAAAAGGAGAAACGGCAAGTCTGCGAAACAACGAGATTCTGGCAGTGAAGTGGAGGGACAGAAGGGATGTCTACATGTTGTCTTCTGTCCACAAGGATACGTTCATGGAAATCCCCAGAAGGAATGGCCCCATACAAAAACCAAAATGTATCTATGAATATAGACAAAAAAGGTGTTTTAACCAGGCCCTCAAATACACCACTCAGTGCCAGGACAAGATGTTGTTTCGAATACAGAAATAATTAAATAAATAAACAAATAACGCCCAATATGTTAATATGCAAAAAGGCGCAGAGCCACAAGGCAGGAAAAGCAGCCGTTTAAAAAATTGCTACATAAAATATAGTAATATAAGACAAAAAAACGCGCTAGAAAATGTTAGACAATAATGAAAGTGTAAAGTCCAATACAAAAAGAGTCCAATAATAATAAGTGACGTAAAAACTCCTCAGTGTGAAAATGTCGAAAGATTCAATTGTGATACATCTATGTGGTGAAATGCTTACCAGAACATAAGCCAAAATCAGACAGGTGGCTTAAACCCGGCCCGGGCCTTTAGAGAGCGATTCCAATATGACAGGATCAGTCGCACTCGTGTAGCATATTCAGGTCCGCATGGGGTTATCCAAAAAATATATGGCAGAAAACATAGCGTAATACTGATACGATAATAAACACAAAAAGAACAGAAAAGGGGTGCAACACTCAACAAACCCAAATCATATAAAATCATAAAGACATCCTGTGTCCACAGCATACACAGGAATGTAAGGTGAGTGACATGCAACATGCAATAAAGTAGTGCTCTTTGGATAAAAAGGGGAACCTCCAAACGAATCTGCTTACCAGATATCAAGGATAAGTGAGCATACAACTGTCACCCAAAGGAGGAGCAAGGAAAAAATCCCACCAAGTGCACAGACACATAAAGCAGCTTACCAGATGGCAAACTGGTGTGCGCAAACTCCACACAGTTAAAGGCTTGACATCATAACCGTGACAGAAGATCTATCTTATGCGAACCTTTTAAGATTCCTGCTTACCAGATAGCGGATTAGAAAAAAACACAAGCCGAAATCCTGACGAAAATGACGTAAACACGTCCTGGCGATCTCGTCACGGGCTCAGTAGTGCATATAGTATAGAAAGAACAGCCAATAGTGTGATTCCACATTAAACTAAAATTTATTAAAACGAATTGCACTTACAGTAAAAACAAAGGAATACAGCGATGCCGGCCGGCACTCAAACAAACAACTCCTATCCACAGCAGGGCGACGTGGTGACGTCAGTACGTCCCTCCCAAAACTATAGTAAACAGTGGTAGAAAATAATCTTAAAAACAGATTAAAATATCACACTAAACAGCGCTAATGTTGAGCAAACTAAAATATACATGTGGCCAATAGGGATGAGCCGAACACCCCCCTGTTCGGTTCGCACCAGAACATGCGAACAGGAAAAAAGTTTGTTCGAACACGCGAACACCGTTAAAGTCTATGGGACACGAACATGAGTAATCAAAAGTGCTAATTTTAAAGGCTTATATGCAAGTTATTGTCATAAAAAGTGTTTGGGGACCTGGGTCCTGCCCCAGGGAACATGGATCAATGCAAAAAAAAGTTTTAAAAACGGCCGTTTTTTCAGGAGCAGTGATTTTAATAATGCTTAAAGTCAAACAATAAAAGTGTGATATCCCTTTAAATTTCGTAGCTGGGGGGTGTCTATAGTATGCCTGTAAAGGGGCGCATGTTTCCCGTGTTTAGAACAGTCTGACAGCAAAATGACATTTCGAAGGAAAAAACCCATTCAAAACTACTCGCGGCTATTGCATTGCCGACAATACACATAGAAGTTCATTGATAAAAACGGCATGGGAATTCCCCACAGGGGAACCCCGAACCAAAATTTAAAAAAAAAATGATGTGGGGGTCCCCGTAAAATCCATACCAGACCCTTCAGGTCTGGTATGGATATTAAGGGGAACCCCGGCCAAAATTTTAAAAAAAAATGACGTGGGGTTCCCCCTAAATTCCATACCAGACCTGTCTGATATGGATTTTAAGGGGAACCCCGCGCCAAAAAAAAAAAAAAAAGAATCCATACCAGACCCTTATCCGAGCACGCAACCTGGCAGGCCGCAGGAAAAGAGGGGGGACACGAGAGTGCGGCTACCCCCTCCTGAACCGTACCAGGCCACATGCCCTCAACATTGGGAGGGTGCTTTGGGGTAGCCCCCCAAAACACCTTGTCCCCATGTTGATGAGGACAAGGGCCTCATCCCCTGTTTCTATGGTCAGTGGATCCGCGCTACAGGCTATACTTGCAACTGCAGCCCCCCTATGTAAGCAGAGGGCACCAACGTGTACCCTCAAAAAATGAGTCCAAAAAATATATATAGATACAGGGAGTGGCGCTGTGCATGAGGGAATAGATGGCATATAATATTTTTCTAATGATTATGATTTATGTGTCTATAGGACATATTAAGGAGAACGATAAAAAATTGGAAAAAACTATATATATATCCCACATGTGGATCGTGAAGTGTTAAAATAAAAAGTTTGGATACAAGTAGGTGTTCAATACAGCCTTAATCTCATAACCCCATAAACGCTGGTGATTTCTAATGGTGTTATATGATGTGCTTTAAAAAGTGCCAGAAAGTCATGTGCAGTCCAATTAGGTGTTCCAAGCCCTGCTAGGATGAGTTACAAGTGATATATATAAAGGAGGGGGTATCTACAACCCTCTAAAGTGCAGTGCCAAAAAATTAAATTAAATTGCTGTAAAGGTAGAAATGTATAAAGAGATTATAAATATATATATAGAGTATTTAAGTGATATATAATAAATGTGGGATGTAGGATAAAGATAGTAATAATAAATTAATTGATAATAACACAAATAGATAACAGCATAAGATTACATGTGAAAACGCAAGCAAAAATAAATATCCAATAAATTGTTGAAAAAGTTCATGTATTATCTTCCACCCAACGACCTCCAAAATTTCTAAGAACAATGGGTGGTGACACGTACTTAATGGAAGGAGACACCCAGCCCCCACATCCCTATATAACTGTATGCAACAACAAATTTTTCCTCTTGGGGGATTTTAAATTGGGGGAGGGTCTCCAAAAAATGTAGCAAAGAAAGTATAAAAAATTATATCCAATTTTTATTGTATCAAAATATTATTAAAAAAACACATAGCACATACTGAAGGGAATCACAGATACCGACAAATATTATGGATGCCAGAATATACGATTGACAATAATACAAATGAAAATATATACAAAGCAAATTGGCGGAACTACACTTGACCCTTGGAGGCTGCTTGAGCAAGAAGCTCTGGACAGTGCAGGCCCAACGCGTTTCAAGGTATTTGCTAATGATTATAACCTCTTCTTCAGGGGCTGAGGGTGAGGTGTAAGTCCGTCTAAGGAACATTTTTGGAAAACGAAAAGAGAGAGAGACACACGACAAAATGTGTTATATATCAAAAATAGTACAAATACAGCTGTTTGACATACTCAAAGTATTGAAACATAATAGAAAAAATAACAAAAATGATAATGCTTCCTAACCGTAGTATTGCCAGGTCAACATCACATAGCATCCAATCCAAGGAAGGGGGAGGATAAAATGGTTAGTCACCGGGGTCCAGAACCGAGTAGCGGCGCCACCATCACGAGACCGAGATCATAAGCAGATCGAGACCAAACACAAAGGGCGTCACGTCTGTCTGGTGGATGTTAAATCATATTATTAGCTAAGACTTTGGCAAAGTGTATGTGAGAAGGAAGATATATCCTCATAAATAGTGAGGCAGCCCCTCTAATGGTGAAATTCAATATTGACTCAAAATTGATCAATAATGTTATGCCTAACCAGGGGAGCTCCAATGGATATTTATTAGTACATACCTATTGTTGTGTAGAGAGTGGAAATCTCAACTCTCGCTCCAACATATGGAAGACCATGTGGCTGACAGCCACCCAACTGTTTACAGCTATAGTGATGTTAATGAACTGAAGATAGAAAGAAAAAACAAAAAAGAAAGAAAAGACATAATAAAAAGTCTTACTAAGTTGAATGTTTGTCACTTATTGTGCAACTATCTACAGAAGTCTAATTGACATACCTATAATGTTGTTTATGGTGGCTAATTGAGCTGTAGTCCAGAAAGAAAAAACATTGGAGTTCCTCCCTTGATGACTACAAAGAAGAGAGGGGAATAAAAGTTATGCTCAGGATGTATAAACATCCAACAGCTCCTCTTAGCATAAGGGTTCTATCTTCCATACACATACAGGGAATAAAATTCATTTACCTTATACGGTCAGCAGCAACTGCACATTCAGTTCAGTGTCTCCCCAGCGAGTGAGCTGGCGGCTTCATGTGCAGTTTAAATAGTGCTGTTCGTGATTAGTATATTGATGACAGCTGACTCCACAGGGAGCAGCGTCATTGCTGACAGGAGAAGACGCCCTCCGAATCCCCGGCGCGCAGACCCGCCCCCCAGCCCCACACACAGGTCTCATCCAGGAGCGGATTGCATCGCATCCTGGATGGGAAGGAGGACCGGTGCTGGGAGGGGACCGGCGTCCGCGTCAGGCACCCGCGGCGCGCTGATCGCCATGACAACGGGATAAACATATCCCTGTCAACGGCGGTCATGTGGGAGTGGTCAGGCATTGCCAGGCAGAAGAGTGGCAGCCTGACCCCCGTGCGCCGAGTGTTAAATCCGAGTGCCTACTCACACGGCTGGCCGGACTATAGCGCCGTCGATCCCGAGCCCCGGCGATACACTCAACCCCTGGATGAGACGGATGCATGTGATATCTCGCCCGCAACTAGTCATATGAAAAACATAAAGAAAAAAAGGGACAAACAAAAAAGAATGTGATGATTAAAAGCCATTGCTGCAGAAAGGGGAGAAAATATAAAGGCATATTGGAAAAGTGAGTACACATACCACGGCACCTGTCAAAAGACAGTCAACATAAACAGTATATTCCCATAGAGCTATAGGTGGGGGAGGGGACAGAGGCAGATTCATTCCTCGTATTGCGTGCCCCTGCAACATATAATCGCAGATGACTGATGGCAAGTTCTATCGGTTTAACTGCTTGAATGCTACAGAAAGAGGGGAGTAATGGCCTCAAGGTGTTCCCATTCTGACCCTCCTGAGGTGAAGCCCATAAGGAAGGGTCTGAAGGAAGTCGTCTCATTCAGGCCTGGTGCCTTAGTGGCCTGGAGACGAAAAATCCACTTTTGTTCTTTTTGCAGGAGAGTTTTGTTCCAGTCCCCCCCACGTAGCCCTGGGTGAACACGATCCAAAATCAAAAATGACAGTTTGGGGAATATCCCTGAATGGAACATGGAGACGTGTCTACCCAGTGGTAGACTAGGATTGCACGTTTTCATGGAAATAATGTGGCGGTAGGCTCTCCGCCAAAACTCCTGATTCGTTTTACCAACATAATAGCATGCGCAATCGCACATAAGTAGATACACAACACCTATTGTTTTGCAGTTAGCAAAGTGTTTCGGTGTGTATTTACTACCATCCGGAAGTTTTATGTCTGATTTCGTATTCATGAATTGGCAGTATGGGCACCCTCCGCATCGGAAGGTTCCCATGCGTTTGCAGGGGTCTCGTTTCCCTGCCCCACCCCCCACGTATTCGCTAGAAACTAAATTGTCTTTAATGGACCTAGCGCGTTTAAAAGTAAACGACGGTTTCTCTTGTATAAGGGGGCCGATTGTAGGGTCTAGTTTTAGAACATGCCAATACCGTTCAATGATGTCTTTCACGGTTTTATGTTGGTTTGAAAATCTGGTAATTATCCGAATAGGATTGTTTTTTCTTTTTGTTTCGGTATTGAAAACAAGTTCTCGTCTTGTCTTCAGACAAGCACGTTGGTACGCCCTCTTCAGGCATTTTTTAGAGTACCCGCGCGTAAGTAGCCTCTCCATCAGTGAATCGGCCTCACGTTTGAAGACTTCATCACTGGTGCAGTTGCGTCTGACGCGCAGGTATTGACTGTAAGGAATCGATTGAATGAGGGGTTTTGGATGGAAGCTGGAAGCATGCAAAATGGAATTGCCGGACGTTGGTTTCCGGAATAGTGAACTAAGGAGTGAGCCATCATGTTGTTTATGAATTGTAACATCCAAAAAAGTGATGTCGCATTCATGAAATGTCATAGTAAAGGTCAGATTAAAAGGATTCTTATTAAGTTCCTGAAGGAATCCCTGAAGTTCATCTGGGGTCCCGTCCCACACGATCAACACGTCGTCGATGTAGCGACGCCATAGGACTACATTGTCCATGTATGATCGTGTGCATTCAGACTGCTCCAACATGGTCTCCCATTCCCCCAGGTACAGGTTGGCATACGATGGGGCACAGGAAGTCCCCATCGCAACCCCCTGTACCTGGAGGAAAAAACCACCGTTGAATGCAAAATAGTTGTGGTTTAGAACAAACTCCAGGGCATCGATCAAAAAATGCTTCTTCCTCAGATCAGTCTGGCTATCGCGTGAAAGCACACGCCGAATACATGCCAGTCCCTTGTCATGGGGAATCGAACTGTACAACGCTTCTACGTCTAGCGCTACCAATAATGACTTAGGTGGAACCCGAATGTTTTCTATAGTTTGCAACAAATGCAGAGTATCCCTAGTATAGCTGGGTATATTTAATACATATGGGCGTAAGTAGCCATCTATTAGTTGGCTTAAGTTCTCGGTTAGAGAACCATTACCAGAAATTATTGGTCGTCCCGATGGTTTACGTAGATCTTTGTGGAGTTTTGGAAGGGCATAGAAAGTTGGGGTACGGGGCTTGTTGGTTCTAACATAGTCATATTCGGATTTGGTGAGTATACCAGCGGCATACGCTTCATCTACCAATCTATAGAATTTTTTATTGAATTTGTCAATTTTGTTGGATGAGATTTTAGAATACCATTGTTGGTTGGAGAGTATTTTGTTGCAAATTGCAACATATTGCTCATTGTCCAAAATGACTATGTTGCCCCCCTTGTCTGAAGGTTTGATGGTGATATTGGGGTTAGAGGCTAGTTCCCTAAGGGCCATGCGTTCATCTATATTGAGGTTGGGTTGTTTTTTAGGGCAAATTTTAATTTTCCGAATTTCATTACAGGTAAGTTTTACGAAGGCCAAAACATTGGAGTTAGTACTGAGAGCGGGAAATTTATCTGATTTTTTTCTAAATGACTTGGTGGAGGGTTGGGGAAGATCGGATTGATCAAATCGGCCAAGCAGATGCTCAAGGTCGATCTGGTCAATCAGATCAGGTGGCTCATTCTCCTCTAATAGTGATATCAGATTATCTAGTGCAATCAATTCCTGTGATTTAAAGACTGGTTCCTTTGGTGCTTCCTTCAAATATAGTTGCTTCAAAATAAGTTTACGTGCAAATAATTGGATGTCTTTTGTCGCCTCAAATTTATCCAAGTCCTGATCCGGGCAAAAACTCAGACCACGGGTCAGGACAGAAAGTTCGGCCTCATTCAACATATGTGAAGAGAGATTTACTACATTGAGGTCATGACTTTCAGTCGAAGAAAACGCCCCCATTTGAGGAATAGAGGGATTCACATTACTGTATTGTCGACTGGATTGACTAAAAAATTATCCTGTAATGTATGTGGTTGCTGAGTTCCCCTAGCTGAACGGTCAGCTTGAGGAATGTTCGTGTCTGTCGGGATCGGTGTGGAAAGCCCATTACCACCTATTTTACCTGACACCACGTGCGGAAAAGGAGTACCGGTGCTCATATGGGGATCAGTGATATGTTTCTTGGGTTTCTTTTCATTAGACCCATTGCCTTGAGAGTTTCTCTTGGTTTTTCGCGATGATTTCCGCCTATAAGAACCCTTGGATGAAAAAGAGGACATGGATGAAGTTTCAGAGAGCATATCAGCGTTATTAACATGACGATTTGTATTTCTATTGCTAGTTGCAGTTTTCCAGTTATATGCCTTAGAATCCTGAAAGGCCACCTTATCTCTGAAAAACTTTTTGTCTTTCTTGATTAGAATCTCTTTGTTGTAATGTTCAAGATGCTCATTCAGGTTTTTGTCATACTGATTGAACAAGGCATGATCCTTGAATCCTGTTAATTGTTTGTTCAAGCGTTCCAATTCTTTCTCTATATCAATCAATTTACGTTGATACTCATCTATTAATAAAGACATCATGCCTGCTGAGCATTTTGAAAGATTCTTTTCCCATTCTTGTTTGAAATTAACACTCATGTCTTCCAGGGTGGGAAAAATTTGAATGCGTAAACCAAGAGGATTCATCTCATTCCTAATATATTGTTTAAAAGAATGAATGTGCCAATGATAGGAAGATTTCTTCTCCAAAGCCTTTCTAAGATTAAAAAACACAGATGACAGTTCAGTGTCTCTCTGTTCTTTTTGTACAAAGTTCCTGTAAAGTCCTGACATCGTAGAGTCCCAATTGGAGCTAACATAGTTTGTCATGATAAAGAATTCAAGTACTGGTCAATAGACCTTATCTATAGTGCTCAAAAACAGTATTTAGATAGTACAGTAGTTTATTTCCAGGAAGTACTTGTCACCAAAGTCGAGGAAGGGGTATCTTCTACCCAGAATTTACACAGAACAATGGGTGGTGACACGTACTTAATGGAAGGAGACACCCAGCCCCCACATCCCTATATAACTGTATGCAACAACAAATTTTTCCTCTTGGGGGATTTTAAATTGGGGGAGGGTCTCCAAAAAATGTAGCAAAGAAAGTATAAAAAATTATATCCAATTTTTATTGTATCAAAATATTATTAAAAAAACACATAGCACATACTGAAGGGAATCACAGATACCGACAAATATTATGGATGCCAGAATATACGATTGACAATAATACAAATGAAAATATATACAAAGCAAATTGGCGGAACTACACTTGACCCTTGGAGGCTGCTTGAGCAAGAAGCTCTGGACAGTGCAGGCCCAACGCGTTTCAAGGTATTTGCTAATGATTATAACCTCTTCTTCAGGGGCTGAGGGTGAGGTGTAAGTCCGTCTAAGGAACATTTTTGGAAAACGAAAAGAGAGAGAGACACACGACAAAATGTGTTATATATCAAAAATAGTACAAATACAGCTGTTTGACATACTCAAAGTATTGAAACATAATAGAAAAAATAACAAAAATGATAATGCTTCCTAACCGTAGTATTGCCAGGTCAACATCACATAGCATCCAATCCAAGGAAGGGGGAGGATAAAATGGTTAGTCACCGGGGTCCAGAACCGAGTAGCGGCGCCACCATCACGAGACCGAGATCATAAGCAGATCGAGACCAAACACAAAGGGCGTCACGTCTGTCTGGTGGATGTTAAATCATATTATTAGCTAAGACTTTGGCAAAGTGTATGTGAGAAGGAAGATATATCCTCATAAATAGTGAGGCAGCCCCTCTAATGGTGAAATTCAATATTGACTCAAAATTGATCAATAATGTTATGCCTAACCAGGGGCTAACTGCAAAACAATAGGTGTTGTGTATCTACTTATGTGCGATTGCGCATGCTATTATGTTGGTAAAACGAATCAGGAGTTTTGGCGGAGAGCCTACCGCCACATTATTTCCATGAAAACGTGCAATCCTAGTCTACCACTGGGTAGACACGTCTCCATGTTCCATTCAGGGATATTCCCCAAACTGTCATTTTTGATTTTGGATCGTGTTCACCCAGGGCTACGTGGGGGGGACTGGAACAAAACTCTCCTGCAAAAAGAACAAAAGTGGATTTTTCGTCTCCAGGCCACTAAGGCACCAGGCCTGAATGAGACGACTTCCTTCAGACCCTTCCTTGAGGGCTTCACCTCAGGAGGGTCAGAATGGGAACACCTTGAGGCCATTACTCCCCTCTTTCTGTAGCATTCAAGCAGTTAAACCGATAGAACTTGCCATCAGTCATCTGCGATTATATGTTGCAGGGGCACGCAATACGAGGAATGAATCTGCCTCTGTCCCCTCCCCCACCTATAGCTCTATGGGAATATACTGTTTATGTTGACTGTCTTTTGACAGGTGCCGTGGTATGTGTACTCACTTTTCCAATATGCCTTTATATTTTCTCCCCTTTCTGCAGCAATGGCTTTTAATCATCACATTCTTTTTTGTTTGTCCCTTTTTTTCTTTATGTTTTTCATATGACTAGTTGCGGGCGAGATATCACATGCATCCGTCTCATCCAGGGGTTGAGTGTATCGCCGGGGCTCGGGATCGACGGCGCTATAGTCCGGCCAGCCGTGTGAGTAGGCACTCGGATTTAACACTCGGCGCACGGGGGTCAGGCTGCCACTCTTCTGCCTGGCAATGCCTGACCACTCCCACATGACCGCCGTTGACAGGGATATGTTTATCCCGTTGTCATGGCGATCAGCGCGCCGCGGGTGCCTGACGCGGACGCCGGTCCCCTCCCAGCACCGGTCCTCCTTCCCATCCAGGATGCGATGCAATCCGCTCCTGGATGAGACCTGTGTGTGGGGCTGGGGGGCGGGTCTGCGCGCCGGGGATTCGGAGGGCGTCTTCTCCTGTCAGCAATGACGCTGCTCCCTGTGGAGTCAGCTGTCATCAATATACTAATCACGAACAGCACTATTTAAACTGCACATGAAGCCGCCAGCTCACTCGCTGGGGAGACACTGAACTGAATGTGCAGTTGCTGCTGACCGTATAAGGTAAATGAATTTTATTCCCTGTATGTGTATGGAAGATAGAACCCTTATGCTAAGAGGAGCTGTTGGATGTTTATACATCCTGAGCATAACTTTTATTCCCCTCTCTTCTTTGTAGTCATCAAGGGAGGAACTCCAATGTTTTTTCTTTCTGGACTACAGCTCAATTAGCCACCATAAACAACATTATAGGTATGTCAATTAGACTTCTGTAGATAGTTGCACAATAAGTGACAAACATTCAACTTAGTAAGACTTTTTATTATGTCTTTTCTTTCTTTTTTGTTTTTTCTTTCTATCTTCAGTTCATTAACATCACTATAGCTGTAAACAGTTGGGTGGCTGTCAGCCACATGGTCTTCCATATGTTGGAGCGAGAGTTGAGATTTCCACTCTCTACACAACAATAGGTATGTACTAATAAATATCCATTGGAGCTCCCCTGGTTAGGCATAACATTATTGATCAATTTTGAGTCAATATTGAATTTCACCATTAGAGGGGCTGCCTCACTATTTATGAGGATATATCTTCCTTCTCACATACACTTTGCCAAAGTCTTAGCTAATAATATGATTTAACATCCACCAGACAGACGTGACGCCCTTTGTGTTTGGTCTCGATCTGCTTATGATCTCGGTCTCGTGATGGTGGCGCCGCTACTCGGTTCTGGACCCCGGTGACTAACCATTTTATCCTCCCCCTTCCTTGGATTGGATGCTATGTGATGTTGACCTGGCAATACTACGGTTAGGAAGCATTATCATTTTTGTTATTTTTTCTATTATGTTTCAATACTTTGAGTCTGTCAAACAGCTGTATTTGTACTATTTTTGATATATAACACATTTTGTCGTGTGTCTCTCTCTCTTTTCGTTTTCCAAAAATGTTCCTTAGACGGACTTACACCTCACCCTCAGCCCCTGAAGAAGAGGTTATAATCATTAGCAAATACCTTGAAACGCGTTGGGCCTGCACTGTCCAGAGCTTCTTGCTCAAGCAGCCTCCAAGGGTCAAGTGTAGTTCCGCCAATTTGCTTTGTATATATTTTCATTTGTATTATTGTCAATCGTATATTCTGGCATCCATAATATTTGTCGGTATCTGTGATTCCCTTCAGTATGTGCTATGTGTTTTTTTAATAATATTTTGATACAATAAAAATTGGATATAATTTTTTATACTTTCTTTGCTACATTTTTTGGAGACCCTCCCCCAATTTAAAATCCCCCAAGAGGAAAAATTTGTTGTTGCATCCAAAATTTCTAATGACACAATCCCCCTGATGTGATTCCACTCACCGGAACGCTACACCCCTGCAGGGGTATAAGCAAAAGATGTTTCAGCTCAAACCGATCCGATCCGGATGCCGATCGAGTCCTTGTGTGGTGATATCCTCTCGCCTATAATTCCCCAGTCCAGGTCAGCCTCTCCAACAGGGCCTCATCCCCACAACCCTGGCTGGTGGTTGTAGGGGTCTGCAGGCGGGGGGCTTATCGGAATCTGGAAGCCCCCTTTAACAAGGGGACCCCCAGATCCCGGCCCCCCCTGTGTGAAATGGTAAGGGGGTACTTACCCCTACCATTTCACTAAAAAACTGTCAAAAATGTTAAAAATGACAAGAGACAGTTTTTGACAATTCCTTTATTTAAATGCTTCTTCTTCTATCTTCCTTCATCTTCTTCTTCTGGTTCTTCTGGCTCTTCTGGTTCTTCCTCCGGCGTTCTCGTCCAGCATCTCCTCCGCGGTGTCTTCTATCTTCTTCTCCTCAGGCCGCTCCGCACCCATGGCATGGGGGGAGGCTCCCGCTCTTCTCTTCATCTTCTTCATCTTCTTCTCTTCTTCTTTTCTTCTCTTCATCTCTTCTTCATTTTCTTCTCTGGGCTGCTCCGCACCCATGCTGGCATGGAGGGAGGCTCCCGCTGTGTGACGGCGTCTCCTCATCTGACGGTTCTTAAATAACGGGGGCGGGGCCACCCGGTGACCCTGCCCCCCTCTGACGCACGGTGACTTGACGGGACTTCCCTGTGACGTGACGGGGAATGCCACAGGGAAGACCCGTCATGTCCCGTGCATCAGAGGGGGCGGGGTCACCGGGTGGCCCCGCCCCCCGTTATTTAAGAACCGTCAGACGAGGAGACGCCGTCACACAGCGGTAGCCTCCCTCCATGCCAGCATGGATGCGGAGCGGCCCAGAGAAGAAAATGAAGAAGAGAAGAAGAGAAGAAAAGAATAAGAGAAGAAGATGAAGAGAAGAGCAGGAGCCTCCCCCCATGCCATGGGTGCGGAGCGGCCCGAGGAGAAGAAGATAGAAGTCGCCGCGGAGGAGATGCTGGACGAGAACGCCGGAGGAAGAACCAGAAGAACTAGAAGAAGAAGAAGATGAAGGAAGATAGAAGAAAGAAGAAGCATTTAAATAAAGGAATTGTCAAAAACTGTCTCTTGTCATTTTTAACATTTTTGACAGTTTTTTAGGGAAATGGTAGGGGTAATTTCCCCCTTACCATTTCACACAGGGGGGTGGGATCTGGGGGTCCCCTTGTTAAAGGGGGCTTCCAGATTCCGATAAGCCCCCCGCCCGCAGACCCCCACAACCACCGGCCAGGGTTGTGGGGATGAGGCCCTTGTAATCATCAACATGGGGACAAGGTGTTTTGGGGGGCTACCCCAAAGCACCCTCCCAATGTTGAGGGCATGTGGCCTGGTACGGTTCAGGAGGGGGGCGCACTCTTGTCCCCCCTCTTTTCCTGCGGCCTGCCAGGTTGCGTGCTCGGATAAGGGTCTGGTATGGATCTTTGGGGGGACCCCATGCCGTTTTTTTGGGTTTTTTTGGCGCGGGGTTCCCCTTAAAATCAGGTCTGGTATGGAATTTAGGGGGAACCCCACGTCATTTTTTTTTTATTTTGGCCGGGGTTCCCCTTAATATCCATACCAGACCTGAAGGGCCTGGTATGGAATTTAGGGGGACTCCCACGTCATTTTTAAAAAAAATTTTGGTTAAAATCACTGCTCCTGAAAAAACGGCCGTTTTTAAAACTTTTTTTTGCATTGATCCATGTCCCCTGGGGCGGGACCCGGGTCCCTCCTCCCACCTTGTGGAGCTTAGGACGTTCAGTGCTGCAATACACCTGAAGGTTAACAGCAGCTGTTTCTCTATGGGAAACTTCGTCCACAGTGGCTGACTGCAATCTGCATAGTTGAATGCTTCTAATAGACCGGGAGTTTGTGAGTGTATCTCTTGTTCCTGTTTTGCTTGTGCACTATCTAGTAAGTTCACTGCACAATGATCTATTTTTTCTTTGCATAAAACCTTTATCCTGAGAGCCGAATCATCAGCAGTATTATGGCTAAAGTGGGATGCGAGAAAAACTAAATATCCTGATACAAACGATCTAACCCAGTGAGTCAATCAATCTGGATTAAGGGAAGGAACTGTTTAATTATTTTTACTTTCCCCCACTATTTATCTCTATCTGGACATTGTACTCTGAGTGTCATTATTATTTATTTATATTCACCGTCACATCACCAATTTGAAGATTTATTTTGGCTATTTTAACACATGTATTAGCACCATAATTATGTATCTATTTTATTCACATGTATGCATTTTTTATTCCTGGATTTTAGCTTAGTCGTAGCAGCATATTGTGCACTATTTATTTAAAGCGCATCAATTTTATACTTAGTACTATTTGTTTGGTTATCTGATCACCCTATATTGATAGCAGCTTAATTTACTGATTTTATTATAGCACTAACTATATTGGTTTATATATATATTTTTAGCACAATTTATATATATCACACATATCTATCCACATCAGCGCTTGGTTTTTATTCATATTTTTATAAGGTTCATAACTCCCGTCAGTTTTTTTTTTCCATCTGTGTCCCATTGAGGAGATTTCTCTTCACTTCCTGTCCCATAGCCAAATAGGAAATGAGAGGAAATCCCTGCAAATTAACCACTTCAGCCCCGGAAGATTTGGCTGCTCAATGACCGGCCATTTTTTGCGATACGGCACTGCGTCGCTTTACCTGACACTGTCGTGTGACGTTGTACCCAAACAAAATTCCTTTTTCCCCACAAGTAGAGCTTTCTTTTGGTGGTATTTGATCATCTCTGCGGTTTTTATTTTTTGCGCTATAAACAAAAAAAGAGCAACAATTTTGAAAAAAAAAATACAATATTTTGTACTTTTTGCTATAATAAATATCCCCAATTTTTTCTAAAAACAAACAAATTCTTTCCTCGATTTAGGCCGATTTGTATTCTTCTACATATTTTTGGTAAAAAAAAAAATCGCAATAAGTGTATATTGATTGGTTTGGGCAAAGGTTATAGCGTCTACAAAATAGGGGATAGATTTATGTCATTTTTATTATTATTTTTACTAGTAATGGTGGCGATCTGCGAATTTTATCGGGACTGCCACATTATGGATGACAAATTGAACACACTTTTGGGACTACTGACATTTATACAGCGATCAGTGCTATAAAAATGCACTGTTTCCTGTATAAATGTCACTGGCAGGGAAGGGGTTAACATTAGGGGGCGATCAAGGGGTTAACTGTGTTTCCTGTGTGTGTTCTAACTGTGGGGGAGGGGACTGACTAGAGGAGATGAGAGATCGCTGTTCCTAGCTATTAGGAACTCACAATCTGTCTCTCCTCTCCTCACAGAACAGGGATTTGTGAGTTTACACGTTCCTGTTCTGCCTCTTGTGCCCGCAATCGCGCCTAAAGGGACTGACGTACAGCTATGACAGTTGGCGGGAATGTGCCGACCTGCCCAATATAATGATGGCGGCTGGTCAGCAAGTGGTTAAAGGAATCCTTGGGGCCCCCCAGATCACCAGAAGCAGTGACCTGATTGAAATATCCCCCTCTATTACTGTTCTGGGGACAATCCAAAATTGGGATTTTCTTTCACTTTCAGTGATAATGGTAAACAGGACAAATAGAGAGAATCTCCCTAACAGGGGCACAGACAGCAATAAAACCTGACAGGGGTTCTAATCCTTCTCTACTCTATCCAGTACTAAAACAAAAGTTTTCCTCTAGTTATACATTAAAGTGGAACTTCAGTCTCTCAATCATCATTGTCTATTTTGAATCCTCAGGCTGCTAGTATTAGTAAATAGATAGAGAATTATATCATATTTACTTGTTTTAAACCATTTTTTACATCTCTTCAGTTGCTTCCTGGTTTCCATGTCTAGGAAATGATGTCATCAATCCCAGGAGTCTACAGGAGAGGGGGAGGGGTTTTCTCAGCTAAGCACACCATCCTGTCTGCATGCCTGAGCTAAGGGCAGCTGGATTCCAGGATGAAATTGCTCTATGAATCATCTGCCCTTATTCAAGATGGCCATGGCCAGAAATGAGAAGGGGGTGTTTTTCTAAAGGATTTCTTAGCAAAATAAAGCATGGAGTCATGGATGGATGGATGGATGGGGGAGTTTGCTTTGAATATTATAAATGAAATAAATAGTGTTTTTGGTTTGTGGAGCTCAGATACAGTGCAGTTCCACTTTAAGTAAATCAACCCCAATGATTTCCATATTTAGGTTTCTATACATTACTGGTGAGAGAACTGATCCAAAAAGGCAATTCTATATTTACATTATTAACCACTTGACGACCGCCTCACGCCGATGTACGTCGGCAAGGTGGCACGGACAGGCAAAATCAAGTACATGTACGTGATTTGCCTTCCGCGGGTGGGGGGTCCGATCGGACCCCCCCCCGGTGCCCGAGGCGGTCGTCTTTTGTCCAGCGGCGATCAGAGGTGAGGGGGAGACCATCCGTTCCTGGCCCTCCCCTCGCGATCGCCGCCGGCCAATCAAATCATTCCTTTGCTGCTGTATGCTAAACAGCAGCAAAGGAAATTATGTCATCTCTCCTCGGCTCGGTAACTTCCGTTCCGGCCCGAGGAGAGAAGACAGGTATGTGAGTGAGTGCACCAACACACACACACAGTAGAACATGCCAGGCACACAAAACACCCCGATCCCCCCCCCGATCGCCCCCCCCGTCACAAACTGACACCAAGCAGTTTATTTTTATTTTTTTCTGATTACTGCATAGTGTCAGTTTGTGACAGTTACAGTGTTGGGATAGTTAGTATTACCCCCCTTTAGGTCTAGGGTACCCCCCTAACCCCCCCAATAAAGTTTTAACCCCTTGATCACCCCCTGTCACCAGTGTCACTAAGCGATCATTTTTCTGATCGCTGTATTAGTGTCGTTGGTGACGCTAGTTAGGGACGTAAATATTTAGGTTCGCCGTCAGCGTTTTTTAGCGACAGGGACCCCCATATACTACCTAATAAATGTTTTAACCCCTTGATTGCCCCCTAGTTAACCCTTTCACCACTGATCACCGTATAACCGTTACGGGTGATGCTGGTTAGTTCGTTTATTTTTTTATAGTGTCAGGGAACCCGCCGTTTATTACCGAATAAAGGTTTAGCCCCCTGATCCCCCGGCGGTGATATGCGTCGCCCCAGGCAGCGTCAGATTAGCGCCAGTACCGCTAACACCCACGCACGCAGCATACGCCTCCCTTAGTGGTATAGTATCTGATCGGATCAATATCTGATCCGATCAGATCTATACTAGCGTCCCCAGCAGTTTAGGGTTCCCAAAAACGCAGTGTTAGTGGGATCAGCCCAGATACCTGCTAGCACCTGCATTTTGCCCCTCCGCCCAGCCCACCCAAGTGCAGTATCGATCGATCACTGTCACTTACAAAACACTAAACGCATAACTGCAGCGTTCACAGAGTCAGGCCTGATCCCTGCGATCGCTAACAGTTTTCTTGGTAGTATTTTGGTGAACTGGCAAGCACCAGCCCCAGGCAGCGTCAGGTTAGCGCCAGTACCGCTAACACCCACGCACGCAGCATACGCCTCCCTTAGTGGTATAGTATCTGTACGGATCAATATCTGATCCAATCAGATCTATACTAGCGTCCCCAGCAGTTTAGGGTTCCCAAAAACGCAGTGTTAGCGGAATCAGCCCAGATACCCGCTAGCACCTGCGTTTTGCCCCTCCGCCCGGCCCAGCCCAGCCCACCCAAGTGCAGTATCGATCGATCACTGACACTTACAAAACACTAAATGCATAACTGCAGCGTTCGCAGAGTCAGGCCTGATCCCTGCGATCGCTAACACTTTTTTTGGTAGCGTTTTGGTGAACTGGCAAGCACCAGCGGCCTAGTACACCCCGGTCGTAGTCAAACCAGCACTGCAGTAACACTTGGTGACATGGCGAGTCCCATAAGTGCAGTTCAAGCTGGTGAGGTGGCAAGCACAAGTAGTGTCCCGCTGCCACCAAGAAGACAAACACAGGCCCGTCGTGCCCATAGTGCCCTTCCTGCTGCATTCGCCAATCCTAATTGGGAACACACCACTTCTGCAGCGCCCCTACTTCCCCCATTCACATCCCCAACCAAATGCAGTCGGCTGCATGAGAGGCATTTTTATGTCCTCCCAAGTACCCCTACCCAACGAACCCCCCAAAAAAGATGTTGTGTCTGCAGCAAGCGCGGATATAGGCGTGACACTCGCTATTATTGTCCCTCCTGTCCTGACAATCCTGGTCTTTGCATTGGTGAATGTTTTAAACGCTACCATTCACTAGCTGAGTATTAGCGTAGGGTACAGCATTGCACAGACTAGGCACACTTTCACAGGGTCTCTCAAGATGCCATCGCATTTTGAGAGACCCGAACCTGGAACCGGTTACAGTTATAAAAGTTAGTTACAAAAAAAGTGTAAAAAAAAAAAAAATATATATATAAAATAAAAAAAATAGTTGTCGTTTTATTGTTCTCTCTCTCTCTATTCTCTCTATTGTTCTGCTCTTTTTTACTGTATTCTATTCTGCAATGTTTTATTGTTATTATGTTTTATCATGTTTGCTTTTCAGGTATGCAATTTTTTATACTTTACTGTTTACTGTGCTTTATTGTTAACCATTTTTTTGTCTTCAGGTACGCCATTCACGACTTTGAGTGGTTATACCAGAATGATGCCTGCAGGTTTAGGTATCATCTTGGTATCATTCTTTTCAGCCAGCGGTCGGCTTTCATGTAAAAGCAATCCTAATGGCTAATTAGCCTCTAGACTGCTTTTACAAGCCGTGGGAGAGAATGCCCCCCCCACCGTCTTCCGTGTTTTTCTCTGGCTCTCCTGTCTCAACAGGGAACCTGAAAATGCAGCCGGTGATTCAGCCAGCTGACCATAGAGCTGATCAGAGACCAGAGTGGCTCCAAACATCTCTATGGCCTAAGAAACCGGAAGCTACGAGCATTTTATGACTTAGATTTCGCCGGATGTAAATAGCGCCATTGGGAAATTGGGGAAGCATTTTATCACACCGATCTTGGTGTGGACAGATGCTTTGAGGGCAGAGGAGAGATCTAGGGTCTAATAGACCCCAATTTTTTCAAAAAAGAGTACCTGTCACTACCTATTGCTATCATAGGGACTAGTTACATTCCCCGAGATAACAATAAAAATGATTAGAAAAAAAAAAAAATGAAAGGAACAGTTTAAAAATAAGATAAAAAAGCAAAAAAATAATAAAGAAAAAAAAAAAAAAGAACCCCTGTCGCCCCCTGCTCTCGCGCTAAGGCGAACGCAAGTGGCGGTCTGTTGTCAAACGTAAACAGCAATTGCACCATGCATGTGAGGTATCACCACGAAGGTTAGATCGAGGGCAGTAATTTTTGCAGTAGACCTCCTCTGTAAATCTAAAGTGGTAACCTGTAAAGCCTTTTAAAGGCTTTTAAAAATGTATTTATTTTGTTGCCACTGCACGTTTGTGCGCAATTGTAAAGCATGTCATGTTTGGTATCCATGTACTCGGCCTAAGATCATCTTTTTTATTTCATCAAACATTTGGGCAATATAGTGTGTTTTAGTGCATTAAAATTTTAAAAAGTGTGTTTTTTCCCCAAAAAATGCATTTGAAAAATCGCTGCGCAAATACTGTGTGAAAAAAAAAAAAATGAAACACCCACCATTTTAATCTGTAGGGCATTTGCTTTAAAAAAATATATAATGTTTGGGGGTTCAAAGTAATTTTCTTGCAAAAAAAAAAAAACTTTTTCATGTAAACAATAAGTGTCAGAAAGGGCTTTGTCTTCAAGTGGTTAGAAGAGTGGGTGATGTGTGACATAAGCTTCTAAATGTTGTGCATAAAATGCCAGGACAGTTCAAAACCCCCCAAATGACCCCATTTTGGAAAGTAGACACCCCAAGCTATTTGCTGAGAGGCATGTTGAGTCCATGGAATATTTTATATTGCGACACAAGTTGCGGGAAAGAGACAATTTTTTTTTTTTTTTTTGCACAAAATTGTCACTAAATGATATTTTGCTCAAACATGCCATGGGAATATGTGAAATTACACCCCAAAATACATTCTGCTGCTTCTCCTGAGTACGGGGATACCACATGTGTGAGACTTTTTGGGAGCCTAGCCGCGTACGGAACCCCGAAAACCAAGCACCGCCTTCAGGCTTTCTAAGGGCGTGAATTTTTGATTTCACTCTTCACTGCCTATCACAGTTTCGGAGGCCATGGAATGCCCAGGTGGCACAAAACCCCCCAAATGACCCCATTTTGGAAAGTAGACACCCAAAGCTATTTGCTGAGAGGTATAGTGAGTATTTTGCAGACCTCACTTTTTGTCACAAAGTTTTGAAAATTGAAAAAAGAAAAAAAAAAAAGTTTTTTCTTGTCTTTCTTCATTTTCAAAAACAAATGAGAGCTGCAAAATACTCACCATGCCTCTCAGCAAATAGCTTGGGGTGTCTACTTTCCAAAATGGGGGCATTTGGGGTAGTTTTGTGCCACCTGGGCATTCCATGGCCTCCGAAACTGTGATAGGCAGTGAAGAGTGAAATCAAAAATTTTCACCCTTAGAAATCCTGAAGGCGGTGATTGGTTTTCGGGGTCCCGTACACGGCTAGGCTCCCAAAAAGTCCCACACATGTGGTATCCCGGTACTCAGGAGAAGTAGCTAAATGTATTTTGGGGTGCAATTCCACATATGCCCATGGCCTGTGTGAGCAATATATCATTTAGTGACAACTTTGTGCAAAAAAAAAAAAATGTGTCACTTTCCCGCAACTTGTGTCAAAATATAAAATATTCCATGGACTCAATATGCCTCTCAGCAAATAGCTTGGGGTGTCTACTTTCCAAAATGGGGTCATTTGGGGGGGTTTTGTGCCACCTGGGCATTCCATGGCCTCCGAAACTGTGATAGGCAGTGAAGAGTGAAATCATAAATTTACACCCTTAGAAATCCTGAAGGCGGTGATTGGTTTTCGGGGCCCCGTACGCGGCTAGGCTCCCAAAAAGTCCCACACATGTGGTATCCCCGTACTCAGGAGAAGCAGCAGAATGTATTTTGGGGTGCAATTCCACATAGGCCCATGGCCTGTGTGAGCAATATATCATTTAGTGACAACTTTTTGTAAATATTTTTTTTTTGTCATTATTCAATCACTTGGGACAAAAAAAAATAAATATTCAATGGGTTCAACATGCCTCTCAGCAATTTCCTTGGGGTGTCTACTTTCCAAAATGGGGTCATTTGGGGGGGGGTTGTACTGCCCTGCCATTTTAGCACCTCAAGAAATGACATAGGCAGTCATAAACTAAAAGCTGTGTAAATTACAGAAAATGTACCCTAGTTTGTAGACGCTATAACTTTTGCGCAAACCAATAAATATACGCTTATTGACATTTTTTTACCAAAGACATGTGGCCGAATACATTTTGGCCTAAATGTATGACTAAAATTGAGTTTATTGGATTTTTTTTATAACAAAAATTAGAAAATATCATTTTTTTTCAAAATTTTCGGTCTTTTTCTGTTTATAGCGCAAAAAATAAAAACCGCAGAGGTGATCAAATACCATCAAAAGAAAGCTCTATTTGTGGGAAGAAAAGGACGCAAATTTCGTTTGGGTACAGCATTGCATGACCGCGCAATTAGCAGTTAAAGCGACGCAGTGCCAAATTGGAAAAAGACCTCTGGTCCTTAGGCAGCATAATGGTCCGGGGCTCAAGTGGTTAAATATCGCATGTCTGGACCACGACTTCAAGTGATTGTAAACGATCACCTTGTAAAACAACCCATTCAGTTTAAAATAGAAATGGAAGGCAAAATATTTGTACAGAAATAAAAAACGTTATAAATAACCTTTTCATCTCTTTTTCTAAGTGATCACATTCCCTCTGTTCTCAGCTGCATAAGAGTTGGTGGGAGGAGAAGCAGCGGCACACTGATCTTCCCAGTGAATGTCTGTGTGTGTGTGTGTGGGGGGGGTGTCAGGTCAAGTCTGATCATTGGAGGAGAGCACACTGAGTTCCCAGCACAGCTAGAGAACTGACCATATTGTGTTCTCCTGCTTAGTGTGGTCAGTTTTAATAGGAAAGCAGAGGGACTGTCGGGAACACCGGGGATTTCACACAAAGGAAGCAATACAAAGAGAACAGGAGACTTTCTCATACAAGTACATGGTACAGCAACCACAGATCAGGAATATGAAATGTTGGGGTAACAGACATTTTAATTACCACATTCATTTATTTATTTATTTCCTTCTGTGAATTGACTTTAATGTTCTGATCGTTTTGAGTGTTTTGCGGTGAATATGGTAAATCGGCATAGTGAAGTGACAATTTCAGGATCACATGTGATATTTAGGGGGAATGCGTCCGAACACCTAAATACCGCATGTGATGTACTTCAGTGAATGGAGTCCAGTGTGACTTTAGTGTTATAGTATAATGGGTTTTGTTCCTAAATATTGGAAATAAAAATAGATTTCTACATTCTTCTGCCAACATATTGAATTGTAGACATCGAGGGAAAACAAATGATTAAAAAAATGTTTATAAATGTATTTTACAGAATTGACAGGAAAGGAGCACTTTGTGGACAGATATCGGGATGAACTGATACAAAGGATCCATCTGATAGATCCAATTCTGGATGATCTTATGTTGAAGGGTGTGTTGACATCTGAACAGTGTGACACAATACGGGCCGAACCAACCCCACAAGAGAAGATTATAAGGCTGTACTCTGTGATCGGAGGGTGGAGTTATACTGACAAGGATATTTTATACAACTTATTAAAGAAACATAACCCCTCAGTGATCAGAGACCTGGAAGAGGAAGGTAAGCCTCACCTCTATTTCACTATTTTATGTTGCGTCTTGCAGCGTGCTCTGCACCTAAATTTACCATGTTGCCAACAGCAACCAATCAGATTGAAAATGAAAGGAAGCCTAGGATTGGTTCTCTTGGTCATGTGATACTGTTTGCTGAAATTATTATTACAGTTTAATCACTTGTACCAACTGACATATCACACAAGGCCTGGTAAAAAGGAACTTTAGTCAGAAAATGAAGTCCTGCTAGATGACGTCATACCGGCCCCTTTTACAGGTATAGATTGTAAAACAATAAATATAAGTGTCTATACAGTACTGTGTAACATCCAGTAATACTCGGTCTCACCCTGCTGCACATGCTCAGTTGCTGTCCATTTTTAGGCACTGCTGAATATGTAGAGGCCGATCTGCTGACAGCCTTAAAATGGAATTAAACCCTCCTATTCTTTTTACAGCCAAGGAAACTGCTTCTGTTTGATCTGCAACTGCCATGGTGCTGCACATGTGATCAGTTATGATATCAACCATTTGACGATTTGACAGTTTGGTTGAGGACACAAGCAAATGTGACAGTTACTAATCCCGGCATTCCAGGAATGTAACTGTTTTTTGAAACCATTAAATTGAAGGGTTTATGATTTACTGCTGCTCAGGTATTCTGGGCTTCAGCAAAATGGCCGCCTCCACTAAGAAGAAACAGGATCAATGTTGGAGGCAATTTAAAGCAAACACTCATTATGGTAGCATAATTATTAATGTGGAATGTATGTTCCTTGCTAAAGAACATTATATTGTATCACGTTGTTATGGGTAAAGTTCCACTTTAAGTCACTTGTAGAAATGATTTCTCTTCAAACAGGACATTTGCTGTTGTGATTGAGATCCATCTCTCTCTGGCTACAAGATTTACTTACTTTGACTTATAGGCAGAGGAGGATTAGGAAACTTTGACTCTGGGAACAAACTCCAACAACGATCCCCTTTCATGGTATGGGCAGATTTCTGTGGGATAAGGAAAGTGTACCATGTGAAGAGTGACCTAGTCCTACACTGATTGGTGGGCATTGTGAAATGTTCCCATAGGACGTAGTTTATTGTGAAAGAACTCATCTCTTCTCCAGCATTGGCTTACTTTGTGGCTCTCAGCATTTAGTCATATGATAATTCAGAGCTGCAAAAAGATATCAGAGACCTCCCTGCCATTCTGACAGGTAAAGATTCAATAATTACTGATAGGGATATTGGCTATTAGGGAACTGCCTCACTTTTACAGCCCCATTATAGGAGCAAAATATGTGAGGTTTTTATCTTCTTACTTGAATTGGTAGTAAACACAGCTGGGACATTTGTACCTTCAGGTATGATTATAATAAATCTTACCTGTAGATACAAGGAATATCTCCTAAATGTGCACCGGTTAGGAGATATTCTCTGTTTCTGCAGCCAGTAACGTCACCAGCGCATGCGCTCTGAAGGGACGGCATATTTGTGCCAACCCTTCAGAGCTCTGTGCCACGGCCATGACTACCACCCGCATGCACGGGAGTGATGTCATTGCGGCTCAACCATTCAGACGGCCAGAGACTGAAAACTCGGAAGGAAGACCATGTGAAGATGGAAGCCCTGTCATGTCAGTGGTGACAGCAGACCGCTGGAGGACTTCATTCTAAGGTAAGTATATCACAATGAAAAACCAACCAGTGCAGCGTTATGAAAGAAACCATTAATCTAGTACATATGATCCTATTCATAAAAGCATGTGCATAAGATCCTCAAAAATATATAGAAACAGAAAATAGCAAATATAAATGTGTAATCAATCACTAAAACAAAAGTGCATAATTAAATATACATGATATCAAGTGTCTGTGGTAGTGAGCCCCTGTAGATCGCCAACTCGGGATTCCCCAGGGTGTAGGGTCTTTTCACATGTGCTGCATCATGGCAGTTGTGGATTAAACAGAGGCCAAGATGGCAGCTTCCTTGGCTGAAAATCATAGGAGGGTTTACTTCCACTTTAATGCATAGAATGTGTTAGGATAAAACACCTTCTGCCTTTACAACTCCTTTAATCTCAGGGCCCTTGGATGGTTTAACAGTTTGGTTGAGAGTACAACCAATTGGAGTGTTACATTTCTGGCATGTGTTTTATGGATGGATTTACTTCCCCTTTAAGATAAAAAGCCTTCTGTGTGCAGCAGCCCTCAGCCCCCCTAATACTTACCTGAGCCCATCTCTAACCAGCGATGTTGGAGGAGTGTCTCGGCTGCCTGAGACTCCTCTCCTCATTGGCTGACACGGCAGCATGCGCCATTGGCTCCCGCTGCTATCAATCAAATTCAGTGAGCCAATGAGAGAGAGAGGGCGGGGCCAGGACACAGCTCCATGTCTGAATGGACACAGGGAGCTGTGATTTTGGCTCGGGTGCCCCCATAGCAAGCTGCTTCCTGTGGGGACACTCAACAGGAGGAAGGGGCCAGGAGTGCTGAAGAGGGACTCGGGCCACTCTGTGCAAAACCAAATCCACAGAGCAGATAAGTTTAACATGTTTGCTATTTAAAAAAAAAACACACAAGACTTTACAATCACTTTAAGTGGCACAGATTTCATTAGTTTAGGGTGTGGATAAGAAATAAAAGGTCCCATGTCCAGATCCATACATTCCGGGATCTTATTTATTGCAGTTATACAAACCATCTCATGTAACCTGTAATACTTTCTCCTATTGATCTCTATAAGGAGGTATTTTCCAGGTCACGAGGATTAGCATTGATCGGACTATCACAGCTCTCATGGGGTCTAACAATGAAAAATTCTGTGAACTCTTGGACTTTGCCATGGCTTGGTGCAATTGTTGATCATGGGTTAATCTCATAGTTACTGCTTCCTTGTGTGACAAAATAATGTAAATGACACCATATAAATAGCAGACACATAAACAAAAAAAGGTTGCTTTTCAAATCTTGCAAGGCTACCTAAAAACACCTGCTCTTAATAAGTAAATATGAGATTTTGAGAAGTGGGAATTCTCTTTTATTTTATGAACAGTGTAGGACCCACTGAAAATGGGGTACTTTGATGTACATGTATTTTAGACATCCCCAAAAAGACTTGCAGCTGTAATTGCAGTGAAAGGTGGTTCCAGAAAGTATTGACTCAGGGGGGCGCTATACAAATGCCCCCCCACACTTTTCACATATTTATTTGTAAAACATTTTGAAAACCATTTATCATTTTCCTTCCACTTCACAATTATGTGCCACTTTGTGTTGGTCTATCACATAAAATCCCAATTAAAATACATTTACGGTTGTTAGTTGTAACATGACAAAATGTGGAAAATTTCAAGGGGTATGAAAACTTTTTTAAGGCACTTTAAATAGTGCAAACACACACATATATATATATCACACCAATACATGAAATCCAGAAAAATGCGAATATAATCACTAAATATATATCACCAATATTTCAAAAAATACAAAAAAAAACAAATCATATGTAATGCCCCGTACACACGGTCGGACATTGATCAGACATTCCGACAACAAAATCCTAGGATTTTTTCCGACGGATGTTGACTCAAACTTGTCTTGCATACACACGGTCACACAAAGTTTTCGGAAAATCCGATCATTCTGAACGCGGTGACGTAAAACACGTACGTCGGGACTATAAACGGGGCAGTAGCCAATAGCTTTTATCTCTTTATTTATTCTGAGCATGCGTGGCACTTTGTGCGTCGGATTTGTGTACACACGATCGGAATTTCCGACAACGGATTTTAATGTCGGAAAATTTTATATCCTGCTCTCAAACTTTGTGTGTCGGAAAAATCCGATGGAAAATGTGTGATGGAGCCCACACACCGTCGGAATTTCCGACAACAAGGTGCTATCACACATTTTCTGTCGGAAAATCCGACCATGTGTACGGGGCATAAAACTGTCCATGCATATAAAAATATATTGTGAATCCAGAAGGTAGAAGAAATATAGAAAAAATGTAATATATAAATATTTAGTGTATCCAAAAAAATTAATTCATAAGTACCATACACCAGTGGTCCCCAAACCTTTTGGCAGCAGGGACCGGCATTGTGGAAGAAAATTGTGAGGGGGGTTGTATGCAGGTTTTGCGGGCAATTTTTCGGGGAAATGACAGGTGTTAGCGCTTCATTCATCATGCCACCATGGTTTATATGGTGTCAGGATGATTGAAGCACATTATTTCTATTATTACATTGTAATATAGAATGAAACAGTTCAACTCACCATAAAGCAGAATCTGCCACCAGATGTGGATTGTCACTGCAGTGGTGGCAGCACAGGCATGTGCATTAGTTTAGAAGCAGGTCTGGAGTGGTGGGTTCCAAGTGAGGGAGAACAGCGATGATGGGGGTGAGCGGTGAGAGATTATGTCATCTCTCTGTTCGCCCGCCAGTGTCGCTGCCGCACATCAGACAGTGCAGCCTTAGCTGCCCGGATGCAAACAGGCCAAGGCCCGGTAGCCGACCATGGCTTGGGGCTTGGGGACCCCTGCCATACACCATACGGTGATTGTACAACTCCGAATTAGTGAATCTCTTCTCCAAAAAGTGATATTATGACACACACACCTCCGTACTCTTCACCCCAACTCAAGGGTGTCCTCCCACCATCTGAATAGGACCTTGTTATGCTAGAGGAGGTCACAAGCGCTTATATTAATAATATAAGGGGGTACTGTTCCACTCAACCTTTCTGTCCTCCTTGATCCCCATGACACGTTGCGCCCAATAGGCTTTCTCAAAGGCTATTTGTACTTCTTCACATATGATTTTTTTTTTAGTATTTTTTTAAATATTGGTCATATATATTTTGTCACTACATTCAAATTTTCATATTCTGGATTTCTGGAGTGATATGTTAGAAGGCCAGTGTGCTGGCCTGAATTTATGGGAGGAGGCCGGAGGGTATTTAAGCTGACCACTTCCCCTTCCTCTTTCTCAGTTTCAGTGCACGATACTACATGTCACTGTGCTGACTCTTCCCAGCTTACCTTGAGTTCATAAGTCTGTGCGTTCGATTACAAGTGGGTTGCGGCGTCTTCGTCGGCGGTTCTCGCTTGCTGTTGCAGGTAGGGTTCAAACCTTTTTGTTCATATGCAATGTTACCATTGGATATGTTTCCTATACCTGCAAACTTAGATTTGCAGGCTCGCTCTGCCTTGCTTGTCATCCTATCCACAAACATACGATTCGTTCGTAGATCCAAGCCTCTGAGCCATTGTCGGTTGTTCTCTGATATCACTCCATACAGGCTTCATTTTCTCATAGGATTCACTGTCTATGGGGTTGCCGTCTCATCCATTTGGAGATCAGCATGTATTATTTGCATGGGTTCTGTATCTGATTGGAGTGGTAATTAGACCCACATGGGGCCTTGTCTGCACTTTGATTAGCCTGGGGGGCTGGGTGGCTGGTATGTGTTCAGTTTTAGAAGTAAGGTGTGGTATACACGCTGCAACCGATTTGTATTGGATTCACTTCATACATCTTAGAACCGATTTTTGTATCAGTGCCATCTCTTTACAACCGATTCATATTGCATACCTGCTACAATCCGATTCAAACCTAGTCGCATCGGCAGCACAACGGTTCGCATCGGATGCATCCCGCTCACTGATTCTTATTTGTCCCTTTTTGTACCCCACAAATGGTTCGTTGTCTATGTAATTTTCTACTGACTGTTTCGTATTGCTTTCATGTCATATGAATTAGTCGGATTCAAGCCTAGTCGCCTCTGTGGCACAACTGTTTGCATCGGTCTTATCCTGCACACCAATTTGTAGTGGTTCTTACCATACCCTACGATTCATTATTTTATTTTATTTATTTTTTGTCCGATTCACATCACCTCAGCAGCTACATGCATCACAGTCCACTCCGAACCTAGTCGCACAAGCGGCACAGCGGTTCGCGTCACGAGTATCCCACACACCAATACGTAACAGTCCCTATAACAAATCTACGATTCGTTACGTATGCCACTTCGCGGTTCCTTTCTACATATACAATTTCTGCTATCCTTTTCTTTTTCGCCTATCAGTAGGTGACCTTTCTTGCAATCGCTGCAAGCTACGCATCTCATCATAACTCCTTGCAATCGCTGCAAAACACGCATCTCAGCATATACCCATTTGCAATCACTGCAACATGCATCTCAGTATAAACTCCTTGCAATCATTGCAAGATCACGCATCTCAACATCTACCCATTTGCAATCGCTGCAAAAACATGCATCTCAGTATAATCTCCTTGCAATCATTGCAAGATCACGCATCTCAACATTTACCCATTTTTGCAATTGCTGTAACATGCATCTCAATATAAACTCCTTGCAATCGCTGCAAGATACGCATCTCATGATAACTCCTTGCAATCGCTGCAAAAACACGCATCTCAGCATATACCCATTTTGCAATCTCTGCAAAACATGCATCTCAGTACAAACTCCTTGCAATTGCTGCAGATACACGCATCTCAGC
Organism: Lithobates clamitans; assembly: GCA_037952925.1. Lineage (NCBI taxonomy): Eukaryota > Metazoa > Chordata > Amphibia > Anura > Ranidae > Lithobates > Lithobates clamitans. The sequence goes on along the minus strand of JBBGZY010002882.1, from coordinate 233,624 downwards.
ATATACCCATTTTGCAATCACTGCAAGAACATGCATCTCATCATAGCTCCTTGCAATCGCTGCAAGACACGCATCTCATCATAGCTCCTTGCAATCGCTGCAAGATACGCATCTCATCATAACTCCTTGCAATCGCTGCAAGACATGCATCTCATCATAACTCCTTGCAATCGCTGCAAGACACGCATCTCATTATAACTCCTTGCAATCGCTGCAAGACACGCATCTCATCATAACTCCTTGCAATCGCTGCAAGAAACGCAACTCCTCATAACTCCTTGCAATTGCTGCAAGACACGCATCTCATCATAACTCCTTGCATTTGCTGCAAAAAAACATGCATCTCGGCATATACCCATTTTGCAATCTCTGTAAAATATGCATCTCAGTACAAACTCCTTGCAATTGCTACAAATACACGCATCTTACCATTTACCCGTATACAATCACTGCAAAACATGCATCTTCGTATAAACGCCTTGCAATTGCTGCAAATAAACGCATCTTAGTGTTTACCCACTTGCAATCGCTGCAAAATATGCTTCTCAGCATTTACCCCTTTTTTGCAATCTCTGCAAAACCCGCATCTAAGTATAAACTCCTTGCAATCGCTACAAAACACGCATCTCAGCATTTACCCATTTTTGCAATCACTGCAAAACACGCATCTCAGTATATACTCCTTGCAATCGCTGCAAAAACACGCATCTCAGCATATACCCATTTGCAAACATGCATCTCAACATATACTCCTTCAATCGCTGCAAGCACACTCAGCGGTGCTCATACAGCCCACTTCATTTTTTTTTTTTTTTTTAGTGGCACTTAATCGGTCACTCGTCTCCAGTGGCATTCATACGAGCCACTCATCGTTTTCGTCTATCTTTTCTCCCTCAGGTCAGTCGAGTTCAGGTTCCATCCTGTACCAGGTTGGACGTTATTTCCCAGGTGTAAAAAAAAACAAAAAAAAACCACTGTTTTGCATCTTCACCAGGGCCAGTCGCATACAAGGGGGACACATAAAAAAAGAAAAAAAAAAAAAAAGTAAAGAAATCTTGTTGCACTCATGTCACCCCTACTGCAGGTGTTCCCGGTCGACCGAGTTTCGATCATAACCAGGACCTCGCTACTAGAGCGTCAGTCAGGGCCTAGTTCATGGGCTTTTCTATCACATCATTCTGCAGCACCCTTTCACTATACCGCTACTTCACCTACATCATTGGACTTGATCTCCAGGCGTTAGTTCTGTCACATATGTCTATACATGACACTCTGTTTTCGAAGGGCGACCCTTCACCTCGCAGACAAGGTCGCTTAACAGTAGACTTGCTGGCAGTGCAAGTGTTAGCAGGCCGAGCACACGTCACCCCCTACAGATCGCAACATTCCTACGTAGGCCGTACCAGACTTCTACTTCTCGCCCCAGTACGCCCTGGGGTTCTGGTCTTCAGGTTTGTGCTTGCCACAGACAGGCACCCGAGCTATCGGTTATCTGGCCAGTCACCTCGCCATGCACTCTTCTGAGTTTTCTAAATTTCCACTCAACATAAGTTCTGCACAACAGAACTCTGTCAGCTCCTGTCTATGCCTATCATTCCTTTTTCTGTACTTCTTCCTTTTTTCCTCCTCTCTGAGTTTTCTCTTTACCACTCCGCTCTCTATCCTATGGCTATGACTCCTCTTAAATATGAGCACCCAGCCCCCTTTTTGTCTTCTGGCAGCGAGGACTCACACCCGCCCCTCTGTTACCCCCCCAAGCGGCTCAGAGTGCGGCTGCCTGCAGTCCCTCAGGGGATGGAACATCCCCAAACTCATGGCTGAGTCGCAGGGATATTCCCTTTCCTGCTAACGGCCAGGAAGGCAAAGCTTTTCAGGCTCCTCTTCCCGCCTCCAGCTGCAGCTGGGCTCAACAGGCATCCCTACAATCCATCCACGGGGCCCAGCTGCACTCTTTGGTCTCCCCCTTAGCCGCAACAGTTCAGATGTCCAGACCAGAGTCACACCTTTGAAAGTTCGCCCATCCATGGCCCTCCCGGACCTGGTCATGGTCCTGATGACAGCTTCTCCTTCTGCAGGTACACCAGGCTCTGCACCTATCGTCCTCCCTGTTCATCTTGTCCCAACCAGCATCAGGGAGGATATATTGGAGGGCAAAGACGTCAATTAGCATCCCTGCTCATCTCAGTCCATGACTTAGCTGACAACAAATCATACGCCTGGGGGGGTTTATCTCAGTGGTTGTCAAGTCGAGAGACCCTAGCCTCAGTCGTAAGCTGTCAGCCACTGGGTTCGCCCTGGCCTTCGGGATGTTCAGAGATGTACTTTGTTCAGCCACCCTCAGCAGGAGGGAGGAGCGGGACTTATACCTTCATGCAGTGACAGATCTTACTTACAAATATGGAGGTTTTGCCTTCTACGACCATCGGTCATTTTCAGCCAAAGCAGCAGTGAGACTTGCCCAGTTCCAGATAAGTTCTGACTGGAGCCTCACAGACACGGAACTCTTTTGTCGCCACTTCGCCCACAAAGCTGACTGTTTCGTCCAATCCCTCGCTTGAACCTGTCACACCAGGCCCAGTGTCACAGGGTTATCCATTATCCGGACGATTTTCTGCTTATCGAACACCTAGACATACCCCCCCCGGTAGAACTAGACAAGCTAAGAGAGGTCTTCAACAATCTCAAACACATAGTGGAAGGCCCAACACATTTCATAAGTTTCTCAGGCATCGTCCTGGATACGCACGCCATGCAGCCTAGCCTGCCTTCTGACAAATTTAGCTTGTGTTAGGTTGGTCATTCAGGAGTTTACCCAGTCACAGGAATGTACTAAAGGACAGCTGCAGTCCTTGATAGGCATGCTCAATTTCGCTATGAGAACAATTCCTCAGGGGCGGTCGTTCATCTCAAGGCTCTTAGTCTTTCTTGCCCGAGTGCAGGACCCGACCAAGTCCTCAGACTAGACCCAGCAGCAATAGCAGACTTGGCTATGTGGGACGAGTTCCTCTTCAACTGGAATGACATATCAATGTTTTTCCCTCAGTATCAGCTCAGTCGCCCCAGGTAGTCACACATGCTGCAGCCTCCACTGGCTTTGCTGCAATTTTTGGCCATCACTGGTTTGCCAGACCTTGGCCCCCGGAAATCTGCCTGATTCCTGGTTTCCCTCGATCTTCGCATTGTTTGAGCTGTACCCCATTGTGGCAGCAGCCCAAGTCTGGGGCCACACGTGGACAGATCAGACAGGGCTCTTCACCACAGACAACCAGGTTACAGCTGACATCATTAATAAGGGTAGATCCAAGTCGCTCCCCGTCATGTCCTTCCTGCGCAGTCTGCTGCAATTGTCACTACATCACCAAATTTAACAGTTACTGTAAGCATATCCCTGGCAAGTGCAATACCACAGCCGATGCACTGTCCCGCTCCAATTTTGTCTCATTCTTCCAGCAGGAACCCGGAGCCGACACATCATCCACTCCTATCCCACCTTGGTCTCAACTAACAATGGATTAAAGCCACACCTTGCCAATGCAACCCGGCTCATCAACCACTCACTGTCTAGCAACACACTAAAGGCTTATCCCACAGCCTGGAACACCTACTGTAGGTTCCTTGCCACTTGTCCCGGAACCACAGTAGATGACGTCACTCATGTCCTAGCCTTTATATCTTATTGCCACACACAGCTGGCTCTCCCTCATACCCCTATCAGGCTGTACCTGGTCAGTATCCAAGCCACTATGTCCTTTATGTTACGGTCTCCAAAACGCAACAAACCGGACCCGGAGTGGATATAAACTTCTTTCGAACGCCTGGTGCCCAGCAACTATCTTTTGACTGTCTGCTCTTTCAACTACCCTGCCAGCCAGTCTCCAGCCCGTTACTGCCTTTTTCAGGTCAACCCCCTGAGTGGAAATCAGTTTATTAAACTTGTTTGGGTCCTACTGGTCAACTTAGGCCTAGACCACGGGCGGTATTCTGGATATTCCTTTGGATCGGCGCAGCCTCAGCCACATCTCAGCACGTAGTACCAGACCATGTGACCAAGAAGCTAGGCAGGTGAAAGTCTGCCTGCTTTACCAGATATATATGCCTTCAAGATGGCCCTTTCTCAAAGCTCACTCAATGAGGTTAGAAGGCAATAAAGATACTTCCCTACCTGGTTATTTTTGGCCCCTTTTCTTGCCATACCTACCAGACGACCAAAAGCCACACCTCAGGTCTATTTATGTTGTGAGTCTTGTCCCGTGTTTATGTGATCCACATTTGTCTCGGTCTTAGGGCCACGACCATAAATATATATATATGCATTTGCACTATTTATATATTTGCACTATTATGCGGTTCATGGCATCCTTTTAGTTTATGTATTATTAGATTAACGGTCCTATTGAATGTTATGATTTACGATTGGGTAGTGCTACATCACTTTTAGGAATATATATTATATTGCATTTAGCACATATTGGTAAGTGCACTTTTGATGTTGGCAGCTTCCGTTTTTACTTACCTGTCCAGTGAGCCTGCGATGTTGGCCCCCCGAGGCCAATCTGTCCATCGGATCGGCCACGGGCACCTCCATCTTAACGAAGGGAAACAGGCAGTGGAGCCTTGTGGATTCACTGCCCGTTTCCTACTGCGCATGCGCGAGTCGTGCGACGCTTTGTGAATGGCCCCGTGGTTTTCTGGGACACACACAGTTCCCAGAAGGCAACGGGACCACTTGCCAAATAGAAGGAAGCGCTGCGGAATAGGAAGAGGCAGATTAGGAAGACTAATTTTTTTTTTTTTTTTTTTCAAATGTTTTTTTTTTTTTTTTTTTTTTAAGATTTTTGATGCAATTTTTTATTTTGGGGGTGGCCTTCCACTTTGAATGTAAATTCTCATAATAAAGTGTGACCGCAAAAAGAAGTAAAATGGTTTAAACCTTAGAAATCTGCCAACTCACTAAGTCAGTGCGCTCCCTGCAGCAGATGTATAATACAAAAGAACAACAATGACTGGAATATCAGTCACAGGGAAGCTGCTTTCGCAGGACACAGGAGGTGTATCATAAGCAACTCAATGAAATCAAGTAAATACAAAATATCTTTATAGATGTCAAATATTGAATGAAAATTGTATAAAAAAATTATACACATATACAAATACCTTTCTTCTACAACTTTGTCTTTTTTATTGGTGGAAGAAGGGTGTTTATATATGTGTGTGTGAGATTTTTTTTTATATACTATTCTCATTTATTATTTGACAATTAGAAATATATTTTGTATTAACCTAAAGTTTAACTAAAGGAAACAATGTTATTTTAGTTTTGGATAGGGTGGAGAGGTATCAGAACACCTATTAGTTTTTTTACTGCTTTCTGTCCCCATTAGGGAGATTTCTCCTCTCTATTTGTCCTGTTTACCATTATCATTGAAAGTGAAAGAAAATCCCAAATTTTAGGTTGTCCCCAGAAAAGTTATAGAGGGGAAATGTTTGACCATTCTTCCAGAAACACATTTGTGAGGTCAGGCACTGATGTTGGACGAGGTTGGACTGGTGTTCAGTCATGTTGGAACAGGAAGGGGCCATCCCCAAACTGTTCCCACAAAGTTTGGGGCATGAAATTGTCCAAAATGTCTTGTTATGCTGACGCCTTAAGAGTTCCCTTCACTGGATATAAGGGGCCAAGCCCAACCCCTGAAAACAACTCCACACCATAATCCCCCCTCCATCAAATGATTTGTACCAGTGCACAAAGCAAGGTCCATAAAGACATGGATGAGCGAGTTTGGAGTGGATGCACTTGACTGGCCTGCACAGAGTCCTGACCTCAACCCAATAGAACACCTTTGGGATGAATTAGAGCGAAGAGCCAGGCCTTCTCATCCAACTTCAGTGCCTGACCTCACAAGTGCATTCCCATAGACACACTCCTAAACCTTGTGGACAGCCTTCCCAGAAGAGTTGAAGCTGTTATAGCTGCAAAGGGCAGGCCAACTCAATATTGAACCCTACAGACTAAGACTGGGATGTCATTAAAGTTCATATGTGTGTAAAGACAGGTGTCCCAATACTTTTGGTAATATAGTGTATGTTCTAACAAGGGAGAAGACCATTGTGATTTGTATGTACATTGTGTTATGTTTACAGTGATTGGGAGGTTTGCAGTAAATGATGGATATTCTTGTATATTCACAAAAAAGTCTCTAAAAATCTGTCGAAATGACAGGAAATAAATTGATATATTTCACTACATGTAATGGGGTGGATTTACTAAAGGCATATAGACTGAGGACTTTACAAGTGAAGTTGCTCCAGAGCTTAGTAAATGATAGTAAATAACCTCTCCCTCTCCTTCGGCACCTTTCCCTCCCCGCTCAAACATGCACTGGTTACCCCCATACTCAAAAAACCCTCACTAGACCCCACCTGTTTGAATAACTTAAGACCCATCTCCCTGCTCCCGTTTGCCTCCAAGCTCATCGAACGCCTTGTCCGCGACCGAATGAGTCGCTACCTCACGGACAACCTTCTCGACCCCCTACAGTCTGGCTTCCATCCACAACATTCTGCTGAAACTGCCCTACTAAAACTCACCAATGACCTAATAACTGCTAAAACCAATGGCCATTACTTCATACTCATACTTTTAGACCTCTCTGCTGCCTTTGACACAGTTGACCACCTGCTCCTCCTCAGTAAATTACACTCCCTTGGCCTCCGTGACTCTGCATTATCCTGGTTCTCCTCCTACCTATCTCAGCGCACTTTCAGTGTCTTTCACAACTCCATCTCCTCCGCTCCCCTTCCTCTTTCTGTTGGGGTACCCCAAGGCTCCGTCCTTGGGCCTCTCCTTTTCTCACTCTATACCTCTTCCCTGGGCCAGTTGATAACCTCTCATGGCTTCCAATACCATCTCTATGCCGATGACACACAGATCTATCTCTCCACTCCTCAACTCACCCCCTCGATCTCCTCACGGATCTCAAACTTACTGAATGACATATGGGTATGGATGTCACACCACTTCCTCAAACTCAATCTTTCTAAAACTGAGCTTGTTATATTTCCTCCTTCACGGTCCCCCTCTCACCATTATTATCAACAACACAACCATTGGTCCCTCCACACATGCCAGGGTCCTGGCTGTAGTCCTTGACTCTGACCTCTCCTTCAGCCCCCACATCCAATCACTGACTATATCCTGCCGCCTTAACCTCCGCAACATCTCCATAATTTGACCCTTCCTGACTAATGACACCACAAAGCAACTTATTAACTCCTTGATTATTTCCCACCTCGACTACTGCAACTCTCTCCTTAATGGCCTACCCTTAAGCAGGCTATCCCCCTTCAGTCTATTATGAATTCTGCTACTAGACTAATACACCTCACTAATCGATCCGTGACTGCTGCTCCTCTCTGCCAATCCCTTCACTGGCTTCCCCTACCCCACCGTGTAAAATTCAAAATGCTAACCATAACATACAAGGCCATCCACAACATCGCCCCCATCTACATCACCAACCTCATCTGCAGATATCACCCAAATCGCCCCCTCCGCTCCTCCCAGGACCTCCTGCTCTCTAGCTCCCTTGTTACTTCCTCTCATGCTCACCTTCAGGACTTCTCCAGAGCCTCTCCCATCCTCTGGAATTCCCTGCCCCAGTATGTCCGATCAGCCCCTACCCTGTCCACCTTTAGGAGATCCCTGAAAACTCATTTATTCAGGGAAGCCTATCCCACACCCACCTAACAACTGTCCCTGAGCCACCCCCATCAAATCATCCTCTGCAGGTATTACCTTTTGTACCACCACCCCCTCCCTTTAGAATGTAAGCTCTACGAGCCGGGCCCCCCTGTACCTTTTGTATTGAACTGTACTGTAATTGTGTTGTCCCCCCTCTACATTGTAAAGCGCTGCGTAAACTGTTGGCGCTATATAAATAATGTATAATAATAATAATAATAATAATAATAATGATGATGGGAAGTTCTGCTGACTTCTATCATCCAATCATCTGCAAGTAAAAATGCATTTTTTTTTCCTTGCATGTGATTGGGTATTCTTTGTAAAGTGAAGCTTTACCTCATTTACTAATCTCTGGAGCATCTTGTAAAGTGCACAGTCTGTTTGCCTTAAAGTAGAACTATAGGCACAACTTATTTTTCTTCATTTAGATCAAATAAAGAAAGGTTCGTAACTCCTGTCAGTTTTTTTTTTTATCTATGTCCCATTGAGGAGATTTCTCTTCACTTTCTGTCCCATAGCCAAATAGGAAGTGAGAGGAAATCCCTGCAAATTAACCACTTCAGCCCCAGAAGATTTGGCTGCTCAATGACCGGCCATTTTTTGCGATACGGCACTGCGTCGCTTTAACTGACACTGTCGTGTGACGTTGTACCCAAACAAAATTGGGGTCCTTTTTTCACCACAAATAGAGATTTCTTTTGGTGGTATTTGAAGAACAAATGAAGAGCGACAATTTTGAAAAAAAAGATACAATATTTTGTACTTTTTGCTGTAATAAATATCCCCAATTTTTTCTAAAAAAACCAGATTTTTTCCCTCAGTTTAGGCCGATTTGTATTCTTCTACATATTTTTTGAAAAAAAAAATCACAATAAGTGTGTATTGATTGGTTTGCGCAAAGGTTATAGCGTCTACAAAATAGGGGATAGATTTATGTCATTTTTATTATTATTTTTTTTTTACTAGTAATGGTGGTGATCTGCGAATTTTATCGGGACTGCAAAATTATGACGGATAAATTGGACACTTTTAACAGATTTTTGGGACCATTGACAATTACCGTATTTATCGACATATAACACGCACTTTTTTCCCCTGAAAATCAGGGGAAAATCGTGGGTGCGTGTTATAGGCCGATCCCTGACGATTTTGTGTCATCGGAGCGTTCGCGGCAATTGCCGCGGTCACCGCTGACATACACAGCCGTGGGTAGATTCAAATATGGCGCCAAGACTGCAGGGATTCGTCGGAGCCGAGATACACATACCCAAGTGTTCTCGGCATTTTTCGGCGCCGCCGTCACGCCCAGTCCCGCCCTTGGACCTGTGTTATGTCCATCATAGGGCGGGACTGGGCGTGACGGCGGCGCCGAAAAAAGCCGAGAACACTCGGGTATGTGTATCTCGGCTCCGACGAATCCCTGCAGTCTTGGCGCCATATTTGAATCTACCCACGGCTGTGTATGTCGGCGGCACAAAGCTGCACTGACATGGCTGGACTGGGGCAAACCTGCACTGACAAGGCTGCACTGACAAGGCTGCACTGACACTGAAAAGGCTGAAGATGGACACTGATAAGGCTGCATTGATGGGCATTTTAATGCAAGTTTTTTTTCCTTAAACTTCCCACCAAAAAGTTTTTTTTCCTTAAAATTCCCTCCTAAACTTGGGGTGCGTGTTATACGCTGATAAATACGGTATACAGCAAGCAGTGCTATAAAAATGCACTGATTACTGTATAAATGTCACTGGCAGGGAAGGGGTTAACACTAGGGGGCGATCAAGGGCTTAACTGTGTTCCCTGCTATGTGTTCTAACTGAAGGGGGGGATGGGACTGACTAGAGGAGATGAGAGATCGCTGTTCCTAGCTATTAGGAACTCACGATCTGTCTCTCCTCTCCTCACAGAACAGGGATTTGTGAGTTTACACGTTCCTGTTCTGCCTCTTGTGCCCGCGATCGCGCCTAAAGGGACCGACGTACAGCTATGACAGTTGGCGGGAATGTGCCGACCTGCCCAATATAATGATGGCGGCTGATCAGCAAGTGGTTAAAGGAATCCTTGGGGCCCCCCAGATCACCAGAAGCAGTGACCTCATTGAAATATCCCCCTCTATTACTGTTCTGGGGACAACCCAAAATTGGGATTTTCTTTTACTTTCAGTGATAATGGTAAACAGGACAAATAGAGAGAATCTCCCTAACAGGGGCACAGACAGCAATAAAACCTGACAGGGGTTCTAATCCTTCTCTACTCTATCCAGTACTAAAACAAAAGTTTTCCTCTAGTTATACATTAAAGTGGAACTTCAGTCTCTCAATCATCATTGTCTATTTTGAATCCTCAGGCTGCTAGTATTAGTAAATAGATAGAGAATTATATCATATTTACTTGTTCGAAACCATTTTTTACATTTCTTCAGTTTTCTGGTTTCCATGTCTAGGAAATGATGTCATCAATCCCAGGAGTCTTCGGGAGAGGGGGAGGGGTTTTCTCAGCTAAGCACACCATCCTGTCTGCATGCCTGAGCTAAGGGCAGCTGGATTCCAGGATGTACTTGCTCTATGAATCATCTGCCCTTATTCAAGATGGCCACAGACAGAAATGAGAGGGGGGTCTTTTTCTAAAGGATTTCTTAGCAAAAAGCATGGAGACATGGATGGATGGATGGATGGGGGAGTTTGCTTTGAATATTATAAATGAAATACATTTTGGTTTGTGGTGCTCAGATACAGTGCAGTTCCACTTTAAGTAAATCAACTCCAATGATTTCTATATTTAGGTTTCTATACATTACTGGTCAGAGAACTGATCCAGAAAGACAGAGACTACTCAAAATTGGCAATTCTATATTTACATTCCTAAATACCGCATGTCTGGACCACGACTTCAAGTGATTGTAAACGATCACCTTGTAAAACAACCCATTCAGTTTAATATAGAAATGGAAGGCAAAATATTTGTGTACAGAAATAAAAAACATTATAAATAACCTTTTCCCCTCTTTTTCTAAGTGATCACATTCCCTCTGTTCTCAGCTGCATAAGAGTTGGGGGGAGGAGAAGCAGCGGCACACTGATCTTCCCAGTGAATGGCTGTGTGTGTGTGTGTGTGGGGGGAGGGGGGTGTCAGGACAAGTCTGATCATTGGAGGAGAGCAGGCTGAGTTCCCAGCAGAGCTAGAGAACTGACCATGGTGTGTTCTCCTGCTTAGTGTGGTCAGTTTTTAATAGGAAAGCAGAGGGACTGTAAGGAACACCGGGGATTTCACACAAAGGAAGCAATACAAAGAGAACAGGAGACTTTCTCATACAAGTACATGGTACAGCAACCACATATCAGGAATATGAAATGTTGGGGTAACAGACATTTTAATTACCACATTCATTTATTTATTTATTTCCTTCTGTGAATTGACTTTGACCCATCTTTGGGGTATTTTCCAAGCGTTTTGAGTGTTTTGCGGTGAATATGGTAAATCGGCATAGTGAAGTGACAATTTCAGGATCACATGTGATATTTAGGGGAATTCGTCCGAACACCTAAATACCGCATGTGATGTACTTCAGTGAATGGAGTCCAGTGTGACTTTAGTGTTATATTATAATGGGTTTTGTTCCTAAATATTGGAAATAAAAATAGATTTCTACATTCTTCTGCCAAAATATTGAATTGTAGACATCAAGGGAAAACACATGATTAAAAAAATGTTTATAAATGTATTTTACATTGACAGGAAAGGAGCACTTTGTGGACAGACATCTGGGGGGACTGATACAAAGAATCCATCTGATAGATCCAATTCTGGATGATCTTATGACAAGGAGTCTGTTGACATCTGAACAGTGTGACACAATACGGGCCCAACCAACCACACAAGATAAGATGAGAAGGCTGTACTCTGTGATCAGAAGGTGGAGTAATACTGACAAGGATATTTTATACAATTTACTAAAGAAACATAACTCCTTAGTGATCAGAGTCCTGGAAGAGCGAGGTAAGTCTCACCACTATTTCACTATTTTATGTTGCGTCTTGCAGCGTGCTCTGCGCCTAAATTTACCATGTTGCCAACAGCAACCAATCAGATTGAAAATGAAAGGAAGCCTAGGATTGGTTCTCTTGGTCATGTGATACTGTTTTCTGAAATTATTATTACAGTTTAATCATTTGTACCAACTGACATCACACAAGGTCTGGTAAAGAGGAACTTTAGTCAGAAAATGAAGTCCTGCTAGATGACTTCATACCGGCCCCTTTTACAGGTATAGATTGTAAAACAATAAATATAAGTGTCTATACAGTACTGTGTAACATCCAGTAATACACGATCTCACCCTGCTGCACATGCTCAGTTGCTGTCTATTTTTAGGCACTGCTGAATATGTAGAGGCCGATCTGCTGACAGCCTTAAAATGGAATTAAACCCTCCTAATCTTTTTACAGCCAAGGAAGCTGCTTCTGTTTGATCTGTATCTGCCATGGTGCTGCACATGTGATCAGTTATGATACTGGCCATTTGATGATTTGACAGTTTGGTTGAGGACACAAGCAAATGTGACAGTTACTAATCCCGGCATTCCAGGAATGTAACTGTTTTTTGAAACCATTAAATCAAAGGGATTTACTGCTGCTCAGGGACTTTGGGCTTGAGCAAAATGGCCGCCTCTAGTAAGAAGAAACAGGAGCAATGCTGGAGACAATTTAAAGCAAACACTCATTATGGTAGCATAATTATTAATGTGGAATGTATGTTCCTTGCTAAAGAACGTTATATTTATCACATTGTTATGGGTAAAGTTCCACTTTAAGTCACTTGTAGAAATGATTTCTCTTCAAACAGGACATTTGCTGTTGTGATTGAGATCCATCTCTCTCTGGCTACAAGATTTACTTACTTTGACTTATAGGCAGAGGAGGATTAGGAAACTTTGACTCTGGGAACAAACTCAAACAACGATCCCCCTTCATGGTATGGACAGATTTCTGTGGGATAAGGAAAGTGTACCATGTGAAGAGTGACCTAGTCCTACATTGATTGGTGGGCTGCAAAAAGATATCAGAGACCTCCCTGCCATTCTGACAGGTAAAGATTCAATAATTACTGATAGGGATATTGGCTATTAGGGAACTGCCTCACTTTTACAGCCCCATTATAGGAGCAAAATATGTAAAGTTTTTAGCTTCTTACTTGAATTGGTAGTAAACACAGCTGGGACATTTGTACCTTCAGGTATGATTATAATAAATCTTACCTGTAGATACAAGGAATATCTCCTAAATGTGCACCGTTTAGGAGATAATCTCTGTTTCTGCAGCCGGTAACGTCACCAGCGCATGCGCTCTGAAGGGACGGCATATTTGTGCCAACCCTTCAGAGCTCTGTGCCACGGCCGTGACTCCCACCCGCATGCACGGGAGTGATGTCATTGCAGCTCGGCTATTCAGATGGCCAGAGACTGAAAACTCGGAAGGAAGACCATGTGAAGATGGAAGCCCTGTCATGTCAGTGGTGACAGCAGACCGCTGGAGGACTTCATTCTAAGGTAAGTATATCACAATGAAAAACCAACCAGTGCAGCATTATGAAAGAAACCATTAATCTACTACATATGATCCTATTCATAAAACCATGTGCATAAGATCCTCAAAAATATATAGACACAGAAAATAGCAAATATAAATGTGTAATAAATCACTAAAACAAAAGTACATAATTAAATATACATGATATCAAGTGTCTGTGGTAGTGAGCCCCTGTAGATCGCCAACTCGGGGTTCCCCGGGGCGTAGGGTCTTTTCACATGTGCTGCATCATGGCAGTTGTGGATTAAACAGAGGCCAAGATGGCGGCTTTCTTGGCTGAAAACAATAGGAGGGTTTACTTCCACTTTAATGCATAGAATGCGTTAGGATAAAACACCTTCTGCCTTTACAACTCCTTTAATCTCAGGGCCCTTGGATGGTTTGACAGTTTGGTTGAGAGCACAACCAATTGGAGTGTTACATTTCCGACACTTGCCAGAAATGTAACTGTTTTATGGATGGGTTTACTTCCGCTTTAAGATAAAAAGCCTTCTGTGTGCAGCAGCCCTCAGCCCCCCTAATACTTACCTGAGCTCATCTCTAACCAGCGATGTTGGAGGAGTGTCTCAGCTGCCTGAGACTCCTCTCCTAATTGGCTGAGACGGCAGCATGCGCCATTGTCTCTCGCTGCTATCAATCAAATTCAGTGAGCCAATGAGAGAGAGAGGGCGGGGCCAGGTCACGGCTCCATGTCTGAATGGACACAGGGAGCTGTGATTTTGGCTCGGGTGCCCCCATAGCAAGCTGCTTCCTGTGGGGACGCTCAACAGGAGGGAAGGGCCAGGAGTGCTGAAGAGGGACTCGGGCCACTCTGTGCAAAACCAAATCCACAGAGCAGGTGAGTTTAACATGTTTTCTATTTACAAAAAAAACTACAGAAGACTTTACAATCACTTTAAGTGGCACAGATTTCATTAGTTTAGGGTGTGGATAAGAAATAAAGGGTCCCATGTCCAGACCCATACATTCCGGGATCTTATTTATTCCAGTTATACAAACCATCTCATGTAACCTGCAATACTTTCTCCTATTGATATCTATGGGGAGGTATTTTCCAGGTCACGAGGATTAGCATTGATCGGACTATCACAGCTCTCATGGGGTCTAACAATGAAAAATTCAGTGAACTCTCGGACTTTGCCATGGCTTGGTGCAATTGTTGATCATGGGTTAATCTCATAGTTACTGCTTCCTTGTGTGACAAAATACCAATGTACATTACACCATATAAATAGCGCACACATACACAAAAAAGGTTGTTTTTCAAATCTTGCAAGGCTACTTAAAAACACCCGCTCTTAATAAATAAGTAAATATGAGATTTTGAGAAGTGGGAATTATCTTTTATTTTATTAACAGTGTAGGACCCACTGAAAATGGGGTACTTTGACTTACATGTCTATTAGACATCCCCAAAAAGACTTGCAGCTGTAATTGCAGTGAAAGGTGGTTCCAGAAAGTATTGACCCAGGGGGGCGCTATACAAATGCCCCCCCACACTTTTCACATATTTATTTGTAAAACATTTTGAAACCATTTGTCATTTTCCTTCCACTTCACAATTATGTGCCACTTTGTGTTGGTCTATCACATAAAATCCCAATAAAATACATTTACGGTTGTTAGTTGTAACATGACAAAATGTGGAAAATTTCAAAGGGTGTGAATACTTTTTCAAGGCACTTTAAATAGTGCAAACACACACATATATATATATCACACCAATACATGAAATCCAGAAAAATGTGAATATAATGACTAAATATATATGACCAATATTTCAAAAAATACAAAAAAAACAAATCATATGTAAAACTGTCCATGCATATAAAAATATATTGTGAATCCAAAAGGTAGAAGGAATTTAGAAAAAATGTAATATATAAATATTTAGTGTATCCAAAAAAATTAATTCATAAGTACCATACACCAGTGGTCTCCAAACTTTTTGGCAGCAGGGACCGGCATTGTGGAACAAAATTGTGAGGGGGTATGCGGGTTTTACAGGGCAATTTTTCGGGGAAATGACAGGTGTTAGCGCTTCATTCATCATGCCACCATGGTTTATATGGTGTCAGGATGATTGAAGCACATTATTTCTATTATTACATTGTAATATAGAATGAAACAGTTCAACTCACCATAAAGCAGAATCTGCCACCAGATGTGGATTGTCACTGCAGTGGTGGCAGCACAGGCATGTGCATTAGTTTAGAGGCAGGTCTGGAGTGGTGGGTTCCAAGTGAGGGAGAACAGCGGTGATGGGGGCGAGTGGTGGGAGATTATGTCATCTCTCTGGTCGCCCGCCGGCGCCGCTGCCGCACATCAGACAGTGCAGCCTTTGCGGCCCGGACGCAAACAGGCCAAGGCCCGGTAGCGGACCATGGTTTGGGGGTTGGGGACCCCTGCCATACACCATACGGTGATTGTACAACTCCCAATTAGTGAATCTCTTCTCCAAAAAGTGATATTATGACACACACACCTCCGTACTCTTCACCCCAACTCAAGGGTGTCCTCTCACCATCTGAATAGGACCTTGTTATGCTAGAGGAGGTCACAAGCACTTATATTAATAATATAAGGGGGTACTGTTCCACTCAACCTTTCTGTCCTCCTTGATCCCCATGACACGTTGCGCCCAATAGGCTTTCTCAAAGGCGATTTGGAATTTTTCACATATGATTTGTTTTTTAGTATTTTTTTAAATATTGGTCATATATATTTTGTCACTACATTCAAATTTTAATATTCTGGATTTCTGGAGTGATATATATATATATATATATATATATATATATATAAATATATATGCATTTGCACTATTTATATATTTGCACTATTATGCGGTTCATGACATCCTTTTAGTTTATGTATTATTAGATTAACGGTCCTATTGAATGTTATGATTTACGATTGGGTAGTGCTACATCATTTTTAGGATTATATATTATATTGCATTTAGCACATATTGGTAAGTGCACTTTTGATGTTGGCAGCTTCTGTTTTATTTATTTGTATTTTACATATATGTATTTTTTATGAGGTGTATCAGAGGTGTTATTGAGGTTGATTAGTGCAGAAGGTTTTATTTATTTATAATAACCAAAATAACCACAAGATGGCAGTATATTATCCAACTATACAAAGGCCAAATAAACAATGGCTAAGGAAATGAACTAAAAGAGGGGTTCCGGCCGCAATATTTTTTTTTTTTTTTTTTTTTTTAAAGTCAGCAGTTGCAAACACTGCAGCTGCTGACTTTTAATAAGGACACTTACCTGCCCGTGATGTCGGTCCCCCCGAGGCCGATCCATCCATCGGATCGGCCACGGGCACCTCCATCTTAACAAAGGGAAACAGGCAGTGGAGCCTTGTGGATTCACTGCCCGTTTCCTACTGCGCATGCGCGAGTCGCGCGGCGCTTTGTGAATGGCCCCGTGGTTTTCTGGGACACACACAGTTCCCAGAAGGCAACGGGGCCACTTGCCGAAGTGAAGGAAGCGCTGCGGAATAGGAAGGGGCAGATTAGGAAGACTAAATTTTTTTTTTCAAATGTTTTTTTTTAATTTTTTAAAGATTTTTGATGCAATTTTTTATTTTAGGGGTGGCCTTCCACTTTAAATGTAAATTCTCATAATAAAGTGTACCTGCACAAAAAAGTAAATTGGTTTAAACCTTAGAAATCTGCCAACTCACTAAGTCAGTGCGCTCCCTGCAGCAGATGTATAATACAAAAGAACAACGATGACTGGAATATCAGTCACAGGGAAGCTGCTTTCTCAGGACACAGGAGGTGTATCATAAGCAACTCAATGAAATCAAGTAAATACAAAATATCTTTATAGATGTCAAATATTGAATGAAAATTGTATAAAAAATGATACACATATACAAATACCTTTCTACAATTTTGTCTTTTTTATTGGTGGAAGAAGGGTGTTTATATATGTGTGTGTGAGATTTTTATACTATTCTCATTTAATATTTTACAATTGGAAAGCTATTTTGTATTTATCTAAAGTTTAACTAAAGGAAAAACCTTATTTTAGTTTTGGATAGGGTGAAGAAGTATTAGAACACTATTAGTTTTTTACTGCAGTCTGTCCCCATTAGGGAGATCCCCCCTCTCTATTTGTCCTGTTTACTGTGAAAGTAAAAGAAAATCCCAAATTTTGGGTTGTCCCCAGAAAAGTTATAGAGGGAAATGTTTGACCATTCTTCCAGAAGCACATTTGTGAGCTCAGGCACTGATGTTGGACGAGGTTGGACTGGTGTTCAGTCATGATGGAACAGGAAGGGGCCATCCCCAAACTGTTCCCACAAAGTTGGGAGCATGAAATTGTCCAAAATGTCTGTTATGTTGATGCCTTAAGAGTTCCCTTCACTGGAAATAAGGGGCCAAGCCCAACCCCTGAAAAACAACCCCACACCATAATCCCCCCTCCATCAAATGATTTGTACCAGTGCACAAAGCAAGGTCCATAAAGACATGGATGAGCGAGTTTGGGGTGGATGGCCTGCACAGAGTCCTGATCTCAAACTGATAAAACACCTTTGGGATGAATTAGAGCGAAGAGCCAGACCTTCTCACCCAACATCAGTACCTGACCTCACAAGTGCGCTTCTGGAAGGATAATCAAACATTTCCATAGACACCCTCCTAAACCTTGTAGACAGTCTTCCCAGAAGAGTTGAAGCTGTTATAGCTGTAAAGGGTGGGCCAACTCAATATTGAACCCTACGGACTAAGACTGGGATGTCATTAAAGTTCATGTGCGTGTAAAGGCAGGCGTCCCAATACTTTTGGTAATATAGTGTATGTTCTAACAAGGGAGAAGACCATTGTGATTTGTATGTACATTGTGTTATGTTTACAGTGATTGGGAGTTTTGCAGTAAATGATGGATATTCTTGTATATTCACAAAAAAGTCTCTAAAAATCTGGTGAAATGACAGGAAAAAAATTGATTTCACTACATGTAATGGAATGGATTTACTAAAGGCACATAGACTGAAGACTTTACAAGTGAAGTTGCTCCAGGGCTTAGTAAATGAGGGGAAGCTCTGCTGAGTTCCATTATCCAATCATGTTCAAGCAAAAATGCAGTTTTTTTCCTTGCACGTGATTGGGTATTCTTTGTAAAGTGAAGCTTCACCTCATTTACTAATCTCTGGAGCAACTTGTAAAGTGCACAGTCTGTTTGCCTTAAAGTAGAACTATAGGCACAACTTATTTTTTCTTCATTTACATCAAGTAAAGGAAGGTTCATAACTCCCCTCAGTTTTTTTCCTATGTCCCATTGAGGAGATTTCTCTTCACTTTCTGTCCCCTAGCCAAACAGGAAGTGAGAGGAAATCCCTGCAAATTAACCACTTCAGCCCCGGAAGATTTGGCTGCTCAATGACCGGGCCAAAAAAAGAGCGACAATTTTGAAAAAAAAAAATACAATATTTTGTACTTTTTGCTATAATAAATATCCCCAATTTTTCTAAAAACTAATTCTCTCCTCAGTTTAGCCACTTCCCTGCCCACCTATAGTCAAATGACGTCCACAGATGGGATCTCCCATCCTGGGTGGACGTCATATGACGGCCTCGGGTTCCTGGCCACCTAGGGGGCGCACGCGCACTGCAGGAGGTGCGGCACACCTGCCACGTTGCTCGGGACCCGGTGCATGTGCCTGGCGGCCGCGATGTCCGCCGGGCGCCTGCGATTGCCCGTTAACCGTGCAGGACCGTGGATCTGTGTGTGTGTGTAAACACAGAGATCCACGTCCTGTCAGCTCAGAGGAGAGCGATCTGTGTTCCCAGTACAGCGGAACACTGATCGGTCTCCTCCCCTTGTACGTCCCCTCCCCCTACAGTTAGAAGCATTCCCTAGGAAACACATTTAACCCCTCCCCGCCCCCTAGTGGTTAACCCCTTCACTGCCTGTCACATTTACACAGTAATCAATGCAATTTTATAGCATTGACCGCTGTATAAATGTGAATGGTCCCAAAAATGTGTCAAAAGTGTCTGATGTGTCCGCCATAATGTTGCAGTCACGAACAAAAATCGCGATCGCCGCTATTATTAGTAAAAAAAATAAATAAATATTTTTTTTTTAAAAATGCCATAAATCTATCCCGTATTTTATAGACGCTATAACTTTTGCGCAAACCAATCAATATATGCTTTTTGCGATTTTTTTTTTTTTTTACCAAAAATATGTAGAAGAATACATAATATGGCCGAAACTGAGGAAAAAATTTCTTTTTTTAAAAAAAAAGTTGGGATATTTAATATAGCAAAAAGTAAAAAATATTGTTTTTTTTTTCAAAATTGTCCCTCTTCTTTTGTTTATAGCGCAAAAAATAAAAACCGCAGAGGTGATCAAATACCACCAAAAGAAAGCTCTATTTGTGGGGAAAAAAGGACATCAATTTTGTTTGGGTACAACGTCGCACGACCGTGCAATTGTCGTTTAAAGTGCGACAGCGCTGAAAACTAAAAATTGGTCTGGGAAGGAGGGGGGTGCAAAGGCCCGGTATTGAACCGGTTAGACCGATATGTATTCTTCTACATATTTTTGATAAAAAAAAAAAAATCGCTATTAGTGTATATTGATTGGTTTGCGCAAAGGTTATAGTGTCTACAAAATAGGGGATAGATTTATAACATTTTTATTATTTTTTTTTTACTAGTAATGGTGGTGATCTGTGAATTTTATCGGGACTGCAACATTATGGATGACAAATTGAACACACTTTTGGGACCATTAACATTTATTCAGCGATCAGTGCTATAAAAATGCACTGATTACTGTATAAATGTCACTGGCAGGGAAGGGGTTAACTGTGTTTCCTGTGTGTGTTCTAACTGTGGGGGATGGGATTGACTAGAGGAGATGAGAGATCGCTGTTCCCAGCTCATAAGAACTCACGATCTGTCTCTCCTCTCCTCACAGAACAGGGATTTGTGAGTTTACACGTTCCTGTTCTGCCTCTTGTGCCCGCGATCGCACTTAAAGGGACCGACGTACAGCTATGACAGTTGGCGGGAATGTGCCGACCTGCCCAATATAATGATGGTGGCTGGTCAGCAAGTGGTTAAAGGAATCCTTGGGGCCCCCCAGATCACCAGAAGCAGTGACCTGATTGAAATATCCCCCTCTATTACTGTTCTGGGGACAACCCAAAATTTGGGATTTTCTTTCACTTTCAGTGATAATGGTAAACAGGACAAATAGAGAGAATTTCCCTAACAGGGGCACAGACAGCAATAAAACCTGACAGGGGTTCTAATCCTTCTCTACTCTATACAGTACTAAAAAAAAGTTTTCCTCTAGTTATACATTAAAGTGGAACTTCAGTCTCTCAATCATCATTGTCTATTTTGAATCCTCAGGCTGCTAGTATTAGTAAATAGATAGAGAATTATATCATATTTACTTGTTTTAAACCATTTTTTACATCTCTTCAGTTGTTTTCTGGTTTCCATGTCTAGGCAAATAATGTCATCAATCCCAGGAGTCTACAGGAGAGGGGGATGGGTTTTCTCAGCTAAGCAAACCATCCTGTCTGCATGCCTGAGCTAAGGGCAAATGGATTCCAGGATGTAATTGCTCTATGAATCATCTTCCCTTATTCAAGATGGCCAAGGCCAGAAATGAGAGGGGGTGTTTTTCTAGGGGATTTCTCAGCAAAATAAAGCATGGAGTCATGGATGGATGGATGGATGGATGGATGGGGGAGTTTGCTTTGAATATTATAAATGAAATACATTTTGGTTTGTGGTGCTCAGATACAGTGCAGTTCCACTTTAAGTAAATCAACTCCAATGATTTCCATATTTAGGTTTCTATACATTACTGGTGAGAGAACTGATCCAGAAATGCAGAGACTACTCATAATTGGCAATTCTATATTTACATTCCTAAATACCGCATGTCTGGACCACGACGTCAAGTGATTGTAAACGATCACCTTGTAAAACAACCCATTCAGTTTAAAATAGAAATGGAAGACAAAATATTTGTGTACAGAAATAAAAAAACATTATAAATACCTTTTCCCCTCTTTTTCTAAGTGATCACATTCCCTCTGTTTTCAGCTGCATAAGAGTTGGGTAGAGGAGAAGCAGCGGCACACTGATCTTCCCAGTGAATGGCTGTGTAGCGGGGAGGTGCCAGGACAACTCTGATCATTGGAGGAGAACAGGCTGAGTTCCCAGTAGAGCTAGAGAACTGACCATGGTGTGCTCTCCTGCTTAGTGTGGTCAGTTTTAATAGGAAAGCAGAGGGACTGTCAGGAACACCGGGGATTTCACACAAAGGAAGCAATACAAAGAGAACAGGAGACTTTCTCATACAAGTACATGGTACAGCAACCACATATCAGGAATATGAAATGTTGGGGTAACAGACATTTTAATTACCACATTCATTTATTTATTTCCTTCTGTGAATTGACTTTAATTTTCCGATCGTTTTGAGTGTTTTGCGGTGAATATGGTAAATCAGCATAGTGAAGTGACAATTTCAGGATCACATGTGATATTTGGGGGGAATTCGTCTGAACACCTAAATACCGCATGTGATGTACTTCAGTGAATGGAGTCCAGTGTGACTTTAGTGTTATATTATAATGGGTTTTGTTCCTAAATATTGGAAATAAAAATAGATTTCTACATTCTTCTGCCAAAATATTGAATTGTAGACATCAAGGGAAAACAAATGATTAAAAAATGTTTATAAATGTATTTTACATTGACAGGAATAAGGCACTTTGTGGACAGACATCGGAGGGAACTGATATATAGGATCCATCTGATAGATCCAATTCTGGATGATCTTATGACAAGGAGTCTGTTGACATCTGAACAGTGTGACACAATACGGGCCGAACCAACCCCACAAGATAAGATGAGAAGGCTGATTTCTTATATCAGATGGTGGAGTAATACTGACAAGCATATTTTATATAACTTATTAAAGAAACATAACTCCTTAGTGATCGGAGACCTGGAAGAGCGAGGTAAGTCTCACCACTATTTCACTATTTTATGTTGCGTCTTGCAGCGTGCTCTGCACCTAAATTTATCATGTTGCCAACAGCAACCAATCAGATTGAAAATGAAAGGAAGCCTAGGATTGGTTCTCTTGGTCATGTGATATTGTTTGCTGAAATTATTATTACAGTTTAAAGTGGTGTTCCGGCTGAAATTATACTTTTTAAATAAAAATACCCCTATAATACACAAGCTTAATGTATTCTAGTAAAGTTAGTCTGTAAATTAAGGTCTGTTTTGTTAGTTTATAGCAGTAGTTTGTTATTTTATAAACTTCCAGTAGGCCGTGGCCATCTTAAGTGTGGGCATCTGAAGCCAGACTGTATTTCTTCCTGGATCTCATCTTTGCAGATCTCGCACATGCTCAGTGCAGCATAAGCAGTGTAATAGGTTTCAGGTCAGGTTTCCATAGCAACGGCAGTTTCAGAGGAAGTTGCCGCCCCTTCCCAGAAGGCATTGCAAACAGGAAATGATGCGATGGGCCGCGGCCAGGGAGGAGGAAGTGAAAAATGAACACAGCAGATATACAGTAGGTGCTGAGAAAAAAAATAAAAAAATATCCAATTTGTTTACAGTGCACAGTTTAGTGAGGGATGCTGAAGAGTTGTAAAAGTGGGTGGAACTCCACTTTAATGATTTGTACCAACTGACATATCACACAAGGCCTGGTAAAAAGGAACTTTAGTCAGAAAATGAAGTCCTGCTAGATGACGTCATACCGGCCCCTTTTACAGGTATAGATTGTAAAACAATAAATATAAGTGTCTATACAGTACTGTGTAACATCCAGTAATACTCGGTCTCACCCTGCTGCACATGCTCAGTTGCTGTCTATTTTTAGGCACTGCTGAATATGTAGAGGCCGATCTGCTGACAGCCTTAAAATGGAATTAAACCCTCCTAATCTTTTTACAGCCAAGGAAGCTGCTTCTGTTTGATCTGTAACTGCCATGGTGCTGCACATGTGATCAGTTATGATATCAACCATTTGATGGTTTGACAGTTTGGTTGAGGACACAAGTAAATGTGACAGTTACTAATCCCGGCATTCCAGGAATGTAACTGTTTTTTGAAACCATTAAATAAAAGGGTTTATGATTTACTGCTGCTCAGGGACTTTGGGCTTGAGCAAAATGGCCGCCTCTAGTAAGAAGAAACAGGAGAAATGTTGGAGACAATTTAAAGCAAACACTCATTATGGTAGCATAATTATTAATGTGGAATGTATGTTCCTTGCTAAAGAACATTATATTGTATCAGGTTGTTATGGGTAAAGTTCCACTTTAAGTCACTTGTAGAAATGATTTCTCTTCAAACAGGACATTTGCTGTTGTGATTGAGATCCATCTCTCTCTGGCTACAAGATTTACTTACTTTGACTTATAGGCAGAGGAGGATTAGGAAACTTTGACTCTGGGAGCAAACTCAAACAACGATCCCCTTTCATGGTACGGACAGATTTCTGTGGGATAAGGAAAGTGTACCATGTGAAGAGTGACCTAGTCCTACATTGATTGGTGGGCATTGTGAAATGTTCCCATAGGACGTAGTTTATTGTGAAAGAACTCATCTCTTCTCCAGCATTGACTTACTTTGTGGCTCTCAGCATTTAGTCATATGATAGTTCAGAGCTACAAAAAGATATCAGAGACCTCCCTGCCATTCTGACAGGTAAAGATTCAATAATTACTGATAGGGATATTGGCTATTAGGGAACTGCCTGACTTTTACAGCCCCATTACAGGAGCAAAATATGTAAAGTTTTTATCTTCTTACTTGAATTGGTGGTAAACACAGCTGGGACATTTGTACCTTCAGGTATGATTATAATAAATCTTACCTGTAGATACAAGGAATATCTCCTAAATGTGCACCGTTTAGGAGATAATCTCTGTTTCTGCAGCCGGTAACGTCACCAGCGCATGCGCTCTGAAGGGACGGCATATTTGTGCCAACCCTTCAGAGATCTGTGCCACGGCCATGACGCCCGCCCGCATGCACGGGAGTGACGTCATTGCAGCTCAGCCATTCAGACGGCCAGAGCCTGAAAACTCGGAAGGAAGACCATGTGAAGATGGAAACCCTGTCATGTCAGTGGTCACAGCAGACCGCTGGAGGACTTCATTCTAAGGTAAGTATATCACAATGAAAAACCAACCAGTGCAGCGTTATGAAAGAAACCATTAATCTAGTACATATGATCCTATTCATAAAACCATGTGCATAAGATCCTCAAAAATATATAGACACAGAAAATAGCAAATATAAGTGTGTAATCAATCACTAAAACAAAAGTGCATAATTAAATATACATGATATCAAGTGTCTGTGGTAATAAGCCCCTGTAGATCACCAACTCGGGATTCCCCGGGGTGTAGGGTCTTTTCACATGTGCTGCATCATGGCAGTTGTGGATTAAACAGAGACCAAGATGGCAGCTTCCTTGGCAGAATATGATAGGGGGGTTTACTTCCACTTTAATGCATAGAATGTGTTAAGATAAAACACCTTCTGCCTTTACAACTCCTTTAATCTCAGGGCCCTTGGATGGTTTAACAGTTTGGTTGAGAGTACAACCAATTGGAGTGTTACATTTCTGGCATGTGTTTTATGGATGGGTTTACTTCCCCTTTAAGATAAAAAGCCTTCTGTGTGCAGCAGCCCTCAGCCCCCCTAATACTTACCTGAGCCCATCTCTAACCAGCGATGTTAGAGGAGTGTCTCGGCTGCCTGAGACTCCTCTCCTCATTGGCTGAGACGGCAGCATGGTGTCATTGGCTCCCGCTGCTATCAATCAAATTCAGTGAGCCAATGAGAGAGAGAGGGCGGGGCCAGGTCACAGCTCCATGTCTGAATGTTTTCTGTTTAAAAAAAAAACACAGAAGACTTTACAATCACTTTAAGTGGCACAGATTTCATTAGTTTAGGTTGTGGATAAGAAATAAAGGGTCCCATGTCCAGATCCACACATTCTGGGATATTATATATTGCTGTTATACAAACCATCTCATGTAACCTGTAATACTTTCTCCTATTGATCTCTATGAGGAGGTATTTTCCAGGTCACGAGGATTAGCATATGATCGGACTATCACAGCTCTCATGGGGTCTAACAATGAAAAATTCAGTGAACTCTCGGACTTTGCCATGGCTTGGTGCAATTGTTGATCATGGGTTAATCTCATAGTTACTGCTTCCTTGTGTGACAAAATACCAATGTACATTGCACCATATACTGTAAATAGTGCAAACACACACATATATATATATATCACACCAATACATGAAATCCAGAAAAATGTGAATATAATGACTAAATATATATGACCAATATTTCAAAAAATACAAAAAAAACAAATCATATGTAAAACTGTCCATGCATATAAAAATATATTGTGAATCCAGAAGGTAGAAGAAATATAGAAAAAATGTAATATATAAATATTTAGTGTATCCAAAAAAATTAATTCATAAGTACCATACACCAGTGGTCTCCAAACTTTTTGGCAGCAGGGACCGGCATTGTGGAAGAAAATTGTGAGGGGGTATGCGGGTTTTGCGGGCAATTTTTCGGGGAAATGACAGGTGTTAGCGCTTCATTCATCATGCCACCATGGTTTATATGGTGTCAGGATGATTGAAGCACATTATTTCTATTATTACATTGTATTATAGAATGAAACAGTTCAACTCACCATAAAGCAGAATCTGCCACTAGATGTGGATTGTCACTGCAGTGGTGGCAGCACAGGCATGTGCATTAGTTTAGAGGCAGGTCTGGAGTGGTGGGTTCCAAGTGAGGGAGAACAGCGGTGATGGGGGCGAGTGGTGGGAGATTATGTCATCTCTCTGGTCGCCCGCCGGCGCCGCTGCCGCACATCAGACAGTGCAGCCTTAGCGGCCCAGACGCAAACTGGCCAAGGCCCGGTAGCGGACCATGGCTTGGGGGTTGGGGACCCCTACCATACACCATACACTGATTGTGCAACTCCCAATTAGTGAATCTCTTCTCCAAAAAGTGATATTATGACACACACACCTCCGTACTCTTCACCCCAACTCAAGGGTGTCCTCTCACCATCTGAATAGGACTTTGTTATGCTAGAGGAGGTCACAAGCACTTATATTAATAATATAAGGGGGTACTGTTCCACTCAACCTTTCTGTCCTCCTTGATCCCCATGACACGTTGCGCCCAATAGGCTTTCTCAAAGGCGATTTGGAATTTTTCACATATGATTTGTTTTTTAGTATTTTTTTAAATATTGGTCATATATATTTTGTCACTACATTCAAATTTTCATATTCTGGATTTCTGGAGTGATATATATATATATATATATGTGTATGTACCGTATTTATCGGCGTATAACACGCACCGGCGTATAACACGCACCCCAATTTAGGAGGGAATTTTAAGGAAAAAAAACTTTTAGGAGGGAAGTTGAAGGGAAAAAAACTTACATTTAAATGTCCTTCATTGCAGCCTTGTCAGTGCAGCCTTGTCAGTGCAGCCTTGTCAGTGCAGCCTTCCCCAGTGCAGCCTTGTCAGTGCAGCCATGTCAGTGCAGCCATGTCAGTGCAGCCTTGTCAGTGCAGCCTTCCCCAGTGCAGCCTTCCCCAGTGCAGCCTTCCCCAGTGCAGCTTTACCCAGTGCAGCCATGTCAGTGCAGCCTTGTCAGTGCAGCCTTGTCAGTGCAGCCTTGTCAGTGCAGCCTTGTCAGTGCAGCCTTGTCAGTGCAGCCTTGTCAGTGCAGCCTTGTCAGTGCAGCCTTCTCCAGTGCAGCCTTCCCCAGTGGAGCCTTCCCCAGTGGAGCCTTCCCCAGTGCAGCCTTGCCCCAGTGCAGCCTGGGATCCCCTGTCCCTGCTGTCACATCTTCAAAATCGCGGACCGCGATTTGAAAATGGCGCCGCCGGCGCCGAAGTACACAGAGCCGGTCCTCGGCTCTTTCCGGCGGCTCTCGTTTACTTTCGGCTCCACTCGTAGTCCCGAGCGGAGCTATCCGAACCTACTCGGATAGCTCCGCTCCGGACTACGAGTGAAACCGAAAGTAAACGAGAGCCGCCGGAAAGAGCCGAGGACCGGCTCTGTGTACTTCGGCGCCGGCGGCGCCATTTTCAAATCGCGGTCCGCGATTTTGAAGA
This sequence comes from Lithobates clamitans, assembly GCA_037952925.1. Lineage (NCBI taxonomy): Eukaryota > Metazoa > Chordata > Amphibia > Anura > Ranidae > Lithobates > Lithobates clamitans. The sequence goes on along the minus strand of JBBGZY010002882.1, from coordinate 206,096 downwards.
AGTGACAGCTCGGATCGCAGGGGATCGGCGTATAACACGCACCTGCAACTTTCCCCTGATTTTAAGGGGAAAAAAGTGCGTGTTATACGCCGATAAATACGGTATATATATATGTATATATATATATATATATATATATATATATATATATATATATATATATATATATATATATATATATATATATATATATATATATATATATATATATATATATATATATATATATATATATATATATATGCATTTGCACTATTATGCTGTTCATGACATCCTTTTAGTTTATGTATTATTAGATTAACGGTCCTATTGAATGTTATGATTTACGATTGGGTAGTGCTACATCACTTTTAGGATTATATATTATATTGCATTTAGCACATATTGGTAAGTGCACTTTTGATGTTGGCAGCTTCTGTTTTATTTATTTGTATTTTACATATTTGTATTTTTTATGAGGTGTATCAGAGGTGTTATTGAGGTTGATTAGTGCAGAAGGTTTTATTTATTTATAATAACCAAAATAACCACAAGATGGCAGTATATTACCCAACTATACAAAGGCCAAATAAACAATGGCTAAGGAAATGAACTGAAAGAGGGGTTCCGGCCGCAATATTTTTTTTTTTAAGTCAGCAGTTGCAAACACTGTAGCTGCTAAATTTTAATAAGGACACTTACCTGTCCAGTGAGCCCGCGATGTCGGCCCCCGAGGCCGATCCGTCCATCGGATCGGCCACGGGCACCTCCATCTTAACGAAGGGAAACAGGCAGTGGAGCCTTGTGGCTTCACTGCCCGTTTCCTACTGCGCATGCGCGAGTCGCGCAGCACTTTGTGAATGGCCCCGTGGTTTTCTGGGACACACACAGTTCCCAGAAGGCAACGGGGCCACTTGCCGAAGAGAAGGAAGCGCTGCGGAATAGGAAGGGGCAGATTAGGAAGACTATTTTTTTTTTTTTTTTTCAAATTTTTTTTTTTTTGAAGATTTTTGATGCAATTTTTTTATTTTAGGGGTGGCCTTCCACTTTAAATGTAAATTCTCATAATAAAGTGTACCTGCACAAAGAAGTAAATTGGTTTAAACCTTAGAAATCTGCCAACTCACTAAGTCAGTGCGCTCCCTGCAGCAGATGTATAATACAAAAGAACAACAATGACTGGAATACCAGTCACAGGGAAGCTGCTTTCGCAGGACACAGGAGGTGTATCATAAGCAACTCAATGAAATCAAGTAAATACAAAATATCTTTATAGATGTCAAATATTGAATGAAAATAGTATAAAAAATTATACACATATACAAATACCTTTCTACAATTTTGTCTTTTTTATTTGTGGAAGAAGGGTATTGATAAATATATATGTGTGTGAGATTTTTTATACTATTCTCATTTAATATTTGACAATTAGAAAGATATATTGTATTAACCTAAAATTTAACTAAAGGAAACAATGTTATTTTAGTTTTGGATAGGGTGGAGAGGTATCAGAACACCTATTTGTTTTTTTACTGCAGTCTGCCCCCATTAGGGAGATTCCCCCTCTCTATTTGTCCTGTTTACCATTATAATTGAAAGTGAAAGAAAATCCCAAATTTTAAGTTGTCCCCAGAAAAGTTATAGAGGGGAAATGTTTGACCATTCTTCCAGAAGCACATTTGTGAGGTCAGGCACTGATGTTGGACGAGGTTGGACTGGTGAGCAGTCATGTTGTAACAGGAAGGGGCCGCCCTCAAACTGTTCCCTCAAAGTTAAATTGTCCAAAATGTCTTTTATGTTGACGCCTTAAGAGTTCCCTTCACTGGAAATAAGGGGCCAAGCCCAACCTCTGAAACAACTCCACACCATAATCCCCCCTCCATCAAATGATTTGGACCAGTGCACAAAGCAAGGTCCATAAAGACATGGATGAGCGAGTTTTTGGTGAATGCACTTGACTGGCCTGCACAGAGTCCTGACCTCAACCCAATAGAACACCTTTGGGATGAATTAGAGTGAAGAGCCAGGCCTTCTCATCCAACTTCAGTGCCTGACCTCACAAGTGCATTCCCATAGACACACTCCTAAACCTTGTGGACAGCCTTCCCAGAAGAGTTGAAGCTGTTATAGCTGCAAAGGGCAGGTCAACTCAATATTGAACTCTACGGACTAAGACTGGGATGTCATTAAAGTTCATATGTGTGTAAAGACAGGCATCCCAATACTTTTGGTAATTTAGTGTATGTTCTAATAAGGGAGAAGACCATTGTGATTTGTATGTACATTGTGTTATGTTTACAGTGATTGGGAGTTTTGCAGTAAATGATGGATCTTCTTGTATATTCACAAAAAAGTCTCTAAAAATCTGGCGAAATGACAGGAAATAAATTGATATATTTCACTACATGTAATGGAATGGATTTACTAAAGGCACATAGACTGAGGAGTTTACAAGTGAAGTTGCTCCAGAGCTTAGTAAATGATAGTAAATGATAGTAAATGATAGTAAAGAACCTCTCCCTCTCCAGCACCTTTCCTTTCCCACTCAAACATGCACTGGTTACCCCCATACTCAAAAAACCCTCACTAGACCCCACCTGTTTGAATAACTTAAGACCCATCTCCCTGCTCCCATTTGCCTCCAAGCTCATCGAACACCTTGTCCATAACCAAATGAGTCGCTACCTCACGGACAACAACCTTCTCGACCCCCTACAGTCTGGCTTCCGCCCACAACATTCTACTGAAACTGCCCTACTAAAACTTACCAATGACCTAATAACTGCCAAAATCAATGGCCATTACTTCATACTCATACTTTTAGACCTCTCTGCTGCCTTTGACACAGTTGACCACCTGCTCCTCCTCAGCAAATTACACTCCCTTGGCCACCGTGATTCTGCTTTATCCTGGTTCTCCTCCTACCTATCTCAGCGCACTTTCAGTGTCACTTACAACTCCATCTCCTCCGCTCCTCTTCCTCTTTCTGTTGGGGTACCCCAAGGCTCCGTCCTTGGGCCCCTCCTATTCTCGCTCTATATCACTTCCCTGGGCCAGTTGATAACCTCTCATGGCTTCCAATACCACCTCTATGCCGACGACACCCAGATCTATCTCTCCACTCCTCAACTCACCCCCTCGATCTCCTTACGGATCTCAAACTTACTGAATGACATATCGGTATGGATGTCACACCACTTCCTCAAACTTAATCTTTCTAAAACTTGGCTTGTCCTGGGGGTCCTGCCCCAGGGGACATGGATCAATGCAAAAAAAAGTTTTAAAAAGGGCTGTTTTTTCAGGAGCAGTGATTTTAATAATGCTTAAAGTCAAACAATAAAAGTGTAATATCCCTTTAAATTTCATAGCTGGGGGGTGTCTATAGTATGCCTGTAAAGGGGCGCATGTTTCCCGTGTTTAAAACAGTCTGACAGCAAAATGACATTTCGAAGGAAAAAAAGCCATTTAAAACTACCCGCGGCTATTGCATTGCTGACAATACACATAGAAGTTCATTGATAAACGGCATGGTAATTCCCCACAGGGCAACCCCGAACCAAAATTAAAAAAAAAAGACGTGGCAGTCCCCCTAAATTCCATACAAGGCCCTTCAGGTCTGGTATGCATATTAAGGGGAACCCCAGCCAAAATTTAAAAAAAATGACGTGGGGTTCCCCCTAAATTACATACCAGACCCTTCAGGTCTGGTATGGATTTAAATGGGAACCCCGCGGCAAAAAAAAATAAAAAAATGGTGTGGGGTCCCCCCAAGAATCCATACCAGACCCTTATCTGAGCACGCAACCTGGCAGGCCGCAGAAAAAGAGGGGGGGGACGAGAGTGCGCCCCCCCCTCCTGAACCGTACCAGGCCACATGCCCTCAACATTGGGAGGGTGCTTTGGGGTAGCCCCCCAAAACACCTTGTCCCCATTTAACAAGGGGACCCCCAGATTCCCCCCCCCCTGTGTGAAATGGTATGGGGGTACTTACCCCTACCATTTCACTAAAAAACTGCCAAAAAATGTTAAAAATGACAAGAGACAGTTTTTGACAATTCCTTTATTTAAATGCTTCTTCTTTCTTCTATCTTCCTTCATCTTCTGGTTCTTCCTCCGGTGTTCTCGTCCAGCATCTCCTCCGCGGCGTCTCCTATCTTCTTCTCCTCGGGCCGCTCCGCACCCATGGCATGGGGGGAGGCTCCCGCTCTTCTCCATCTTCTTCTTCATCTTCTTCTCTTCTTACTTCCTCTCTTCTTCATTTTCTTCTCCGGGCCGCTCCGCATCCATGCTGGCATGGAGGGAGGCTCCCGCTGTGTGACGGCGTCTCCTCGTTTGACGGTTCTTAAATAATGGGGGGCGGGGCCATCCGGTGACCCCGCCCCCCTCTGATGCACGGGACATGACGGGACTTCCCTATGGAATTCCCTGTGACGTCACAGGGAAGTCCCGTCAAGTCAACGTGCGTCAGAGGGGGGTGGGGTCACCGGGTGGCCCCGCCCCCCATTATTTAAGAACCGTCAGACGAAGAGACGCCGTCACACAGCGGGAGCCTCCCTCCATGCCAGCATGGGTGCAGAGCGGCCCGGAGAAGAAAATGAAGAAGAGAAGGAAGAAGAGAAGAAGATGAAGAGAAGAGCGGGAGCCTCCCCCCATGCCATGGGTGTGGAGCGGCCTGAGGAGAAGAAGATAGAAGACGCCGCTGAGGAGATGCTGGACGAGAACGCCGGAGGAAGAACCAGAAGAACCAGAAGATGAAGGAAGATAGAAGAAAGAAGAAGCATTTAAATAAAGGAATTGTCAAAAACTGTCTCTTGTCATTTTTAACATTTTTGACAGTTTTTTAGTGAAATGGTAGGGGTAAGTACCCCCTTACCATTTCACACAGGGGGGCGGGATCTGGGGGTCCCCTTGTTAAAGGGGGCTTCCAGATTCTGATAAGCCCCCAGCCCGCAGACCCCCACAACCACCGGCCAGGGTTGTGGGGATGAGGCCCTTGTCCTCATCAACATGGGGACAAGGTGTTTTGGGGGGCTACCCCAAAGCACCCTCCCAATGTTGAGGGCATGTGGCCTGGTACAGTTCAGGAGGGGGGGCCGCACTCTCATCCCCCCCTCTTTTCCGGCGGCCTGCCAGGTTGCGTGCTCGGATAAGGGCCTGGTATGGATTTTTAGGGGGACCCCACGCCTTTTTTTTTTTTTTTGGCGCGGGGTTCCCCTTAAAATCCATACCAGACCTGAAGGGTCTGGTATGGCATTTAGAGGGACTCCCACATCATTTTTTTTTTTAAATTTTGGTTCGGGGTTTCCCTGTGGAGAATTCACATGCCATTTTTATCAATGAACTTCTATGTGTATTGTCGGAAATGCAATAGCCGCGGGTAGTTTTAAATGGGTTTTTTCCTTCCAAATGTCATTTTGCTGTCAGACTGTTCTAAACACGGGAAACATGCGCCCCTTTACAGGCATACTATAGACACCCCCGGTACGAAATTTAACTGGTTCCCGACTGGCGCACGCCGATGTACGTCGGCATAAAAAAAATGTGAATAAATTCAGCGCTGATTGATTAGAAAATATAAATGCAAGCAAGCACAAAGGTCAACTCAAAAAATACCTCAGAAACATGTACATATAGAAAGTGCTGCGCAAATAAAAGTCCATACAAAGATAATACAAAGAGCAGAAACCACCGGTGACACTGGATATCTGGATGGTGACTATATCCCTCCACCACTTTAAGATGGCCCCTCACCTCAGATATTCGACCTGAAACAGGTCACACCGCTTGTAAAGATTGGATGGATCTGTTTACTCCTTTACTCCCTTCAGCTCTCAACGCTCAGGAAAGCCAGATGGTATATAAAGTAAATAGAAAGCAACAGACCATAGTGTTCTCCGTGTAACAATATTTAATAATAAATCGAATAACAAATCGAATAAAATAACAAATCGAATAAAAAATCTTCAATGACACTCACATCGAACCGGCACTCCGTTCAGAGTGCCGGCCAGCAGGCTTGTGATCGTATCCTGTCGGATGACCGCGGGTGACGTCACACGCTCCTAACCCCCGTACGCGTTACGTCCTGTGGGCGGGACTTCATCGGCGTGGGGCGGGATGCGCAGTGACGGCCCGCATTGTTGTTATTATACTCTATGGCGACGGCAGCACCAATCGAAATGCCAGAAACAACGGTCGGGAGGATAAATACCTCCCCGCTATTCATTTATAGCTAATATCATTTACTTCAAGCGAAAATTGCATAAATAACCGCCGCCAGCAGTAAACCAACTTGAAATATATGGTATACAAGAGTAATTGTTTGCAATATCGAAATAGCATATATCCTAATATATAGCAAACTTTATAATTGTATGTGTCATAATATATTTTTAGAAAAATATTCTTTAAAAATATCCGCACAGGTAATGCAAAATCGCATGCCAAATAGACGCATAACATATAAGAGTGATTGCTTATAGTGCCCAAATGGCATTTATTTACTATACACAGCAAACGCTCTAAATCTCCAAAATGGAGTATTTTAAAACTTATGGGTTAAAAATTGAGATTAAATACGTATAAGTAAGTACAGCAAAATCGCATGTGAAAAATCGCATGCCTAAAAACCATAAAAAATATGTGAATAATATAAAAGAAAAAACGTCAACCCACGGGAATCCATCAAATACGATCACATGAATATTTAGAAATTAAAAATGAAATTAACAGCAATAATATCATCTGTTTGAAATAAAACAATTTAAATCAAAATCAACGTTCATTCCAAAGGGGGAGAGAACTTTAGTCTCATAGATCCAGAACGATTCTCTGCGGCTGAGCTGTCTGATGTAATGGCCACCCCTCCAGTGTCTCGGTACTTTTTCTATCCCCCAGAATTTCAGGCATCTGGGGTCTTTTTGATGAAAGAGACGAAAATGCCTAGAGACACTATGGGTTTTTACCCCCCGCTTAATATTGCTGATATGTTCTCCAATTCTTACATGGAGTGCTCTTGAGGTCCGGCCCACATACTGAAGGCCACACTCGCATTCCAGCATGTAGACCACTCCCACTGTCGAACATGTAATCAAACTCTCAATTTTGTAACTTTTTTGTGTGGCATATGAAACAAACTCCTTGCGTCTCTTAATGTTTCTGCAGGCCTTTCTGCATGTGGCACACTTCCCACATGCGTAAAAGCCAGAAAGAAACCCAAATAGGCCACTGGTCACAGGTTTAGGCGGATCAATGACCCCAGGTGCCACACGATCACGCAAAGTCGGAGCTTTGCGATATATAAACCGAGGTTGATCGGGAAGCACTGGGCCTAAGGTCCTATCCCCCTTGAGGATAGGCCAATGTCTGGCTATAATGTGTTCTAATTTTTTGTACTGAATATTGTAGTCGAGTATAATACGATAATTAGATGTATTAGTATTATCCTCCAGAGGTTTCACCTTGTCTGCGACTACAGTATTCCTATCGATTGCCAGTACATTGGCTATTTCCGCATCTACAGATGCTTGGGTGTATCCTTTCTCTTTAAACCTCTCCGCAAGCACCTGCGATTGTGCAAGATAGTCGTCATCTGAAGTACAGTTACGACGTAAGCGGATAAATTGGCCTCGGGGTATATTACAGAGCCAAGACTTGTGATGGCAACTGTTGAGAGGGATATATGCATTTCTATCGGTCGTTTTGAAATGATTCCTGGTATGGAAAGTCCCTTCCCTTTTAAATATTTCCAAGTCAAGGAATGTAATCTGTTGGTGGCTGATCGTCCAAGTTAGCTCGATGTTTTTATTGTTAGCATTTAGCCTATCCATAAAGGTCTGTAAACTAGGCCTATCCCCCTCCCAGACCATGATTATATCGTCTATATAGCGTCTGTAACATGACAGTTGTGGGGGGGGATCGTAAAAAATCGTGTCTTCCTCCCAGTGGGCCATAAATAAATTGGCCACACTGGGAGCGAACCTGGCCACCATTGCAACTCCTCTTATCTGTAAATAAAAATCCCCTTTAAACCAGAAATAATTGTTTAACAAACAAAACTCCAAACTTTCCAATAAAAATGACATGTGATCACTTGAGAGGTTGGAATTGGTCAGGGCCCATCTAACTGAATCTAAGGCTTGTTTGTGGTCAATAATGGTATAGAGAGATCCTACATCAGCTGTAATGAGGATGCTAGATGAGGTACAAGGAAGAGTAGATAAAATTTGAAGAATTTGCTTAGTATCTCTTAAAAATGATTTGGTTTTTAAAACAAGTGGCTGGAGAAAGAAATCTAAGTACTGGCCCAGTCTAGAAGTCACGGAATCAATTCCGTTTACGATCGGACGGCCAGGTGGTTGTTCTGCATTCTTGTGTAGTTTGGGTAAAATATAAATGATAGGGGTCCTACAATAATATTGTTACACGGAGAACACTATGGTCTGTTGCTTTCTATTTACTTTATATACCATCTGGCTTTCCTGAGCGTTGAGAGCTGAAGGGAGTAAAGGAGTAAACAGATCCATCCAATCTTTACAAGCGGTGTGACCTGTTTCAGGTCGAATATCTGAGGTGAGGGGCCATCTTAAAGTGGTGGAGGGATATAGTCACCATCCAGATATCCAGTGTCACCGGTGGTTTCTGCTCTTTGTATTATCTTTGTATGGACTTTTATTTGCGCAGCACTTTCTATATGTACATGTTTCTGAGGTATTTTTTGAGTTGACCTTTGTGCTTGCTTGCATTTATATTTTCTAATCAATCAGCGCTGAATTTATTCACATTTTTTTATGCTTATTTAATTCAAGACTAATTCAGCTGCAGATTATGGATGTTTTTACCTATGTAGAGAACAGGGAAATTATTCTCACAGATGTTTTTTCAAGAGATGTGGTTGCTTCTCAACATGATGACCTTGGATATGCTTTTAAAAAACTAGGTTATTTGTTTGAAAAGAAGATAAAAACCTGGTGGGATATTGTTTCTTTTGAACAGTATCTATCTGCCAATATTGTCCCCAGGCGTTTAAGGTGGGAATTGCCACCTAATGATGGTTTGGTTGACAATGAGTCTAACACGGAATGGTGTAACTTTTTTGTTGGGAAAAGCTTTGATCTTCTCCGGTTTTTGCTTGCTCGTAAATTAAAGAAAAAGCAACACTTGGAGAATCAGATCAAAGAAATTACTGATCGTATTGAGAGTCACAAGGATTCCAATGATTTTATTCAATTATCTGGTGAATTAAAAACCAAACTTATCAAATGGGATAGGGAGACTAGAGATAAAAAGAGGAAGAAATTTTTACGAGATATTAAAGATTTTGAGGGAAAACAGATCTTTAAGTGGCAAATACAAGACACAGTGCTAGCCAGTAACCCCTTGGGTGTAGCAGCCAATATTCCGCCATCCGATACCAGTGTACCCCCACAAGGTTATTTCAATTATGAAATACCCCCCCCTCAGGTTCCCCAAAATATACCAAACTTGACTTATACACCAAGAGGGAGAGGACAGGGCCCCCCTAGAGTGAATAAACGGGGCCGAGGGAAAAAGAATCACTACTCCCAACCTAGGCCTTATGATAATAGGCATGACCATCAATCCCTACAATCTGAGAATCATTTGTGGCAAACAGTACCTACTAAACGAAAAGGCAAATCTCAAGGAAGAAGGAATTCAATAAGAGAGACACCTATCTATACCTCAAATTACTATGCCCCCTTACAGAACTCTCAAAATGCAACACATTATAATCAGAATCATTTTTTAGGGCAGGAGAGGACCCCCTGGAGGGGACCTCCAAAGACCCCCCTATGGGTGAGAGAACCGGTAGAACAAACGAATTCTCAGAACCAGAGGAGAGGACCACCAGACCCAAGGAGGGACCAAGGCAGTTTAAAAAGAAAACACAGAGAGGGTCCAGGGGTGGAAGACGATTCCAAAAGGTCAAGACCCCACTAGGCACTGGTATCTTTAATCTTAGTGGTACTCCTCTTACAGCTGATGAATTACTAGTCCTGGACAGGGGCCTTAAGTTTGCTCCTGTCCGTAACCTGAACAAATTTCAGGCTTACATCAGTATTCAGAAATATGTACGAAATCTGAATATGAAAAAATATTTTCTTACCAGTACGGTGCCACATGCCACCCCTGCTGTAACCACTATTCCTAAATACTCTAACCTTCGGAACCGTTCAGTGTTCAATCCTATTTGTAATGACAACAAACATTTAGAGGTATTTAGGAATATGGTGTGTCATGATCTTGATTTACTCAAAGTCAAAAGGGCTAGAGATTCACAGGCCATCAAGCGAGGTATCACTTCCCTTGAACAAAGGAAAGACATAGTTATCCGACCGGCGGATAAGGGAGGTGGGTTGGTTGTGCTTAGCAAAACATATTACCAAGCAGAAATGGAGAAATTGTTGAACGATAGGAATACATATGAACTTCTGAGGAGTGATCCTATGTTGTCCTATAAGAACAACTTACATTGTCTCATAGAAAGAGGTAAAAATGAAGGGATCCTAAATTCCAAAGAAGCCGCCTATTTGGACCCTTTTTATTGTAGGACCCCTATCATTTATATTTTACCCAAACTACACAAGAATGCAGAACAACCACCTGGCCGTCCGATCGTAAACGGAATTGATTCCGTGACTTCTAGACTGGGCCAGTACTTAGATTTCTTTCTCCAGCCACTTGTTTTAAAAACCAAATCATTTTTAAGAGATACTAAGCAAATTCTTCAAATTTTATCTACTCTTCCTTGTACCTCATCTAGCATCCTCATTACAGCTGATGTAGGATCTCTCTATACCATTATTGACCACAAACAAGCCTTAGATTCAGTTAGATGGGCCCTGACCAATTCCAACCTCTCAAGTGATCACATGTCATTTTTATTGGAAAGTTTGGAGTTTTGTTTGTTAAACAATTATTTCTGGTTTAAAGGGGATTTTTATTTACAGATAAGAGGAGTTGCAATGGGGGCCAGGTTCGCTCCCAGTGTGGCCAATTTATTTATGGCCCACTGGGAGGAAGACACGATTTTTTACGATCCCCCCCCACAACTGTCATGTTACAGACGCTATATAGACGATATAATCATGGTCTGGGAGGGGGATAGGCCTAGTTTACAGACCTTTATGGATAGGCTAAATGCTAACAATAAAAACATCGAGCTAACTTGGACGATCAGCCACCAACAGATTACATTCCTTGACTTGGAAATATTTAAAAGGGAAGGGACTTTCCATACCAGGAATCATTTCAAAACGACCGATAGAAATGCATATATCCCTCTCAACAGTTGCCATCACAAGTCTTGGCTCTGTAATATACCCCGAGGCCAATTTATCCGCTTACGTCGTAACTGTACTTCAGATGACGACTATCTTGCACAATCGCAGGTGCTTGCGGAGAGGTTTAAAGAGAAAGGATACACCCAAGCATCTGTAGATGCGGAAATAGCCAATGTACTGGCAATCGATAGGAATACTGTAGTCGCAGACAAGGTGAAACCTCTGGAGGATAATACTAATACATCTAATTATCGTATTATACTCGACTACAATATTCAGTACAAAAAATTAGAACACATTATAGCCAGACATTGGCCTATCCTCAAGGGGGATAGGACCTTAGGCCCAGTGCTTCCCGATCAACCTCGGTTTATATATCGCAAAGCTCCGACTTTGCGTGATCGTGTGGCACCTGGGGTCATTGATCCGCCTAAACCTGTGACCAGTGGCCTATTTGGGTTTCTTTCTGGCTTTTACGCATGTGGGAAGTGTGCCACATGCAGAAAGGCCTGCAGAAACATTAAGAGACGCAAGGAGTTTGTTTCATATGCCACACAAAAAAGTTACAAAATTGAGAGTTTGATTACATGTTCGACAGTGGGAGTGGTCTACATGCTGGAATGCGAGTGTGGCCTTCAGTATGTGGGCCGGACCTCAAGAGCACTCCATGTAAGAATTGGAGAACATATCAGCAATATTAAGCGGGGGGTAAAAACCCATAGTGTCTCTAGGCATTTTCGTCTCTTTCATCAAAAAGACCCCAGATGCCTGAAATTCTGGGGGATAGAAAAAGTACCGAGACACTGGAGGGGTGGCCATTACATCAGACAGCTCAGCCGCAGAGAATCGTTCTGGATCTATGAGACTAAAGTTCTCTCCCCCTTTGGAATGAACGTTGATTTTGATTTAAATTGTTTTATTTCAAACAGATGATATTATTGCTGTTAATTTCATTTTTAATTTCTAAATATTCATGTGATCGTATTTGATGGATTCCCGTGGGTTGACGTTTTTTCTTTTATATTATTCACATATTTTTTATGGTTTTTAGGCATGCGATTTTTCACATGCGATTTTGCTGTACTTACTTATACGTATTTAATCTCAATTTTTAACCCATAAGTTTTAAAATACTCCATTTTGGAGATTTAGAGCGTTTGCTGTGTATAGTAAATAAATGCCATTTGGGCACTATAAGCAATCACTCTTATATGTTATGCGTCTATTTGGCATGCGATTTTGCATTACCTGTGCGGATATTTTTAAAGAATATTTTTCTAAAAATATATTATGACACATACAATTATAAAGTTTGCTATATATTAGGATATATGCTATTTCGATATTGCAAACAATTACTCTTGTATACCATATATTTCAAGTTGGTTTACTGCTGGCGGCGGTTATTTATGCAATTTTCGCTTGAAGTAAATGATATTAGCTATAAATGAATAGCGGGGAGGTATTTATCCTCCCGACCGTTGTTTCTGGCATTTCGATTGGTGCTGCCGTCGCCATAGAGTATAATAACAACAATGCGGGCCGTCACTGCGCATCCCGCCCCACGCCGATGAAGTCCCGCCCACAGGACGTAACGCGTACGGGGGTTAGGAGCGTGTGACGTCACCCGCGGTCATCCGACAGGATACGATCACAAGCCTGCTGGCCGGCACTCTGAACGGAGTGCCGGTTCGATGTGAGTGTCATTGAAGATTTTTTATTCGATTTGTTATTTTATTCGATTTGTTATTCGATTTATTATTAAATATTGTTACACGGAGAACACTATGGTCTGTTGCTTTCTATTTACTTTATATACCATCTGGCTTTCCTGAGCGTTGAGAGCTGAAGGGAGTAAAGGAGTAAACAGATCCATCCAATCTTTACAAGCGGTGTGACCTGTTTCAGGTCGAATATCTGAGGTGAGGGGCCATCTTAAAGTGGTGGAGGGATATAGTCACCATCCAGATATCCAGTGTCACCGGTGGTTTCTGCTCTTTGTATTATCTTTGTATGGACTTTTATTTGCGCAGCACTTTCTATATGTAGATGTACGTCGGCAGAATGGCACGGCTGGGCAAATGGGCGTACCTGTACGTCCATTTGAATTCCCCGCCGTGCCATTGTGTGCACGCCGCTGGCGCCGGGAGCTCCGTGAGTCGGGTCGCGGATCCCGCGGACTCGATCGCGGCGGGGATACCCGCGATCGCCTCACGGAGCGGATGAACGGGGAGGTGCCGGTGTAAACAGCATCTCCCCGTTCTGCCTAGTGACAAGTGTCACTCGATCTCTGCTCCCTGTCATTGGAGCAGAGATCGGTGACGTCACACATACAGCCCATCCCCCTACAGTTAGTAATCACTCCCTAGGACACACTTAACCCCTCCCCGCCCCCTAGTGGTTAACCCCTTCACTGCCAGTGTCATTTACACAGTAATCAGTGCATTTTTAATTGCACAGATCGCTGTATAAATGACAATGGTCCTAAAAATGTGTCAAAAATGTCCGACATGTCCGCCATAACGTCGCAGTCACAATAAAAATCGCTGATCGCCGCCATTACTAGTAAAAAAAAATAATTAATAAAAATGCCATAAAACTATCCCCAATTAGTAAACACTATAAAGTTTGCGCAAACCAATTATTAAACGTTTATTGCGATTTTTTTTTTTTAACCAAAAATATGTAGAAGAATACGATCGGCCTAAACTGAGGAAAAAAAATGTTTTTTTTATATATTTCTGGTGGATATTTATTATAGCAAAATGTAAATAATAATGCGTTTTTTTTCAAAATTGTCGCTCTTATTTTGTTTATAGCGCAAAAAATAAAAATCGCAGAGGTGATCAAATACCACCAAAAGAAAGCTCTATTTGTGGGAAAAAAAGGACGTCAATTTTGTTTGGGAGCCACATCGCACGACCGCGCAATTGTCAGTTAAAACAACGCAGTGCCGAATCGCAAAAAACGCTCTGGTCAGGAAGGGGGTAAAATCTTCCGGGGCTGAAGTGGTTAAAGGGATATTACACTTTTATTTGAATAAATAAGTGTTTCACCAGACCTGCAGAAACACCGCTCAGCGCCAGGCAACCAAACAGACCCAAAGTGAAGACATATAAATCGATTGGAATATTTAAAATACTAGTGAACATTCAAAAATGCATAAACGTAAATAAACATCAATATGCAACTAAAAAATTATTCATAAACAAAATGAGATTACACTTCACTTTGTCTGTTTAAGCAGAGAGAAAATCTAGTAAAAGCAGCTGTCTCAAACCAACTATACCAATGTTAAACCTGTGTTATAAAGTGATCCTATTAGGACTAAATTATCACACTAGACAGCGCTAATGTTGAGCAATTGAAACATGTGGCCAACAACACATAGAAAGGAAACTCATATAACACAAAAGTCCCTTAGAAGAGAGTCCCTTATATAGGGTAGTGATGTAAAGTTCAGGGTGTAGCTTAGATAATTGACAGGTGATCATGAAAACAGTCCTCCACATGCACCTTCCACCGATCACTGCGAAATCCACCCGGTGACAAAAACACTCTCCCCCTAGGGGGTTAAACTCACCAGAAATGGGGAGCAATAAAGCATTCAGAGTCAGCACTCTTTAACAGCAATTTGTTGTCAACATCACTATATGCAGGGTCACAGATTTTCAGGGCTCATAATGAATCAAAGAAAACAGAGAAAAAGTGCACATAGCGTAATCCTGTTTATTGACTCAGAATCCCTTCCACAAAGACAGACAGAAAACCCCCCTTCAATCCCCTATCAAATAAAATCAAAAGTGAGCAATCAATCGAACAGGCAGAAGTGTGCCAACTTCACCAAAGGATGTCAGCGCCGCTACACAGGAGAAGATGGATACTTCCTGGTTGTGCGGATGACTCAGGTGGAGCGCACACGTCACTTCCTACGTCGTGTTAGCCACGCCCTGACGCGTTTCGTCATATCCTTGACTTAAACAGAGGGCGTGGCTACAGGACGAGATGGTCAGCTTAAATATCCCTCTGCAGCCCCCCCAGCCAATCACCGCAAGACTCGGGTGCCGGCGGGTGCACGTCGCCGGCCCCAGCCTCACTGACGGCTTATCATAGACAGTGCGGAGGGACATAAGGGCGCTGCACATATCTAACATATTAAACAAACACATACAGTAAAACTGATCATAGAATAAGTATAAGTCGGCGCCGCTGTCACGCCCAGTCCCGCCCTTGGACCTGTGTTATGTCCATCATAGGGCGGGACTGGGCGTAACTGAGCGGCGCAGAAAAAAGCCGAGAACACTCGGGTATGTGTATCTCGGCTCCGACGAATCCCTGCAGTCTCGGCGCCATATTTGAATCTACCCACGGCTGTGTATGTCGGCGGCACAAAGCTGCACTGACATGGCTGGACTGGGGCAAACCTGCACTGACAAGGCTGCACTGACAAGGCTGCACTGACACTGAAAAGGCTGCAGATGGACACTGATAAGGCTGCATTGATGGGCATTTTAATGTAAGTTTTTTTTTCCTTAAACTTTCCTCCTAAACTTGGGGTGCGTGTTATACGCCGATAAATACGGTATACAGCAAGCAGTGCTATAAAAATGCACTGATTACTGTATAAATGTCACTGGCAGGGAAGGAGTTAACACTAGGGGGCGATCAAGGGGTTAACTGTGTTCCCTGCTATGTGTTCTAACTGAAGGGGGGATGGGACTGACTAGAAGAGATGACAGATCGCTGTTCCTAGCTATTAGGAACTCACGATCTGCCTCTCCTCTCCTCACAGAACAGGGATTTGTGAGTTTACACGTTCCTGTTCTGCCTCTTATGCCCGCGATCGCGCCTAAAGGGACTGACGTACAGCTATGACGGTTGGCGGGAATGTGCCGACCTGTCCAATATAATGATGGCGGCTGATCAGCAAGTGGTTAAAGGAATCCTTGGGGCCCCCCAGATCACCAGAAGCAGTGACCTCATTGAAATATCCCCCTCTATTACTGTTCTGGGGACAACCCAAAATTGGGATTTTCTTTTACTTTCAGTGATAATGGTAAACAGGACAAATAGAGAGAATTTCCCTAACAGGGGCACAGAGAGCAATAAAACCTGACAGGGGTTCTAATCCTTCTCTACTCTATCCAGTACTAAAAAAAAGTTTTCCTCTAGTTATACATTAAAGTGGAACTTCAGTCTCTCAATCATCATTGTCTATTTTGAATCCTCACGCTGCTAGTATTAGTAAATAGATAGAGAATTATATCATATTTACTTATTTTAAACAATTTTTTACATCTCTTCAGTTGTTTCCTGGTTTCCATGTCTAGGCAAATAATGTCATCAATCCCAGGAGTCTTCGGGAGAGGGGGAGGGGTTTTCTCAGCTAAGCAAACCATCCTGTCTGCATGCCTGAGCTAAGGGCAAATGGATTCCAGGATGTAATTGCTCTATGAATCATCTGCCCTTATTCAAGATGGCCATGGCCAGAAATGAGAGGGGGGTGTTTTTCTAAAGGATTTCTCATCAAAATAAAGCATGGAGACATGGATGGATGGATGGATGGATGGATGGGGGAGTTTGCTTTGAATATTATAAATGAAATACATTTTGGTTTGTGGTGCTCAGATACAGTGCAGTTCCACTTTAAGTAAATCAACTCCAATGATTTCCATATTTAGGTTTCTATACATTACTGGTGAGAGAACTGATCCAGAAAGACAGAGACTACTCATAATTGGCAATTCTATATTTACATTCCTAAATACCGCATGTCTGGACCACGACTTCAAGTGATTGTAAACGATCACCTTGTAAAACAACCCATTCAGTTTAAAATAGAAATGGAAGGCAAAATATTTGTGTACAAAAATAAAAAACATTATAAATACCTTTTCACCTCTTTTTCTAAGTGATCACATTCCCTCTGTTCTCAGCTGCATAAGAGTTGGGGAGAGGAGAAGCAGCGGCACACTGATCTTCCCAGGGATAGGCTGTGTGTGTGGGGAGGGGGAGGGGGGTGCCAGGACAAGTCTGATCATTGGAGGAGAGCAGGCTGAGTTCCCAGCAGAGCTAGAGAACTGACCATGGTGTGTTCTCCTGCTTAGTGTGGTCAGTTTTTAATAGGAAAGCAGAGGGACTGTCAGGAACACCAGGGATTTCACATAAAGGAAGCAATACAAAGAGAAGAGGAGACTTTCTCATACAAGTACATGGTACAGCAACCACAGATCAGGAATATGAAATGTTGGGGTAACAGACATTTTAATTACCACATTCATTTATTTATTTATTTCCTTCTGTGAATTGACTTTGACCCTTTTTTTGGGGTATTTTCTGATTGTTTTGAGTGTTTTGCGGTGAATATGGTAAAGCGGAATAGTGAAGTGACAATTTCAGGATCACATGTGATATTTAGGGGGAATTCGTCCGAACACCTAAATACCACATGTAATGTACTTCAGTGAATGGAGTCCAGTGTGACTTTAGTGTTATATTATAATGGGTTTTGTTCCTAAATATTGGAAATAAAAATAGATTTCTACATTCTTCTGCCAACATATTGAATTGTAGACATCAAGGGAAAACAAATGATTAAAAAAATGTTTATAAATGTATTTTACAGAATTGACAGGAAAGAAGCACTTTGTGGACAGATATCAGAGGGAACTGATACAAAGGATCCATCGAATAGATCCAATTCTGGATATTCTTATGTTGAAGGGTCTGTTGACATCTGAACAGTGTGACACAATACGGGCCAAACGAACCACACAAGGGAAGATGAGAAGGCTGTACTCTGTGATCAGAAGGTGGAGTAATACTGACAAGGATATTTTATACAACTTATTAAAGAAATATAACTCCTTAGTGATCAGATTCCTGGAAGAGCGAGGTAAGTCTCACCACTATTTCACTATTTTATGTTGCGTCTTGCAGCGTGCTCTGCACCTAAATTTACCATGTTGCCAACAGCAACCAATCAGAGTGAAAATGAAAGGAAGCCTAGGATTGGTTCTCTTGGTCATGTGATACTGTTTGCTGAAATTATTATTACAGTTTAATCATTTGTACCAACTGACATATCACACAAGGCCTGGTAAAGAGGAACTTTAGTCAGAAAATGAAGTCCTGCTAGATGACTTCATACCGGCCCCTTTTACAGGTATAGATTGTAAAACAATAAATATAAGTGTCTATACAGTACTGTGTAACATCCAGTAATACACGGTCTCACCCTGCTGCACATGCTCAGTTGCTGTCTATTTTTAGGCACTGCTGAATATGTAGAGGCCGATCTGCTGACAGCCTTAAAATGGAATAAAACCCTCCTAATCTTTTTACAGCCAAGGAAGCTGCTTCTGTTTGATCTGTAACTGCCATGGTGCTGCACATGTGATCAGTTATGATACCGACCATTTGATGATTTGACAGTTTGGTTGAGGACACAAGCAAATGTGACAGTTACTAATCCCGGCATTCCAGGAATGTAACTGTTTTTTGAAACCATTAAATCAAAGGGATTTACTGCTGCTCAGGGACTTTGGGCTTGAGCAAAATGGCCGCCTCCACTAAGAAGAAACAGGAAAAATGTTGGAGGCAATTTAAAGCAAACACTCATTATGGTAGCATAATTATTAATGTGGAATGTATGTTCCTTGCTAAAGAACATTATATTGTATCACGTTGTTATGGGTAAAGTTCCACTTTAAGTCACTTGTAGAAATGATTTCTCTTCAAACAGGACATTTGCTGTTGTGATTGAGATCCATCTCTCTCTGGCTACAAGATTTACTTACTTTGACTTATAGGCAGAGGAGGATTAGGAAACTTTGACTCTGGGAACAAACTCAAACAACGATCCCCCTTCATGGTACGGACAGATTTCTGTGGGATAAGGAAAGTGTACCATGTGAAGAGTGACCTAGTCCTACATTGATTGGTGGGCATTGTGAAATGTTCCCATAGGACGTAGTTTATTGTGAAAGAACTCATCTCTTCTCCAGCATTGACTTACTTTGTGGCTCTCAGCATTTAGTCATATAATAGTTCAGAGCTACAAAAAGATATCATAGACCTCCCTGCCATTCTGACAGGTAAAGATTCAATAATTACTGATAGGGATATTGGCTATTAGGGAACTGCCTGACTTTTACAGCCCCATTATAGGAGCAAAATATGTAAAGTTTTTATCTTCTTACTTGAATTGGTAGTAAACACAGCTGGGACATTTGTACCTTCAGGTATGCTTATAATAAATCTTACCTGTAGATACAAGGAATATCTCCTAAATGTGCACCGATTAGGAGATAATCTCTGTTTCTGCAGCCAGTAACGTCACCAGCGCATGCGCTCTGAAGGGACGGCATATTTGTGCCAACCCTTCAGAGCTCTGTGCCCTGCCATGACGCCCGCCCGCATGCACGGGAGTGATGTCATTGCAACTCGGCTATTCAGACGGCCAGAGCCTGAAAACTCGGAAGGAAGACCATGTGAAGATGGAAGCCCTGTCATGTCAGTGGTGACAGCAGACCGCTGGAGGACTTCATTCTAAGGTAAGTATATCACAATGAAAAACCAACCAGTGCAGCGTTATGAAATAAACCATTAATCTACTACATATGATCCTATTCATAAAAGCATGTGCATAAGATCCTCAAAAATATATAGAAACAGAAAATAGCAAATATAAATGTGTAATCAATCACTAAAACAAAAGTGCATAATTAAATATACATGATATCAAGTGTCTGTGGTAGTGAACCCCTGTAGATCGCCAACTCGGGGTTCCCCGGGGCGTGGGGTCTTTTCATATGTGCAGCATCATGGCAGTTGTGGATTAAACAGAGACCAAGATGGCAGCTTCCTTGGCTGAAAATGATAGGGGGGTTTACTTCCACTTTAATGCATAGAATGTGTTCAGATAAAACACCTTCTGCCTTTACAACTCCTTTAATCTCAGGGCCCTTGGATGGTTTGACAGTTTGGTTGAGAGCACAACCAATTGGAGTGTTACATTTCCAGCATGTGTTTTTTTTGGATGGGTTTACTTCAGCTTTAAGATAAAAAGCCTTCTGTGTGCAGCAGTCCTCAGCCCCCCTAATACTTACCTGAGCCCATCTCTAACCAGCGATGTTGGAGGAGTGTCTCGGCTGCCCGAGACTTCTCTCCTCATTGGCTGAGACGGCAGTGTGGCGCCATTGGCTCCCACTGCTATCAGTCAAATTCAGTGAGCCAATGAGAGAGAGAGGGCGGGGCCAAGTTGCGGCTCCATGTCTGAATGGACACAGGGAGCTGTGATTTTGGCTCGGGTGCCCCCATAGCAAGCTGCTTCCTGTGGGGACACTCAACAGGAGGGAGGGGCCAGGAGTGCTGAAGAGGGACTCGGGCCACTCTGTGCAAAACCAAATCCACAGAGCAGATAAGTTTAACATGTTTGCTATTTAAAAAAAAAACACACAAGACTTTACAATCACTTTAAGTGGCACAGATTTCATTAGTTTAGGTTGTGGATAAGAAATAAAGGGTCCCATGTCCAGACCCACACATTCTGGGATCTTATTTATTCCAGTTATACAAACCATCTCATGTAACCTGTAATACTTTCTCCTATTGATCTCTATGAGGAGGTATTTTCCAGGTCACGAGGATTAGCATTGATCGGACTATCACAGCTCTCATGGGGTCTAACAATGAAAAATTCAGTGAACTCTCGGACTTTGCCATGGCTTGGTGCAATTGTTGATCATGGGTTAATCTCATAGTTACTGCTTCCTTGTGTGACAAAATAATGTAAATGACACCATATAAATAGCGCACACATACACAAAAAAGGTTGCTTTTCAAATCTTGTAAGGCTATCTAAAAACACCCGCTCTTAATAAGTAAATATGAGATTTTGAGAAGTGGGAATTCTCTTTTATTTTATGAACAGTGTAGGACCCACTGAAAATGGGGTACTTTGACTTACATGTCTATTAGACATCCCCAAAAAGACTTGCAGCTGTAATTGCAGTGAAAGGTGGTTCCAGAAAGTATTGACTCTGGTGGGCGCTATACAAATGCCCCCCACACTTTTCACATATTTATTTGTAAAAAATTTTGAAAACCATTTATCATTTTCCTTCCACTTCACAACTATGTGCCACTTTGTGTTGGTCTATATATATACACTGTATATATATCACGCCAATACATGAAATCCAGAAAAATGCGAATATAGTGACTAAATATATATGAGCAATATTAAAAAAACAAACAAGTCGTATGTAAAACTGTCCATGCAAATAAAAATATATTGTGAATCCAAAAAGTAGAAGAAACATAGAACAAAATGTAATATATACCGGTAAATATTTAGTGCATCCAAAGTGGGCCATGGCCTGGGGGTTGGGGACCCCTGCCATACACCATACGGTGATTGTGCAACTCCCAATTAGTGAATCTCTTCTCCAAAAAGTGATGTTATGACACACACACCTCTGTACTCTTCACCCCAACTCAAGGGTGTCCTCTCACCATCTGAATCGGACTTTGTTATGCTAGAGGAGGTCACAAGCGCTTATATTAACCACTTGACGACCGCCTCACGCCGATGTACGTCGGCAAAGTGGCACGGACAGGCAAAATCACGTACAGGGTACGTGATTTGCCTTCCGCGGGTGGGGGGTCCGATCGGACCCCCCCCCCGGTGCCCGAGGCGGTCGTCCTATGTCCAGCGGCGATCAGTGATGAGGGGGAGACCATCCGTTCGTGGCCCCCCCCTCGCGATCGCCGCCGGCCAATGAGAACACTCCTTTGCTGCTGTATGCTAAACAGCAGCAAAGGAAGTGATGTCATCTCCCCTCGGGTCGGTATTTTCCGTTCCGGCCCGAGGAGAGACGACAAGTATGTGAGTGCACAAACACTACACACACAGTAGAACATGCCAGGCACACAAATCACCCCGATCCCCCCCCCGATCGCCCCCCGATCCCCCCCCCAATCACCCCCCCCCCTGTCACAAACTGACACCAGCAGTTTTTTTTTTTTTTTTTTTTTTTTCTGATTACTGCATAGTGTCAGTTTGTGACAGTTACTGTGTTGGGACAGTGAGTATTACCCCCCTTTAGGTCTAGGGTACCCCCCTAACCCCCCTAATAAAGTTTTAACCCCTTGATCACCCCCTGTCACCAGTGTCGCTAAGCGATCATTTTTCTGATCGCTGTATTAGTGTCGCTGGTGACGCTAGTTAGTGAGGTAAATATTTAGGTTCGCCGTCAGCGTTTTATAGCGTCAGGGACCCCCATATACTACCTAATAAATGTTTTAACCCCTTGATTGCCCCCTAGTTAACCCTTTCACCACTGATCACCGTATAACCATTACGGTTGACACTGGTTAGTTCGTTTATTTTTTATAGTGTCAGGGCACCCGCCGTTTATTACCGAATAAAGGTTTAGCCCCCCGATCGCCCGGCGGTGATATGCGTCGCCCCAGGCAGCGTCAGATTAGCGCCAGTACCGCGAACACCCACGCACGCAGCATGCGCCTCCCTTAGTGGTATAGTATCTGAACGGATCAATATCTGATCCGATCAGATCTATACTAGCGTCCCCAGCAGTTTAGGGTTCCCAAAAACGCAGTGTTAGCGGGATCAGCCCAGATACCTGCCAGCACCTGCGTTTTGTGCCTCCGCCCAGCCCACCCAAGTGCAGTATCGATCGATCACTGTCACTTACAAGGCACTAAACGCATAACTGCAGCGTTTGCAGAGTCAGGCCTGATCCCTGCGATCGCTAACAGTTTTTTTGGTAGCATTTTGGTGAACTGGCAAGCACCAGCACCAGCCCCAGGCAGCGTTAGGTTAGCGCCAGTACCGCTAACACCCACGCACACACCGTACACCTCCCTTAGTGGTATAGTATCTGAACGGATCAATATCTGATCCGATCAGATCTATACTAGCGTCCCCAGCAGTTTAGGGTTCCCAAAAACGCAGTGTTAGCGGAATCAGCCCAGATACCTGCTAGCACCTGCGTTTTGTGCCTCCGCCCAGCCCACCCAAGTGCAGTATCGATCGATCACTGTCACTTACAAGGCACTAAACGCATAACTGCAGCGTTCGCAGAGTCAGGCCTGATCCCTGCGATCGCTAACAGTTTTTTTTGTAGCGTTTTGGTGAACTGGCAAGCACCAGCCCCAGGCAGCGTCAGATTAGCGCCAGTACCGCTAACACCTACGCACGCAGCGTACACCTCCCTTAGTGGTATAGTATCTGATCAGGTCAATATCTGATCCGATCAGATCTATACTAGCGTCACCAGCAGTTTAGGGTTCCCAAAAACGCAGTGTTAGCGGGATCAGCCCAGATACCTGCTAGCACCTGCGTTTTGCCCCTCCGCCCGGCCCAGCCCAGCCCACCCAAGTGCGGTATCGATCGATCACTGTCACTTACAAAACACTAAACTCATAACTGCAGCGTTCGCAGAGTCAGGCCTGATCCCTGCGATCGCTAACAGTTTTTTTTGTAGCGTTTTGGTGAACTGGCAAGCGCCAGCGGCCTAGTACACCCCGGTCGTAGTCAAACCAGCACTGCAGTAACACGTGGTGACGTGGCGAGTCCCATAAGTGCAGTTGAAGCTGGTGAGGTGGCAAGCACAAGTAGTGTCCCGCTGCCACCAAAAAGACAAACACAGGCCCGTCGTGCCCATAGTGCCCTTCCTGCTGCATTCGCCAATCCTAATTGGGAACCCACCGCTTCTGCAGCGCCCGTACTTCCCCCATTCACATCCCCAACCAAATGCAGTCGGCTGCATGAGAGGCATTTTTATGTCCTCCCGAGTACCCCTACCCGACGAACCCCCCCAAAAAAGAGGTAGTGTCTGCAGCAAGCGCGGATATAGGCGTGACACCCGCTATTATTGTCCCTCCTGTCCTGACAATCCTGGTCTTTGCATTGGTGAATGTTTTGAACGCTACCATTCACTAGTTGCGTATTAGCGTAGGGTACAGCATTGCACAGACTAGGCACACTTTCACAGGGTCTCCCAAGATGCCATCGCATTTTGAGAGACCCGAACCTGGAACCGGTTACCGTTATAAAAGTTAGTTACAAAAAAAGTGTAAAAAAAAAAAAAAAATGAAATAAAAAAAAATAGTTGTTGTTTTATTGTTCTCTCTCTCTCTATTCTCTCTCTCTATTGTTCTGCTCTTTTTTACTGTATTCTATTCTGCAATGTGTTATTGTTATTGTTATTGTTATTGTTATTATGTTTTATCATGTTTGTTTTTCAGGTGTGTAATTATTTACACTTTACTGTGCTTTATTGTTAACCATTGTTAACCATTTTTTTGTCTTCAGGTACGCCATTCACGACTTTGAGTAGTTATACCAGAATGATGCCTGCAGGTTTAGGTATCATCTTGGTATCATTCTTTTCAGCCAGCGGTCGGCTTTCATGTAAAAGCAATCCTAGCGGCTAATTAGCCTCTAGACTGCTTTTACAAGCCGTGGGAGGGAATGCCCCCCCCCCCACCGTCTTCCGTGTTTTTCTCTGGCTCTCCTGTCTCAACAGGGAACCTGAGAATGCAGCCGGTGATTCAGCCAGCTGACCATAGAGCTGATCAGAGACCAGAGTGGCTCCAAACATCTCTATGGCCTAAGAAACCGGAAGCTACGAGTATTTCATGACTTAGATTTCGCCGGATGTAAATAGCGCCATTGGGAAATTGGGAAAGCATTTTATCACACCGATCTTGGTGTGGTCAGATGCTTTGAGGGCAGAGGAGAGATCTAGGGTCTAATAGACCACAATTTTTTCAAAAAAGAGTACCTGTCACTACCTATTGCTATCATAGGGGATATTTACATTCCCCGAGATAACAATAAAAATGATAAAAAAAAAAAATATGAAAGGAACAGTTTAAAAGTAAGATTAAAAAAGCAAAAAAATAATAAAGAAAAAAAAAAAAAAAAAAAAAACAGCCCTGTCGCCCCCTGCTCTCGCGCTAAGGCGAACGCAAGCGGCGGTCTGTCGTCAAACGTAAACAGCAATTGCACCATGCATGTGAGGTATCACCGCGAAGGCCAGATCGAGTGCAGTAATTTTTCCAGTAGACCTCCTCTGTAAATCTAAAGTGGTAACCTGTAAAGGCTTTTGAAGGCTTTTAAACATGTATTTATTTTGTTGCCACTGCACGTTTGTGCGCAATTTTAAAACATGTCATGTTTGGTATCCATGTACTCGGCCTTAGATCATCTTTTTTATTTCATCAAACATTTGGGCAATATAGCGTGTTTTAGTGCATTAAAATTAAAAAAAGTGTGTTTTTTCCCCAAAAAATGCGTTTGAAAAATCGCTGCGCAATTACTGTGTGAAAAAAAAAAATGAAACACCCACCATTTTAATCTGTAGGGCATTTGCTTTAAAAAAATATATAATGTTTGGGGGTTCAAAGTAATTTTTTTGCAAAAAAAAAAAAACTTTTTCATGTAAACAATAAGTGTCAGAAAGGGCTTTGTCTTCAAGTGGTTAGAAGAGTGGGTGATGTGTGAGATAAGCTTCTAAATGTTGTGCATAAAATGCCAGGACAGTTCAAAACCCCCCCAAATGACCCCATTTTGGAAAGTAGACACCCCAAGCTATTTGCTGAGAGGCATGTCGAGTCCATGGAATATTTTATATTGCGACACAAGTTGCGGGAAAGAGACAAATTTTTATTTTTTTTTATTTTTTTTGCACAAAGTTGTCACTAAATGATATATTGCTCAAACATGCCATGGAAATATATGAAATTACACCCCAAAATACATTCTGCTGCTTCTCCTGAGTACGGGGATACCACATGTGTGGGACTTTTTGGGAGCCTAGCCGCGTACGGGACCCCGAAAACCAAGCACCGCCTCCAGGCTTTCTAAGGGCGTGAATTTTTGATTTCACTCTTCACTGCCTATCACAGTTTCGGAGGCCATGGAATGCCCAGGTGGCACAAAACCCCCCCAAATGACCCCATTTTGGAAAGTAGACACCCCAAGCTATTTGCTGAGAGGTATAGTGAGTATTTTGCAGACCTCACTTTTTGTCACAAAGTTTTGAAAATTGAAAAAAGAAAAAAAAAATGTTTTTTCTTGTCTTTCTTCATTTTCAAAAACAAATGAGAGCTGCAAAATACTCACCATGCCTCTCAGCAAATAGCTTGGGGTGTCTACTTTCCAAAATGGGGTCATTTGGGGGGGTTTTGTGCCACCTGGGCATTCCATGGCCTCCGAAACTGTGATAGGCAGTAAAGAGTGAAATCAAAAATTTTCACCCTTAGAAATCCTGAAGGCAGTGATTGGTTTTTGGGGCCCCGTACGCAGCTAGGCTCCCAAAAAGTCCCACACATGTGGTATCCCCATACTCAGGAGAAGCAGCTAAATGTATTTTGGGGTGCAATTCCACATATGCCCATGGCCTGTGTGAGCAATATATCATTTAGTGACAACTTTATGGAAAAAAAAAAAAAAAAAGTGTCACTTTCCCGCAACTTGTGTCAAAATATAAAATATTCCATGGACTCAATATGCCTCTCAGCAAATAGCTTGGGGTGTCTACTTTCCAAAATGGGGTCATTTTGGGGGGTTTTGTGCCACCTGGGCATTCCATGGCCTCCGAAACTGTGATAGGCAGTGAAGAGTGAAAGCAAAAAATTTACACCCTTAGAAATCCTGAAGGCGGTGATTGGTTTTCGGGGCCCCGTACGCGGCTAGGCTCCCAAAAAGTCCCACACATGTGGTATCCCCATACTCAGGAGAAGCAGCTAAATGTATTTTGGGGTGCAATTCCACATAGGCCCATGGCCTGTGTGAGCAATATATCATTTAGTGACGACTTTTTGTAAATATTTTTTTTTTTTTTGTCATTTTTCAATCACTTGGGACAAAAAAAATAAATATTCAATGGGTTCAACATGCCTCTCAGCAATTTCCTTGGGGTGTCTACTTTCCAAAATGGGGTCATTTGGGGGGGTTTTGTACTGCCCTGCCATTTTAGCACCTCAAGAAATGACATAGGCAGTCATAAACTAAAAGCTGTGTAAATTCCAGAAAATGTACCCTAGTTTGTAGACGCTATAACTTTTGCGCAAACCAATAAATATACGCTTATTGACATTTTTTTTACCAAAGACATGTGGCCGAATACATTTTGGCCTAAATGTATGACTAAAATTTAGTTTATTGGATTTTTTTTATAACAAAAAGTAGAAAATATCATTTTTTTTCAAAATTTTCGGTCTTTTTCCGTTTATAGCGCAAAAAATAAAAACCGCAGAGGTGATCAAATACCATCAAAAGAAAGCTCTATTTGTGGGAAGAAAAGGACGCAAATTTCGTTTGGGTACAGCATTGCATGACCGCGCAATTAGCAGTTAAAGCGACGCAGTGCCAAATTGGAAAAAGACCTCTGGTCCTTAGGCAGCATAATGGTCCGGGGCTCAAGTGGTTAATAATATAAGGGGGTACTGTTCTACATAACCTTTCTGTCCCCCGACCAATATGGGTTTTTCTCTGGCCGATGCCGATATTTAGAAATTGCGGTGGCCGATGGCCGATATATGATGGAGACTTTTTTGGGCCGATATATTAGGCCGATTTTTTTTTTTTCCCCTTCATCTCATAAAATCTAACAGTTAGACCCCTTTCACACTGGGGCATTTTTCAGGCACTTTTGGGCTAATCCATCCTTTTAGTTTATGTATTATTAGATTAACGGTCCTATTGAATGTTATAATTTACGATTGGGTAGTGCTACATCACTTTTAGGATTATATATATTATATTTAATTTAGCACATATTGGTAAGTGCACTTTTGATGTTGGCAGCTTCTGTTTTATTTATTTGTATTTTACATATATGTATTTTTTATGAGGTGTATCAGAGGTGTTATTGAGGTTGATTAGTGCAGAAGGTTTTATTTATTATAACCAAAATAACCACAAGATGGCAGTATATTACCCAACTATACAAAGACCAAATAAACAATGGCTAAGGAAATGAAGTGAAATGTAAATTTTCATAATAAAGTGTAACCGCACAAAGAAGTAAAATGGTTTAAACCTTAGAAATCTGCCAACTCACTAAGTCAGTGCGCTCCCTGCAGCAGATGTATAATACAAAAGAACAACGATGACTGGAATACCAGTCACAGGGAAGCTGCTTTCTCAGGACACAGGAGGTGTATCATAAGCAACTCAATGAAATCAAGTAAATACAAAATATCTTTATAGATGTCAAATATTGAATGAGAATAGTATAAAAAATGATACACATATACAAATACCTTTCTTCTCCCACTTTGTCTTTTTTTTATTGGTGGAAGAAGGGTGTTTATATATATATGTGTGTGTGAGATTTTTTATACTATTCTCATTTAATATTTGACAATTAGAAAGATATTTTGTATTTACCTAAAGTTTAACTAAAGGAAAAAATGTTATTTGGATAAAGTGAAGAAGTATTAGAACACCCATTCGTTTTTTACAGCAGTCTGTCCCCATTAGGGAGATTCCTCCTCTCTATTTGTCCTGTTTACCGTGAAAGTAAAAGAAAATCCAAAATTTTAGGTTGTCCCCAGAAAAGTTATAGAGGGAAATGTTTGACCATTCTTCCAGAAGCACATTTGTGAGGTCCAAAATGTCTTGGTATGCTGACGACTTAAGAGTTCCCTTCATCGGAAATAAGGGGCCTAATCCAACCTCTGAAAAACAACCCCGAACCCTAATCTCCCCTCCACCAAATGATTTGTACCAGTGCACAAAGCAAGGTCCATAAAGACATGGATGAGCGAGTTTGGGGTGAATGAACTTGATTGGCCTGCACAGAGTCCTGATCTCAAACTGATAAAACACCTTTGGGATGAATTAGAGCAAAGAGCCAGGCCTTCTCATCCAACATCAGTGCCTGACCTCACAAATGTGCCTCTGGAAGAATGGTCAAACATTCCCATAGACACTCCTAAACCTTGTGGACGGCCTTCCCAGAAGAGTTGAAGTTGTTATATCTGCAAAGGGCGGAGCCAACTCAATATTGAACCCTACGGACTAAGACTGGGATGCCATTAACTACTTCCATACAGGGCATTTTCACCCCCTTCCTGCCCAAGCCAATTTTCAGCTGTCAGCGCTGTCGCACTTTGAATAACAATTGCGCGGTCATACTACACTGTACCCAACTGAAATTTTTATCATTTTTTTCCCCACTAATAGAGCTTTCTTTTGGTTGTATTTGATCACCTCTGCGGTTTTTATTTCTTGTGCTATAAACAAAACAAGAGTGACAAGTTTGAAAAAACACAATATTTTTTACTTTTTGCTATAATAAGTATCCAAATTTTTTTTTTTTAAAAACAAATTTTTTCCTCATTTTAGGCCGATACATATTCTTCTACATATTTTTGGTAAAAAATATCGCAATAAGCGTATATTTATTGGTTTGCGCAAAAGTTATAGCGTCTACAAAATAAGGGGATAGATTTATAGCATTTTTATTATTATTTTTTTTTACTAGTAATGGCGGCGATCTGCGATTTTTATTGTGACTGCGATATTGCGGCGGACACTTCGGACAATTTTGACACATTTTTGGGACCATTGTCATTTATACAGCGATCCGTGCTATAAGAATGCATTGATTACTGTATAAATGTGACTGGCAATGAAGGGGTTAACCAGCAGGGGGCGCTGTAGGGGTTAATGTGTTGCTAGGCAGTGATTCTAACTGTAGGGGGAGGGGATTCACAAGGGGAGGAGACCGATCGGTGTTCCTCTGTACAAGGAACACACCATCGGTCTCCTCCCATCTGACAGGACGTAGATCTGTGTGTTTACACACACAGATCCACGGTCCTGCTCGGTTACCGGGCAATCGCGGGTGCCCGGCGGACATCGCGGCCGCCGGGCACGCGCACCGGGACCCGAGTGATGCGGCGGGCGCGCACGTGCGCCGCCGGCGACACGCGCGCGCCCCCTGGGCTGCCTGGAAGGCTGCGCCGTCATATGACGGCGGCCCAGGATAACAGCTGACGGCGGGCGGGCAGCAAGTGGTTAAAGTTCATATGTGTGTAAAGGCAGGCGTCCCAATACTTTTGGTAATATAGTGTATGTTCTAACAAGGGAGAAGACCATTGTGATTTGTATGTACATTGTGTTATGTTTACAGTGATTGGGAGGTTTGCAGTAAATGATGGATATTCTTGTATTTTCACAAAAAAGTCTCTAAAAATCTGGCGAAATGACAGGAAAAAAATGTATATATTTCACTACATGTAATGGGGTGGAAAATACAGTTTTTTTTCCTTGCACGTGATTGGGTATTCTTTGTAAAGTGAAGCTTCACCTCATTTACTAATCTCTGGAGCAACTTGTAAAGTGCACAGTCTGTTTGCCTTAACCACTTGCCGACCGCCTAACGCAGATATACTGCGGCAGAATGGCACGGGCAGGCAGAATCACGTTCCCATACCCGGTGCCAGCGGCGGTCGGCATTTCACTGGGAGCGTTGGGAGGCGAGGGGGAGACCGTCCGATCGTGGCCCCCCTCGCGATCGCTCCCAGCCAATGGGAATCCTCCCCTGCCTGTGTGTAGTTTCACACAGACAGAGGATGTGATGTCATCTCTCCTCGGCTTGGCAGTTTCCGTTCCAGCACCGAGGAGAGAAGACATGTAAGTGCACAAAACACACACAACACAGTAGAACATGCCAGGCACACTTTACACCCCTGCCCCCCCCCCCGATCGCCCCCCAATCACCCCCCCCCTGTCACAAACTGACACCAAGCAGTATTTTTTTTTTTTTCTGATTACTGTATTGGTGTCAGTTTGTGACAGTTAGTGTGTTAGGGCAGTGAGTGTTAGCCCCCTTTAGGTCTAGGGTACCCCCCTAATAAAGTTTTAACCCCTTGATCACCCCCTGTCACCAGTGTCACTAAGCGATCATTTTTCTGATCGCTGTATTAGTGTCACTGGTGACGCTAGTTAGGGGCGTAAATATTTAGGTTCACCGTTTGCGTTTCATAGCGTCAGGGACCCCCATATACTATCTAATAAAGGTTTTAACCCCTTGATTGCCCCCTAGTTAACCCTTTCACCACTGATCACCGTATAACCGTTGCGGGTGACGCTGGTTAGTTCGTTTATTTTTTATAGTGTCAGGGCACCCGCCGTTTATTACCGAATAAAGGTTTAGCCCCCTGATCGCCCGGCGGTGATATGCGTCACCCCAGCCAGCGTCAGATTAGCGCCAGTACCGCTAACACCCACGCATGCAGCATACGCCTCCCTTAGTGGTATAGTATCTGATCGGATCAATATCTGATCTGATCAGATCTATACTAGTGTCCCCAGCAGTTTAGGGTTCCCAAAAATGCAGTGTTAGCGGGATCAGCCCAGATACCTGCTAGCACCTGTGTTTTGCCCCTCCGCCCGGCCCGGCCCAGCCCACCCAAGTGCAGTATCGATCGATCACTGTCACTTACAAAACACTAAACGCATAACTGCAGCGTTCGCAGAGTCAGGCCTGATCCCTGCGATCGCTAACAGTTTTTTTGATAGCATTTTGGTGAACTGGCAAGCACCAGCGGCCTAGTACACCCCGGTCGTAGTCAAACCAGCACTGCAGTAACACTTGGTGACATGGCGAGTCCCATAAGTGCAGTTCAAGCTGGTGAGGTGGCAAGCACAAGTAGTGTCCCGCTGCCACCAAAAAGACAAACACAGGCCCGTCCTGCTGCATTCACCAATCCTAATTAGGAACCCACCGCTTCTGCAGCGCCCGTACTTCCCCCATTCACATCCCCAACCAAATGCAGTCGGCTGCATGAGAGGCATTTTCTTTATGTCCTCCAGAGTACCCCTACCCAACGAACCCCCCCAAAATAGATGTCGTGTCTGCAGCAAGCGCGGATATAGGCGTGACACCCGATACTATTGTCCCTCCTGTCCTGACAATCCTGGTCTTTGCATTGGTGAATGTTTTGAACGCTACCATGCACTAGTTGAGTATTAGCGTAGGGTACAGCATTGCACATACTAGGCACACTTTCACAGGGTCTCCCAAGATGCCATCGCATTTTGAGAGACCCGAACCTGGAACCGGTTACAGTTATAAAAGTTACAGTTACAAAAAAAAGTGTAAAAAAAAAAAAAAACATACAAAAATATAAAATAAAAAAAAATAGTTGTCGTTTTATTGTTCTCTCTCTCTCTATTCTCTCTCTATTGTTCTGCTCTTTTTTACTGTATTCTATTCTGCAATGTTGTTATTATGTTTTATCATGTTTGCTTTTTAGGTATGCAATTTTTTATACTGTACCGTTTACTGTGCTTTATTGTTAACCATTTTTTTGTCTTCAGGTACGCCATTCACAACTTTGAGTGGTTATACCAGAATGATGCCTGCAGGTTTAGGTATCATCGTGGTATCATTCTTTTCTGCCAGCGGTCGGCTTTCATGTAAAAGCAATCCTAGCAGCTAATTAGCCTCTAGACTGCTTTTACAAGCAGTGGGAGGGAATGCCCCCCCCCCCAACGTCTTCTGTGTTTTTCTCTGGCTCTCCTGTCTCAACAGGGAACCTGAGAATGCAGCCGGTGATTCAGCCAGCTGACCATAGAGCTGATCAGAGACCAGAGTGGCTCCAAACATCTCTATGGCCTAAGAAACCGGAAGCTACGAGCATTTTATGACTTAGATTTCGCCGGATGTAAACAGCGCCATTGGGAAATTGGGAAAGCATTTTATCACACCGATCTTGGTGTGGTCAGATGCTTTGAGGGCAGAGGAGAGATCTAGGGTCTAATAGACCCCAATTTTTTCAAAAAAGAGTACCTGTCACTACCTATTGCTATCATAGGGGATATTTACATTCCCTGAGATAACAATAAAAATGATTAAAAAAAAAAAAATGAAAGGAACAGTTTAAAAATAAGATAAAAAAAAATAATAATAAAGGAAAAAAAAAAAAAGCACCCCTGCCCCCCCCCTGCTCTCGCACAAAGGCGAACGCAAGCGTCGGTCTGGCGTCAAATGTAAACAGCAATTGCACCATGCATGTGAGGTATCACCGCGAAGGTCAGATCGAGGGTAGTAATTTTAGCAGTAGACCTCCTCTGTAAATATAAAGTGGTAACCTGTAAAGGCTTTTAAAGGCTTTTAAAAATGTATTTATTTTGTCGCCACTGCACGTTTGTGCGCAATTTTAAAGCATGTCATGTTTGGTATCCATGTACTTGGCCTAAGATCATCTTTTTTATTTCATCAAACATTTGGGCAATATAGTGTGTTTTAGTGCATTAAAATTGAAAAAAGTGTGTTTTTTCCCCAAAAAATGCGTTTGAAAAATCGCTGCGCAAATACTGTGTGAAAAAAAAAATGAAACACCCACCATTTTAATCTGTAGGGCATTTGCTTTAAAAAAATATATAATGTTTGGGGGTTCAAAGTAATTTTCTTGCAAAAAAAAAAATTTTTTTTATGTAATCAAAAAGTGTCAGAAAGGGCTTTGTCTTCAAGTGGTTAGAAGAGCGGGTGATGTGTGACATAAGCTTCTAAATGTTGTGCATAAAATGCCAGGACAGTTCAAAACCCCCCCAAATTACCCCATTTTGGAAAGTAGACACCCCAAGCTATTTGCTGAGAGGCATGTCGAGTCCATGGAATATTTTATATTGTGACACAAGTTGCGGGAAAGAGACAATTTTTAATTTTTTTTATTTTTTTTTGCGCAAAGTTGTCACTAAATGATATATTGCTCAAACATGCCATGGGCCTATGTGGAATTGCACCCCAAAATACATTTTGCTGCTTCTCCTGAGTACGGGGATACCACATGTGTGAGACTTTTTGGGAGCCTAGCTGCGTACGGGACCCCGAAAACCAAGCACCGCCTTCAGGCTTTCTAAGGGCGTGAATTTTTGATTTCACTCTTCACTGCCTATCACAGTTTCGGAGGCCATGGAATGCCCAGGTGGCACAAAACCCCCCCAAATGACCCCATTTTGGAAAGTAGACACCCCAAGCTATTTGATGAGAGGTATAGTGAGTATTTTGCAGACCTCACTTTTTGTCACAAAGTTTTGAAAATTGAAAAAAGAAAAAAAAAATTTTTTTTTCTCATCTTTATTTTCAAAAACAAATGAGAGCTGCAAAATACTCACCATGCCTCTCAGCAAATATCTTGGGGTGTCTACTTTCCAAAATGGGGTCATTTGGGGGGGTTTTATGCCATCTGGGCATTTTATGGCCTTCAAAACTGTGATAGGTAGTGAGGAGTAAAATCAAAAATGTACGCCCTTAGAAATCCTGAAGGCAGTGATTGGTTTTCGGGGCCCCGTACGCGGCTAGGCTCCCAAAAAGTCTCACACATGTGGTATCCCCATACTCAGGAGAAGCAGCTGAATGTATTTTGGGGTGCAATTCCACATATGCCCATGGCCTGTGTGAGCAATATATCATTTAGTGACAACTTTTTGTAAATATTTTTTTTTTGTCATTATTCAATCACTTGGGACAAAAAAAATAAATATTCAATGGGTTCAACATGCCTCTCAGCAATTTCCTTGGAATGTCTACTTTCCAAAATGGGGTCATTTGGGGGGGCTTTGTACTGCCCTGCCATTTTAGCACCTCAAGAAACGACATAGGCAGTCATAAATGAAAGGCTGTGTAAATTCCAGAAAATGTACCCTAGTTTGTAGGCGCTATAACTTGCGCAAACCAATAAATATACACTTATTGACATTTTTTTTTACCAAAGACATGTGGCCGAATACATTTTGGCCTAAATGTATGACTAATATTGAGTTTATTGGATTTTTTTTAGAACAAAATGTAGAAAATATCATTTTTTTTTCAAAATTTTTGGTCTTTTTCCGTGTATAGCGCAAAAAATAAAAACCGCAGAGGTGATCAAATACCATCAAAAGAAAGCTCTATTTGTGGGAAGGAAAAGACGCAAATTTCGTTTGGGTACAGCATTGCATGACCGCGCAATTAGCAGTTAAAGCGACGCAGTGCCGAATTGTAAAAAGTGCTCTGGTCAGGAAGGGGGTAAAACCTTCCGGGGCTGAAGTGGTTAAAGTAGAACTATAGGCACAACTTATTTTTCTTCATTTAGATCGAGTAAAGGAAGGTTCATAACTCCCGTCAGTTTTTTTCCATCTGTGTCCCATTGAGGAGATTTCTCTTCACTTCCTGTCCCATAGCCAAACAGGAAGTGAGAGGAAATCCCTGCAAATTAACCACTTCAGCCCCGGAAGATTTGGCTGCTCAATGACCGGGCCATTTTTTGCGATACGGCACTGCGTCGCTTTACCTGACACTGTCGTGTGATGCTGTACCCAAACAAAATTAACGTCCTTTTTCCCCACAAATAGAGATTTCTTTTGGTGGTATTTGATCATCTCTGCGGTTTTTATTTATTGCGCAATAAACAAAAGAAGAGCGACAATTTAAAAAAAAAAATACAATATTTTCTACTTTTTGCTATAATAAATATCCCCAATTTTTTCTAAAAAAAACTAATTCTCTCCTCAGTTTAGGCCGATTTGTATTCTTCTACATATTTTTGGTAAAAAAAAAAAAAAAATCGCAATAAGTGTATATTGATTGGTTTGCGCAAAGGTTATAGCGCCTACAATATAGGGGATAGATATGTCATTTTTATTATTATTTTTACTAGTAATGGCGGCGATCTGCGAATTTTATCGCGACTGCCACATTATGTCAGACAAATTGAACACACTTTTGGGACTACTGACATTTATACAGCGATCAGTGCTATAAAAATGCACTGATTACTGTATAAATGTCACTGGCAGGGAAGGGGTTAACATTAGGGGGCGATCAAGGGGTTAACTGTGTTTCCTGTGTGTGTTCTAACTGTGGGGGATGGGACTGACTAGAGGAGATGAGAGATCGCTGTTCCTAGCTATTAGGAACTCACGATCTGTCTGTCTCCTCACAGAACGGGGATTTGTGAGTTTACACGTTCCTGTTCTGGCTCTTGTGCCCGCGATCGCGCTTAAAGGGACTGACGTACAGCTATGACGGTTGGCGGGAATGTGCCGACCTGCCCAATATAATGATGGCGGCTGGTCAGCAAGTGGTTAAAGGAATCCTTGGAGTCCCCCAGATCACCAGAAGCAGTGACCTGATTGAAATATCCCCCTCTATTACTGTTCTGGGGACAACCCAAAATTGGGATTTTCTTTCACTTTCAGTGATAATGGTAAACAGGACAAATAGAGAGAATCTCCCTAACAGGGGCACAGACAGCAATAAAACCTGACAGGGGTTCTAATCCTTCTCTACTCTATCCAGTACTAAAACAAAAGTTTTCCTCTAGTTATACATTAAAGTGGAACTTCAGTCTCTCAATCATCATTGTCTATTTTGAATCCTCAGGCTGCTAGTATTAGTAAATAGATAGAGAATTATATCATATTTCCTTGTTTTAAACCATTTTTTACATCTCTTCAGTTGTTTCCTGGTTTCCATGTCTAGGCAAATAATGTCATCAATCCCAGGAGTCTTCAGGAGAGGGGGATGGGTTTTCTCAGCTAAGCACACCATCCTGTCTGCTTGCCTGAGCTAAGGGCAAATGGATTCCAGGATGTAATTGCTCTATGAATCATCTGCCCTTATTCAAGATGGCCACAGCCAGAAATGAGAGGGGAGTGTTTTTCTAAAGGATTTCTCATCAAAATAAAGCATGGAGTCATGGATGGATGGATGGATGGGGGAGTTTGCTTTGAATATTATAAATGAAATACATTTTGGTTTGTGGTGCTCAGATACAGTGCAGTTCCACTTTAAGTAAATCAACTCCAATGATTTCCATATTTAGGTTTCTATACATTACTGGTGAGAGAACTGATCCAGAAATGCAGAGACTACTCATAATTGGCAATTCTATATTTACATTCCTAAATACGGAATGTCTGGACCACGACTTCAAGTGATTGTAAACGATCACCTTGTAAAACAATCCATTCAGTTTAAAATGGAAATGGAAGGCAAAATATTTGTGTACAGAAATAAAAAAAACATTATAAATAACCTTTTCCCCTCTTTTTCTAAGTGATCACATTCCCTCTGTTCTCAGCTGCATAAGAGTTGGGGGGAGGAGAAGCAGCGGCACACTGATCTTCCCAGTGAATGGCTGTGTGTGTGTGTGTGTGTGTGTGGGGGGAGGGGGGTGTCAGGACAAGTCTGATCATTGGAGGAGAGCAGGCTGAGTTCCCAGCAGAGCTAGAGAACTGACCATGGTGTGCTCTCCTGCTTAGTGTGGTCAGTTTTTATTAGGAAAGCAGATGGACTGTCAGGAACACCGGGGATTTCACACAAAGGAAGCAATACAAAGAGAACAGGAGACTTTCTCATACAAGTACATGGTACAGCAACCACATATCAGGAATATGAAATGTTGGGGTAACAGACATTTTAATTACCACATTCATTTATTTATTTATTTCCTTCTGTGAATTGACTTTGACCCTTTTTTTGGGGTATTTTCCGATCGTTTTGAGTGTTTTGCGGTGAATATGGTAAAGCGGAATAGTGAAGTGACACTTTCAGGATCACATGTGATATTTGGGGGGAATTCGTCCGAACACCTAAATACCGCATGTGATGTACTTCAGTGAATGGAGTCCAGTGTGACTTTAGTGTTATAGTATAATGGGTTTTGTTCCTAAATATTGGAAATAAAAATAGATTTCTACATTCTTCTACCAACATATTGAATTGTAGACATCAAGGGAAAACACATGATTAAAAAAATGTTTATAACTTTATTTTACAGAATTGATAGAAAAGGAGCACTTTGTGGACAGACATCGGGGGGAACTGATACAAAGGATCCATCTGATAGATCCAATTCTGGATGATCTTATGTTGAAGGGTGTGTTGACATCTGAAGAGTG
The DNA here is from genome assembly GCA_037952925.1 of Lithobates clamitans. NCBI lineage: Eukaryota > Metazoa > Chordata > Amphibia > Anura > Ranidae > Lithobates > Lithobates clamitans. The sequence goes on along the minus strand of JBBGZY010002882.1, from coordinate 167,876 downwards.
TGACACAATACGGGCCGAACCAACCACACTAGAGAGGATGAGAAGGCTGTACTCTGTGATCGGATGGTGGAGTTATACTGACAAGGATATTTTATACAACTTATTAAAGGAACATAACCCCTCAGTGATCGGAGACCTGGAAGAGGAAGGTAAGCATCACCTCTATTTCACTATTTTATGTTGCGTCTTGCAGCGTGCTCTGCACCTAAATTTACCATGTTGCCAACAGCAACCAATCAGATTGAAAATGAAAGGAAGCCTAGGATTGGTTCTCTTGGTCATGTAATATTGTTTTCTGAAATTATTATTACAGTTTAACCGCTTGATATCCGCACTATAGCCGAATGACAGCTACAGCGCGGACCTGAATTCCCGGGAGGCCGTCATGTGACGGCCTCCCCTGTGCACATGCCCTGCGTGCGCCCTGCAGGGCGCGCATGGAGCGTGCTGTGATCACTGAGTCACTGAGACTCAGGTGATCACCGATCCAAGTAAGGAGCTGGTCCCGATCACATGTTCAAAACAAAAGCTCTGTGATCATTTTTTTTTCTCCTCGCGCTGACAGTGCGAGGAGAAAAAAAAGCCGATCACCGGCTCACCAGCAAAGGACATCGGTCCCGAAGAGGAGGAGGCAATAATGCCTCATACGTGCCTCAATTGTGCCACAAGTACCCCCTGCCAGTGCCACCTGACATTGCCACATCACAGTGCCCACCAGTGCCACGTATCAATGCCTACAAGTGCCACCTAACAATGCCCACCAGTGGTGCCAATCAGTGCCACCTAGCAGTGTACAAGATCAGTGCCCATTATTGCCACCAATCAGTGCCCATCACTGCCACCCATCAGTGCCCATCACTGCCACCCATCAGTGCCCATTGGTGCCGCCTCATCAGCGTACATCAATGAAGGAGAAAAATTACCCTTTTAAAAAATTTTATAACAAAATATAAAAAAAAAAAAAAAAATTTTTAAATTCGCTCTTTTAAAAATTTTTTAACAAAAAATAAAAACCGCAGAGGTGATCAAATGCCACCAAAAGAAAGCTCTATTTGTGGGGAAAAAATGATAAAAATTTCATTTGGGTACAGTGTTGTATGACTGAGTAATTGTCATTCAAAGTGCATCAGCGCTGAAAGCTGAAAATTGGTCTGGATAGGAGGGGGGTTTAAGTGCCCTGTAAGCAAGTGGTTCATCATTTGTACCAACTGACATATCACACAAGGCCTGGTAAAGAGGAACTTTAGTCAGAAAATGAAGTCCTGCTAGATGACGTCATACCGGCGCCTTTTACAGGTATAGATTGTAAAACAATAAATATAAGTGTCTATACAGTACTGTGTAACATCCAGTAATACTCGGTCTCACCCTGCTGCACATGCTCAGTTGCTGTCTATTTTTAGGCACTGCTGAATATGTAGAGGCCGATCTGCTGACAGCCTTAAAATGGAATTAAACCCTCCTAATCTTTTTACAGCCAAGGAAGCTGCTTCTGTTTGATCTGCAACTGCCATGTGCTGCACTTGTGATCAGTTATGATACCGACCATTTGATGGTTTGACAGTTTGGTTGAGGACACAAGCAAATGTGACAGTTACTAATCCCGGCATTCCAGGAATGTAACTGTTTTTTGAAACCATTAAATTGGAGGGTTTATGATTTACTGCTGCTCAGGGACTCTGGGCTTCAGCAAAATGGCCGCCTCCAGTAAGAAGAAACAGGAGCAATGCTGGAGACAATTTAAAGCAAACATTCATTTTGGTTGCATAATTATTAATGTGGAATGTATGTTCCTTGCTAAAGAACATTATATTTTATCACATTGTTATGGGTAAAGTTCCACTTTAAGTCACTTGTAGAAATAAGTTCTCTTCAAACAGGACATTTGCTGTTGTGATTGAGATCCATCTCTCTCTGGCTACAAGATTTACTTACTTTGACTTATAGGCAGGGGAGGATTAGGAAACTTTGACTCTGGGAGCAAACTCAAACAACGATCCCCCTTCATGGTATGGACAGATTTCTGTGGGATAAGGAAAGTGTACCATGTGAAGAGTGACCTAGTCCTACATTGATTGGTGGGCATTGTGAAATGTTTCCATAGGACGTAGTTTATTATGAAAGAACTCATCTCTTCTCCAGCATTGAATTACTTTGTGGCTCTCAGCATTTAGTCATATGATAATTCAGAGCTGCAAAAAGATATCAGAGACCTCCCTGCCATTCTGACAGGTAAAGATTCAATAATTACTGATAGGGATATTGGCTATTAGGGAACTGCCTCACTTTTACAGCCCCATTATAGGAGCAAAATCTGTAAAGTTTTTATCTTCTTACTTGAATTGGTGGTAAACACAGCTGGGACATTTGTACCTTCATGTATGATTATAATAAAGCTCACCTGTAGATACAAGGAATATCTCCTAAATGTGCACCGTTTAGGAGATAATCTCTGTTTCTGCAGCCGGTAACGTCACCAGCGCATGCGCTTTGAAGGGACAACATATTCGTGCCAACCCTTCAGAGCTCTGTGCCATGGCCGTGACTCCCACCCGCATGCACGTGTGTGACGTCATTGCAGCTCGGCCATTCAGACGGCCAGAGCCTGAAAACTCGGAAGGAAGACCATGTGAAGATGGAAACCCTGTCATGTCAGTGGTGACAGCAGACCGCTGGAGGACTTCATTCTAAGGTAAGTATATCACAATGAAAAACCAACCAGTGCAGCGTTATGAAAGAAACCATTAATCTAGTACATATGATCCTATTCATAGAAGCATGTGCATAAGATCCTCAAAAATATATAGAAACAGAAAATAGCAAATATAAATGTGTAATCAATCACTAAAACAAAAGTACATAATTAAATATGCATGATATCAAGTGTCTGTGGTAATAAGCCCCTGTAGATCGCCAACTCGGGGTTCCCCGGGGCGTAGGGTCTTTTCACATGTGCTGCATCATGGCAGTTGTGGATTAAACAGAGACCAAGATGGCAGCTTCCTTGGCTGAAAATGATAGGGGGGTTTACTTCCACTTTAATGCATAGAATGCTTTAAGATAAAACACCTTCTGCCGTTACAACTCCTTTAAACGCTAGAGATCCACGCTATAGCCGAATGACGGCAACAGCGCGGATCTACAATGCCGGGACGACATCTATTGACGTCGTCCCCTTTCCTCGCTCCCGGCGCGCTCTCGTGAGCGCGCATCGGGAAAAATCTGTGTTGGTCGTGTCCCCTGGACACGGCCAATCACAGATCGCTGTAAATGGCCAATCAGGGCGGCCGCTTACAGCGCGATCGCCATCTTCAATGAGAGATGATCTCAAATGTTAACATATCTCATTGCCGGCTCTCTCTCCTCACACAGAGACAGCATGTGAGGAGGGAGAGGATCTGTGACTCGTGAGTAATTATCTACAGTTTTACAGTTGAAAAAACAAAGTGTGCCCTAACAGAGCTCAATCAGTGCCCACAGTGACCCATTAGCATCAATAGCTAGTGCCATCTGTGCCCACCTGTGCAAATCAGTGCCCACTTGTGCCATCTGTGCCCATCTGTGCAATCAGTGCGCATCTGTGCCACCTCATCAGTGCCCATCTGTGCCACCTCATCAGTGCCCATCTGTGCCAATCAGTGCCCATCTGTGCCGCCTCATCAGTGCACATCTGTGCAATCAATCAGTGCACATCTGTGCCACCTCATCAGTGCACATCTGTGCCGCCTCATCAGTGCCCATCTGTGCCACCTTAACAGTGCCCATCTGTGCAATCAATCAGTGCACATCTGTGCCGACTCATCAGTGCCCATTTGTTCCACCTCAACAATGCCCATTTGTGCCGCCTCAACAGTGCCCATTTGTGCCGCCTCAACAGTGCCCATTTGTGCCGCCTCAACAGTGCCCATTTGTGCCACCTCAACAGTACCCATCTGTGCCACCTCAACAGTGCACATCTATGAAATCAGTACACATCTGTGTCGACTCAGTGCACATCTGTGCCGTTTCATCAGTGCCCATGTGTGCCACCTCATCAGTGGTTATCTGTGCCCTCCTGTGCTGCCTCATTATTGCACATCTGTGCTGATTCATCAGTGCACATCTGTGCGATCAGTGCCCATCTGTGCCGTCTCATCAGTGGATATCTGTGCCCTCCTTTGCTGCCTCATTAGTGCACATCTGTGCCGCCTCATCAGTGCACATCTGTGCTCATCAGTGCCACCTCATCAGTGCCCATCAGTGCAGGCTTAGCACACACCTGTGCAGTCTCATCACCACCAGCAATCAACCATGTCTAACAGATGCTTTTCCGCTGAGGAGGCATACCAAATTCTTTCCACGGCCGACGAGAGCAACGGGGAGCTCTCTTTTTCAGATTCCCTTTCAAATTCGGATCCTGAATCTGACATAAATTATGAGCCAGTCCTCAGTAGTGAAACATTGAGTGACTCAGAGGAGGAAGATGTTCGGCCCACCAAACAAAGGCGTTCTAGTGAGGAGGCAGTGGCATCCACCAGCACCGCAGTACCTCAAACAGAAAGGCCAAGTACCAGTGGGGTGTCACCTCAGCCCAAAAGGGTTAGGTCCCATGCCAGCCTTTCCTATGCCCTTCAGAACCCCTTGTGGCTTCCTTCTAATTCAGGAGAAGCTAACGTTCCCCCTTTCACTGCCCAGCCAGGAGTCCAGGTGGACACAGAGAATTTTACCCCAATACATTTTTTTAATTTAACTTTTACAGAGGACATGTTGGCGTCAATTGTGGCCCAGTGCAACCTGTATGCACAGCAATTTATTTTGCAAAATCCAACATCCTATTATGCCCGTCCCTATGAGTGGAGAGACCTAACAGTGGAGGAGTTCAAGGTTTTTTTAGGCCTCACATTTAATATGGGACTCAACAAAAAAAATCAATTGCGTTTCTATTGTTCAACCCATCCCCTCCACCACATGCCGCTCTTCTCCGCGGTAATGCCCAGAACTAGGTATATGATGATAATGAGGTTCCTACATTTCAGTGACAATACCCAATGCCCTCCCCGAAATGACCCAAATTATGACAGGCTTTACAAAATTCGGCCAATACTTAATTATTTTTCAGAAATATTCCCCCAATTGTTTACCCCGGACCAACACATATGTGTGGATGAGTGCCTTGTTAAATTTAGCGGCAGGCTTAAAATTAAGCAATTTATCCCCAGCAAAAGGGCCCGCTATGGAGTGAAGGTGTACAAATTATGTGACCGAGTCACAGGGTACACATATTCCTTCATAGTGTACGAAGGGAAGGACACCCAGCTGCAGCCCCCTAATTACCCGGACTACTTGGGATCCAGTGGGAAAGTTGTTTGGGACCTCATATACCCCCAATGGAGAAAGGCTACCACCTGTATGTAGACAACTTCTACACTTCTCTGCCCCTGTTCCACAACCTTCATAGGAAGAAGACCCCAGCATGTGGCACCATAAAAAATAATCCAAAGGGCTTTCCTCAAAGTCTTGTCAATAAGAAATTGAGAAAAGGAGAAACGGCAAGTCTGCGAAACAACGAGATTCTGGCAGTGAAGTGGAGGGACAGAAGGGATGTCTACATGTTGTCTTCTATCCACAAGGATACGTTCATGGAAATCCCCAGAAGGAATGGCCCCATACAAAAACCAAAATGTATCTATGAATATAGACAAAAAAGGTGTTTTAACCAGGCCCTCAAATACACCACTCAGTGCCAGGACAAGATGTTGTTTCGAATACAGAAATAATTAAATAAATAAACAAATAACGCCCAATATGTTAATATGCAAAAAGGCGCAGAGCCACAAGGCAGGAAAAGCAGCCGTTTAAAAAATTGCTACATAAAATATAGTAATATAAGACAAAAAAAACGCGCTAGAAAATGTTAGACAATAATGAAAGTGTAAAGTCCAATACAAAATGAGTCCAATAATAATAAGTGACGTAAAAACTCCTCAGTGTGAAAATGTCGAAAGATTCAATTGTGATACATCTATGTGGTGAAATGCTTACCAGAACATAAGCCAAAATCAGACAGGTGGCTTAAACCCAGCCCGGGCCTTTAGAGAGCGATTCCAATATGACAGGATCAGTCGCACTTGTGTAGCATATTCAGGTCCGCATGGGGTTATCCAAAAAATATATGGCAGAAAACATAGCGTAATACTGATACGATAATAAACACAAAAAGAACAGAAAAGGGGTGCAACACTCAACAAACCCAAATCATATAAAATCATAAAGACATCCTGTGCCCACAGCATACACAGGAATGTAAGTTGAGTGACATGCAACATGCAATAAAGTAGTGCTCTTTGGATAAATAGGTGAACCTCCAAACGAATCTGCTTACCAGATATCAAGGATAAGTGAGCATACAACTGTCACCCAAAGGAGGAGCAAGGAAAAAATCCCACCAAGTGCACAGACACATAAAGCAGCTTACCAGATGGCAAACTGGTGTGCGCAAACTCCACACAGTTAAAGGCTTGACATCATAACCGTGACAGAAGATCTATCTTATGCGAACCTTTTAAGATTCCTGCTTACCAGATGGCGGATTAGAAAAAAACACAAGCCGAAATCCTGACGAAAATGGCGTAAACACGTCATGGCGATCTCGTCACGGGCTCAGTAGTGCATATAGTATAGAAAGAACAGCCAATAGTGTGATTCCACATGAAACTAAAATTTATTAAAACGAATTGCACTTACAGTAAAAACAAAGGAATGCAGCGATGCCGGCCGGCACTCAAACAAACAACTCCCGTCCACAGCAGGGCGACGTGGTGACGTCAGTACGTCCCTCCCAAAAATATAGTAAACAGTGTTAGAAAATAATCTTAAAAACAGATTAAAATATCACACTAAACAGCGCTAATGTTGAGCAAACTAAAATATACATGTGGCCAATAGGGATGAGCCGAACACCCCCCTGTTCGGTTCGCACCAGAACATGCGAACAGGAAAAAAGTTTGTTCGAACACCGTTAAAGTCTATGGGACACGAACATGAGTAATCAAAAGTGCTAATTTTAAAGGCTTATATGCAAGTTATTGTCATAAAAAGTGTTTGGGGACCTGGGTCCTGCCCCAGGGGACATGGATCAATGCAAAAAAAAGTTTTAAAAACGGCCGTTTTTTCAGGAGCAGTGATTTTAATAATACTTAAAGTCAAACAATAAAAGTGTAATATCCCTTTAAATTTCGTAGCTGGGGGGTGTCTATAGTATGCCTGTAAAGGGGCGCATGTTTCCCGTGTTTAGAACAGTCTGACAGCAAAATGACATTTCGAAGGAAAAAACCCATTTAAAACTACTCGCGGCTATTGCATTGCCGACAATACACTTAGAAGTTCTTTGATAAAAACGGCATGGGAATTCCCCACAGGGGAACCCCGAACCAAAATTTAAAAAAAAAATGACGTGGGGGTCCCCCTAAAATCCATACCAGGCCCTTCAGGTCTGGTATGGATTTTAAGGGGAACCCCGCGCCAAAAAAAAAAAAAAAAAATGGAGTGGGGTCCCCCCCAAGAATCCATACCAGACCCTTATCCGAGCACGCAACCTGGCAGGCCGCAGGAAAAGAGGGGGGGACGAGAGTGCGGCCCCCCCTCCTTAACCGTACCAGGCCACATGCCCTCAACATTGGGAGGGTGCTTTAGGGTAGCCCCCAAAACACCTTGTCCCCATGTTGATGAGGACAAGGGCCTCATCCCCACAACCCTGGCCGGTGGTTGTGGGGGTCTGCGGGCGGGGGGCTTATCGGAATCTGGAAGCCCCCTTTAACAAGGGGACCCCCAGATCCCACCCCCCCCTGTGTGAAATGGAAGGGGGTACTTACCCCTACCATTTCACTAAAAAACTGTCAAAAATGTTAAAAATGACAAGAGACAGTTTTTGACAATTCCTTTATTTAAATGCTTCTTCTTTCTTCTATCTTCCTTCATCTTCTTCTTCTGGTTCTTCTGGCTCTTCTGGTTCTTCCTCTGGCGTTCTCATCCAGCATCTCCTCCGTGGCATCTTCTATCTTCTTCTCCTCAGTCCGCTCCGCACCCATGGCATGGGGGGAGGCTCCTGCTCTTCTCTTCATCTTCTTCATCTTCTTCTTTTTTTCTTTTCTTCTCTTCATCTCTTCTTCATTTTCTTCTCTGGGCTGCTCCGCACCCATGCTGGCATGGAGGGAGGCTCCCGCTGTGTGACGGCATCTCCTCGTCTGACGGTTCTTAAATAACGGGGGCGGGGCCACCCGGTGACCCTGCCCCCGTCTGACGCACGGTGACTTGACGGGACTTCCCTATGACGTGACGGGGAATGCCACAGGGAAGTCCCGTCATGTCCCATGCATCAGAGGGTGGCCCCGCCCCCCGTTATTTAAGAACCGTCAGTTGAGGAGACGCCGTCACACAGCGGGAGCCTCCCTCCATGCCAGCATGGATGCGGAGCGGCCCAGAGGAGAAAATTAGGAAAATGAAGAAGAGAAGAAGAGAAGAAGATGAAGAGAAGAGCAGGAGCCTCTCCCCATGCCATGGGTGCGGAGCGGCCCGAGGAGAAGAAGATAGAAGACGCCGCGGAGGAGATGCTGGACGAGAACGCCGGAGGAAGAACCAGAAGAACTAGAAGAAGAAGAAGATGAAGGAAGATAGAAGAAAGAAGAAGCATTTAAATAAAGCAATTGTCAAAAACTGTCTCTTGTCATTTTTAACATTTTTGACAGTTTTTTAGTGAAATGGTAGGGGTAATTCCCCCCCTTACCATTTCACACAGGGGGGGCCGGGATCTGGGGGTCCCCTTGTTAAAGGGGGCTTCCAGATTCCGATAAGCCCCCCGCCCGCAGGCCCCCACAACCACCGGCCAGGGTAGTGGGGATGAGGCCCTTGTAATCATCAACATGGGGACAAGGTGTTTTGGGGGGCTACCCCAAAGCACCCTCCCAATGTTGAGGGCATGTGGCCTGGTACGGTTCAGGAGGGGGCGCACTCTCGTCCCCCCCTCTTTTCCTGCAGCCTGCCAGGTTGTGTGCTCTGATAAGGGTCTGGTATGGATTTTTGGGGGGACCCCACGCCGTTTTTTTTTTTTTTTTTGGCGCGGGGTTCCCCTTAAAATCCATACCAGACTTTAGGGGGACTCCCACATAATTTTTTTTTTTAATTTTGGTTAAAATCACTGCTCCTGAAAAAACGGCCGTTTTTAAAACTTTTTTTTGCATTGATCCATGTCCCCTGGGGCAGGACCCGGGTCCCCAAACACCTTTTATGACAATAACTTGCATGTAAGCCTTTAAAATTAGCACTTTTGATTTCTCCCATAGACTTTTAATGGGTGTTCCGCGGCACCCCCACGCCCTCTGTCGAAGTCAGGATATAACGAAACGCATCAGGGCGTGGCTTACACAACGTAGGAAGTGATGTTTGCGCTCCACCACAGCCTGCTACACAACCAGGAAGTGGATGATGGCTCCTGGGCAGCTGTACCGGCTTGATGCGGTGAAGTAAACGTTCCGTACTACTTGCTGTGTTGATTGCAATACTGATGTACGGAGTTTTATTGAAGGGGGGTTTCTGTGTGTGACGTGAGGGGTATACAGTCAATAAACAAGATTACGCTATGTGCGCTTTTCTTTCGTTTTTTGATTTATTGTGAGCCCTGATCAACTGAGAACCCTCTGGAGTGGTGGTAACAGCAGCTTGTGGCGTGGATGTCTTTTCCCTTTGTTTGGAGGCTCATTACTATCTAGCTCTGGTGAGTTTAACCCCCTGAGGGGAGTGTGTTCGCACAGGGTGGAATTTGGACTGATCGGTGGAAGGTGCACGCTGTGACTTTGTTTCATGATCACCTGTTGAACACTTTATGAACTACACTCTGAACTTTTCACCACTTTTCTCAAAAAGGACTTTTTTCATGTGTAGTTGGCCACATGTATATTTTAGTTTGCTCAAAATTAGCGCTGTTTAGTGTGATATTTTAATCTGTTTTTAAGATTTTTTTATACCACTGTTTACTGTATCTATGAATATAATTTATTTATGGGGGGAGTCGACTTAAATGACCAAATGATGGAACCATACCTTGCCACAAGACGAACATACCATTGGTCTAAAAAAGTCGCAATTTATTTTTTTCAATTGGCCATATACAATTCATATGTAATTTGCCGCAACTCCACCTAAAACCCCAAACGCTTCCTTGGCTACCAGGATGAAGTTTTCACTACCCTTATATTCCCAAACGGCCCACCAGAAAATATCCGAACAGATGTTATTAGTCGACTCTCCAAGCCCCATTTTCCTGATAAAATCCCTCCCAAACCAACAGGCCAAAGACGTCAAAAAAGATGTAAGGTGTGTACCAGAGCAGGAGTCAGAAGAGACACATCTTATTATTGTGCACAATGTCCTTCCCAACCAGGCCTCTGCATAGGTGACTGTTTTCGCCGTTACCATACTTCAATAAATTATTAGTGAAGTATGGTAAACGTAATCCTCAGTTCCTGCCTTCACACACCTTCACACCCCTTATGCCACTGCCTGCTCTGTAACTGACCCTGGCTTGTTATTCTACCACACTTCTGCCTGCCGATTCTGTACATACCGCTGCCTGATCTGGAATTGACCCTGGACTGTTATTAGACCATGCTTCTGCCTAACGATTCTGCACATACCTCTGCCTGATCTGGAACTGACCCTGGACTGTTTGACCATGATATTTGCCTACCTCTTGGACTGATCTTGTACCCTGCAACTGGACTAGTGGGATTCAACACAGGGGTCTCACATATGTGAGGTTCTCCAGAATTGTTTTTCTGGATGAAGAAAACAATTTTCTTTATTTTCTCATTCCTAGATTAGGGTCTGGAGACTCAGAGGCTTCAAAGAGATTTGGGTGGGAGAAGCCTCTACCCCTGTCCCCATTCTGTCCTGCACAAGGCCCTAATTCTGCCTGCTGCCTGTAGGACTTACTGCCGTCATGCCTCTGTCTGTCGCACTGACCACACCACATGGACCTGCCTACTACCAGGACCAATATTTTTGGCACTGCTGACAATATCTCTGCACTGACCCTGGACTGTATATGGACAGTATCCCTGCCTGCTGCCTGAAAAATTGTGTTCGCTGTTGCTGACCAAGTCCCTGCCTGCTGGCTGGACCAGTGCTATCCTCCTGTGGACAACTGCACTACTAAAACCACAGGTAATCTTTAATTTACCCTTTGCTCAGCATAATGTATTTTGGGGTGTAATTCTTGTTATGTGTATGCTATGTGTCCCTGGAACACCTGACGGTGTTCCTTGCATGTTGGGCCTCTGTATGTGGCCAGGCTGTGTAAAGGTCTCACACATGTGGTATTGCCATACTCAGGAGGAGTAGCAGAAAGTATTTTGGGGTGTTATTTTTGCTATGTAAATGCTATGTGTTGGTAATATCTCATAAACTAACAACTTTGTGTAAAAAAAATGCGTTTTCATTTTTTTCCACATTTTCCAAAAACTTCTGGAAAAAAATGAACCGTTCAAAAGACTCATTATGCCTCATAGATTATACGTTGGGGTGTTAGCTTTCCAAAATGGGGTCATTTTCTGGGCGTTTCCATTGTCCTGGTGCTCTAGGGCCTTCAAAAGTGTAATAGGTAGTCAACAAGTTAGATGGGTAATTTATGCTCCTTGAACACCTGATGGTGCTCCCTGCATGTTGGGCCTCTGTATGTGGCCAGTTAGTGAAAAAGTCCCACACATGTGGTATTGTAATACTCAGATGGAGTTGCAGAATGTATTTTGGGGTGTCATTTGTGGTATGCACATTCCATGTGAGAGAAATAAGCTATTACAATGACAATTTTGTGAAAAAAAAAAAAAATAAAATCAAATCTTAATTTTGCAAAGAATTGTGGGAAAAAATGACAACTTCAAATAACTCACCATGCCTCTTACTAAATACACTGGAATAAAAGAAATTAATCAGCGCGAAGTGGTATACAACTAGAACAGCAGCTGGACACTAGGGCCAAAATTCAAATCCCTCAATAAACATCAACAAACAGACAGTGCAGCGCTTAATAAATGGAAAATAAAAGGAAAATAAAATTGAGGTAGAACACAATACAATCCACCACAGTGTATAGACAAAACAGTCCATATAATCAGGTCCAAACAGATCTTCAAGGTAGAAAGGACTGCATATTTGCAAATGGTGATTCCAGGAGCCCACCACCACGGAAACAAATGGCCTCTCACCTGGTGTTGTAGACCCTTTAATTATAGAGGATCAAAATCGACTTTGGCATATAATCAAATAGTATGCGGCTAAGCGAATCTTCATCAAGGACCCAATACAGGATGCTCCAATAGGGACATATAGGAAATAAAAGTGGCAAAAAATAGTGCTCTCCGTATACAATGATCTTTATTTCAATGTAAAAAATCATAAAAACACTCACAAGAGAAGTACTTGGTAAAGGCAGACAAGCAGTGATGAAGATCTCCTGTTCCTCCGAACAGCAGAGCGGATGCGCAGTGGCCGCGGGTGACGTCACTGATGCTGATGAAGTCCCCGCCCACTGGGACGCAACGCGTCCAGAACGAGGTAGCGTCGTCACCCGCGGCCACGGCCACTGTTTGTTGATGTTTCTCCACAAATAGAGATTTCTTTTGGTGGTATTTGATCATCTCTGCGGTTTTTATTTTTTGCGCTATAAACAAAAGTAGAGCAACAATTTTGAAAAAAAAAATACAATATTATGTACTTTTTGGTATAATAAATATCCCAATTTTTTTCTAAAAAAAAACAAATTCTTTCCTCAGTTTAGGCCGATTTGTATTCTTCTACATATTTTTGGTAAAAAAAAAAGAAAAAATCGCAATAAGTGTATATTGATTGGTTTGCACAAAGGTTATAGTGTCTACAATATAGGGGATAGATTTATGTCATTTTTATTATTATTTTTACTAGTAATTGCGGAAATGTGCAAATTTTATCGGGACTGCCACATTATGGTGGACAAATTGAATGCACTTTTGGGACTACTGACATTTATACAGCGATCAGTGCTATAAAAATGCACTGATTACTGTATAAACGTCACTGGCAGGGAAGGGGTTAACACTAGGGGGCGCTCAAGAGGTTAACTGTGTTTCCTGTGTGTGTTCTAACTGTGGGGGAGGGGACTGACTAGAGGAGATGAGAGATCGCTGTTCCTAGCTTTTAGGAACTCACAATCTGTCTCTCCTCTCCTCACAGAACAGGGATTTGTGAGTTTACACGTTCCTGTTCTGCCCCTGTGCCCGCGATCGCGCCTAAAGGGACTGACGTACAGCTACGACGGTTGGCGGGAATGTGCCGACCTGCCCAATATAATGATGGCGGCTGGTCAGCAAGTGGTTAAAGGAATCCTTGGGGCCCCCCAGGTGACCAGAAGCAGTGACCTCATTGAAATATCCCCCTCTATTACTGTTCTGGGGACAAACCAAAATTGGGATTTTCTTTTTCTTTCACTTTCATTGATTGTAAACAGGACAAATAGAGAGAATTTCCCTAACAGGGGCACAGAGAGCAATAAAACCTGACAGGGGTTCTAATCCTTCTCTACTCTATCCAGTGCTAAAAAAAAAAAAAAAATTTCCTCTAGTTATACATTAAAGTGGAACTTCAGTCTCTCAATCATCATTGTCTATTTTGAATCCTCACGCTGCTAATATTAGTAAATAGATAGAGAATTATATCATTTTTACTTGTTTTAAACCATTTTTTACATCTCTTCAGTTGTTTCCTGGTTTCCATGTCTAGGCAAATAATGTCATCAATCCCAGGAGTCTTCAGGAGAGGGGGATGGGTTTTCTCAGCTAAGCACACCATCCTGTCTGCATGCCTGAGCTAAGGGCAAATGGATTCCAGGATGTACTTGCTCTATGAATCATCTGCCCTTATTCAAGATGGCCACAGCCAGAAATGAGAGGGGAGTGTTTTTCTAAAGGATTTCTTAGCAAAATAAAGCATGGAGACATGGATGGATGGATGGATGGAGGAGTTTGCTTTGAATATTATAAATGAAATACATTTTGGTTTGTGGTGCTCTGATACAGTGTAGTTCCACTTTAAGTAAATCAACTCCAATGATTTCCATATTTAGGTTTCTATACATTACTGGTGAGAGAACTGATCCAAAAAGACAGAGACTACTCATAATTGGCAATTCTATATTTACATTCCTAAATACGGCATGTCTGGACCACGACTTCAAGTGATTGTAAACGATCACCTTGTAAAACAACCCATTCAGTTTAAAATAGAAATGGAAGGCAAAATATTTGTGTACAGAAATAAAAAACATTATAAATAACCTTTTCACCTCTTTTTCTAAGTGATCACATTCCCTCTGTTCTCAGCTGCATAAGATCTGGGGGGAGGAGAAGCAGCGGCACACTGATCCTCCCAGTGAATGGCTGTGTGTGTGTGTGTGTGGGGGGGGGTTGTCAGGACAAGTCTGATCATTAGAGGAGAGCAGGCTGAGTTCCCAGCAGAGCTATAGAACTGACCATGGTGTGCTCTCCTGCTTAGTGTGGTCAGTTTTTATTAGGAAAGCAGATGGACTGTCAGGAACACCGGGGATATCACACAAAGGAAGCAATACAAAGAGAACGGGAGACTTTTTCATACAAGTACATGGTACAGCAACCATATATCAGGAATATGAAATGTTGGGGTAACAGACATTTTAATTACCACATTCATTTATTTATTTATTTCCTTCTGTGAATTGACTTTAATGTTCCGATCGTTTTGAGTGTTTTGTGGTAAATATGGTAAATCGGCATAGTGAAGTGACAATTTCAGGATCACATGTGATATTTGGGGGGAATTCGTCTGAACACCTAAATACCGCATGTGATGTACTTCAGTGAATGGAGTCCAGTGTGACTTTAGTGTTATATTATAATGGGTTTTGTTCCTAAATATTGGAAATAAAAATAGATTTCTACATTCTTCTGCCAAACTATTGAATTGTAGACATCAAGGGAAAACAAATGATTAAAAAAATGTTTATAAATGTATTTTACAGAATTGACAGGAAAGGAGCACTTTGTGGACAGATATCGGGATGAACTGATACAAAGGATCCATCTGATAGATCCAATTCTGGATGATCTTATGACAAGGAGTCTGTTGACATCTGAACAGTGTGACACAATACGGGCCGAACCAACCACACAAGGGAAGATGAGAAGGCTGTTTTCTTATATCAGATGGTGGAGTAATACTGACAAGGATATTTTATACAACTTATTAAAGAAACATAACTCCTTAGTGATCAGATTCCTGGAAGAGGAAGGTAAGTCTCACCACTATTTCACTATTTTATGTTGCGTCTTGCAGCGTGCTCTGCACCTAAATTTACCATTGGTTCTGTTTGTTATGTGATACTGTTCGCTGAAATTATTATTACAGTTTAATCATTTGTACCAACTGACATATCACACAAGGCCTGGTAAAGAGGAACTTTAGCCAGAAAATGATGTCCTGCTAGATGACTTCATACCGGCCCCTTTTACAGGTATAGATTGTAAAACAATAAATATAAGTGTCTATACAGTACTGTGTAACATCCAGTAATACACGATCTCACTCTGCTGCACATGCTCAGTTGCTGGCTATTTTTAGACACTGCTGAATATGTAGAGGCCGATCTGCTGACAGCCTTAAAATGGAAAAAAACCCTCCTAATCTTTTTACAGCCAATGAAGCTGCTTCTGTTTGATCTGCAACTGCCATGATGCTGCACATGTGATCATTTATGATACCGACCATTTGATGGTTTGACAGTTTGGTTGAGGACACAAGCAAATGTGACCGTTACTAATCCCGGCATTCCAGGAATGTAACTGTTTTTTGAAACCATTAAATTGAAGGGTTTATGATTTACTGCTGCTCAGGGATTCTGGGCTTCAGCAAAATGGCCGCCTCCACTAAGAAGAAACAGGAGCAATGTTGGAGGCAATTTAAAGCAAACACTCATTATGGTTGCATAATTATTAATGTGGAATGTATGTTCCTTGCTAAAGAACATTATATTTTATCACGTTGTTATGGGTAAAGTTCCACTTTAAGTCACTTGTAGAAATGATTTCTCTTCAAACAGGACATTTGCTGTTGTGATTGAGATCCATTTCTCTCTGGCTACAAGATTTAGTTACTTTGACTTATAGGCAGGATCCCATGTCCAGATCCAAACATTCTGGGATCTTATTTATTCCAGTTATACAAACCATCTCATGTAACCTGCAATACTTTCTCCTATTGATCTCTATGAGGAGGTATTTTCCAGGTCACGAGGATTAGCAAATGATCGGACTATCACAGCTTTCATGGAGTCTAATAGGGCGTACACACGGTCGGACTTTGTTCGGACATTCCGACAACAAAATCCTAGGATTTTTTCCGACGGATGTTGGCTCAAACTTATTCTGTCTACACACGGTCGCACAAAGTTGTCGGAATTTCCAATCACCAACCACGCGGTCACGTACACCACGTACGACGAGACTAGAAAAGGCCGGTTCAGAACCAAGCGCGGCACCCTTTGGGCTCCTTTTGCTAATCTCATGTTAGTAAAAGTTTGGTGAGAGACGATTCGCGCTTTTTCAGACTCGTGGCTTTCAGATCGTTTTCTGCGGTTCAGTTTGTGCTTGTGGGTTTGTATCTGCTCTTCAGTGCGTGCAGTTAGTTCGTATTGGAGTTTTCTGTGCGATCTTGTGCGCTCGTTGCTGTTTTTCAGGTCGCTCTTCACAGGCCTTGCTGTTCTTCAGTGCGTTCTGTTACTTCATTCTGAGCAGCCAACCGTTTTCTAGCCATGTTTCGTATGCGTACTCCTCGTAGAGTTCGTGCTGTGCGGGGGCTTGGTGTTGGGGTCCTGACCTTGACACAAGTCCAGTCCATGAACAGGGTGGGGAGGAGTTCATGGACCAAGAATTGGTTGCTTCAGCGTGACCAGTTCTCTCTTTGCTCCGTGAGATCCGTGTTCTTTCTCCTTTACTCCGTGAGATCCGTGAGAATAATCCTGATGATTTCAGGAACTTTCTCAGGATGACAGACCCCGTATTTCACCGTCTGTTGGCTTCGCTGACCCCCTATATCAGCAGGCAGGATACCTGCATGAGGCAAGCCATCACTCCGGAGCAGAGGTTGGTCGCTACCCTGCGGTATTTGGCGACAGGGAGAAGCCTGCAGGGCCTCAAGTTCTCCACAGGCATCTCCCCCCAGGCTCTGGGGATCATTATCCTAGAGACCTGTTCTGCCATCATCCAGGTCCTGCAGAAGGAGTATATGAAGGTAAGATTTTTATCCTTTTATATCACATTTTATTGTATTGAATGTTTGCTAATATATTGTATTTCTTTCCTCATTCCCTAATTACCATGCTTGTAATATGCTGTGAATGTCCCCTTTGTTCTCATGCATGCTGTTTTTTTATGTAATTATTATTTTATGTCCTTCATACATATTTGCCCTTCACTAACCTCCCCAGCATGGTGTCTCCTGCCCTATATTCACCTCATGTAGTCACTTAACAATGCATTTTATCAGCTCCATAGTAGTGCTTTACCCCAAACACCCCCTAAAATGTTTGGAAATTTTATTTTTGATTTAAATTCAGGCAGAGTGCCAGATTTTTTTGTTTTTTGTGGTGTCCCCCAAAAATTTTTAGTAACCCTCCCTCCCCCAACTGCTAAGTCAGCTGATCCCAATTCTCTATCCTCAATCATCTATCTGCTGACTTTGCCAAACCCATACACACTATACCCACCTCTTTTCTGGACAGATTTATGGATGAATTCCCCAAAGCATGTAGTGCAAGGGCCTGCCTGTATACGTTCTAATGGTACTGTTTAAAGTTTTTGTATCCTATTATTATCTTGATAGGTAATAGCAGAATGTCCAAATGTCCTCAAATGTGTACAATGTGTATTTATATCTTTGTATTATGACACTTCTTACCTGTCAATAGTGTAACTAAGGAGGGTCTGTTCAAAGTAATACCCATTATTTAGGCATTCATCTCTCAATGAAGTGAAGAGGGTTACCTGTCTAAGATTTCCACACACCACACCACAACACACACAATGTTTGAAATGGCCCATGAGAGGGGGGGCAGGGGGAATATGATAGGTGTACCTTATACTTTGGCCTTGTTAAATTCCCCTTAGTAAATGCTATCTGGAGGTTGCCCCATAATGTTTGTGTATAATCTGCTTGCCATGTTTCTAAGTAAAAATAGTAATGTTTATTGTTTTTTTCTCACCATTTCCTTCCACGCCACAGGAATGGCAGACTGTGGCCTCCCACTTTGCCCAGCGGTGGGACTTTCCTAACTGCGGAGGGGCAATTGATGGGAAACACGTCCACATCGTCCCACCACCCAACTCGGGATCGTACTATTATAATTACAAGGGTTTAATAGTATAGTGATGTTGGCGGTGGTGTCGGCTAATTACGACTTCTTGTATGTGGACGTGGGGAAGAATGGCCGGATGTCCGATGGTGGAGTCATCGCCCAGACGGAGTTCTACAGGCGTCTTCAGAATGGCAGCTTGGACTTGCCAGCTCCAGAGGACAATGTGGAAGGACTCCCATTTGTGTTCGTTGCTGATGAAGCATTTGCGCTGGGGGACCACCTGATGCGGCCATTCCCAATGAGGACCCTCACCCCGGAACAGAGGGTTTTTAATTACCGGCTGGCCAGAGCCCGAAGAGTGGTGGAGAACACATTTGGAATCCTGGCCAGCCGGTTCCGACTATTTCTGACACCCATCCATATGGCGGATGAACCATATTATACTGGCGTGCTGTGTTCTCCATAACTTTTTAAGGAAACATTTGGCCAACTATGCTGGCTCAGTTGGGCCTGAGGCCGGAATCCTACATCAAACCACACTGACGGCGCTTGAAAGTGGCCGTCCTGGCTTGCCCTCCCTGAGTGCCCGTGATGTCCAGTTACGCTACCTGGAGTTCTTTGCGTGTAGGGGGGCTATCAATATGCCAGACAATCTGTGAAGCCTTTTTATAATAAAAAAAAAGAAATTCTTGGTGGACATTTACTGCTTGTGTTTGTTTTAGCTGACCCTGACAGAAATGTGTTGAGTCCAGAAAATGTTGTGATTGTGTAACCTTATACAAAGCACTGTTGGCTGTTATTTCCTAAATGCAAAAACACATTTCACTACAAGTGCACTTGCAACTGCACTGAAACTGCACTTGTAGTGCAAAGAGGATTTGCCCTTAGGAAATAACCCCCATTTTTGCTGAAAACAGCAATTACATCACCCCAAAAGTGTTGTATTGTAGTGTTGAGGCAATAATCCACACATTCTTGAGTAAGCAACTTTTTTATACCTGCACAATCACATGTGCATTTACCAAAGGTTTTTAAAACAAACCAACATGTTTGTTGTATAACAATTTTTGCAGTAGCATTATCAAAAATCGAAATGTCCATTTCAGATAAAACAGGCCTGTGTAAAACCAACAAGAAAGCCAAAAAAATTGAACTTACAAAGTTCACATTAGGTAAAACCTGAAGGCTATATCAGACATCAGTATTTAGGAACTGGGTTTGATATAGCGTTCAGATGGGGGGAAATCACCCCTGGAAAAGCCAAATTTGGAAGATGCACACAAATTTACAAATGTCAACATGTGCTATCTGCCATCAGGGGGGATCAAGGGACGTGTTTTGGGGGAGCAAGCCCTTCCTCAACGCTACTTTATAATTGAGGAAGGGGTTGCACCCCCAAAACGCGTCCATTGATCTCCCGTGATGGCAGATAGCACATGTTGGCACACTGTGTGCATCCTCCAAATTTGGCTTTTCAAAACATTGCAAAAAGTTTTAAAAGATTGGACCACAATCCAAAAAGTGATTTTGTGGAGTTTTAAATTCGCCCCAAAACATCAATGATGTTATTATTTTTTTTAATAACATCATTGATTTTTGTTGTATGTTTTGCAGTTCTACATTACACCCCATGATCTCCCCGATCAGGATCTGGGCACTTTCTGATGTGAAACGTTCTGGATCCACAAAGTCACGATCACCTAAAAAGAGAGAAACAAAACAAAAACAGGTATCAAAAATCTGCCACCATCCATCTCTTTTACCTGAGCCTGTGGTCGCAGACACTCACCTGTTGTGGTGCCAATCTCCACCACATCTTCTTCTTCCTCCTGCTCTTCTTGGGTTGGTGTTAGTTCCCCTTCTACCAGAGGTGGGGGGTCTGTGGTCTCCTCGGATGAGGGGTGTCCTCCGAGTCTTTTCTCCCCTATGTAAAACAAAAATGTTATAATTAGCACACAGATATTTGATGGCAGAACTAGAAATAGGAAACTAAAAAGATGCACAATAAAGATAAATTGTGTATGTGATTCTGCGCAACAACTTCTCCATAAATCGTGCTAATGCATAAAACTGGACACCTAAATAAAGTTCCTCAAAGTATGAAACCAAAGTAAATAGAATAAAAATCAAAAGTGAATGTCCTTCAATAATATGAAAAAAACATAAAAAACGTGAATCAAAGTGACTTCAGTGTTGCTCAATCACATAAATCGCATGCAAAAAACATATAACATATATAAACTGTGATTGATTCAGTGAACATGCGTTGATGGGTGATCTGGTGACTTTTCGTGGCAATGGATGCCCACTAGGGGCTCCCAGAACTCTCACCTCAGTGACACAATAAAAGTGCCTATGTGCATTCAGTGGGTCTGTGCTTGTTCTGGTCCGGTCTAGTGTTGGCGTCCTGTTCCGTCTCAGGGGGGTAGACACTTCCTCTGGTAGATGGGCTCCACCTTGGCAGGCAGAAGGTTCGGGCAGGGAGCTCCGGACATACACGTCTTCACACAGCCATCGCTAAGCCACGCCCCCGATCACCGCTATTCTACCCATCCAAGAGAAAGAGCCCAGATGCCATTTCTGGAGATCACCCTGGATGGACTGGAGCAGCGGCAAGAAATTTTTGGTATATAAATCCTTTAAGTTGGTGGTGATTTTGATGCCAAGGTGGAGCCCATCTACCGGAGGAAGTGTCTTCCCCCCTGAGACGGAACAGGACGCCAACACTAGACCGGACCAGAACAAGCACAGACCCACTGAATGCACATAGGCACTTTTATTGTGTCACTGAGGTGAGAGTTCTGGGAGCCCCTAGTGGGCATCCATTGCCACGAAAAGTCACCAGATCACCCATCAACGCATGTTCACTGAATCAATCACAGTTTATATATGTTATATGTTTTTTGTATGCGATTTATGTGATTGAGCAACACTGAAGTCACTTTGATTCACGTTTTTTATGTTTTTTTCATATTATTGAAGGACATTCACTTTTGATTTTTATTCTATTTACTTTGGTTTCATACTTTGAGGAACTTTATTTAGGTGTCCAGTTTTATGCATTAGCACGATTTATGGAGAAGTTGTTGCGCAGAATCACATACACAATTTATCTTTATTGTGCATCTTTTTAGTCTTATTATTAGTGAGGGGTGTTCACTATTCTTGATTTTGCAGCATCAATACTATTATTTTCACACGGTTTCATTTTAGTAGCGCAGAAGTTCATCCTAGGATATTAGAAATAGGAAACATTGCTTGGAAGTGGGGTACAATTGTCTATTTTAGCCGAGTTCCAAGATGTCTTTTTTTTATTGCCCTTTGTCAAGCTGCAATACTTTACCTGTTTGGTACAAGCTTCACAGATGTAGCCCCCCCTATAGTATACACTGGAGCACCTGTGTGGCCCCCTAATAAAAATGGTGTTCTGGGGTCCCACACTAGTGCTCCAGTGTCCAGATGTGAAAACAGCTGCTCAGTGTCCTCTCCTTACACAGAATCTAGTTTGCATTTCATTCTAGTAACAAACCCATCTACACAAACAAATATTTGGCATCCAAGTAGGCCCCAAAAAAATGTGGGAAAATGCATATGGCCTAAACAATGGTGTTTTAGAGTCCGAAAGAAAAATGTTTGATACGAACGAATAATGGGCCCATGAACATTAAAGTTGCCCTTTTAAACGTTACAATTAATAAAAGCATATGGAGCAGCACGAATGGAATAAAGACATAAAGAATAGGAACACAGCACAACTACTTACTTTTTTGCAGCACTCTGCGGATCTTTCGGTACTGCTCTGGCTCTCTCAATTTCAGGTCCGACCACCGCTTACTGAGCTGATCTTTCGATCGTCGTACCCCGAAATTCTTCTGCAGACTTTTGATCATAGTCGGACTTCTTCATGATGTCGACCATCTCCAACATCTCCCAAAGGACATATTTGTGGCCATAAAACATCTCCTTCTGGATCGGGACGTGTCCGGATCCGGGCTTTCCTCCTCCTTGTTCCTGCAATTAGCACGCACCTGCTGTGACTCCGCCATGTGCTCTTCCCCCACTGCGCCGAACGAAAAGGGGCAGGGAATAGACTAGAAAGAACGTCAGGGGCGGGCGGAGTTACACGCATGCGCAGTGTGTATAAAGTGTAACACGCGTGCGTATTACGTACGATCTGTGAGCAGAGGAAGGAGCATTGGACGCGCCGATCGTAAGAACGAAGGTAAGAGACAAACTTGTGCCTATACTGCTTCTACATTGAAGCCTATATTGTAACAAGATTAGGAGAGTTTTGTCTGACATTAGGCTTTGTCTTGTGTTGTGTCTTGCAGTGAACATGGATATGCTAATGAAAGATAATGACTTCATGTCAGTATTCCTAGATATGTTAAGGGAGCTGCCCTGTCTGTGTGGGATTAAACACCCCCATTTCAAGAACCAAGCAAAGAGGAAGGCAGCACTGGAGCAATTGTGTGAAATTGTGAAGCAGGTGATCCCCACGGCAGACATCACCTATTTAAAGAAATTAATTGGTGGCCTGAGGAGTACATATCTGAGGGAGCGCAAGAAAGTCCTGGATTCACAGAGATCCGGAGCAGCAGATGACATCTATGTCCCCAGGATGTTGTACTACGACAGGCTGCATTTTCTGGCAGGCCAGACTGAACCCAGGCCATCCCTCTCCAGTCTTCCTTCCATGCTTCCCTCCCCCCCGGCTGAGGCTTCTGACGCCCAACCTGGGCCTTCCAGGCGATATGTGGAGGAGCCCAGATTGAGCCAGGTATAGCATTCCTCTAAATATTTCTGCTTGTCCAATCAATGATGTTAACTAGATGTTAAATGGGAGTACTAATTTATGATTGTGATTGATGATGCAAAAACTAAAAATATGTCCCTTTTTCATACACAGGGAAGCCTCAGCCAGGAGGTGGCTGGGCCGAGCCGGCTGGCTGATCTGCCGGTCCCTCCACTCCCCCTGGAAAAAGAAAGTGGCAGTAGGAGGAGTGCCCTAGAGGAGGCTACCAGAGGACTCTTTTGGAGGGCTACAGAGGTCCTGGGAGCACGACAGACTGTGGAGGAGGACATTGCTGCCGTCATTGCATATAAAATGCAGAGGATGGAGGAGGGCCAACAAGTCATGTGTGAGGCGCTCATATTGAAGGCTCTTAACAGAGGTATGAGGGGCCAAATGACAGCTCAGACACCTTTGCGATGGTCCTCCTCCTCCTCCTGCAGGTTTTCCTCCTTGTCCTCCCAGTCCTCCCAGTCCTCCTCCTCCTCCTCCAGGTCCTACTCCTCCTCCTGCCACATCTCCAACTGCAGAGCCACAGCCGGGAAGGAAGCGTGAAAGGAAGACCAGAAAGTGAGGACCCTGGGTTCAGTCTGGTCGGCCAAAAAAATGCAGCCTCTTTTGGTACCACAGCCTGGGGACACAGATGTCATCTGCTGCTATCCGGATCTCTGCGAATTCTGGACCAGACTGCCCTCCCTTACATATGGACTCCTCAGGCCACCAGTTTTGATGTTGAAGAATTGATGTCTGCCGTGGGGGTCCCAGGCTTCGCTAATTTCTCCTGTTGATCCAGTGTTGCCTTCCTCTTTGTTTGGTTCTGATACCTTAATAAATAATTTTTGGTTTGAATTATACTCTCCTATGTGTTTTACTTCAAAAAGGACAGTTTGTTTGTGAGGATTCAGGTACATTTCAAATATACAATGTGAAATGAACAAGGGACACCAACAACAAACAATCTCCTTGAGATTAAATAATAAAAGATATCAATGGTGTTGGGGTAACGTGACACACAAAACACACACAAAAATATTCTGGAGTAAAAATAAAAATAACATTGAACAAAGATCAGCCTTTGAAAAAATACAAACATTACAGAAAAAAAAACCTTAAAATCCCCCAAAAAATTAAATAAAAAAAAAATTCTGTCAGATGTGACAACTAATAACAATATATTCAGGGAATACCAATAAAAAAACAAAAATAAAACTTTGTGAGAAGTGTGTGTGAATATGAGCAGCAAAACTACTTCATTCTTGTCACATTATAAAGAAGAAGAGAGTGCGCTGTATTAAACCATTTTTAACATTGCAGCGTGACGAAAATGCTGTATCCATTGCGAACGCTAAGTTTACCAGAACAAGCTCTTCCGTCTTGGAATTTCTTCTGAGCATGCATGGCACTTTGTGCGTCGGAACAGGCCACACACGGTCGGAATTGACGCGATTGGATTTTGTTGTTGGAAAATTTTATCTCCTGCCCTCCAACTTTGTGTGTCGGAAAATCCGATGGAAAATGTCCGATGGAGCCCACACATGGTCGGAATTTCCGACAACACGCTCCGATCGGACATTGTCCATCGGAAAATCCGACCGTGTGTACGGGGCATTACAATGAAAAATTCAGTGAACTCTCGGACTTTGCCATGGCTTGGTGCAATTGTTGATCATGGGTTAATCTCATAGTTACTGCTTCCTTGTGTGACAAAATAATGTAAATTACACCATATAAATAGCGCACACATACACAAAAAAGGTTGCTTTTCAAATCTTGCAAGGCTATCTAAAAACACCCGCTCTTAATAAGTAAATATGAGATTTTGAGAAGTGGGAATTATCTTTTATTTTATGAACAGTGTAGGACCCACTGAAAATGGGGTACTTTGACTTACATGTCTATTAGACATCCCCAAAAAGACTTGCAGCTGTAATTGCAGTGAAAGGTGGTTCCAGAAAGTATTGACTCGGGGGGGGGGGGCTATACAAATGCCCCCCCACACTTTTCACATATTTATTTGTAAAAATTTTTGAAAACCATTTATCATTTTTTTTCCACTTCACAACTATGTGCCACTTTGTGTTGGTCTATATATACATATATACACTGTATATATATCACGCCAATACATTAAATCCAGAAAAATGCGAATATAGTGACTAAATATAAATTAGCAATATTTAAAAAAAAAAAAAAATCATATGTAAAACTGTCCATGCAAATAAAAATATATTGTGAATCCAAAAAGTAGAAGAAACATAGAAAAAAATGTAATATATACCGGTAAATATTTAGTGCATCCGAAGTGGGCCATGGCCTGGGGGTTGGGGACCCCTGCCATACACCATACGGTGATTGTGCAACTCCCAATTAGTGAATCTCTTCTCCAAAAAGTGATGTTATGACACACACACCTCCGTACTCTTCACCCCAACTCAAGGGTGTCCTCCCACCATCTGAATAGGACCTTGGTATGCTAGAGGAGGTCACAAGCACTTATATTAATAATATAAGGGGGTACTGTTCTACATAACCTTTCTGTCCCCCTTGATCACCATGACACGTTGCGCCCAATAGGCTTTCTCAAAGGCTATTTGGACTTTTTCACATGATTTGTTTTTTAGAATTTTTTCAAATACTGGTCATATATATTTTGTCACTATGTTCACATTTTTCTGTGTGTATGTGTATGTGTGTGTATATATATGTATGTATGTATATATATATATATATATATATATATATATATATATATATATATATATATATATAATTATATATGTATTTGCACTATTATGCACTTCTTGGCATCCTTTTAGTTTATTATGTATTATTAGATTAACGGTCCTATTGAATGTTATAATTTACGATTGGGTAGTGCTACATCACTTTTAGGTTGCTCTATGAATCATCTGCCCTTATTCAAGATGGCCACGGACAGAAATGAGAGGGGGGTGTTTTTCTAAAGGATTTCTCATCAAAATAAAGCATGGAGACATGGATGGATGGATGGATGGGGGAGTTTGCTTTGAATATTATAAATGAAATACATTTTGGTTTGTGGTGCTCAGATACAGTGCAGTTCCACTTTAAGTAAATCAACTCCAATGACTTCCATATTTAGGTTTCTATACATTACTGGTGAGAGAACTGATCCAGAAAGACAGAGATTACTCATAATTGGCAATTCTATATTTACATTCCTAAATACGGCATGTCTGGACCACGACTTCAAGTGATTGTAAACGATCACCTTGTAAAACAACCCATTCAGTTTAAAATAGAAATGGAAGGCAAAATATTTGTGTACAGAACTAAAAAACATTATAAATAACCTTTTCACCTCTTTTTCTAAGTCAGGGGTCCACAAACTACGGCCCGCGGGCCGAATCCGGCCCTCCAGCCTTTTTTATTGTGCCCGCGGACTGCCCCTTTAACATCGCAGCACTGCCCCAGCCCTCTGCTACTTTTATCACACAGGACGGGAAACATGACAGGTCTGGGCAAAGGACCTTTTGTGTTAAGAAGCAGGTGATTGGTTACAAGGCATCGGGGCGGTCCCAGGAATCAATCACCTGCCTTTCACTTGCAAAGTCCCGCCCTTTGTCCGGACCTACCATGCTTCGTGTCTTGTGTGATACAGGTAACAGAGGGGAGTGGGAGTGCTGTGATATTATAGAAGGGGCGGCAGTGTAATATCGATGAGGGGAGTCTGTGATGGGGGGGCATCTGTAATAGGAGGCAGTCTGATATGGGGGGGACTGTGATATGGGGGGCTCTGTGATGGCGGAGTCTGTTATGGGGGATCTGTGATGGGGGATCTGTGATATGGGGGGATCTGTGATATGGGGGATCTGTGATATGGGGGGATCTGTGATGGGGGAGTCTGATATGGGGGATCTGTGATATGGGGGGAGTCTGTGATGGGGGAGTCTGTGATGGGGGAGTCTGTGATGGGGGAGTCTGTGATATGGGGGAGTCTGTGATGGGGGATCTGTGATATGGGGGATCTGTGATATGGGGGAGTCTGTGATATGGGGGGAGTCTGTGATGGGGAATCTGTGATATTAGGGATCTGTGATATGGGGGATCTGTGATATGGGGAATCTGTGATATGGGGGATCTGTGATATGGGGGGATCTGTGATGGGGGATCTGTGATATGGGGGGATCTGATATGGGGGGGATCTGTGATATGGGGCTCTGTGATGGGGGGTCTGTGATGGGGGGATCTGTGATATGGGGGGATCTGTGATATGGGGGGATCTGTTAAATGGGGGGATCTGTGATGGCGGAGTCTGTTATGGGGGATCTGTGATATGGGGAATCTGTGATATGGGGGATCTGTGATATGGGGGGATCTGTGATGGGGGATCTGTGATATGGGGGGATCTGATATGGGGGGGATCTGTGATATGGGGCTCTGTGATGGGGGGTCTGTGATGGGGGGTCTGTGATGGGGGGATCTGTGATATGGGGGGATCTGTGATATGGGGGGATCTGTGATATGGGGGGATCTGTTAAATGGGGGGATCTGTGATGGCGGAGTCTGTTATGGGGGATCTGTGATATGGGGGGGATCTGTGATGGGGGAGTCTGATATGGGGATCTGATATGGGGGGGATCTGTGATGGGGGAGTCTGATATGGGGGGATCTGTGATATGGGGGGATCTGTGATATGGGGGAGTCTGTGATATGGGGGAGTCTGTGATGGGGGATCTGTGATATGGGGGAGTCTGTGATATGGGGGGAGTCTGTGATGGGGGGATCTGTGATATGGGGGGATCTGTGATATGGGGGGATCTGTGATATGGGGGGATCTGTGATATGGGGGATCTGTGATATGGGGGGATCTGATATGGGGGGATCTGTGATATGGGGCTCTGTGATGGGGGGTCTGTGATAGGGGGTCTGTGATGGGGGGATCTGTGATATGGGGGGGATCTGTGATATGGGGGGATCTGTGATGGCGGAGTCTGTTATGGGGGATCTGTGATATGGGGGGGATCTGTGATGGGGGAGTCTGATATGGGGGGATCTGTGATATGGGGGGATCTGTGATATGGGGAAGTCTGTCATATGGGGGGATCTGTGATATGGGGAAGTCTGTGATGGGGGATCTGTGATATGGGGGATCTGTGATATGGGGGATCTGTGATATGGGGGGCTCTTTGATGGGGGATCTATGATATGGGGGATCTGTGATATGGGGGGATCTGTGATGGCAGAGTCTGTTATGGGGAAAGTCTGTGATGGGGCATCTGTCATGGGGGTATCTGTGATGGGGGAAGTATGTGATATGGGGGAGTCTGTTATGTGGGGCTTTATGATGGAGAGGAGTTTGTGTGGGGGGGCTTTGTGATGGGGGGGCTTTGTTATGGGGTGAGTCTGTGATGGGGAGGGGGGGTCTGTGATTGGGAGTGGTTCTGTAATGAGGGGAGTCTGTGAAATACTGATAAGTTCATATTGATTACAATTGTTCTTTATTTTAAATATTGTACTGTTTTTTCCTGTTTTTTTTTTTTACACTACAAATAAGATGTGTGCATAGGAATTAGTTCATATTTTTTTAAACTATAGTGCGGCCCCCCAACAGTCTGAGGGACCGTGAACTGGCCCCCTGTCTAAAAAGTTTGAGGACCCCTGTTCTAAGTGATCACATTTCCTCTGTTCTCAGCTGCATAAGAGTTAGGGGGAGGAGAAGCAGCGGCACACTGATCTTCCCAGTGAATGGCTGTGTGTGTGTATGTGTGTGTGTGTGGGGGGGGTTGTCAGGACAAGTCAGATCATTGAAGGAGAGCAGGTTGAGTTCCCAGCAGAGTTAGAGAACTGACCATGGTGTGCTCTGCTGCTTAGTGTGGTCAGTTTTTAATAGGAAAGCAGAGGGACTGTCGGGAACACCAGGGATTTCACATAAAGGCAGCAATACAAAGAGAACAGGAGACTTTCTCATACAAGTACATGGTACAGCAACCACATATCAGGAATATGAAATGTTGGGGTAACAGACATTTTAATTACCACATTTATTTATTTCCTTCTGTGAATTGACTTTAATTTTCCGATCGTTTTGAGTGTTTTGCGGTGAATATGGTAAATCAGCATAGTGAAGTGACACTTTCAGGATCACATGTGATATTTAGGGGGAATTCGTCCGAACACCTAAATACCGCATGTGATGTACTTCAGTGAATGGAGTCCAGTGTGACTTTAGTGTTGTATTATAATGGGTTTTGTTCCTAAATATTGGAAATATAAATAGATTTCTACATTCTTCTGCCAACATATTGAATTGTAGACATCAAGGGAAAACAAATGATTAAAAAAATGTTTATAAATGTATTTTACATTGACAGGAAAGGAGCACTTTGTGGACAGATATCGGGAGGAACTGATATATAGGATCCATCTGATAGATCCAATTCTGGATGGTCTTATGACATGGAGTCTGTTGAAACCTGAACAGTGTGACACAATACGGGCCGAACCAACCACACAAGAGAAGATGAGAAGGCTGTACTCTGTGATCAGAAGGTGGAGTAATACTGACAAGGATATTTTATACATCTTATTAAAGAAACATAACCCCTCAGTGATCAGATTCCTGGAAGAGCGAGGTAAGTCTCACCACTATTTCACTATTTTATGTTGCGTCTTGCAGCGTGCTCTGCACCTAAATTTACCATGTTGCCAACAGCAACCAATCAGATTGAAAATGAAAGGAAGCCTAGGATTGGTTCTCTTGGTCATGTGATACTGTTTTCTGAAATTATTATTACAGTTTAATCATTTGTACCAACTGACATCACACAAGGCCTGGTAAAGAGGAACTTTAGTCAGAAAATGAAGTCCTGCTAGATGACGTCATACCGGCCCCTTTTACAGGTATAGATTGTAAAACAATAAATATAAGTGTCTATACAGTACTGTGTAACATCCAGTAATACTCGGTCTCGCCCTGCTGCACATGCTCAGTTGCTGTCTATTTTTAGACACTGCTGAATATGTAGAGACCGATCTGCTGACAGCCTTAAAATGGAATTAAACCCTCCTATTCTTTTTACAGCCAAGGAAGCTGCTTCTGTTTCATCTGCAACTGCCATGGTGCTGCACTTGTGATCAGTTATGATATCTACCATTTGATGATTTGACAGTTTGGTTGAGGACACAAGCAAATGTGACAGTTACTAATCCCAGCATTCCAGGAATGTAACTGTTTTTTGAAACCATTAGGGCCCTTTCACACTGGGGTGGGGGCGTCATCGGCGGTAAAGCGCCGCTATTGTAAGCGGCGCTTTACCGTCGGTATTCGGCCGCTAGCGGAGGCGGTTTTATCCCCCCGCTAGCGGCTGGGAGAGGGTTAAAAACCGCCACAAAGCGCCTCTACAGAGGCGGTATAGCCGCGCTGTCCCATTGATTTTAATGGGCAGGAGCGGTATATACTCCACCGCTCCAAAGATGCTGCTAGCAGGACTTTTTTCCCGTCCTGCTAGCGCACCGCTCCAGTGTGAAAGCCAAATCAAAGCAGCGGCACTTTCGGGTCGGTTTGCAGGCGCTATTATTAGCGCAATAGCGTCTGCAAACCGCCCCAGTGTGAAAGGGCCCTTAAATTGAAGGGTTTATGATTTACTGCTGCTCAGGGATTCTGAGCTTCAGCAAAATGGCCGCCTCCACTAAGAAGAAACAGGAGCAATGTTGGAGGCAATTTAAAGCAAACACTCATTATGGTAGCATAATTATTAATGTGGAATGTATGTTCCTTGCTAAAGAACATTATATTTATCACGTTGTTATGGGTAAAGTTCCACTTTATGTCACTTGTAGAAATTATTTCTCTTCAAACAGGACATTTGCTGTTGTGATTGAGATCCATCTCTCTCTGACTACAAGAGTTACTTACTTTGACTTATAGGCAGGGGAGGATTAGGAAACTTTGACTCTGGGAGCAAACTCAAACAACGATCCCCTTTCATGGTATGGACAGATTTCTGTGGGATAAGGAAAATGTACCATGTGAAGAGTGACCTAGTCCTACACTGATTGGTGGGCGTTGTGAAATGTTCCCATAGGACGTGGTTTATTATGAAAGAACTCATCTCTTCTCCAGCATTGACTTACTTTGTGGCTCTCAGCATTTAGTCATATGATAATTCAGAGCTGCAAAAAGATATCAGAGACCTCCCTGCCATTCTGACAGGTAAAGATTCAATAATTACTGATAGGGATATTGGCTATTAGGGAACTGCCTCACTTTTACAGCCCCATTATAGAAGCAATATATGTAAAGTTTTTAGCTTCTTACTTGAATTGGTGGTAAACACAGCTGGGACATTTGTACCTTCAGGTATGATTATAATAAATCTTACCTGTAGATACAAGGAATATCTCCTAAATGTGCACCGATTAGGAGATATTCTCTGTTTCTGCAGCCGGTAACGTCACCAGCGCATGCGCTCTGAAGGGACGGCATATTTGTGCCAACCCTTCAGAGCTCTGTGCCACGGCCATGACGCCCGCCCGCATGCACGGGAGTGACGTCATTGCAGCTCGGCCATTCAGACGGCCAGATGGAAACCCTGTCATGTCAGTGGTGACAGCACACCACTGGAGGATTTCATTCTAAGGTAAGTATATCACAATGAAAAACCAACCAGTGCAGCATTATGAAAGAAACCATTAATCTAGTACATATGATCCTATTCATAAAAGCATGTGCATAAGATCCTCAAATATATAGACACAGAAAATAGTAAAGAAAAGTGTGTAATCAATCACTAAAACAAAAGTGCATAATTAAATATAAATGATATCAAGTGTCTGTGGTAGTGAGCCCCTGTAGATCGCCAACTCGGGGTTCCCCAGGGCGTGGGGTCTTTTCACATGTGCAGCATCATGGCAGTTGTGGATTAAACAGAGACCAAGATGGCAGCTTCCTTGGCTGAAAACGATGGGAGGGTTTACTTCCACTTTAATGCATAGAATGCGTTAGGATAAAACACCTTCTGCCTTTACAACTCCTTTAATCTCCGGGCCCTTGGATGGTTTGACAATTTGGTTGAGAGTACAACCAATTGGAGTGTTACATTTCCGGCATGTGTTTTATGGATGGGTTTACTTCCCCTTTAAGATAAAAAGCCTTCTGTGTGCAGCAGCCCTCAGCCCCCCTAATACTTACCTGAGCCCATCTCTAACCAGCGATGTTACAGGAGTGTCAAATCTATCCGATGGACTCGAGTCCGGTTGAAAAGTCTGCTCGTCTGTATGCTAGTTCGACGGACAAAAAGCCACGCTAGGACAGCTATTGGCTACTGGCTATGAACTTCCTTGTTTTAGTCCGGTCGTACGCCATCACGTACGAATTAGTCGGACTTTGGATGATAGGCAAAGGTAGGCAAGTCCGTTCATTCAGAAAGACCATCATAAAGTCCATCAAAGTCCGCCGGGCAAAGTCTGCCATAAAGTCCGCTCGTGTGTACGCGGCATAACATGTCTATTAGACATCCCCAAAAAGACTTGCAGTTGTAATTTCAGTGAAAGGTGGTTCCAGAAAGTATTGACTCGGGGGGGCGCTATACAAAGGCCCCCCACACTTTTCACATATTTATTTGTAAAAATTTTTGAAAACCATTTATCATTTTCCTTCCACTTCACAACTATGTGCCACTTTGTGTTGGTCTATATATACATATATACACTGTATATATATCACGCCAATACATGAAATCCAGAAAAATGCGAATATAGTGACTAAATATATATGAGCAATATTTAAAAAAACAAATCATATGTAAAAATGTCCATGCAAATAAAAATATATTGTGAATTCAAAAAGTAGAAGAAACATAGAAAAAAATGTAATATATACCGGTAAATATTTAGTGCATCCAAAGTGGGCCATGGCTTGGGGGTTGGGGACCCCTGCCATACACCATATGGTGATTGTACAACTCCCAATTAGTGAATCTCTTCTCCAAAAAGTGATGTTATGACACACACACCTCCGTACTCTTCACCCCAACTCAGGGGTGTCCTCTCACCATCTGAATAGGACTTTGTTATGCTAGAGGAGGTCACAAGCACTTATATTAATAATATAAGGGGGTACTGTTCTACATAACCTTTCTGTCCTCCTTGATCCCCATGACACGTTGCGCCCAATAGGCTTTCTCAAAGGCGATTTGGACTTTTTCACATGATTTGTTTTTTAGTATTTTTTTAAATACTGGTCATATATATTTTGTCACTATATTCACATTTTGTGTGTGTGTGTGTATATGTATATATATATATAGTATTATGCACTTCTTGGCATCCTTTTAGTTTATGTATTATTAGATTAACGGTCCTATTGAATGTTATAATTTACGATTGGGTAGTGCTACATCACTTTTAGGAATATATATTATATTGCATTTAGCACATATTGGTAAGTGCACTGTTGATGTTGGCAGCTTCTGTTTTATTTATTTGTATTTTACATATATGTATTTTTTATGAGGTGTATCAGAGGTGTTATTGAGGTTGATTAGTGCAGAAGGTTTTATTTATTATAACCAAAATAACCACAAGATGGCAGTATATAATACACAACTATACAAAGACCAAATAAACAATGGCTAAGGCCCCTTGCACACTGGGGCGGTTTGCAGGCGTTATTGCGCTAAAAATACCGCCTGCAAACCGCCCCTTAGCAGCCTCCGCTGTTTGTTCAGTGTGAAAACCCGAGAGCTTTCACATTGAAGCGGTGCGCTGGCAGGACGGTTAAAAAAGTCCTGCAAGCCGCATCTTTGGTGTGGTGAAGGAGCAGTGTATTCACCGCTCCTTCACCGCTCCTGCCCATTGAAATCAATGGGACAGCGCGGCTATACCGCGGCTATAGCCGCGCTGTACGAGGGGTTTTAACCCTTTTTCGGCCGCCAGCGGGGGTTAAAACCGTACCGCTAGCGGCCGAATACCGCGGTAAAACAGTGCTAAAAATAGCACTGTTTTACCGCCAACGCCCCCTACCGCCCCAGTGTGAAAGGGGCCTAATAATAAAGTGTAACCGCACAAAGAAGTAAAATAGTTTAAACCTTGGAAATCTGCCAACTCACTAAGTCAGTGCGCTCCCTGCAGCAGATGTATAATACAAAAGAACAACAATGACTGGAATATCAGTCACAGGGAAGCTGCTTTCGCAGGACACAGGAGGTGTATCATAAGCAACTCAATTAAATCAAGTAAATACAAAATATCTTTATAGATGTCAAATATTGAATGAAAATAGTATAAAAAATTATACACATATACAAATACCTTTACCTTTTAAACGTTATTTTAGTTTTGGATAAAGTGAAGAGGTATTAGAACACCTATTAGTTTTTTACTGCAGTCTGTCCCCATTAGGGAGATTCCCCCTCTCTATTTGTCCTGTTTACCGTGAACGTAAAAGAAAATCCCAAATTTTAGATTGTCCCCAGAAAAGTTATAGAGGGGAAATGTTTTTTTTTTTTTTTATTTATAAAAGGAAAGGAGGCCCACATGGACCGATACAATACAATATACAATAAATCGTCATCAAACAGAGTACACAACACACCAATATGACACAATGATCATTGTTCTTAAAAGATAGATAATGACATAATGACAATCGGCTCTCCGCCATGGAGAAGGACATATATGCTTCCTAAGGTGCGATGTGTTAGGTTAGTACGGTCCCATGAGCTCCTTCCCTTCCTTTTTCCCATTTTCCAAGTATTATAGGAGCGTCCTACGGTTAGGAGGAGAGAGTAAAGAAAGAGGTGAAGTGAGGGAAGGGGGGAAGGAGGTAAGGGGAAATATTCCCCGCGATCATGGAGTGTTCAAAGGAGGTGCATCTGAGATGTATCTGTAGTATTATTATCTGTCCTGTATGTAAAGTTTAGGAGTTGAATTTACCTTATGAACAGTCAATTAGTTAATGAAACCTCTCGCAGAGCTTGGCCTTCACTTGAGTATATGAACATGTTCCACAGCTGCCATGTTTTGGAGAACTTCTCCTGTTTGTTTTGTGCGGTGTGGATGAGATCTTCCATTCTTTGTATTTCCTCTACTTTTTTCATCCAGAGGTCTATGGTTGGTGGAATTGTGGATTTCCAGTGCAATGGGATACAGGCTTTAGCTGCGTCTAGAAGGTGTCGGATCACAGAATTTTTGTACGTCTTTGTAGGGATGTTTGATGCGTGTAGGAGAAAGAATGCTGGGTCGTCACTAATATTGTAGTCTGTGAATTTTTGTACTGTCTCCCGTATTGTTTGCCAAAAGTTCGCCAGTCAAGGACACGACCAGAAAACATGCAGCAGTGTCCCTTTCTCTGTCTGGCATCGCCAACATAGGTCAGATGTCGTCGGGAAGAATTTGTGTAACAGTGCTGGGGTTCTGTACCAGTGAGTGAGAATTTTGTAGTTTGTCTCTTGAGTCTTGGAGCAGATAGAAGACTTGTGTGTAAACCTAAGGATTTGTTGTCTCTTGGTTATGTTAAAGTTGTAGTCTAGTGCTTTTTCCAATTTAAGCAAGCCCGGTGAGACAAAGTCTATTGGTGGTATATTTAAAAGGTTGTATGTCATAGAGAGCGTGTGTGGTAATACCCCCGAGGTGGAGCATAAGTCTTCAAATGTGGTGAGTATTTGGACATTCGTGGGAGGTTGGATGGATTTAAGGAAATGGCTCAACTGAAATGCCCTCAGGTAGTCTAGGCGAAATGGGCCCATGGGGTCAGAGAGTTCTGTGGCTGTTTTCCAGCGTCCTCCAGAGCTAAAGTGGGAGGCTTGGTGTAGACCTGACTCTGCTAGATTCCCAAAGACTGCATCCTGCAAGCCTGGTGTAAATAATGGGTTCCCCAATATTGGATAAAGAGGGGAGTTTGATGAGGATAGGTTTGCCCGAGAGAGAAGCCGGGCACAGATTTGTATAGTATTTCCCATTAGTGGATGTCTCTTAATCCCTAGTGGCATAGCTGAGTGACACCATGGAGCCCTCTGGAGAGGAAGTGTACTTTGATCTTGTTCCATTTGGGCCCATAGTTTGGTTTCTCGGTGATGACACCAATCCACCATTCTTCCCAAATGAACTGCCTGGTAGTAGGCACGGACATCTGGTAGTGCCAGACCACCGTATTTTTTAGGGAGGACAAGTATTTTGTTTGTAAGTCGTGGTCTTTGTTTGGCCCATACGAATTCCGTGAATATCGACTGCACTTGCCTGAAATAGGTTGTGAGTATGGTTACAGGCAGGGCCTGCATAAGATAAAAGAATTTTGGGAGTATGGACATTTTTAGTATGTTGCACCGCCCCAACCAGGAGTGTAGTCCCGCGCCCCAATTATTTAGAAGTGATTTGACCATCTTTAATAGTGGCGGGAAATTTAATGTATAGAGCTGCGAGAGTGTTTGGGGGATTCGTGTACCTAGGTACTTCAGTGCGGTATTGGTCCATTGCAGGTGGAAGCTGGATTGGAGATGTAGAAGCCTTGAATGTGGTATTCCCACCCCCATGGCTTCTGATTTGGTGAGGTTGATCCTCAAATTGGAGAGGGTACCGTATAGGTTAAATTCCCTAACCAGGTTCGGGAGTGATGTTGTTGGTTTCGTATTTGAGAACATAAGGTCGTCCGCGTACGCAGATACCTTATATTGGGTTTGGTTTATCGTTACTCCCGAGATGTTGGGGTTTAGTCTAACGTGACACAGGAAGGGTTCGAGAGATAGTGCAAAGAGGAGGGGTGAGAGAGGGCACCCCTGCCTCATCCCATTGGTGATTGGGAACAGGTCTGATGTTACTCCGTTTGCCCTGACCCTAGCTGTCGGTGTCGTATAGACTGCCTTTACCCATCTCATCATGGTGTTACCTACTCCTACGTGTCGAAGTGTTTCAAACATAAAAGA
The DNA here is from genome assembly GCA_037952925.1 of Lithobates clamitans. Lineage (NCBI taxonomy): Eukaryota > Metazoa > Chordata > Amphibia > Anura > Ranidae > Lithobates > Lithobates clamitans. The sequence continues at coordinate 130,795 of JBBGZY010002882.1, read as the reverse complement.
CCAGTTTACGCGGTCAAACGCTTTTTCAGCATCAGTGCTTATGAAGACACTCGATGTGTTTGTGAGGTTGGCCGTGTGGAGCAGGTTCAGGACCTTAATGGTGTTGTCCCTTGCTTCCCTGGTTGGTACAAATCCCACCTGGTCTAAATGTATTAATTGGGGAAGGTGAAGTTGTAGTCTGGTGGCTATTATTTTGGTGAACAATTTGAGGTCCATATTGAGTAGGGAGATTGGGCTGTAACTCCCGCATTGTGTCAGATCTATCCTTCTTTAGGAATGACCGATATCTGGGCCTGCAGTGTGGAACTATGAAACATGCCTCCCTCACTATGGTTATAAAACAGTTTTAGCAAGTGGTTTCCCAGGGATGGTAGTAATGCTTTGTAATATTGAATTGTGAGGTCGTCCGGGCCTGGAGCTTTCCCTGGTTTGGTGTTGCTTATTGCCAACTGCACTTCAGGCAATGTAATAGGTTCTTCTAAAATGTCACGTGTTTCAGTCAATAAGGTGGGCATTAGAGAGTTAGTTAGGTTTTCTATCATCTGCTCCGGAGTCGGTTGCGTCGTGGATAAGTTATATAATTTCTCATAGTAAGATTTAAATTAATTTGTAATTTATTGGGGCAGAGTCATTTTTTGGCCTGCAGGGGAAGTCACGTATGGTATATAGGATGCTAACTTTTGAGCTCGTAAGGATTGTGCTAGCAATCTGACACATTTGTTTCCGGATTCATACACTTTTTTCCCAGAGATTTGCAGTGCCGCTTTAGCTTTAAAGTGGAGTAATTCCGTAAACTGCGTATGAATCTTGTCAAGTTCGACTCCTAGTTGTCTAGTCGGATTCTGTTTATGTGTAGCTTTGAGCGTCTGTAGCTTGCTAATTAGTAAAGTCATTTGTGCAGTCTTCAGTTTTTTAAGTCTCGTCCCATGTTTTATGAGAATACCCCGGGTCACTGCCTTGTGGGCTTCCCACACTAGGCCCATGTCATCGTCTGAGGAGTTATTGGCTTGAAAATAATGTGTGATTTCCCTTGCTATATCAGCTAGTATCTCCGGGTCTTGTAGGAGGCTCTCGTTAAGTCTCCATGGTTTCCTTTGTCCCCTGTGAAAATCAGTCAAAGCGTATCGTATCATAACTGGGGCATGGTCTGACCATGTGATGGACCCTATAGTGGCGCCCCTGACTGCCTGTAGCTGTCCGTGTGGTATGAAGTGGTAGTCTATGCGTGAGTATGAGTGGTGTGGGTGGGAATAAAATGTATAATCCCGTTCACCGGGGTGGAAGAGGCGCCAGACATCTATCAATTGTGTGGTATGCAGAGCTGAATGTATCCTTTTGCGTGTTCCTCGGGACATGGAAGAAATCCCCGTCGAGGTGTCTTCTGTAGGGATTAGGGAGACATTAAGATCACCTCCCACAATGAGTTGGCCTTCTGAGAAAGTTTGGAGTAGTTTAAGGTGTTTCCTGATGAAGACATCTTGTTGACAGTTTGGGGCGTAGAGGTTGGCTATAGTTACCTTCACGTCTCCTATCATGCCCTTAAGGAAGAGATATCTTCCCATCGGGACTGTTTTTATAGCAAGCAGAGACCATGAGACTTTAGCTGAAATCTGGATGGACACACCTCTAGACTTGGTCTCTGAGTATGTGGAATGGTACACTGTCAGATAGTATCTATTTTTTTTGGTATGGAAAAGCATTTTCCCGAAAGCGAGTCTCTTGCAGCAGGACGATGTCCGCTTTTATGCGTTTCATGTCGTTTTGTAGCATTCAACGCTTTTCAGGGATGTTAAGTCCTTTTGCATTCAAAGTGACAATGTGGAGTTCGTCCATGATCGCTGTGAGTTGGGGGGAGGGAGAAGAGTGGGTTGGTAGGAGAGAAAAGCAGTAGGGTTGTGAGAGAAAAGGGGAGGCAAATAGAAGCAAGAAGAAGAAAAAGACAGACGAGGGTGATCAGCCCTCTAGAAGCAGTGTTATAGAATCTAAAGTATTAGCAAAATATTGCTTACACACTCTTCAGGGAGGCCTGAGTAATGAGCGTAGGCCTAGGTGGGAGTGTGTTCAGCAAGGGTCGTGGGAGGTTCCCGGGCGCTGCCTGTGTCCCTCCCGGCCCTTCTTGTGTATGTTGGAGTAGGCAAGTATTAAGTTTCTGGTAGCACAGGTGGTATAAGTTGAAGAGGTATGGGACTCATAGCATAGATAGGTCTTATATAGAACTTACAACTGTCTAACACAAGCAGTATAAACAGAAAAACAAACATAATAACTATGCAGGTTGGACATTTAACTGAATCATCCCCCATGTAAGCTACCCCTCCTAGATCTACCCCTCCAGCTCAGAGTCGGCTTTTCCCCCGAGGCACCCCACAACTACTGACAGAAAGCAACCCACGGGTCCAGGGCCGGCTAAAGGGGGAGAGACGCGGCACCCAAGATGTGTAATCGCCGCCCCCTACCCCCACCGCAGTCGACACATATCCTCCATGCCTCTTGTCCTCCCACCAAGTGTCCCCCCCCGACATTGCACAGCGTACACCTAGGGAGTTCCATGGGGGTGAGGCGCTAGCTTGCGTCTTAGAAGATACCCCCTCACAACATTCTACTGTTCGCCTCACCTGAACAAGACATGCAAATGTGCTATACAGTAGTAAAAACAAGTGTCCGTGGTCACCCGCTGGTATCAGGGTTGGAGAACTCTTACCAACCGTCCGGATGGAGGTCTGCTTATAGTTTCGGTAGCAGTCAGGTTGTAAGGATAGAAAAGTTAAATTATTATAGCATGCAGCTGGCTGTTATGCGCCGTACAGTAGCTTTTTCACTAAGTCAATACTTGCTAGAAAGGGGGCACATAAATGTGTAACCCACTATGGGTTAGCATTAAACTTCCGGTGGGGTAGACACAGGCATAGTGCTCAGGGCGAGAAAACCCTCGACATGCATTAGTGCAGATCTCGCTGGATGATAGGAGGGCATGAGTCATTCCATCCCCAACTTCGTTTCTCCATGGGGTACAGTATCGGGCAACCGAACAACAAAAACCAAAAGCTATAACAAAAAAGCAATCGAACCGTGGCCTCCACTGTATCCCAGGGTCCCCGAGTGCTGCTTCAGGGGGGTGCATCTCATTCCATAGGACAGTACTGTTTTCCCATAGAGCAAATCAAGGGGGGGTTAACGGTAAAGCAAAGGAGTATGCCCGCTAGGTCAAAGTATGAGGATGCCTGCCCTCAGCTGGGTCCCGGGAGCACAGCAAGGGCATGGTAGGCTGGCAATCCGGAAGGGTCTATCATCAGATGAGCGCCAGATCTTGGGGTATAGCATTAAAAGTGACATGACGCCAATTCCTGCATTTTGTTCCTAAGTGATTAGAAAAGTAATATAGTTATGACTCATGTGACCTGCTGGCATTAGAGGCTCTGTCTCTGAGAGCGGGCAGGCTGGTTGAGTCTGTTCGCAGTCGGGCCTGGGCAGCCAGTCGGTCTCGGTATCTTCATCAGCCAATTTGGTACTTGAACTGGGTCAGATCCCAGAAAGGTGGAGAAGGCTGGAAGGTCTGCTGGCGAGCGCAGCGTGAATGAGGATTCGTCGGAGCGGAATATAACCGCCAGGGGGTAACCCCATCTGTAAGTGCATCCACGATGTCTAGCTGCTTCCAGTGCCGGTTTCAGCATAGCACGGCGTTGTAGAGTGGCTCTGGAGATGTCCGGTAGTATCTGTATGTGTGCTCCGTCTAATTCAATGTCGCCATTTTCCCAAGCTCTTCTTAAGATGATCTCTTTTTGGGCAAAACGGTGCAGACGACATAGTACATCTCGGGGTCTTGCGGGGTCCGTAGACTTTGGACCGAGAGTACAATGTACCCTGTCAATTTCTAAAGTGGGTGGTGGTGTCTCCAGCAGTCTGTGGAATATAGCAGTAACCGTTTCCGCAAGATCTTCAGAACCTGTGGCCTCTGGGATCCCCCGCAGCCGCAGGTTGTTGTGGCGGCTATGGTCTTCCATTTCTTCTAGATGGAGCTGCATCTCTTGAACCTCCATAACATGAGACTCACGTGCCTGCTCCAAGGACAGCACCCGGGATTCCAGAACGGAGGTCAAATTCTCACCAGCGGTCACACGGTTATTGATTGTGTGTAGTTCTGTTTTGACCTCTTGTATGTCCCTACTGTGGGCTTCCTCTACACGCTGGATTAAGGTTTCAATGTCTGCTCTCGTGGGGAGGGCCTGCAGCATGGCGCGAAGATCATCATCCAGACGGAATTTGCTGTGTGGGGGGCCTGCAGACCCTGATCGGAATGCAGCTGGGGTCCCCATGTGTGGATCTGTATCCAGAGAGGGTGTAGGGGAAGATGACTGCGATATAATAGTACCGCTCTCAGCACAGGGTCCGGGAGCTCCTTCAACACGCATCTTTACCCGGCCATTGCTAAGCCACGCCCCCATAGAGGGGAAATGTTTGACCATTCTTTCAGAAGCACATTTGTGAGGTCAGGCACTGATGTTGGACGAGGTTGGACTGGTGTGCAGTCATGTTGGAACAGGAAGGGGACATCCCCAAACTGTTCCTACAAAGTTGGGAGCATGAAATTGTCCAAAATGTCTTGGTATGCTGACGCCTTAAGAGTTCCCTTTATTTGAAATAAGGGGCCAAGCCCAACCCCTGAAAAACAACCCCCACACCATAATCCCCCCTCCACCAAATGATTTGTACCAGTGCACAAAGCAAGGTCCATAAAGACATGGATGAGCGAGTTTGGGGTGGATGAACTTGATTGGCCTGCACAGAGTCCTGATCTCAACCTGATAAAACACCTTTGGGATGAATTAGAGCAAAGAGCCAGGCCTTCTCATCCAACATCAGTACCTGACCTCACAAATGCGCTTCTGGAGGAATGGTTACACATTCCCATAGACACACTCCTAAACCTTGTGGACGGCCTTCCCAGAAGAGTTGAAGCTGTTATAGCTGCAAAGGGTGGGCCAAATCAATGTTGAACCCTATGGACTAAGACTGGGATGCCATTAAAGTTCATGTGTGTGTAAAGCCAGGCATCCCAATACTTTTGGTAATATAGTGTATGTTCTAGCAATGGAGAAGACCATTGTGATTTGTATGTACATTGTGTTATGTTTACAGTGATTGGGAGGTTTGCAGTAAATGATGGATATTCTTGTATATTCACAAAAAAAGTCTCTAAAAATCTGGCGAAATGACAGGAAAAAAATGTATATATTTCACTACATGTAATGGGGTGGAAAATACAGTTTTTTTTTTCCTTGCATGTGATTGGGTATTCTTTGTAAATTGAAGCTTTACCTCATTTACTAATCTCTGGAGCAACTTGTAAAGTGCACAATCTGTTTGCCTTAAAGTAGAACTATAGGCACAACTTATTTTTCTTCATTTAGATCGAGTAAAGGAAGGTTCATAACTCCCGTCAGTTTTTTTTTTCCATCTGTGTCCCATTGAGGAGATTTCTCTTCACTTCCTGTCCCATAGCCAAACAGGAAGTGAGAGGAAATCCCTGCAAATTAACCACTTCAGCCCCGGAAGATTTGGCTGCTCAATGACCGGCCATTTTTTGTGATACGGCACTGCGTCGCTTTACCTGACACTGTCGTGTGATGCTGTACCCAAACAAAATTAACGTCCTTTTTTTTCCCACAAATAGAGATTTCTTTTGGTTGTATTTGATCACCTCTGCGGTTTTTATTTTTTTGCGCTATAAACAAAAAAAGAGCAACAATTTTGAAAAAAACAACAACAATATTTTCTACTTTTTGCTATAATAAATATCCCCAATTTTTTCTAAAAAAAACTAATTCTCTCCTCAGTTTAGTCCGATTTGTATTCTTCTACATATTTTTGGTAAAAAAAAAAAAAAAAAATCGCAATAAGTGTATATTGATTGGTTTGCGCAAAGGTTATAGCACCTACAATATAGGGGATAGATTTATGTCATTTTTATTATTATTTTTACTAGTAATGGCGGCGATCTGCGAATTTTATCGGGACTGCCACATTATGGCGGACAAATTGAACACACTTTTGGGACTACTGACATTTATACAGCGATCAGTGCTATAAAAATGCACTGATTACTGTATAAATGTCACAGGCAGGGAAGGGGTTAACATTAGGGGGCGATCAAGGGGTTAACTGTGTTCCCTGTGTGTGTTCTAACTGTGGGGGATGGGACTGACTAGAGGAGATGACAGATCGCTGTTCCTAGCTATTAGGAACTCACGATCTGTCTCTCTCCTCACAGAACAGGGATTTGTGAGTTTACACGTTCCTGTTCTGCCTCTTGTGCCCGCGATCACGCTTAAAGGGACCGACGTACAGCTATGACGGTTGGCGGGAATGTGCCGACCTGCCCAATATAATGATGGCGGCTGGTCAGCAAGTGGTTAAAGGAATCCTTGGAGTCCCCCAGATCACCAGAAGCAGTGACCTGATTGAAATATCCCCCTCTATTACTGTTCTGGGGACAACCCAAAATTGGGATTTTCTTTCACTTTCAGTGATAATGGTAAACAGGACAAATAGAGAGAATCTCCCTAACAGGGGCACAGACAGCAATAAAACCTGACAGGGGTTCTAATCCTTCTCTACTCTATCCAGTACTAAAACAAAAGTTTTTCCTCTAGTTATACATTAAAGTGGAACTTCAGTCTCTCAATCATCATTGTCTATTTTGAATCCTCAGGCTGCTAGTATTAGTAAATAAATAGAGAATTATATCATATTTACTTGTTTAAAACCGATTTTTTACATCTCTTCAGTTGTTTTCTGGTTTCCATGTCTAGGCAAATGATGTCATCAATCCCAGGAGTCTACAGGAGAGGGAGAGGGGTTTTCTCAGCTAAGCACACCATCCTGTCTGCTTGCCTGAGCTAAGGGCAAATGGATTCCAGGATGTACTTGCTCTATGAATCATCTGCCCTTATTCAAGATGGCCATGGCCAGAAATGAGAGGGGGGTGTTTTTCTAAAGGATTTCTTAGCAAAATAAAGCATGGAGACATGGATGGATGGATGGATGGATGGATGGGGGAGTTTGCTTTGAATATTATAAATGAAATACATTTTGGTTTGTGGTGCTCAGATACAGTGCAGTTCCACTTTAAGTAAATCAACTCCAATGATTTCCATATTTAGGTTTCTATACATTACTGGTGAGAGAACTGATCCAGAAATGCAGAGACTACTCATAATTGGCAATTCTATATTTACATTCCTAAATACGGAATGTCTGGACCACGACTTCAAGTGATTGTAAACGATCACCTTGTAAAACAACCCATTCAGTTTAATATAGAAATGGAAGGCAAAATATTTGTGTACAGAAATAAAAAACATTATAAATACCTTTTCACCTCTTTTTCTAAATGATTACATTCCCTCTGTTCTCAGCTGCATAGGAGTTGGGGGAGGACAAGCAGCGGCACACTGATCTTCCCAGTGAATGTCTGTGTGTGTGTGTGTGGGGGGGGGTTGGTTGTCAGGACAAGTCTGATCATTGGAGGAGAGTAGGCTGAGTTCCCAGCAGAGCTAGAGAACTGACCATGGTGTGTTCTCCTGCTTAGTGTGGTCAGTTTTTAATAGGAAAGCAGAGGGACTGGCAGGAACACCGGGGATTTCACACAAAGGAAGCAATACAAAGAGAACAGGAGACTTTCTCATACAAGTACATGGTACAGCAACCACATATCAGGAATATGAAATGTTGGGGTAACAGACATTTTAATTACCACATTCATTCATTTATTTATTCATTTCCTTCTGTGAATTGACTTTGACCCTTTTTTTGGGGTATTTTCTGATCGTTTTGAGTGTTTTGCGGTGAATATGGTAAATCGGCATAGTGAAGTGACAATTTCAGGATCACATGTGATATTTGGGGGGAATTCGTCCGAACACCTAAATACCGCATGTGATGTACTTCAGTGAATGGAGTCCAGTGTGACTTTAGTGTTATAGTATAATGGGTTTTGTTCCTAAATATTGGAAATATAAATAGATTTCTACATTCTTCTGCCAACATATTGAATTGTAGACATCGAGGGAAAACAAATGATTAAGAAAATGTTTATAAATGTATTTTACATTGACAGGAAAGGAGCACTTTGTGGACAGACATCGGGAGGAACTGATACAAAGGATCTCTCTGATAGATCCAATTCTGGATGGTTTTATGACATGGGGTCTGTTGACATCTGAAGAGTGTGACACAATACGGGCCGAACCAACCCCACAAGATAAGATGAGAAGGCTGTACTCTGTGATCAGAAGGTGGAGTAATACTGACAAGGATATTTTATACAACTTATTAAAGAAATATAACTCCTTAGTGATCAGGTTCCTGGAAGAGCGAGGTAAGTCTCACCACTATTTCACTATTTTATGTTGCATCTTGCAGCGTGCTCTGCACCTAAATTTACCATGTTGGCAACATCAACCAATCAGATTGAAAATGAAAGGAAGCCTAGGATTGGTTCTCTTGGTCATGTGATACTGTTTGCTGAAATTATTATTACAGTTTAATCATTTGTACCAACTGACATATCACACAAGGCCTGGTAAAGAGGAACTTTAGTCAGAAAATGAAGTCCTGCTAGATGACGTCATACCGGCCCCTTTTACAGGTATAGATTGTAAAACAATAAATATAAGTGTCTATACAGTATTGTGTAACATCCAGTAATACTCGGTCTCGCCCTGCTGCACATGCTCAGTTGCTGTCCATTTTTAGGCACTGCTGAATATGTAGAGACCGATCTGCTGACAGCCTTAAAATGAAATGAAACCCTCTTATCCTTTTTACAGCCAAGGAAGCTGCTTCTGTTTGATCTGAAACTGCCATGGTGCTGCACATGTGATCAGTTATGATATCTACCATTTGATGGTTTGACAGTTTGGTTGAGGACACAAGCAAATGTGACAGTTACTAATCCCGGCATTCCAGGAATGTAACTGTTTTTTGAAACCATTAAATTAAAGGGTTTATGATTTACTGCTGCTCAGGGACTCTGGGCTTCAGCAAAATGGCCGCCTCCACTAAGAAGAAACAGAAGCAATGTTGGAGGCAATTTAAAGCAAACACTCATTATGGTTGCATAATTATTAATGTGGAATGTATGTTCCTTGCTAAAGAACATTATATTTATCACGTTGTTATGGGTAAAGTTCCACTTTAAGTCACTTGCAGAAATGATTTCTCTTCAAACAGGACATTTGCTGTTGTGATTGAGATCCATCTCTCTCTGGCTACAAGATTTACTTACTTTGACTTATAGGCAGAGGAGGATTAGGAAACTTTGACTCTGGGATCAAACTCAAACAACGATCCCCTTTCATGGTACGGACAGATTTCTGTGGGATAAGGAAAGTGTACCATGTGAAGAGTGACCTAGTCCTACATTGATTGGTGGGCATTGTGAAATGTTTCCATAGGACGTAGTTTATTGTGAAAGAACTCATCTCTTCTCCAGCATTGGCTTACTTTGTGGCTCTCAGCATTTAGTCATATGATAATTCAGAGCTGCAAAAAGAAATCAGAGACCTCCCTGCCATTCTGACAGGTAAAGATTCAATAATTACTGATAGGGATATTGGCTATTAGGGAACTGCCTCACTTTTACAGCCCCATTATAGGAGCAAAATATGTAAAGTTTTTATCTTCTTACTTGAATTGGTAGTAAACACAGCTGGGACATTTGTACCTTCAGGTATGATTATAATAAAGCTTACCTGTAGATACAAGGAATATCTCCTAAATGTGCACCGTTTAGGAGATATACTCTGTTTCTGCAGCCAGTAACGTCACCAGCGCATGCGCTCTGAAGGGACAACATATTCGTGCCAACCTTTCAGAGCTCGGAAGGAAGACCATGTGAAGATGGAAGCCCTGTCATGTCAGTGGTGACAGCACACCGCTGGAGGACTTCATTCTAAGGTAAGTATATCACAATGAAAAACCAACCAGTGCAGCGTTATGAAAGAAACCATTAATCTAGTACATATGATCCTATTCATAAAAGCATGTGCATAAGATCCTCAAAAATATATAGAAACAGAAAATAGCAAATATAAATGTGTAATCAATCACTAAAACAAAAGTACATAATTAAATATACATGATATAAAGTGTCTGTGGTAATAAGCCCCTGTAGATCGCCAACTCGGGGTTCCCTGGGGCGTGGGGTCTTTTCACATATACAGCATCATGGCAGTTGTGGATTAAACAGAGACCAAGATGGCAGCTTCCTTGGCTGAAAATGATAGGGGGGTTTACTTCCACTTTAATGCATAGAATGTGTTAAGATAAAACACCTTCTGCCTTTACAACTCCTTTAACCGCTAGAGATCTGCGCTATAGCCGAATGACGGCAACAGCGCGGATCTACAATGCCGGGACGACATCTATTGACGTTGTCCCCTTTCCTCGCTCCCGGTGCGCTCTCGTGAGCGCGCATCGGGGAAAATCTGTGTTGGCCGTGTCCCCTGGCTCTCTCTCCTCACACAGAGACAGCATGTGAGGAGGGAGAGGATCTTTGACTCGTTGTGAGTAATTATCTACAGTTCTACAGTTGAAAAAACAAAGTGTGCCCTAACAGTGCCCAATCAGTGCCCACAGTGACCCATTAGCATCAATAGCTAGTGCCATCTGTGCCCACCTGTGCACATCAGTGCCCTCTTGTTCCATGAGTGCCCCATCTGTGCCATCTGTGCCCGTCTGTGCCCATCTGTGCAATCAGTGCGCATCTGTGCCACCTCATCAGTGCCCATCTGTGCCACCTCAGTGCCCATCTGTGCCAATCTGTACCGCTTCATCAGTGCACATCTGTGCAATCAGTGCCCATCTGTTCCGCCTTAACAGTGCCCATCTGTGCCACCTCAACAGTGCCCATCTGTGCCACCTCAACAGTACCCATCTGTGCCACCTCAACAGTACCTATCTGTGCCACCTCAACAGTGCCCATCTGTGCCATCTCAACAGTGCACATCTGTGCAATCAGTGCACATCTGTGCCGCCTCAACAGTGCCCATTTGTGCCGCCTCAACAGTGCCCATTTGTGCTGCCTCAACAGTGCCCATTTGTGCCGCCTCAACAGTGTCCATCTGTGCCACCTCAACAGTACCCATCTGCCACCTCAACAGTGCCCATCTGTGCCATCTCAACAGTGCACATCTGTGCAATCAATCAGTGCACATCTGTGCCGCCTCAACAGTGCCCATTTGTGCTGCCTCAACAGTGCCCATTTGTGCCACCTCAACAGTACCCATCTGTGCCACCTCAACAGTGCCCATCTGTGCCATCTCAACAGTGCACATCTGTGCAATCAATCAGTGCACATCTGTGCCGCCTCAACAGTGCCCATTTGTGCCACCACAACAGTGCCCATTTGTGCCGCCTCAACAGTGCCCATTTGTGCCACCTCAACAGTACCCATCTGTGCCACCTCAACAGTGCACATCTATGCAATCAGTACACATCTGTGCCGACTCATTGCACATCTGTGCCGACTCATCAGTGCCCATCTGTGCCACCTCATCAGTGGATATCTGTGCCCTCCTGTGCTGCCTCATTAGTGCACATCTGTGCCGCCTCATCAGTGCACATCTGTGCGATCAGTGCCCATCTGTGCCGCCTCATCTGTGCACATCTGTGCAATCAATCAGTGCACATCTGTGCTCATCAGTGCCACCTCATCAGTGCCCATCAGTGCAGGCTTAGCACACACCTGTGCAGTCTCATCACCACCAGCAACCAACCATGTCTATTAGATGCTTTTCTGCCGAGAAGGCATACCAAATTCTTTCCACGGCCGACGAGAGCAACGGGGAGCTCTCTTTTTCAGATTCCCTTTCAAATTCGGAACCTGAATCTGACATAAATTATGAGCCAGTCCTCAGTAGTGAAACATTGAGTGGCTCAGAGGAGGAAGATGTTCGGCCCACCAAACGAAGGCGTTCTAGTGAGGAGGCAGTGGCATCCACCAGCACTGCAGTACCAACTACCAGCACCGCAGTGCCATCCACCAGCACCCCAGTACCTCAAACAGAAAGGCCAAGTACCAGTGGGGTGTCACCTCAGCCCCAAAGGGTTAGGTCCCATGCCAGCCTTTCCTATGCCCTTCAGAACCCCTTGTGGCTTCCTTCTAATTCAGGAGAAGCTAACGTTCCCCCTTTCACTGCCCAGCCAGGAGTCCAGGTGGACACAGAGAATTTTACCCCAATACATTTTTTTAATTTAACTTTTACAGAGGACATGTTGGCGTCAATTGTGGCCCAGTGCAACTTATATGCAAAGCAATTTATTTTGCAAAATCCAACATCCTATTATGCCCGTCCCTATGAGTGGAGAGACCTAACAGTGGAGGAGTTCAAGGTTTTTTTAGGCCTCACATTTAATATGGGACTCACCAAAAAAAATCAATTGCGTTTCTATTGTTCAACCCATCCCCTCCACCACATGCCGCTCTTCTCCGCGGTAATGCCCAGAACTAGGTATATGATGATAATGAGGTTCCTACATTTCAGTGACAATACCCAGTGCCCTCCCCGAAATGATCCAAATTATGACAGGCTTTACAAAATTCGGCCAATACTTAATTATTTTTCAGAAATATTCCCCCAATTGTTTACCCCGGACCAACACATATGTGTGGATGAGTCCCTTGTTAAATTTAGCGGCAGGCTTAAAATTAAGCAATTTATCCCCAGCAAAAGGGCCCGCTATGGAGTGAAGGTGTCCAAATTATGTGACCGAGTCACAGGGTACACATATTCCTTCATAGTGTACGAAGAGAAGGACACCCAGCTGCAGCCCCCTAATTGCCCGGACTACTTGGGATCCAGCGGGAAAGTTGTTTGGGACCTCTTATACCCCCAATGGAGAAAGGCTACCACCTGTATGTAGACAACTTCTACACTTCTCTGCCCCTGTTCCACAACCTTCATCGGAAGAAGACGCCAGCATGTGGCACCATAAAAAAGAATCGGAAGGGCTTTCCTCAAAGTCTTGTCAATAAGAAATTGAGAAAAGGAGAAACGGCAAGTCTGCGTAACAACGAGATTCTGGCAGTGAAGTGGAGGTACAGAAGGGGTGTCTACATGTTGTCTTCTATCCACAAGTATACGTTTGTGGAAATCCCCAGAAGGAATGGCCCCATACAAAAACCAAAATGCATCTATGAATATAATTTATTTATGGGGGGAGTCGACTTCAATGACCAAATGATGGAACCATACCTTGCCACAAGACGGACATACCATTGGTATAAAAAAGTCGCAATTTATTTTTTTTCAATTGGCCATATACAATTCATATGTAATTTACCGCAACTCTACCCAAAACCCCAAACGCTTCTTTGGCTACCAAGAGGAAGTTTTCACTACCCTTATATTCCCAAAACGGCCCACCAGAAAATATCCAAACAGATGTTATTAGTCGACTCTCCAAGCCCCATTTTCCTGATAAAATCCCTCCCAAACCAACAGGCCAAAGACGTCAAAAAAGATGTAAGGTGTGTACCAGAGCAGGAGTCAGAAGAGACACATCTTATTATTGTGCACAATGTCCTTCCCAACCAGGCCTCTGCATAGGTGACTGTTTTCGCCGTTACCATACTTCAATAAATTATTAGTGAAGTATAGTAAACGTAATCTTCAGTTCCTGCCTTCACACACCTTCACACCCCTTATGCCACTGCCTGCTCTGTAACTGACCCTGGCTTGTTATTCTACCACGCTTCTGTCTGCAGATTCTGTACATACCGCTGCCTGATCTGGAACTGACCCTGGACTGTTTGACCATGATATTTGCCTGCCTCTTGGACTGATCTTGTACCCTGCAACTGGACTAGTGGGATTCAACACAGGGGTCTCACATATGTGAGGGGCTCCAGAATAGTTTTTCTGGATGAAGAAAACAATTTTCTTTATTTTCTCATTCCTAGATTAGGGTCTGGAGACTCGGAGGCTTCAAAGAGATTTGGGTGGGAGAAGCCTCTACCCCTGTCCCCATTCTGTCCTGCACAAGGCCCTAATTCCACCTGCTGCCTGTAGGACTTACTGCCGTCATGCCTCTGTCTGTCGCACTGACCACAGCACATGGACCTGCCTACTGCCAGGACCAATATTTTTGGCACTGCTGACAATATCTCTGCACTGACCCTGGACTGTATATGGACAGTATCCCTGCCTGCTGCCTGAAAAATTGTGTTCGCTGTTGCTGACCAAGTCCCTGCCTGCTGCCTGGACCAGTGCTACCCTCCTGTGGACAACTGCACTACTAAAACCACAGGTAATCTTTCGTTTACCCTTTGCTCAGCATAATGTATTTTGGGGTGTAATTCTTGGTATGTGCATGCTATGTGTCCCTGGAACACCTGACCGTGTTCCTTGCATGTTGGACCTCTGTATGTGGCCAGGCTGTGTAAAGGTCTCACACATGTGGTATTGCCATACTCAGGAGGAGTAGCAGAATGTATTTTGGGGTGTTATTTTTGCTATGTAAATGCTATGTGTTGGTAATATCTTATAAATGGACAACTTTGTGTAAAAAAAAATGCGTTTTCATTTTTTTCCACATTTTCCAAAAACTTCTGGAAAAAAATTAACCGTTCAAAAGACTCATTATGCCTCATAGATTATACGTTGGGGTGTTAGCTTTCCAAAATGGGGTCATTTTCTGGGCGTTTCCATTGTCCTGGTGCTCTAGGGCCTTCAAAAGTGTAATAGGTAGATCAACAAGTTAGATGGGTAATTTATGCTCCTTGAACACCTGCTGAACATGGTGCTCCCTGCATGTTGGGCCTCTGTATGTGGCCAGTTAGTGAAAAAGTCCCACACATGTGGTATCGTAATACTCAGATGGAGTTGCAGAATGTATTTTGGGGTGTCATTTGTGGTATGCACATTCCATGTGAGAAAAAAAGCTATTACAATGACAATTTTGTGAATAAAAAATAAAATCAAATCTTAATTTTGCAAAGAATTGTGGGAAAAAATGACAAATTCAAATAACTCACCATGCCTCTTACTAAATACACTGGAATTTTCTAAAAAAGGGGTCATTTGGGGAGCATTTGTACTTTCCCGGCTTGTTAGGGTCTCAAGAATTGAGATAGGCCTCGGTACATTAGATGTGATAATTTTTTTATGATTTGCACCATAGCTTGTAGACTCTATAAATTTCACACAGACCAAATAAAATCCACTAATTTGGGTTATTTTTTACCAAAGATATGTAGCAGTATAAATTGTGGCCAACATTTATGAAGAAAAATTGCTAATTTGCGAAATTTTTTCACAGAAACGAAGAAAAATGCATTTTTTTAAAAAAATTTCGGGCTTTTTTCATTTATAGCGCAAAAAATAAAAAACCCAGAGGTGATCAATTACCACCAAAAGAAAGCTCTATTTGTATGAAAAAAAGGACAAAAAAATCATTTAGGTACATTATTACATGACTGAGTAATTGTCATTCAAAGTGTGAGAGCCCTGAAAGCTGAAAATTGGTCTTGGCAGGAGGGGGGTTTAAGTGCCCAGTAAGCAAGTGGTTAATCTCAGGGCCCTTGGATGTTTTGACAGTTTGGTTGAGAGCACAACCAATTGGAGTGTTACATTTCCGGCACGTGCCAGAAATGTAACTATTTTATGGATGGGTTTACTTCCCCTTTAAGATAAAAAGCCTTCTGTGTGCAGCAGCCCTCAGCCCCCTAATACTTACCTGAGCCCATCTCTAACCAGCAATGTTGCAGGAGTTTCTCAGGTGCCGAGACTCCTCTCCTCATTTGCTGAGACGGCAGCGTGGCGCCATCGGCTCCCGCTGCTATCAATCAAATTCAGTGAGCCAATGAAAGAGAGAGAGGGCGGGGCCAAGTTGCGGCTCCATGTCTGAATGGACACAGGGAGCTGTGATTTTGGCTCGGGTGCCCCCATAGCAAGCTGCTTCCTGTGGGGACACTCAACAGGAGGAAGGGGCCAGGAGTGCTGAAGAGGGACTCGGGCCACTCTGTGCAAAACCAAATCCACAGAGCAGGTAAGTTTAACATGTTTGCTATTTTAAAAAAAAACACACAAGACTTTACAATCACTTTAAGTGGCACAGATTTCATTAGTTTAGGGTGTGGATAAGGAATAAAAGGTCCCATGTCCAGATCCACACATTCTGGGATCTTATTTATTGCAGTTATACAAACCATCTCATGTAACCTGCAATACTTTCTCCTATTGATCTCTATGAGGAGGTATTTTCCAGGTCACGAGGATTAGCATTGATCGGACTATCACAGCTCTCATGGGGTCTAACAATGAAAAATTCAGTGAACTCTCGGACTTTGCCATGGCTTGGTGCAATTATTGATCATGGGTTAATCTCATAGTTACTGCTTCCTTGTGTGACAAAATAATGTAAATTACACCATATAAATAGCGCACACATACACAAAAAAGGTTGCTTTTCAAATCTTGCAAGGCTACCTAAAAACACCCGCTCTTAATAAGTAAATATGAGATTTTGAGAAGTGGGAATTATCTTTTATTTTATGAACAGTGTAGGACCCACTGAAAATGGGGTACTTTGATGTACATGTCTATTAGACATCCCCAAAAAGACTTGCAGCTGTAATTGCAGTGAAAGGTGGTTCCAGAAAGTATTGACTCGGGGGGGCGCTATACAAATGCCCCCCCACACTTTTCACATATTTATTTGTAAACATTTTTGAAAACCATTTATCATTTTCTTCCACTTCACAATTATGTGCCACTTTGTGTTGGTCTATATATATACACTGTATATATATCACGCCAATACATGAAATCCAGAAAAATGCGAATATAGTGACTAAATATATATGAGCATTATTTCAAAAAAAAAAAATCATATGTAAAACTGTCCATGCAAATAAAAATATATTGTGAATCCAAAAAGTAGAAGAAACATAGAACAAAATGTAATATATACCGGTAAATATTTAGTGCATCCAAAGCGGGCCATGGCCTGGGGGTTGGGGACCCCTGCCATACACCATACGGTGATTGTGCAACTCCCAATTAGTGAATCTCTTCTCCAAAAAGTGATGTTATGACACACACACCTCTGTACTCTTCACCCCAACTCAGGGGTGTCCTCTCACCATCTGAATAGGACCTTGTTATGCTAGAGGAGGTCACAAGCACTTATATTAATAATATAAGGGGGTACTGTTCTACATAACCTTTCTGTCCTCCTTGATCACCATGACACGTTGCGCCCAATAGGCTTTCTCAAAGGCTATTTGGACTTTTTCACATGATTTGATTTTTAGTATTTTTTTAAATACTGGTCATATATATTTTATCACTATATTCACATTTTTCTGTGTGTATGTGTGTGTGTATATATATATATATATATATATATATATATATATATATATATATATATATATATATATATATATATATATATATATATATATATATATATATATATATATATATATATATATATATATATATATATATATATATATATATATATAGTCGGAGCCCTCCGTCCTGAGAGATATGAAGCACATAAACACGTCACAAGACTAACAACATAAAATAGACCTGAAGTGTGCCCTGGTCTGCTGTATGGTAAACCCAGATCTGCTGGGTGGTATGCCAGAGAAGGGCGCATACCTTAAGAAAATAATGGATGCTTCTGTAGAGAAATTGCTTGAAGAGAAGTACCCCAAGAAGGGGAATGGGTGGGTGGGAACTGCGCACTGGAACCGACACAGACCATCCTGGGTGGTCTGGTTAAATACCCTCCGGGCTCCTCCCATAATTTCAGGCCAGTAAACAGGCCTTCCTATATATATATATATATATATATATATGTATTATATATATATATATGTATTATATATATATATGTATTATATATATATATGTATTATATATATATATATGTATTATATATATATATATGTATTATATATATATGTATTATATATATATATATGTATTATATATATATATATATATATATGTATGTATTATATATGTATTTGCACTATTATGCACTTCTTGGCATCCTTTTAGTTTATGTATTATTAGATTAACGGTCCTATTGAATGTTATAATTTACGATTGGGTAGTGCTACATCACTGTTAGGTTTATATATTATCTTGCATTAGCACATATTGGTAAGTGCACATTTGATGCTGGCAGCTTCCGTTTTATTTATTTGTATGTTACATATATGTATTTTTTATGAGGTGTATCAGAGGAGTTATTGAGGTTGATTAGTGCAGAAGGTTTTATTTATTATAACGAAAATAACCACAAGATGGCAGTATATAATACCCAACTATACAAATGCCAAATAAACAATGGCTAAGAGCCCTTGCACACTGGGGCGGTTTGCAGGCGCTATTGCGCTAATAATAGCGCCTGCAAACCGCCCTGAAAGTGGCGCTCCTTGCATTCCAGTGTGAAAGCCCCGAGGGCTTGCACACTGGAGCAATGCGCTGGCAGGACGGTAAAAAAAGTCCTGCCAGCAGCATCTTCGGAGCGGTGAAGGAGCGGTGTGTATACCGCTCCTTTACCGCTCCTGCCCATTGAAATCAATGGGACGGCGCGGCTATACCGCCGGCAAAGCGCCTCTGCAGAGTCGCTTTGTGGTGGTATTTAACCCTTTCTCGGCCGCTAGCGGGGGGTAAAACCGCCCCGCTAGCGGCCGCATACCGACGGTAAAACGCCGCTAATATTAGCGGCGTTTTACCGCCGACGCCGCCCCCCGCCCCAGTGTGCAAAGGCTCTAAGGAAATGAAGTGAAATGTAAATTCTCATAATAAAGTGTAACCGCACAAAGAAGTAAAATGATATAACCTTAGAAATCTGCCAACTCACTAAGTCAGTGCGCTCCCTGCAGCAGATGTATAATACAAAAGAACAACAATGACTGGAATACCAGTCACAGGGAAGCTGCTTTCGCAGGACACAGGAGGTGTATCATAAGCAACTCAATGAAATCAAGTAAATACAAAATATCTTTATAGATGTCAAATATTGAATGAAAATAGTATAAAAAATTATACACATATACAAATACCTTTCTTCTCTAACTTTGTCTTTTATATTGGTGGAAGAAGGGTGTTTATATATGTGTGTGTGAGATTTTTATACTATTCTCATTTAATATTTGACAATTAGAAAGATATTTTGTATTTACCTAAAGTTTAACTAAAGGGAGAAACCTTATTTTAGTTTTGGATAGGGTGGAGAAGTATTAGAACACTATTAGTTTTTTACTGCAGTCTGTCCCCATTAGGGAGATCCCCCCTCTCTATTTGTCCTGTTTACCGTGAAAGTAAAAGAAAATCCCAAATTTTAGGTTGTCCCCAGAAAAGTTATACAGGGGAACGTTTGATCATTCTTCCAGAAGCACATTTGTGAGGTCAGGCACTGATGTTGGACGAGGTTGGACTGGTGTTCAGTCATGTTGGAACAGGAAGGGGCCATCCCCAAACTGTTCCCACAAAGTTTGGAGCATAAAATTGTCCAAAATGTCTTGTTATGCTGATGCCTTAATGCCGCGTACACACGAGCGGACTTTACGGCAGACTTTGCCCAGCAGACTGGATTTTGTCAGACAATTCGATCGTGTGTGGGCTCCAGCGGACTTTGTTTTCTCAAAAGTTGGACGGACTTAGATTTGAAACATGTTTTAAATCAACCTGTCAAAATCGAGTCCGGTCGAAAAGTCCGCTCGTCTGTATGCTAGTTCAAAGGACAAAAAGCCACGCTAGGGCAGCTATTGGCTACTGGCTATGAACTTCCTTGTTTTAGTCCGGTCGTACGTCATCACGTACGAATTCGACGGACTTTGTTGGATTGTGTGTAGGCAAGTCCGTTCATTCAGAAAGTCCGTTGTAAAGTTAGTCAAAGTCCGCCGGGCAAAGTCTGCCGTAAAGTCCGCTCATGTGTACGCGACATAAGAGTTCCCTTCATGGGAAATAAGGGGCCAAGCCCAACCCCTGAAAAACAACCCCCACACCATAATCCCCCCTCCACCAAATGATTTGGACCAGTGCACAAAGCAAGGTCCATAAAGACATGGATGAGCGAGTTTGGGGTGGATGAACTTGATTGGCCTGCACAGAGTCCTGATCTCAAACTGATAAAACACCTTTGGGATGAATTAGAGCAAGGAGCCAGGCCTTCTCATCCAACATCAGTACCTGACCTCAGTGGCGTAGCGTGGGTTGCCAGCACCCGGGGCAAGGCAAGTAAATTTGTGCCCCCTAACCTGCAGACTTTTAGCACTCCCCGAGTCCCTTCAAATACAATAGTACTGACCTACCTGATTCCTATACTGACCACTACACTAACCTACTTTATTTCAACACTGACCAACCTGATTCCTTTACTGACCATTACACACTACACTGACCACTATACTATACTGGCCACTACACTAAGAACTACACTGACCACTATACTATACTGGCCACTACACTAAGAACTACACTGTCCACTACACAGACCATTACACTACACTGACCACTATACTGTCCACTACACTACACTGACCACTATACTATACTGTCCACTACACTACACTGACCACTATATTGTCCACTACGGTGACCACTATACTGTCCACTACGCTATACTGTCCACTTTACTGACCACTACACTACACTGTCCACTATACTGACCACTACACTGAGAACTACACTGTCCACTACACTATACTGACGACTATACTACACTGAGAACTACACTACAGTGACCATTACACTGTCCACTACACTATACTGACCACTATACTACACTGACCACTACACTATACTCTCTGACCACTTTACTGTCCACTACACTATACTGTCCACTATACTGTCCACTACACTGACTACTACACTATACTGTCCACTATACTGACCACTACACTGTCCAATACACTACACTGACCACTATACTGTCCACTATACTATACTATACTGACCACTCTACTACACTGTCCACTACAGTGACTACTATACTATACTGTCCACCATACTACACTGACCACTATACTACACTGTCCACTACACTGAGAACTACACTGCACTGACCACTATACTGTCCACTACACTATACTGACCACTATACTACACTGTCCACTACACTGACTACTATATTGTCCACTATACCACACTGACCAATATACTGTCCACTACACTACACTGACCACTACACTACACTGACTACTATACTGTCCACTACACTACACTGACCACTATACTACACTGACCACTACACTGACTACTATACTATACTGTCCACTATACTACACTGTCCACTACACTGTCCACTATTCTACACTGTCCATTACACTACACTGACCACTATACTACACTGTCCACTACATTGACCACTATACTACACTGTCCACTACACTATACTGACCACTATACTAAACTGTACACTACACTATACTGACCACTATACTACACTGTACACTATACTGTCCCGCCTACAGTCTTCCTACACTGACACTACATATACGGCGCCTCTCTCTTCTCCCCCCCCCCCCCCGTTTATTCATTCCTCACCTTCTTGTCCTGCATCGGCCTGGAGGATAGGAGGAGGAGGAGGCGAAGACAGCGGCCCCGGCGGCTCACACTTTCCAGTGCTTGTCTCCCCCGTGCTCCGGCCGCCATGTTAATTGTTTCCCGGCGCACTTTGATTGGGCGTATGGGGGTCAAAACAATTAAAATTAACATGGTGGCCGGAGCGCGGGGGACACAGGAGATTAAAATTAGGAGGTGACACTACTGGCACGAAATTGCGCTCCCCTAAATGTCACGCCCGGGGCCACGGCACCCCCGGGGACTGACTAGAGGAGATGACAGATCGCTGTTCCTAGCTATTAGTAACTCACGATCTGTCTCTCCTCTCCTCACAGAACAGGGATTTGTGAGTTTACACGTTCCTGTTCTGCCTCTTGTGCCCGCGATCACGCTTAAAAGGACCGACGTACAGCTATGACGGTTGGCGGGAATGTGCCGACCTGCCGCAGTATAATGATGGCGGCTGGTCAGCAAGTGGTTAAAGGAATCCTTGGGGCCCCCCAGATCACCAGAAGCAGTGATCTCATTGAAATATCCCCCTCTATTACTGTTCTGGGGGCAACCCAAAATTGGGATTTTCTTTTTCTTTTACTTTCAGTGATAATGGTAAACAGGACAAATAGAGAGAGAGAATTTCCCTAACGGGCACAGACAGCAATAAAACCTGACAGGGGTTCTAATCCTTCTCTACTCTATCCAGTACTAAAAAAAAAAAAATTTTTCCTCTAGTTATACATTAAAGTGGAACTTCACTCTCTCAATCATCATTGTCTATTTTGAATCCTCAGGCTGCTAGTATTAGTAAATAGATAGAGAATTATAATTATATTTACTTGTTTTAAACCGTTTTTTTACATCTCTTCAGTTGTTTCCTGGTTTCCATGTCTAGGCAAATGATGTCATCAATCCCAGGAGTCTTCAGGAGAGGGGGAGGGGTTTTCTCAGCTAAGCACACCATCCTGTCTGCATGCCTGAGCTAAGGGCAAATGGATTCCAGGATGTACTTGCTCTATGAATCATCTGCCCTTATTCAAGATGGCCACAGACAGAAATGAGAGGGGGGTGTTTTTCTAAAGGATTTCTTGGCAAAATAAAGCATGGAGACATGGATGGATGGATGGATGGATGGGGGAGTTTGCTTTGAATATTATAAATGAAATACATTTTGGTTTGTGGTGCTCAGATACAGTGCAGTTCCACTTTGAGTAAATCAACTCCAATGATTTCCATATTTAGGTTTCTCTACATTACTGGTGAGAGAACTGATCCAAAAAGACAGAGACTACTCATAATTGGCAATTCTATATTTACATTCCTAAATACGGCATGTCTGGACCACGACTTCAAGTGATTGTAAACGATCACCTTGTAAAACAACCCATTCAGTTTAAAATATAAATGGAAGGCAAAATATATGTGTACAGTAATAAAAAACATTATAAATACCTGTACCTTTTCCCCTCTTTTTCTAAGTGATCACATTCCCTCTGTTCTCAGCTGCATAAGAGTTGGGGAGAGGAGAAGCAGCGGCACACTGATCTTCCCAGTGAATGGCTGTGTAGTGGGGGGGTTGTCAGGACAAGTCTGATCATGGAGGAGAGCAGGCTGAGTTCCCTGCATAGTTAAAGAAGTGACCATGGTGTGTTCTCCTGCTTAGTGTGGTCAGTTTTAATAGGAAAGCAGAGGGACTGTAAGGAACACCAGGGATTTCACACAAAGGAAGCAATACAAAGAGAACAGGAGACTTTCTCATACAAGTACATGGTACAGCAACCACATATCAGGAATATGAAATGTTGGGGTAACAGATATTTTAATTACATCATTCATTTATTCATTTATTTCCTTCTGTGAATTGACTTTAATTTTCCGATCGTTTTGAGTGTTTTGCGGTGAATATGGTAAAGCGGAATAGTGAAGTGACAATTTCAGGATCACATGTGATATTTGGGGGGAATTCGTCTGAACACCTAAATACCGCATTTGATGTACTTCAGTGAATGGAGTCCAGTGTGACTTTAGTGTTATATTATAATGGGTTTTGTTCCTAAATATTGGAAATAAAAATAGATTTCTACATTCTTCTGCCAAACTATTGAATTGTAGACATCAAGGGAAAACAAATGATTAAAAAAATGTTTATAACTTTATTTTACAGAATTGACAGGAAAGGAGCACTTTGTGTACAGATATTTGGAGGAACTGATACAAAGGATCCATCGAATAGATCCAATTCTGGATGATCTTATGTTGAAGGGTGTGTTGACATCTGAACAGTGTGACATAATACGGGCCAAACCAACCCCACAAGAGAAGATGAGAAGGCTGTACTCTGTGATCGGATGGTGGAGTAATACTGACAAGGATATTTTATACAACTTATTAAAGAAATATAACCGCTTCATGATCAGAGACCCGGAAGAGCGAGGTAAGTCTCACCACTATTTCACTATTTTATGTTGCGTCTTGCAGCGTGCTCTGCACCTAAATTTACCATGTTGCCAACAGCAACCAATCAGATTGAAAATGAAAGGAAGCCTAGGATTGGTTCTCTTGGTCATGTGATACTGTTTGCTGAAATTATTATTACAGTTTAATCATTTGTACCAACTGACATATCACACAAGGTCTGGTAAAGAGGAACTTTAGTCAGAAAATGAAGTCCTGCTAGATGACGTCATACCGGCCCCTTTTACAGGTATAGATTGTAAAACAATAAATATAAGTGTCTATACAGTACTGTGTAACATCCAGTAATACACAGTCTCACCCTGCTGCACATGCTCAGTTGCTGTCTATTTTTAAGCACTGCTGAATATGTAGAGGCCGATCTGCTGACAGCCTTAAAATGAAATGAAACCCTCTTATCCTTTTTACAGCCAAGGCAGCTGCTTCTGTTTGATCTGAAACTGCCATGGTGCTGCACATGTGATCAGTTATGATATCTACCATTTGATGGTTTGACAGTTTGGTTGAGGACACAAGCAAATGTGACAGTTACTAATCCCGGCATTCCAGGAATGTAACTGTTTTGAAACTTTTAAATCAAAGGGTTTATGATTTACTGCTGCTCAGGATTCTGGGCTTCAGCAAAATGGCCACCTCCAGCAAGAAGAAACAGGAGCAATGCTGGAGGCAATTTACAGCACACACTAGTTTTGGTATCATAATTATTGATGTGGAATATGTTTCTTGCTAAAGAACATTATATTTTATCACGTTGTTATGGGTAAAATTCCACTTTAAGTCATTTGTAGAAATGATTTCTCTTCAAACAGGACATTTGCTGTTGTGATTGAGATCCATCTCTCTCTGGCTACAAGAGTTACTTACTTTGACTTATAGGCAGAGGAGGATTAGGAAACTTTGACTCTGGGAGCAAACTCAAACAGCGATCCCCTTTCATGGTACGGACAGATTTCTGTGGGATAAGGAAAGTGTACCATGTGAAGAGTGACCTAGTCCTACATTGATTGGTGGGCGTTGTGAAATGTTCCCATAGGACGTAGTTTATTGTGAAAGAACTCATCTCTTCTCCAGCATTGGCTTACTTTGTGGCTCTCAGCATTTAGTCATATGATAATTCAGAGCTGCAAAAAGATATCAGAGACCTCCCTGCCATTCTGACAGGTAAAGATTCAATAATTACTGATAGGGATATTGGCTATTAGGGAACTGCCTCACTTTTGCAGCCCCATTACAGGAGCAAAATATGTGAGGTTTTTTAGCTTCTTGGAGAATATAGTAATGGACCCGCACAGTGGAAATGGAGAAAAGTAACTAAAATAAACCTCAAATGAGCTGGAACTGCTGTCCCCCAGAATGCAGTCAATACATAAAGTGGAGAACGGCTAGATTAAAAATTCAGGTATGGATGTGGCGCTGTTCTTATTAGACTTTAAATGATCTGTAATGTCTAATGCCCTGTACACACGGTCGGATTTTCCGATGGAAAATGTCCGATCGGAGTGTGTTGTCGGAAATTCCGACCATGTGTGGGCTTCATCGGACATTTTCCATCGGATTTTCCGACACACAAAGTTGGAGAGCAGGAGATAAAATTTTCCGACAACAAAATCCGATCTCATCAATTCCGACCATGTGTGGCCTGTTCCGACGCACAAAGTGCCACGCATGCTCAGAAGAAATTCCAAGACGGAACAGCTCGTTCTGGTAAACTTAGCGTTCGCAATGGATACAGCACTTTCGTCATGCTGCAATGTTAAAAATGGTTTAATACAGTGCACTCTCTTCTTCTTTATAATGTGACAAGAATTAAGTCGTTTTGCTGCTCATATTCACACACACTTCTCACAAACTTATTTTGTTACTATTTATCTGGATTCTCTCAATATATTTTGATTTCTCACATCTGACAACATATTTTTGTTTATTTTTTATATTTTTTTTGGCTTTAATGTAGATTATTTTTTTGTGTTTGTATTTTTTTGAAGGGTTTTTTTTTTTTTTTGGGATTTTGATTTGTACTCCCGAAAATGTTTGTGTGTGTTTTTTGTGACAAGTTCCCACAACACCATTGATATGTTGTTCTATTTAATCTGTAGGAGATTGTATGGTGTTGTTGTCCCTTGTTAATTTCACATTTTATGTTAGAAATGTACCTGAATCGTCACCAACAAACTCTCCTTTTTGGATGAAAACACACACAGGAGAGTATAATTTCCCCAAAAAAATTTTATTAAGGGGTCACAACTAAACAAAGAGGGAGGCAACGCTGGAGAAACTGCAGAAATGGGTGAAGCCCTAGACCCCCAGGGCAGACATCAACTATTTTTAAGCAAAATTGGTGGCCTGAGGAGTCCATATCTAAGGGAGGGCAGTCTGGTCCAGAAGTCCCAGAGATCCGGAAAGCAGCTGATGACATCTGTGTCCCCAGGCTGTGGTCATACAAGAGACTGCAGCTTCTGTCAGACCAGACTGAATCCAGGAAAATCACTCTCTGGTCTTCCTTCCACGCTTCCTTCCACGCGGTGGCTGTGGTGGTGGAGTTGTGGCAGCAGGAGGAGGAGGAGGAGGAGGATGGTCCAACTCAACCACGTCGGTCTTGGGTGTTAGTTCCCCACTCACCCCCTTACGTAGCACTTTATAAAGCAGGTCCTCACAGAGCCTGCGTTGACCCTCCTGCATGCCCTGCAATTTGGTGGCAGCCATGCAGGCAAAGGCCTCTTCAGGAGTGGGTAAGGCTCGTAGGGACGCCGAAGCCTCCTGGATCAGCCTGAATGCTGAATCCTGCACGGGACTCGGAGTCGTCTTCCTGGCTCTTTTATATGGAAGGTGGAGGGGAGGAACCTGAGATTCAGTCAGGCTGCGACTGGACCCTGGCTTCTCCTGGCTGACACTTAGCCCCGCCTCCTCCTGGCTGCCACTAATCCCCGCCTCCTCTTGACTTCCACATTCCACAACCTCCTCCTGGCTGAGGTCTTCCTGTGTATGAAAAAGGGACATAGTTTTAGTATTTTTTTCCATCAATCACACACAATTTTCACCTCCTGACTGTTGCAAATTGAATGTTAACAAATATAACAGACTATCCTTCTGAGCCCAGGATTTTTCATTCTTGTCCCAATTTTGGGTGCCCACTACTGTCTATTGATATGTAAAACACTTTTTTCAATCAGCAATTAGTGATCAATACTAACATCTAGTAAACATCATTTCTTTATTGACCAGAAATCTGTAGAAGAATGCTATACCTGACTCCAGCTGGGCTCCTCCACTTCTTCCTGGCTGGGAGGCCAGGTTGGACATCAGAAGCCTCAGCTGGTATGGAAGGAAGAGTGGAAGGAAGAGTGGAGAGGGATTCCCTGACTTCAGTGTGGTCTGACAGAAATCGCAGTCTCTCATAGTACCACAGTCTGGGGACATAAACGTCATCTGCTGCAGCTCCGGACCTCTGGGAATCTGTGACCTTCTTGCGCTCCCTAAGATATGTGCTCCTCAGGCCACCAATTTTGGCTTTTAAATAGGGGATGGTTGCTGTGGGGACCACCGGCGTCACCAACTCCAGCAGTTTCTCCAGCGCTGCCTGCCTCTTCTGTTTATGGTTATAGTGGGGGTGTCTGACCTGCCACAGACAGGGCAGCTCCCTGTATTTGTCAATGAACAGGGGGAGGAAATTGTGGTCGTTGAACCCATCCATTTTCTCTGCAAGACACAACACAAGACAAACCCTAATGTCAGGCCAAACTCCCCTAATCTTGTTACAATATAGGCTTCCATTTCGAAGCAGTATAGGCCCAAGTTTAGATCCTACCTTCGTTATCACGATTGGCGCCTCTGATGCTCCTTCCTCCGCTCACAGATCGTACGTAAGACGCACGCGTGTTACGCTTTATACACACTGCGCATGCGTGTAACTCCGCCCGCCCCTGACGTTCTTTCTAGTCTATTCCCCGACCCTTTTCGTTCGGCGCAGTGGGGGAAGAGCACATGGCGGATACACAGCAGGTGCGTGCTAATTGTAGCAATGAGGAGGAGGAGGAAAGGCCGGATCCGGACACGTCCCGATCCAGAAGGAGATTTAAGGACTCAAATATGTCCTTTGGGGAGATGTTGGAGATGGTCGACATCCTGAAGAAGGCCGACTATGATGGAAAGTATGGGCCTTACCCCAACCCCAATATCAGAAAGTCCAAGATCATGGCGAAAGTGGTCAGGAGTCTGCACTGGAATTTCGGGGTACGACGATCGAAAGATCAGCTCAGGAACCGGTGGTCGGACCTGAAATTACGAGAACATGAGCAGTATAGAAAGATCCGGAGAGTGCTGCAAAAAAGTAAGTAGTTGTCCTGTGTTCCTATTCTTTATTTTTATTACGTTCGTGCTGCTCCATGTGCTTTTAGGAACGGTTGTACAGTTTAATATGGCAACTTTCATGTTCATGGGCCCATTATTCGTTCGGATCAAACATTTTTCTTTCGGACTATAAAATACCATTGTTTAGGCCATATGCATTTGGCCACCATTTTGACGCCCTATACTTGTCTTAAAAGAATTGGGTTGTGTAGATGGCTTTGTTACTAGAATGAAATGCAAACTAGATTCTGTGTAAGGAGAGGACACTGAGCAGCTGTTTTCACATCTGGACACTGGAGCACTAGTGTGGGACACAAGAACACCATTTTTATTAGGGGGCCACACAGGTGCTCCAGTGTATGCTATAGGGGGGTCTCCATCTGTGAAGCTTGTACTAAACAGGTAAAGTATTGCAGCTTGACAAAGCACACTGAAAATGCTACATCTTGGAACTCTGCTAAAATTGACAATTGTACCCCACTTCCAAGAAATGTTTCCTATTTCTAGTTCTGCCATCAAATATCTGTGTGCTAATTATACCATTTTTGTTTTACATAGGGGAGAAAAGACTCAGAGGACACCCCTCATCCGAGGAGACCAGAGCCCACCCCCCTCTGGAAGAAGGGGAAATACCCCCAACACAATCTAACTTCTTTTTCATATTAATATTGAAGTCTTTCATTTGATTGGATTCCTTGATAGGTTCCAATTTCTCTTGTATCTGCCTAATATTTTCATTGATCCTACATAATTTAATTTGTTTCCTTTTTAAAACCAAGCTTTTTAGTTCTCTACCAGCTCTATTAAAAAATGCCAGCCATTCTTCCATAAAATTAGGGTCATTCAATCCATCCTGCGGGGGTACCTCCCACCTCAGGCTCCTAAAAATCAAATTTTCCTTTTGGTAGTGTTCAGTAGTGTTGTAGTGTTTTTCTGATCACGATCACGGACACTTTGTGCACATGTGTGCATTTTCTACAGATTTTATTTTTGATATAGTCACATAGCCATTGTGTGACATTCAAAGACTGTCATTTGCTTTGATGCTATACAGTGTGCGTATATAGTCACTGCATAGGGATTGACACATATAATTTTGAGCAGTATTGGCACTGAGTCACTTTATGTACTGTGTTTTGTTTGGTGTTTTTTATTCCATTTGGTTCATTATTATTACTTCATTTTATTCATTTATTATTTAATAATTTTTGTATATATTGTTCATTATACACCCGTAAAAGTGTGTTCACTAGATTAGATAATTTACTGTAAAAAGTGGGAATATATTTTTTGGAGATAGCGCCACGTTTTAATTCTTCACGTGGGGTGCAGTGCACTATTTTCACGTCACAGATTTAAAAATTTTTTTTGTACATTTTATACTCACCAAGTGGCAGCTACAGTTAGGCTATACCAACCGATGATAATCATCATTTAGGTTGACTTTCCGAGGCGCAGTGGTGGTCAACTAAGTATAGGGTGGATATTATACCTAGGAGAACCGTTTATTAATTGATTTCTACATTTATCCACTAGCAGCCATGGATCCTTTTAACTATTTGTCTAATAGACAGATGGACCCTGATTATGTTTTTTCAAATAACCAAGAAATGATTGTTGATGAGGAGGATTTCTCAGTAACACTGAGATCATTAGAGAACCTCCTAGAAAAGCAGATTAAGGTGTGGTGGGATGTGTTCACCTTTGAACACTACCAAAAGGAAAATTTGATTTTTAGGAGCCTGAGGTGGGAGGTACCCCCGCAGGATGGATTGAATGACCCTAATTTTATGGAAGAATGGCTGGCATTTTTTAATAGAGCTGGTAGAGAACTACAAAGCTTGGTTTTAAAAAGGAAACAAATTAAATTAGGTAGGATCAATGAAAATATTAGGCAGATACAAGAGAAATTGGAACCTATCAAGGAATCCCCCCACCGAACCATTACCCGGAAATAAACAATGGAGTCCCACTGTATAATAGATATATAGGGTTGGAAGAGGAGGGCTACTATGACCAACAATCATATAACCATTCTTTTTTAGGACAACGGGGGAGGGGAGGGAAACGGGGCACACCGAGAGGTTACCCCCGAACACAACAACAGAGAGGGGGAGGAAGGCTTGGACCCCCACATGTGCAAAATATGAATACAATGCCCCCACCAAAAGGAGGGGATGCAGGGCAGGAAGATCAAAGCAACCCAAAAAAAACGGCCGAGGGACATGTAGACACAGGGATTTATAATTTGAGTGGAGTCACGTTGGATCACAAGGAAATGAACATCCTAAACCTGGGCCTCAAATGTGCACCGAAAAAGAAAATGAATAAATTTCAGGTGTATATTGATACACATAAGTTCATTTGTTCGATGAACATAAAGAAGCATTTTTTAAACCATCCGGTGGAAGCAGGAATGAGAGCTTCGCTGGCACCAGTTAAAATAGATAGTGGCCTAAAGAACAGATCAATTTTTAATCCCCAAATTCAAAACAATCATTATGTGGAGGCGTTCAAAAACTTGGTATTGAGAGATATTGAGGAACTCCCAGTCAAGAAAGGAGTGAACTCTCATTATATTAAGGAGGGGATAGATTCCTTGGAAAGTAGGAAAAACATCATTATTCGTCCAGCCGACAAGGGTGGAGGGGTGGTAATCATGGATAAGCAATTTTACCATGAACAACTGGCGGAGTTATTGAGTGATCAAAACATATACAAGAAATTGAAATCAGATCCTACAGACTCATACAGTGTTCAATTGGCTGCACTAGTGGATTGGGGATTTAGGCTGAAGGCCCTAAACCCTAAGGAAAAAAAGATACCTCGTACCGAGTGCAAATCGTATACCAATAATATATACGCTGCCTAAAGTGCATAAAAATATCCAGAATCCACCCCCACAACCTATAGTAAATGGAATTGGGTCAGTAACTGCAAGGCTTGGCGAATACTTAGACAAATTTCTCCAACCCAGTGTGAAGACAACGAGAGCCTACCTGAAGGACACTTCGGATTTGCTACGTCTGTTGGAACAAGTGAAATTTGACCCTGCAGTAACATCTTACTTGGTGACAGCAGACGTGGCTTCTCTTTACACCAACATACAACATGAGGATGCGGCGCTGGCCCTAAATTGGGCACTAAGCAAGAGGGACGACATCCCATTTGTACAGAGGAGATTTGTGGGACATGCATTAGACTTCTGCATGTCCCACAATTACTTCTGGTTTGATGGACAGTTCTTCTCCCAGCAAGTTGGCGTGGCAATGGGGGCAAAATATGCCCCCAGCCTCGCCAACCTGTTTATGTCTGAATGGGAAGATAGACGTGTGTTCAACATCAATAGACCCCAATTGATTTTCTATCGAAGGTTTATTGATGACATCTTGTTGATATGGAGGGGATCTAAGGAATCTTTAGAAGTATTTCTGGAACAGTTAAACAGGAATACAAACAATATCAAGTTGGAATACCAGATTAGTGATAAAACAATCAACTTTCTAGATGTCACTATAG
Organism: Lithobates clamitans; assembly: GCA_037952925.1. Lineage (NCBI taxonomy): Eukaryota > Metazoa > Chordata > Amphibia > Anura > Ranidae > Lithobates > Lithobates clamitans. The sequence continues at coordinate 98,864 of JBBGZY010002882.1, read as the reverse complement.
AGAGAGTGAATGACACGCTAAAAACCAAGGTTTACTTTAAACCGACGGACCGCAATAGCTATTTGTCCGTGGCAAGTGGACATCATCCATCATGGATAAAAAATATTCCGAAGGGCCAGCTATTGCGGATCCGTCAGAAATTGTACTCTGACGGAAGATTTCTTGGATCAATCGTATGTTCTGAAGGAGAAATTCATTCAGAAGGGATATAAGGAAGATGTACTAACCAAAATTGTACAAGAAGTAGCCAAAATCCCTAGGGAACAATGTTTGAAGGAAAAAGAAGTCCAAAGAGGGGACACCCAACATCAATTGAGTTTTATACCTGGGTTTCATTGTCAGTACAAAGAGATAGAAAACATTTATAGAAAATATTGGTACATCCTCTGTAAAGACAAACACTTGGGAAGAATACTACCAACACAACCGAAATTCATATATAGGAGGGCCCCAAGCATAGGAGATCAAATAGTGAAAAAGATTTTGGATCCACCAAACCCAAGGTCTTTGTCCTTTAATTTTAGAGGTTTCTTCTGTTGTAGGAAGTGTGTTTGTTGCAAAACAGTGAAGGTTAGTAATAGAGGTATCACAAGTGTTACCAACAGAGAAGGAGACAGGTTCGAGATTAAAGAATTTAGCACGTGCACTACTACACATGTGGTCTACCTCATGTGGTGCCCCTGTGGTTTGTATTATGTTGGTAGAACTAAAAGGCAGTTGAAGATCCGTATCAGTGAACACTTTACCAACATCAAAAATGGATACAAGTACCACAGTGTATCCATGCACTTTAAGGACAAACACCAACAGGACCCATCTCTGCTACAATTTTGTGGCATTGATGTGGTATATCCCTCTTGGAGGGGCTCCAATAGGGTAAGAGACCTGTCACGGAGAGAAACGGAATGGATATTCCTTTTTAAAAGTCTTATGGGGCATACACACGGTCGGACTTTTCGTCTACAAAAGTCCGACAGCCTGTCCGACAGACTTCCGGCGGACTTTCGGGAGACTTGCGGCGGACTTGTGGCAGACTTTCTAACGAACGGACTTGCCTACACACGACCACACAAAAGTCCGATGGATTCGTACGTGATGACGTACACCAGACTAAAATAAGGAAGTTCATAGCCAGTAGCCAATAGCTGCCCTAGCATGGGTTTTTGTCCGTCGGACTAGCACACAGACGAGCGGATTTCGGGGTCCGTCGTAGTTACGACGTAAAGATTTGAAGCATGTTTCAAATCTAAAGTCCGTCGGATTTGAGGCTGAAAAAGTCAGCTGAAAGTCCGGGGAAGCCCACACACGATCGGATTACCAGCCAGCTTTAGTCCGTCAGCGTCCGTTGGACTTTTGTAGCTGAAAAGTCCGACCGTGTGTACGCGGCATTACCCCGAGAGGGCTCAACTTTGAACTGGACCTTAATTGCTTTATTAATGATTTTTAGTTAATTAATTAATTTTTTATGTCTGACAGAAGATGAGTGTAGGATCCCTCTTTAGTATTGATCTACCCACTCTGTAATGAGTGAGAGCCTAATATTTGTTTAAAACATGATTTTTAATGCTTTTAATGACAATTTGTTTTAATTGACACAATTGTAGAAGCAATGAGGAATAATGATAGCTGTCACTCCAATAATTGCTGTTCAAGTATAGGAACCAATGGTTTACAGATATGTCACTATTGGGGTTTAGGACCATATCATATATATTTTTAATTTTTTACTATAGAACCAATATAAGAGATTTTAGGTTTACCAAGAACTAGATTAAAGAAGTCTGATTCTATTTTTTATTTTGTAAGTTTTCCAGCCATTTCCATTTGCTCTATTCATTATATATTTTTTTAGTCATATATTCATTAGTTTTTAAATGTCAATGGGTTGTGTTAATAATAACCGGATTGATAATTTTATTATGTGGATATAACATTTTATGTAATATGTGTGTTAGAATACATTGTTATATAAGCTTGTGATAAGCACACTGAGAGTTCTTTGATAAACATGTCAGGGTATACTAGCGCTGTTGGATAACCCACCGCTCTGATAAGTTGCCATGAATAATGATGTTAGGGCAGAGTGGTGGTGACTTTCTGATACCGCTACATGAATAACCAGTAACTAGTGACCGGCAGCCACGAATAGCGGGGGTTTGCGCTCACGGGGACACTCCTAGAGCGCAGGCGCGGAATAAACAGGTTGCGCATGCGCACTATGACATTCCTAGTAGATTAGAGATGAGAGGAGGTATAAAGGGAGACTGATGTCTAGAGCGGCCTATCCCATGATTAAGTTACAGGCATAATGAAACATGTCGGGGGCGTGGCCGAGCGAAGGATAAACACCACGTACTAGTGACAGGAGGAAGCAAGCTCTGCGGTTCACCTATCGGGGGAGACGGTGGGTCCATCTGACAGGCAGGCGAGGAGAGGGTGAGAGAGACTTCTTACACGCCAGCTGTGGCAGGGTCCGCCGTGACCGCATACCCCCTAGGAGGTTTATCCAAGTTGCTGTGTTGGTATTGCATTATACAGATTGCCGTGGAATTTGCTGTGCTTTTATATTGTTTACACAATGTGAGTGGAACTTTTGGAGTGTGATTTGAAGTGTGTGTTATTAAAAGTTTTACGGTATCACACTATTGGGAGTCTTCTTTCATTTACATATGGAACGAATCTCCGGATGGAATGTATTTAACCCTTACCGGTAGCCTTAAACATCTATGCTTTATAGCCTCATACGAAAGTGGAGGCATAAGGAGCTGGTGAGTGGCTGTCCATTGGGAGAGGGATCACTGAACACAGAGGTGTGGTGGAAGGATTAATTACACTCCAGGAATATAAAAGGACTTGCTGTGGCACAGTTGATGTGTTTTTCTGTTCACGATCACGGACACTTTGTGCACATGTGTGCATTTTCCACAGATTTTATTTTTGATATAGTCACATAGCCATTGTGTGACATTCAAAGACTGTCATTTGCTTTGATGCTATACTGTGTGCATATATAGTCACTGCATAGGGATTGACACATATAATTTTGAGCAGTATTGGCACTTTATGTACTCTGTTTTGTTTGGTGTTTTTTATTTCATTTGGTTCATTATTATTACTTCATTTTATTGGTTACGGTTCAGTTTATGCTCCGCCATATGGATGGGTGTCATAAATAGGCGGAACCGGCTGGCCAGGATTCCAAATGTGTTCTCCACCACTCTTCGGGCTCTGGCCAGCCGGTAATTAAAAACCCTCTGTTCCGGGGTGAGGGTCCTCATTGGGAATGGCCGCATCAGGTGGTCCCCCAGCGCAAACGCTTCATCAGCAACGAACACAAATGGGAGTCCTTCAACATTGTCCTCTGGAGCTGGCAAGTCCAAGCTGCCATTCTGGAGACGCCTGTAAAACTCAGTCTGGGCGATGACTCCACCATCGGACATCCGGCCATTCTTCCCCACGTCCACATACAGGAAGTCGTAATTAGCCGACACCACCGCCAACATCACAATACTATTGAACCCCTTGTAATTATAATAGTACGACCACGAGTAGGGTGGTGGGATGATGTGGACGTGTTTCCCATCAATTGCCCCTCCGCAGTTAGGAAAGTCCCACCGCTGGGCAAAGTGGGAGGCCACAGTCTGCCATTCCTGTGGTGTGGAAGGAAACTGTTGAGGCAAAAACAATAAACATTACTATTTTTTCTCAGAAACATGGAAAGCAAATTAGACACAAACATTATGGGGCAACCTCCAGATAGCATTTATTAAGGGGAATTTAACAACGCCAAAGTATAAGGTACACCTATCATATTCCCCCTCCCCCCCTCTCATGGGCCATTTCTAACATTATAGGGGGTGTGTGGAAATCTTGGACAGGTAACCCTCTTCACTTCATTGAGAGATGAATGCCTAAATAATGGGTATTACTTGGAACAGCCCCTCCTTAGTTACACTATTGGCAGGCCGCTGGACAGGTAAGAAGTGTCATAATACAAAGATAGAAATACACATTGTACATATTTGAGGACATTTGGACATTCTGCTATTACCTATCAAGATAATAATAGGATACAAAAACTTTAAACAGTACCATTTGAAAGTATACAGGCAGGCCCTTGCACTACATGCTTTGAGGAATTCATCCATAAATCTGAGCTGAAAAGAGATGGGTATAATGTGTATGGGTTTGGCAAAGTCAGCAGATAGATGATTGAGGATAGAGAATTGGGATCAGCTGACTTAGCAGTTGGGGGTTGGGAGGGTTACTAAAAATTATTTGGGGACACCACCAAAAAAAAGCCTCTGGCACTCTGCCTGAATTTAAAGCAAAAATAACATTTCTAAACATTTTAGGGGGTGTTTGGGGTAAAGCACTACTATGGAGCAGAAAAAATACATTGTTAAGTGACTACATGAGGTAAATATAGGGCCAGGAGACAGCATGCTGGGGAGGTTATTGAAGGGCAAATATGTATGAAGGACCTAAAATAATAATTACATAAAAATCCAGCATGCATGAGGACAAAGGGGACATTCACAGCATATTCCAATCATGGTAATTAGGTAATGAGGAAAGAAATACAATATATTATATTAAAATGTGATATTAAAGGATAAAAATCTTAACTTCATATACTCCTTCTGCAGGACCTATATGATGGCAGAACAGGTCTCTGGGATAATGATCCCCAGAGCCTGGGGGGAGATGCCTGTCGAGAACTTTAAGTTCTGCAGGCTTCTCCCTGTCGCCAAGTACCGCAGGGTAGCGACCAACCTCTGCTCCGGAGTGATGGCTTGCCTCATGCAGGTATCCTGCCTGCTGATATAGGGGGTCAGCGAAGCCAACAAACGGTGAAACACAGGGTCCGTCATCCTGAGAGAGTTCCTGAAATCATCAGGATTATTCTCACGGATCTCACGGAGCAAAGGCATATGACAGAACTGGTCACGCTGAAGCAACCAATTCTTGGTCCATGAACTCCTCCCCACCTAGTTCATGGACTGGACTTGTGTCAAGGTCAGGACCCCAACACCAAGCCCCCGCAGAGCATGAACTCTACGAGGAGTACATATATGCAACATGGCTAGAAAACGGTCGGCTGCTCAGAACGAAGTAACAGAACGCACTGAAGAACAGCAAGGCCTGTGAAGAGCGACCTGAAAAACAGCAACGAGCGGACAAGATCGCACAGAAAACTCCAATACGAACTGACTGCACGCACTGAAGAGCAGATACAAACCCACAAGCACAAACTGAACAGCAGAAAACGATCTGAAAGCCACGAGTCTGAAAAAGCGCGAATCGTCTCTCACCAAACTTTTACTAACACGAGATTAGCAAAAGGAGCCCAAAGGGTGCCGCGCTTGGTTCTGAACCGGCCTTTTCTAGTCTCGTCGTACGTGGTGTACGTGACCGCGTGGTTGGCGATCGGAAATTCTGACAACTTTGTGCGACCGTGTGTAGACAAAACAAGTTTGAGCCAACATTCGTCGGAAAAAATCCTAGGATTTTGTTGTCGGAATGTCCGAACAAAGTCCGACCGTGTGTACGCCCTATTACTGTGTTCACCTCTACTTTGGTGAAATAAATAATAATGGTGATTAAAAGGAAAACAAAATTCTCTTACATAGTAAAATATAGGAAACAAACAGAGCCACACTTATGTGGCTAGACTTGTCATGTGTTTGAAGTGCTTGTAGTTCACAAACGTGTTGAATCAGAAGGAGGAGGGGGGGGAGGGAGAAGGTGGGGGGGTGTGGGTGGAATGTGCTAATAGCAAAAAGTGAATTGCTTAAATAAACAGCGTTTGTATAGGAATTATACAATTAAAGTGCACATGTGCAACAAATTAGCATTAAAGTCCTCTCATCACACACTAATTTCCAGTGCAGTATGCGTTATTTTTGTTTCCTTGGTGATAATATCCTTGGTTTAATTAGTGAAGGTGCTATTTGAATCTTGTACTCTTAATGTGCAAACACTCACCAGCTATTTTCACCCCTACTGGGGTATCAAGCAGTCACAGTCTATGCCACTGTTCGGCAGCCCCTGGCAGTCTCAGGATCGTGATGGTATTTCACATAAAAAGAGAAGGGATGCCCATAGCGTAAAACCGTTTTAAAATAGTTTATTTACTAGTAAACAGAACGGTACTCACATTTTAATAGTGCATAATGTGCAAGAAAAAAATTTCCAGCTTAGCAATCCTATGTTTGGGGGACACAGATTAGGCCACGCCCTATGCGTTTCGTCATTGGACGTCTACGGGAGCGTGACCTCTGCTGTACCTCCCACCCTTAAATAGTGTGCGGTCTTTATTCAACACCTGTGTTATTAGCATCCATTTTCCCTGTGTTCTTCGTGGACTGAAGCCCGCTGGCGGCAATTTTGTCTGTGTTTTTTGCAGACCGAAGCACTTATAGTTACATAGTTGCATAGTAGGTGAGGTTGAAAAAAGACACAAGTCCATCAAGTCCAACCTATGTGCATGATTATGTGTCAGTATTACCGTATATACTCGAGTATAAGTCGTTCCGAGTATAAGTCGAGGCCCTAATTTACTACAAAAAAAATGGGAAAAACTTACTGACCCGAGTATAAGACGAGGGTGAGAAATGCACAGCTACTGTAAGTGGAAAAGAGGGTCAACAATGCCCATTTGCAGCATCACTGTGCCCATTTGCATGCCTCACTGTGCCCATTTGCAGCCATAGGTCCCCTGAACTTCAAACTCGGTAGTTAAGGGTTCCTAGATGGTCCCTAGCTGCAGCCAAAATTTGGGGTCTCTGAACCCAAAAGGGTCCTAAAATGACATTGCTGCAGATGGACACAGTTGACCAAATTTGGGGCCCTGTATCTCGGGGCCACTTAGTGCTAGGAACCCCAAATTTGGTGTGCAAACCCAATGGAACTAGCACTATAAAATTTCCAAAGCTGGGGTTTCTAGCACCAAGTGGCCCCGAGATACAGGGCCCCAAGAATCAGTTCAGAAAATGTCAAGCACTTTTCAGCAGAAAATGACATTTTCCGAATCGGTTTTGGGGCCCCGTATCTCAGGGCCACTTAGTGCTAGGAACCCCAGCTTTGGATATGTTATGGTACCAGTTCCACTGTGTTTGCATACCAAATTTGGGGTTCCTAGCACCAAGTGGCCCTGAGATATTGGGCCCCAAAGTCGGTTCAGAAAATGTCAAGCACTTTTCTTCAGCAGAGAATGACATTTTCCGAACCAATTTTGGGGCCCCGTATCTCGGGGCCACTTAGTGCTAGGAACTCCATCTTTGGATATGTTGTGGTACCAGTTCCACTGTGTTTGCATACCAAATTTGGGGTTCCTAGCACCAAGTGGCCCTGAGATATTGGGCCCCAAATTCGGTTCAGAAAATGAAATTTTTTGCTGCAGAAAAGTGCTTGACTCGAGTATAAGTCGAGGGGGGCACTTTCAGCACCAAAAAATGTGCTGAAAAATTCGACTTATACTCGAGTATATACGGTACATTACATATCCCTGTATATTGCGGTCATTCAGGTGATTATCTAATAGTTTCTTGAAGCTATCAATGCTCCCCGCTGAGACCACCGCCTGTGGAAGGGAATTCCACATCCTTGCCGCTCGTTTAAAGTAAAGAACCCTCTACGTAGTTTAAGGTTAAACCTCTTTTCTTCTAATTGTAATGAGTGGCCACGAGTCTTATTAAACTCTCTTCTGTGAAAAAGTTTTATCCCTATTGTGGGGTCACCAGTACAGTATTTGTAAATTGAAATCATATCCCCTCTCAAGCGTCTCTTCTCCAGAGAGAATAAGTTCAGTGCTCGCAACCTTTCCTCATAACTAAGATCCTCCAGACCCTTTATTAGCTTTGTTGCCCTTCTTTGTACTCGCTCCATTTCCAGTACGTCCTTCCTGAGGACTGGTGCCCAGAACTGGACAGCATACTCCAGGTGCGGCCGGACCAGAGTCTTGTAGAGCGGGAGAATTATCGTTTTATCTCTGCAGATGATCCCCCTTTTAATGCATGCCAATATTCTGTTTGCTTTATTAGCAGCAGCTTGGCATTGCATGCCATTGCTGAGCCTATCATCCACTAGGACCCCCAGGTCCTTTTCCATCCTAGATTCCCCCAGAGGTTCTCCCCCCAGGGTATAGATTGCATTCATATTTTTGCCACCCAAATGCATTATTTTACATTTTTCTACATTGAACCTCATTTGCCATGTAGTCGCCCACCCCATTAATTTGTTCAGGTCTTTTTGCAAGATTTCCACATCCTGCGGAGAAGTTATTGCCCTGCTTAGCTTAGTATCGTCTGCAAATACAGAGATTGAACTGTTTATCCCATCCTCCAGGTCGTTTATGAACAAATTAAATAGGATTGGTCCCAGCACAGAACCCTGGGGAACCCCACTACCCACCCCTGACCATTCTGAGTACTCCCCATTTATCACCACCCTCTGAACATGCCCTTGTAGCCAGTTTTCAATCCATGTACTCACCCTATGGTCCATGCCAACGCACCTTATTTTGTACAGTAAACGTTTATGGGGAACTGTGTCAAATGCTTTCGCAAAATCCAGATACACCACGTCTACGGGCCTTCCTTTATCTAGATGGCAACTCACCTCCTCATAGAAGGTTAATAGATTGGTTTGGCAAGAACGATTCTTCATGAATCCATGCTGATTACTGCTAATGATATCATTCTTATTACTAAAATCTTGTATATAGTCCCTTATCCCCTCCAAGAGTTTACATACTATTGATGTTAGGCTAACTGGTCTGTAATTCCCAGGGATGTTTTTTGGGCCCTTTTTAAATATTGGTGCTACATTGGCTTTTCTCCAATCAGCTGGTACCATTCCAGTCAATAGATTGTCTGTAAAAATTAGGAACAACAGTCTGGCAATCACCTGACTGAGTTCCCGAAGTACCCTCGGATGCAAGCCATCTGGTCCCGGTGATTTAGTAATGTTAAGTTTCTCAAGTCTAATTTTAATTCCGTCTTCTGTTAACCATGTAGGTGCTTCCTGTGTTGTGTCATGAGGATAAACACTGCAGTTTTGGTTACTGAAGCCCCCCGATTCACTCGTGAAGACTGAGGAGAAGAATAAATTCAATACCTTTGCCATCTCCCCATCCTTTGTAACCAGATGTCCTTCCTCATTCTTTATGGGGCCAATATGGTCTGTCCTCCCTTTTTTACTGTTTACATACTTAAAGAATTTCTTGGGATTTTTTTTGCTCTCCTCCGCTATGTGTCTTTCATGTTCTATCTTAGCCATCCTAATTGCACCCTTACATTTCTTATTGCATTCTTTATAAATTCTGAATGCTGAGGATGATCCCTCAACCTTGTATTTTTTTAAGGCCTTACATATATAAAATGTCCCGCGGTATTGTAAGTAGACCGAAGTCCACTGGCGGACATTTTGCCTGTGTTTTTGCGGCCAGAAGTCCGTACTTATGCCATATACACTGTGGATTCGTAGTTTAAATAGTATTTAGAGAGAGAGACACCTTACATTGAATTATCGATTCCTACATTGGTGTCACCACAGCTACATAACTAGGTATAATTTTTCCACTAGCTTGTTAAGGGCGATGTGATCAGGGATTCCACACATTATAGTCAGGTAATATAACGATCGTACACAACTATAAAAAAGGTACATATTGAAATTAAAACTTTAAACTTTATAAAAAATACATAAAAAATATATATAAAGGTTAAAAAAAAAAAAAATAATAAAAAAAAAATATATGTTTAACCACTTCACCACCCGGCCATAGTAATATGACGTCCACAGATGGGATCTCCCATCTTGGGTGGACGTCATATGACGGCCTGGGCTTCCCGGCCGTCTAGGGGGCGTACGCGCACCTGTCGCGTTGCTCGGCACCCGGTGCGTGTGCCTGGCGGCCGCGATGTCCGCCGGGCGCCTGCGATTGCCCGTTAACCAGGCCGGACCGTGGATCTGTGTGTGTAAACACACAGATCCACGTCCTGTCAGTTGAGAGGAAACCGATCTGTGTTCATAGTACAGAGGAACACTGGATCGTTCTCCTCCCCTTGTACGTCCCCGCCCCCTACAGTTAGAATCATTCCCTAGGAAACATAATTAACCCCTTGTCTCCCCCTAGTGGTTAACCCCTTCCCTGCCTGTCACATTTATACAGTAATCAATGCAATTTTATAGTATTGATCGCTGTATAAATGTGAATGGTCCCAAAAATGTGTCAAAAGTGTCCGATGTATCCGCCATAATGTCGCAGTCATGAAAAAAAAATCACGATCGCCGCTATTACTATTAAAAAAAAAAATAAATAATTTAAAAAAAAAAAATGCCACAAATCTATCCCGTATTTTGTAGACGCTATAACTTTTGCGCAAACCAATCAATATACGCTTATTGCGATTTTTTTTTTTTACCAAAAATATGTAGAAGAATACATATCAGCCGAAACTGAGGAAAAAATTAGTTTTTTTAAAAAAAAATTGGGATATTTATTATAGCAAAAAGTAAAAAATATTGTGTTTTTTTTTCAAAATTGTCACTCTTCTTTTGTTTATTGCGCAAAAAATAAAAACCGCAGAGGTGATCAAATACCACCAAAAGGAAGCTCTATTTGTGGGGAAAAAAGGGTGTCAATTTTGTTTGGGTACAACGTCGCACGACCGCGCAATTGTCGTTTAAAGTGCGACAGCGCTGAAAACTAAAAATTGGTCTGGGAAGGAAGGGGGTGAAAATGCCCTGTATTGAACCGGTTAAAAACCTGAGCCTCCAGCAAACCATAATTATTGCTGGATGAACAACTCATTACATTTATATAATAAACGGACACAATAATATAATGGATTTCATACGAGGAGGGGGGAGGGGAGAGGGGAGAAAGGGATAGGGGAGAATACCAGAATACATTTGTTCTCCATATCATGAATATTAAAAATGCTAAACATAATAACGTAATGAATATCATATACAAAATAAGAGGGAGGAGGGTGCAAAGTTTATGCATAGTGAAATCAGTGCAATAAGGCAATTGTTTTACATATCATGAAACAATTATTAGTGGCGTGTATTTTTCTTTTTAGATATAATAAAGTCAGTATATGTTGACCTCTTGTCCTATTTATATTGGATAAGGAGTGGTATAGACCCAGGTGTATTTTGTGAGCTAAAGTGCAAATCACATGTAAGGTACATGTACATTGTAAAGATACAAAAGTTGTGATTGGTGTGGCTCTATGTGCCAAGATAGGGTCATAGTGTATATATAAAACAAACCCTACATATTTCCTCTATATGAGTAGGATATCTAAATGGGGTATGGTGTTCGTGGTCCAAACCATAAACACCTCATTAGGTCGGGTATATAGGTAGGGTATAATGGTCATGTCCTAAACTGTAAACCTTTGATAGGGTCAGTTATGACAACGAAAAATAATGATAAAAAGTGGAAATGGAGCATCAAGTAAATTGGTGTATGCCTGAGGTCATTTAACATGCATACATGAGCCCCCCTATACATGTCATATTGATTCAGTGCTGTAACCAGATGTGCTACATTGAGTTGGATGTGATAACAATAAAAGCCCCCATAATTATTTGTTTGTTAACCTTTTGTGGTCCCAAAGGTGTTAATGTATTTTGTAATGTTAAAAAATTGGTAAGAAAGCAGTTTAGGTCAAGGTCTATGTTCATTCCCATAGGCTGGAAGGTATCCAACTGGAATATCCACTTGGTTTCATTTTGCGAAACCTTAATTCTTTTGTTTTCACCCCTCCAGTGGCCCTTAATTTTATCAATCGCGTAGAAGGTCATACACGTTGGGTCTCTGTTGTGATAATCTTTGAAGTGTCTAGAGACACTGTGTTTATTGAAACCATTTTTAATATTCGAAATATGCTCTCTAATTCTCACGTGTAACTGTCTGGTTGTTCTTCCCACGTACTGTTTAGACTCCTGATTCAACACGTTTGTGAACTACAAGCACTTCAAACACATGACAAGTCCAGCCACATAAGTGTGGCTCTGTTTGTTTCCTATATTTTACTATGTAAGAGAATTTTGTTTTCCTTTTAATCACCATTATTATTTATTTCACCCATGTAGAGGTGAACACAGTAAGACATTACAGATCACTTAAAGTCTAATAAGAACAGCGCCACACCCATACCTGAATTTTTAATCTAGCCGTTCTCCACTTTATGTATTGACTGCATTCTGGGGGACAGCAGTTCCAGCTCATTTGAGGTTTATTTTAGTTACTTTTCTCCATTTCCACTGCGCGGGTCCATTACTATATTCTCCATTTCTACTGTTTCTGCTCTTTGAGCTAAACAGAACCCTGCAGCAATGAATATCTTCAAATATTTAAATAATAGAAATATCAACCTAACAGAGGTTTTTAATCAAGAACAGGTCGTCAATCGACAAGATATGGATAGTCTCTTTAAACAACTTAAACACAACATTGAGAAGCAAATAAGAGTCTGGTGGGATGTAGCAACAATAGAAATGTATATTACAGAGAAAATTACCCCAAGACGACTCAGGTGGGACATCTCACCAAACAATGCGGTCAATGATAAGGGACTGATGGAGGACTGGTACCGGTTTTTTAATGAAAGTGAAACCGCATTACTGGGTAAAATAGTGATACGGAGACGACATAAATTAAAAACCATAGAATCAGAAATTTTACAAATAAGAGACCAATTAATACCATTCCTGGAATCAAAAGAATATAAAGACAAAGAAAATAGTCTACAGGAAGCCGTGAAAAAATACGATAAAGAAATACAGCAAAAAAAACAAAAATTTAAAAGAGATGTGCTGGACTACAACAACCAGCAGGTTTATAAATGGCAAGTTGATGAAAACTATATTGAGGAAAATCACAATATTTCCATGATAGATGAATCCAGAGAAAGCTCAATGGAAGGAGAAGCAGCAACATGGCAGGAAACAAGAGCTGCAGCGATTGGAACACCAAGAGAAAGACCTGAAGAAATACCGACACCAGGGATCAGAAGAGGAGGTTATAGCCCGGACCGTAGAAACCACAGACAGCAGGAAAGAGATGAAAATAGAACATAACAATACAACAATGCTCCAAATACACCAAGAATACCAAGATATATGAATAGGTATTCCCCTTTAAGAAACGAACATCATTACACCCCCTATGAAGAACCACAATATAGATGTTTTTTTTTTTCCCAGGGAATACAGGGGAAGGCCTCCAGCATTCAGAAGAAGGCCGTTTCCATACAGGGGAAATCACTGCCCCCAAGGAATGCAAAGGGGGTGGCAACCCTTCAGGTTCCCCACCAGGAACCGAAACAACTGAGATTCTCGACAAGGATGGAACCCAAGAGCAACCAGAGATATGGATATGAGACCGAGGAACAGAATACAGGAAGAAACCCAATGGGAAGAGAGGACGGACTACATGTACAGACCACAAAGATGGGAAAGAGGAAACGAACAAGAGGGAAAAGAGGAGGGATCAAGAAAAAGAAGAAGAGAATACTAGGAGCAGGAATTTTTAACCTAAGTGAAGCGACCTTCAATGAAGATGAAATGAGGGTGCTTGACTTGGGCCTAAAATATGCACCTGACAAAAATTCGAAGCCTACATAGACCTTCAAAAGTTTGTAAGGAAACTAAATATAAAAAAAAAATTCATAATGAAAGGCAACAACGGAACCCAAACAGAGAGGGATGCTCCGATGTTTCAACATTCAAGACTAAAAAATAATTCCACATTTAACCCTAATGTACAACAAAACGAAAGTCTTATTGTCTTTAAAAAGATGGTGGAACAAGATCTAAGGAGATTGAAACTGAAAAAAGTCAAAACAAACATCTGGAATACCATTAAAGAAATTGAGGGGAGTTAGTTATACTAAACAAAAGGGACTATGAATCGGAAATGAACAAATTGCTGAAAACACCAAATACATATAAAAAATTGAGGGGTAATCCAAAAGCCGAATATGGAAAAAAACTGAAAGCTTACATCCGGAAAGGTGAAAAAATAGGGATTTTAACCAAAAAGGAAGCAAGGTACCTAGTCCCGGAAACGGCAAAAACCCCAATGATCTACTACGTTCCCAATATTCACAAAGACCAACAGAATCCCCCCGGAAGACCCATAATAAGCGGCATCGAGTCTATGTACTCCAGGTTAGGAGCATACCTGGACGGGTATTTACAACCATTGGTGGGGAAAGGTAGGTTCTACCTGAAGGACAGTAAACAACTGATCGCGGAGTTGGGTGATTTCAAAATAAACGAAAATGACATATTGGTAACTATCGATATAAACTCCCTATACACGAACATCGTATAGAAAGATGGCCTAAGGGGAGTTGAATGGGGTTTACACCTACTAACTGACCTAAAAGAAGAACAGATTAAATATATACTAGAAGGGTTAGAACTGGCCATGAGCCATAATTATTTTTGGCATAAAGGAGATTTTTACACCCAGGTCAAAGGAGTTGCCATGGGGGCCAAATATGCCCCCAGTGTAGCCAACTTGTTCCTTAATAAGTGGGAAGAAGAACAAATTTATAGTATCGATAGAAGAAATCTGAAGTTATACCTGCGATATATAGATGACATTGTCATAGTGTGGGGTGGCACTGAAGAGGAATTACAAACGTTTTGACGAAATAAGTTGTAACATCTACGGACTTACGTTTTCGGGAAAGTTGAACAAGGAAAGCATAGACTACCTCGACTTACAAATATACAAAAATAATGGATACCTGAACACCAGAACATACTTCAAGACCACGGACAGGAATGGGTACATTCCAACCAGCAGCTGCCACCATCCACAATGGATTGGGAACACCCCTAAAGGACAACTTATGCGAATATACAGAAATTGCAGCAATAAAAATGAATATGAAGAACCAGCAGACATCTTAATCAACAGGTTTGTGGACAAAGGGTATAAAAGGAAGGATTTAATTTTAGTAAAAGAAAAGGTCGGAAATATGGACAGGAAGGCGATAATAGAAGGAACACGGAACCAACAAAGAAAAATGAACAAAAATCTGGATCTAGCTTTCCTAACGGGGTACAATAGACAATACAAGAATGTTGAAACTATAATAAAAAACACTGGTCCATTCTACAATAGGACAAATTTCTAAATTCTGTATTACCGAAAAAGCCTATTTTCATCTATAGGAAGGCCCCAACCATTAGGAACAAACTAGTACATAACGCACTTGACCCCCCAAAACAGATAAAGATAGGGAACAACCTAAAAGGCTTCTATAAATGTGGAAAGTGCCTGCCATGTAGGACCAGCAAAAAAACAAATAGGAAAATAACCAGCTTTAGGTTGACGTCTAATGGAAAGGAATTTACCATCACAGAATTAATAACTTGCAACAACACCCATGTTACCTACGTACTAGAGTGCCCATGTTCTAAACAGTACGTGGGAAGAACAACCAGACAGTTACACGTGAGAATTAGAGAGCATATTCCGAATATTAAAAATGGTTTCAATAAACACAGCGTCTCTAGACACTTCAAAGATTATTACAACAGAGACCCAACGTGTATGACCTTCTAAGCGATTGATAAAATTAAGGGCCACTGGAGGGGTGAAAACAAAAGAATTAAGGTTTCGCAAAATGAAACCAAGTGGATATTCCAGTTGGATACCCTCCAACCTATGGGAATGAACATAGACCTCGACCTAAACTGCTTTCTTACCAATTTTTAACATTACAAAAGACATTAACACCTTTGGGACCACAAAAGGTTAACAAACAAATTATTATGGGGGCTTATATTGTTATCACATCCAACTCAATGTAGCACATCTGGTTACAGCACTGAATCAATATGACATGTATAGGGGGGCTCATGTATGCATGTTAAATGACCTCAGGCATACACCAATTTACTTGATGCTCCATTTCCACTTTTTATCATTATTTTTCGTTGTCGTAACTGACCCTATCAAAGGTTTACGGTTTAGGACATGACCATTATACCCTACCTATATACCCGACCTAATGAGGTGTTTATGGTTTGGACCACGAACACAATACCCCATTTAGATATCCTACTCATATAGAGGAAATATGTAGGGTTTGTTTTATATATACACTATGACCCTATCTTGGCACATAGAGTCACACCAATCACAACTTTTGTACCTTTAACATGTGATTTGCACTTTAGCTCACAAAATACACCTGGGTCTATACCACTCCTTATCCAATATAAATAGGACAAGAGGTCAACATATACTGACCTTATTATACCCAGTTTCCCTGAAAATAAGACCTAGCGTGAATGTCGGTGATGGCTGCAATATAATCCCTACCCCCCAAATAAGCCCCATCCTGTTTCCCCGAAAAAAAGCCCTACCCTAAAAATAAGACCTACAAGGACTTTAACTGGGGCTTATTTTGGGGGGTAGGGCTTATATTGCAGCCATCAACGACAATCACACTAGGTCGTATTTTCGGGGAAACAGGGCATCTAAAAACAAAAATACACGCCACTAATGATTGTTTCATGATATGTAAAACAATTGCCTTATTGCACTGATTTCACTATGCATAAACTTTGCACCCTCCACCCTCTTATTTTGTATATGATATTCATTACGTTATTATGTTTAGCATTTTTAATATTCATGATATGGAGAACAAATGTATTCTGGTATTCTCTCCTATCCCTTTCTCCCCTCCCCCCTCCTCGTATGAAATCCATTATATTATTGTGTCCGTTTATTATATAAATGTAATGAGTTGTTCATCCAGCAGTAATTATGGTTCGCTGGAGGCTCAGGTTTGTAAACATATATATATTTTTTTCTTTTTTTTTTTTTTCTTTTTTAACCTTTTATATATATATTTATGTATTTTTTATAAAGTTTAAAGTTTTATTTTCAATATGTACCTTTTTTTATCGTTGTGTACGACAGTTATATTACCTGACTATAATGTGCGGAATCCCTGATCACATCGCCCTTAACAAACTAGTGGAAAAATTACACCTAGTTATGTAGCTGTGGTGACACCAATGTAGGAATCGATAATTCAATGTAAGGTGTCTCTCTAAATACTATTTAAACTACGAATCCACAGTGTATATGGCATAAGTACGTACTTCTCTCCGCAAAAACACAGGCAAAATGTCCACCAGTGGACTTCGGTCTACTTACAATACCGCGGGACATTTTATATATGTAAGGGCTTCGGTCTGCAAAAACACAGACAAAATGGCCACGAGCGGGCTTTGGTCCGCGAAGAACACAGGGAAAATGGATGCTAATCACACAGGTGTTGAATGGAGACCGCACACTATTTAAGGGTGGGAGGTACAGCAGAGGTCACGCTCCCATAGACATCCAATGATGAAACGCGTAGGGTATGGCCTAATCTGTGTCTCCCAAACAACATAGGATTGCTGACGGTTAACCTGGAAATTTTTTTCTTGCACATTATGCACTATTAAAATGTGAGTACCGCTCTGTTTACTAGTAAATAAACTCTTTTAAAATTGTTTTACGCTATGGGCATCCCTTCTCTTTTTATGTGAAATACCATCACGATCCTGAGACTGCCAGGGGCTGCCGCACAGTGGCATAGACTGTGACTGCTTGATACCCCAGTAGGGGTGAAAATAGCTGATGAGTGTTTGCACAATAATGCCCCGTACACACGATCGGACATTGATCGGACATTCCGACAACAAAATCCTAGGATTTTTTCCGACGGCTGTTGGCTCAAACTTGTTTTGCGTACACACCTTCGCACAAAGTTGTCAGAATTTCCAATCGCCAACCACACGGTCACGTACACCACGTACGACGAGACTAGAAAAGGCCAGTTCAGAACCAAGCGCGGCACCCTTTGGGCTCCTTTTGCTAATCTCGTGTTAGTAAAAGTTTGGTGAGAGACGATTCGCTCTTTTTCAGACTCGTGGCTTTCAGATCGTTTTCTGCGGTTCAGTTTGTGCTTGTGGGTTTGTATCTGCTCTTCAGTGCGTGCAGTAAGTTCGTATCTGAGTTTTCTGTGCGATCTTGACCGCTCGTTGCTGTTTTTCAGGTCGCTCTTCACAGGCCTTGCTGTTCTTCAGTGCGTTCTGTTACTTCGTTCTGAGCAGCCGACCATTTTCTAGCCATGTTGCGTATACGTACTCCTCGTAGAGTTCGTGCTGTGCGGGGGCTTGGTGTTGGGGTCCTGACCTTGACACAAGTCCAGTCCATGAACAGGGTGAGGAGGACCAAGAATTGGTTGCTTCAGCGTGACCAGTTCTCTCATATGCCTTTGCTCCGTGAGATCCATGAGAATAATCCTGATGATTTCAGGAACTTTCTCTGGATGACGGACCCCGTATTTCACCATTTGTTGGCTTCGCTGACCCCCTATATCAGCAGGCAGGATACCTGCATGAGGCAAGCCATCACTCCGGAGCAGAGGCTCGTCGCTACCCTGCGGTACTTGGCGACAGGGAGAAGCCTGCAGGACTTAAAGTTCTCGACAGGCATCTCCCCCCTGGCTCTGGGTATCATTATCCCAGAGACCTGTTCTGCCATCATCCAGGTCCTGCAGAAGGAGTATATGAAGGTAAGATTTTTATCCTTTAATATCACATTTTATTGTATTGAATGTTTGCTAATATATTGTATTTTTTTCCTCATTCCCTAATTACCATGATTGTAATATGCTGTGAATGTCCCCTTTGTCCTCATGCATGCTGGATTTTTATGTCCTTCATACATAGTTGCCTTCACTAACCTCCCCAGCATGCTCTCCTGCCCCTATATTCACCTCATGTAGTCACTTTACAATGTATTTTATCAGCTCCATAGTAGTGCTTTACCCCAAACACCCCCTAAAATGTTTTGAAATGTGATTTGTGCTTTAAATTCAGGCAGAGGGCCAGAGGCTTTTTTTTTGTAGTGTCCCCAAATCATTTTTATTAACCCTCCCTCCCCCCAACTGCTAAGTCAGCTGATACCAATTCTCTATCTATCCTCAATCATCTATCTGCTGACTTTGCCAAACCCATACACACTATACCCATCTCTTTTGTGCTCAGATTTATGGATGAATTCCCCAAAACATGTAGTGCAAGGGCCTGCCTGTGTACTTTCAAATGGTACTGTTTCAAGTTTTTCTATCCTATTATTATCTTGCTAGGTAATAGCAGAATGTCCAAATGTGCTCAAATGTGTACAATGTGTATTTATATCTTTGTATTATGACACTTCTTACCTGTCCAGTGGTCTGCCAATAGTGTAACTAAGGAGGGGCTGTTCCAAGTAATACCCTGTATTTAGCCATTCATCTCTCAATGAAGTGAAGAGGGTTACCTGTCCAAGATTATCCCCCTATAATGTTAGAAATGGCCCATGAGAGGGGGGGAGGGGGAATATGATAGGTGTACCTTATACTTTGGTGTTGTATAAAGTTCCCCTTAATAATTGTTATCTGGATGTTGGCCAAGAATGTTTGTGTCTCTAATCTGCTTTCCATGTTTATGTGCAAAAATACTAATTTTTCTTTGTTTTCCTCAACCGTTTCCTTCCACGCCACAGGAATGGCAGACTGTGGCCTCCCACTTTGCCCAGCTGTGGGACTTTCCTAACTGCGGAGGGGCAATTGATCGGAAACACGTCCACATCGTCCCACCACCCAACTCGGGGTCGTACTATTATAATTACAAGGGGTTCAATAGTATTGTGATGTTGGCGGTGGTGTCGGCTAATTACGACTTCTTGTATGTGGATGTGGGGAAGAATGGCCGGATGTCCGATGGTGGAGTCATCGCCCAGACGGAGTTTTACAGGTGTCTCCAGAATGGCAGCTTGGACTTGCGACCTCCAGAAGACAATGCGGAAGGACTCCCATTCGTCTTCGTAGCGGATGAAGTATTTGCGCTGGGGGACCATCTTATGCAGCCATTCCTGATGAGGACCCTCACCCTGGAACAGAGGGTTTTTAATTACTGGCTGGCCAGAGCCAGAAGAGTGGTGGAGAACACATTTGGAATCCTGGCCAGCCGGTTCCGCCTATTTCTGACACCCATCCATATGGCGGAGTATAAACTTAATCGTATAATCCTGGCGTGCTGTATTCTCCATAACTTTTTACGCCAACATTCGGCCAACTATGCTGGCTCAGTTGGGCCTGAGGCCGGAATGATACATGAAACAACACTGACGGCGCTTGAAAGTGGCCGTCCTGGCTTACCCTCCCTGAGTGCCCGTGATGTCCGGTTACGATACCTGGAGTTCTTTACAGGTAGGGGGGCCATCAATATGCCAGCAAATTTGTGAAGCCTTTATCAAATAAACAAAAAAAAAGAAAATCTTTGTTGACATTTACTGCTTGTGTTTGTTTTAGATGACTCTGACAGAAATGTGGTGAGTCCAGAAAATGGCCTGATTGTGTAACCTTATACAAAGCACTGTTGGGTGTTATTTACTAAAGGCAAAGACACTTTGCACTACAAGTGCACTTGAAACTGCACTTGTAGTGCAAAGAGGATTTGCCCTTAGGAAATAACCCCCATTTTCACAGAAAGCAGCAATTAGAGCCCCAAAAAAGTGTTGTAGCGTTGAGACAATAATCCACACATTCTTGATGAACAATCTTTTTAATACCTGCACAATCACATGTGCATTTAGAAAAGGTTTTTAAAACAAACCAACATGTTTGTTGTATAACAATTTTTGGGGTAGCATTATAAAAAATATAAATGTCCATTTAAGCTAAAACAGGCATGTGTAAAACCAACAAAAAAGACACAAATCTTGAACTTACAAAGTTCACATTTGGTAGAATTTGAGGGCAATATCAGACATGAGTATTTAGGAACTGTGTTTGATATTGCGTTCAGATGGCGTGAAGTCACCCCAGGAAAAGCCAAATTTGGAAGATGCACACAAATTTACCAATGTCAACATGTGCGACCTGCCATCACGGGGGATCAAGGGACGTGTTTTGGGGGAACAACCCCTTCCTCTCAGCTACTTTATTATTGAGGAAGGGGTCGCACCCCCAAAAACACGTCCATTGATCTCCTGTGATGGCAGATAGCACATGTCGGCACACTGTGTGCATCCTCCAAATTTGGCTTTTTGAAAAATTGCTAAAACATTTAGAACATTGTAGCACACCAAAAAAACAAAGGGATTTGGAGGGGTTTTAAACTCGCCCCAAAACATCAATGATGTTTTTATTTTTTTGAATAACATCATTGATGTTTTTCTTGAGATTTTCCAATTGTAAATTACACCCCATGATCTCCCCGATCAGGATCTGGGCACTTTCTGATGTGAAAGGATCTGGATCCACAACATCACGATCACCTAAAAAAAAAAGAAACCAAAAAAACAGGTATCAAAAATATGCCGGCATCCATCTCTTACCTGAGCCTGTGGTCGCAGACACTCACCTGTTGTTGTGCCAATTTCCACCACATCTTCTTCCTCCTGCTCTACTTGTGTTGGGTGGATTTCCCCTTCTTCCAGAGGTGGGGGGTCTGTGGTCTCCTCGGATGAGGGGTGTCCTCTGAGTCTTTTCTCCCCTATGTAAAACAAAAATGGTATACTTAGCACACAGATATTTGATGGCAGAACTATAAATCTGAAACATTGCTTGGAAGTGGGGTACAATTGTCTATTTTGGCCGAGTTAAAAAAATGGAGCATTTTCAGTGTCCTTTGTCAAGCTTCAATACTTTACCTGTTTTGTACAAGCTTCACAGATGGAGACCCCCCTATAGTATACACTGGAGCACCTGTGTGGGCCCCTAATAAAAATGGTGTTCTGGTGTCCCACACTAGTGCTCCAGTGTCGAGATGTGAAAACAGCTGCTGAGTGTCCTCTCCTTACACAGAATCTAGTTTGCATTTCATTCTAGTAACAAAGCCATCTACACAACCAAATTAGTTTCATACAAGTAGGATGTAAAAATTGTGGCCAAATGCATATGGCCTAAACAATGGTGTTTTATAGGCCGAAAGAAAAATGTTTGCTACGAAAGAATAATGTACCCATGAACATGAAAGTTGCCATTTAAAAATGTACACTTGTAAGAAAAGCACATGGAGCAGCACGAACGTAATAAACATAAAGAATAGGAACATAGGACAACTACTTACTTTTTGCAGCACTCTCCGGATCTTTCTGTACTGCTCATGTTCTCGTAATTTCAGGTCCGACCACCGCTTCCTGAGCTGATCTTTCGATCGTCAAACCCCGAACTTCCGGTGCAGACTCTTGAACAATTTCGCAATTATCTTGGCCTTTCTGACATTGGGGTTGGGGTAAGGTCCATACTTTCCATCATAGTCAGCCTTCTTCAGGATGTCCACCATCTCCAACATCTTCCCAAAGGACATATTTGAGGCCTTAAATCTCCTTCTGGATCGGGACGTTTCCGGCTCCGGGCTTTCCTCCTCCTCCTCGTTGCTATAATTAGCACACACCTGCTGTGTATCCGCCATGTGCTCTTCCCCCACTGCGCCAAAGGAAAAGGGGCGGGTAATAGACTAGAAAGAATGTCAGGGGCGGGCGGAGTTACACGCATGCGCAGTGTGTATAAAGCGTAACGCGCGTGCGTATTACTTACGATCTGTGAGCGGAGGAAGGAGCATCGGAGGCTCCGATCGTGATAACGAAGGTAAGATCTAAACTTGGGCCTATACTGCTTGGAAATGGAAGCCTATATTGTAACAAGATTAGGGGAGTTTGGCCTGACATTAGGGTTTGTCTTGTGTTGTGTCTTGCAGAGAAAATGGATGGCTTCAATGACCACAACTTCCTTCCCCTGTTCATAGACAAATACAGGGAGCTGCCCTGTCTGAGGCAGGTGAGACACCCCATTACAAGAATAAACAAAAGAGGCAGGCAGCGCTGGAGAAACTGCTGGAGTTGGTGAAGCCGGTGGTCCCCACAGCAACCATCCCCTATTTAAAAAACAAAATTGGTGGCCTGAGGAGCACCTATCTAAGGGAGCGCAAGAAGGTCACGGATTCCCAGAGATCCGGAGCTGCAGCAGATGACGTTTATGTCCCCAGGCTGTGGTACTATGAGAGACTGCGATTTCTGTCAGACCACACTGAAGTCAGGGAATCCCTCTCCACTCATCCTTCCACTCTTCCTTCCATCCCAGCTGAGGCTTCCGATGTCCAACCTGGGCCTTCCAGCCAGGAAGAAGTGGAGGAGCCCAGCTGAAGTCAGGTATAGCATTCTTCTACAGATTTCTGGACAATAAATTATATTTACTAGATGTTATTATTGATCACTAATTGCTGATTGAAAAAAGTGTTTTACATATCAATAGACAGTAGTGGGCACCCAAAATTGGGACAAGAATGAAAAATCCTGGGCTCAGAAGGATAGTCTGTTATATTTGTTAACATTTAATTTGCAACAGTCAGGAGGTGAAAATTGTGTGTGATTAATGAATAAAAACTAAAACTATGTCCCTTTTTCATACACAGGAAGACCTCAGCCAGGAGGAGGTTGTGGAATGTGGCAGTCAGGAGGAGGCGGGGATTAGTGGCAGCCAGGAGGAGGCGGGGCGAAGTGTCAGCCAGGAGAAGCCTGGGACAAGTCGAAGCCTGACAGAATTGCAGGTCCCTACCCTCCGCCTTCCATACAAAAGAGCGAGGAAGGCGACTCCCATGCAGGATTCAGCGCTCAGGCTCATTCAGGAGGCTTCTGCGTCCCTCCGAGCCTTACCCACTCCTGAAGAGGCCTTTGCCTGCATGGCTGCCACAAAACTGCAGGGCATGCAGGAGGGTTAACGCAAGCTATGTGAGGACCGGCTTTATAAAGTCCTAAGTAAGGGGGTGAGTGGGGAACTAACACCCAAGACCGACGTGATTGAGTTGGACCATCCTCCTCCTCCTCCTCCTGCTGCCACAACTCCACCCCCAGAGCCACCGCATGGAAGGAAGCGTGGAAGGAAGACAAGAGAGTGATGTCCCTGGGTTCAGTCTGGTCTGACAGAAGATGCAGTCTCTTGTATGACCACAGCCTGGGGACACAGATGTCATCTGCTGCTTTCCGGATCTCTGGGACTTCTGGACCAAACTGCACTCCCTTAGATAAGGACTCCTCAGGGCACCAATTTTGCTTGAAAATAGTTGATGTCTGCCCTGGGGGTCCAAGGCTTCACCCATTTCTGCAGTTTCTCCAGCCTTGCCTCCCTCTTTGTTTAGTTGTGAGCCCTTAATAAATGTTTTTTTTTGGAAAATTATACTCTCCTATGTGTGTTTTCATCCAAAAAGGACAGTTTGTTGGTGACGATTCAGGTACATTTCTAAAATACAATGTGAAATTAACAAGGGACAACAACACCAAACAATCTCCTACAGATTAAATATAACAACATATCAATGGTGTTGTGGTAACTTGACAAAAAACACACACAAAAATTTTCGGGAGTACAAATAAAAATCCAAAAAAATAAAAATCAGCCTTGAGAAAAATACAAACCAAAAATAACTAATCTGCCTTAAAACCAAAAAAAAACCACCAAAATAATGTTGTCAGATGTGACAAATCAAAATATATTGAGGGAATCCCGATAAATAGTAAAGAAATACGTTTGTGAGAAGTCTGCGAGAATATGAGCAGCAAAACTACTTCATTCTTCTCACATTATAAAGAAGAAGAGAGTGCGCTGTATTAAACCATTTTTTACATTGCACTGTGACGAAAGTGCTGTATCCATTGCGAACGCTAAGTTTACCAGACCGAGCTGTTCCGTGTTGGAATTTCTTCTGAGCATGCGTGGCACTTTGTGCGTCGGAACAGGCCACACACGGTCGGAATTGACGTGATCGGATTTTGTTGTCGGAAAATTTTATAGCCTGGTCTCAAACTTTGTGTGTCGGAAAATCCAATGGAAAATGTCCGATGGAGTCCACACACGGTCGGAATTTCTGACAACACGCTCCGATCGGACATTTTCCATCGGAAAATCCGACCGTGTGTACGGGGCATAAGAGTACAAGATTCACTAATGAAACCAAGGATATTATCACCAAGGACACAAAAATAACGCATACTGCACTGGAAATTAGTGTGTGATGAGAGGACTTTAATGCTAATTTGTTGCACATGTGCACGTTAATTGTATAATTCCTACACAAA
Source organism: Lithobates clamitans (assembly GCA_037952925.1). NCBI lineage: Eukaryota > Metazoa > Chordata > Amphibia > Anura > Ranidae > Lithobates > Lithobates clamitans. Next base: position 73,696 of record JBBGZY010002882.1, on the reverse strand, counting down.
CGCTGTTTATTTAAGCAATTCACTTTTTGCTATTAGCACATTGCACCCACGCCTTCTCCCTCCCCCCCTTTCCTCCTTCTGATTCAACACGTTTGTGAACTACAAGCACTTCAAACACATGACAAGTCTAGCCACATAAGTGTGGCTCTGTTTGTTTCCTATATTTTACTATGTAAGAGAATTTTGTTTTCCTTTTAATCACCATTATTATTTATTTCACCCAAGTAGAGGTGAACACAGTAAGACATCACAGATCACTTAAAGTCTAATAAGAACAGCGCCACACCCATACCTGAATTTTTTTAGCTTCTTACTTAAAGTGGTTGTATACCCTGTACAACCACTTTCACCTACAGGTAATCCTATATTAAGGCTTACCTGTAGGTGCTGGAAATATCTCCTAAACCTACATGGTTTAGGAGATATTTACAATGTCCCCGTACATTGATGTCTTCTGGGCATGCGCCAATGTATTCTGCATACGCGCACTCTAGAAAGGGCACAATGTGCCCTTTCTAGTGGGGTAATGCCATGACTGGCGGCTCCCGTGACGTCACGCAACTCCAGCCAGTCACAGAGTTGGAGTCCGCGGCCCCGGAAGGAAGAGGGATGAAGAATGGACGCTTCCTGCACAGGGTCAGCGGGGACATTGCAGGCTTCGATTTCAGGCAAGTGACACATAATGGGCTACTATGCGATGCGATGCATAGTAGCCCATTATGCTTTACCTTTGCAGGGAAATAAAGAGGAAGTAAAACCCATCAGGGTTTACTTCCTCTTTAAATTGGTAGTAAACACAGCTGGGACATTTGTACCTTCAGGTATGCTTATAATAAAGCTTACCTGTAGATACAAGGAATATCTCCTAAATGTGCACCGTTTAGGAGACATTCTCTGATTCTTCTGCCGGTAACGTCACCAGCGCATGCGATCTGAAGGGACGTGCACGGGAGTGACATAATTGCAGCTCGGCCATTCAGACGGCCAGAGCCTGAAAACTCGGAATGAAAACCATGTGAGGATGGAAGCCCTGTCATGTCAGTGGTGACAGCAGACCGCTGGAGGACTTATTTCTAAGGTAAGTATATCACAATGAAAAACCAACCAGTGCAGCGTTACGAAAGAAACCATTAATCTAGTAAATATGATCCTATTCATTAAAGCATGTGCATAAGATCCTCAAAAATATATAGACACAGAAAATAGCAAATAAAAGTGTGTAATCAATCACTAAAACAAAAGTGCATAATTAAATATACATGATATCAAGTGTCTGTGGTAGTGAGCCCCTGTAGATTGCCAACTCGGGGTTCCCCAGGGCGTGGGGTCTTTTCACATGTGCAGCATCATGGCAGTTGTGGATTAAACAGAGGCCAAGATGGCAGCTTCCTTGGCTGAAAACGATAGGGGGGTTTACTTCCACTTTAATGCATAGAATGCGTTAAGATAAAACACCTTCTGCCTTTACAACTTCTTTAATCTCAGGGCCCTTGGATGGTTTGACAGTTTGGTTGAGAGCACAACCAATTGGAGTGTTACATTTCCGGCACTTTTTTTTTTGGATGAGTTTACTTCCACTTTAAGATAAAAAGCCTTCTGTGTGCAGCAGCCCTCAGCCCCCCTAATACTTACCTGAGCCCATCTCTAACCAGCGATGTTCTAGGAGTGTCTTGGCTGTCCGAGACTCCTCTCCTCATTGGCTGAGACGGCAGCGCCACGCCATTGGCTCCCACTGCTATCAATCAAATTCAGTGAACCAATGAGAGAGAGAGGGTGGGGCCAGGTCACGGCTGTCTGAATGGACACAGGGAGCTGTGATTTTGGCTCGGGTGCCCCTACAGCAAGCTGCTTCCTGTGGGGGCACTCAACAGGAGGGAGGGGCCAGGAGTGCTGAAGAGGGACTCGGGCCACTCTGTGCAAAACCAAATCCACAGAGCAGGTAAGTTTAACATGCTTGCTATTTAAAAAAAAAAAAAACAACACACACGGCTTTACAATCACTTTGCCTCATGCACAATGGACCTTAAAATAACGTTATAAAAACATCCAGTGAGCATGAGGCCTGTGTGGTACAGACTTCATTAGTTCAGGGTGTGGATAAGAAATAAATGGTCCCATGTCCAGATCCACACATTCTGGGATCTTATTTATTCCAGTTATACAAACCATCTCATGTAACCCGCAATACTTTCTCCTATTGATCTCCACAAGGAGGTATTTTCCAGGTCACGAGGATTAGCATATGATCGGACTATCACAGCTCTCATGGGGTCTAACAATGTAAAATTCAGTGACCTCTCTGACTTTGACATGGCTTGGTGCTTGGTTTTTAAGTAGCCTTGCAAAAAATTGGGATTTTATGTGATAGACCAACACAAAGTGGCACATAGTTGTGAAGTTTTCAAATTTTTTTACAAATAAATATGTGAAAAATGTGGCGTGCATTTGTATTCAGACCCCCTTTACTCTGATGCCCCTAACTAAAATCTAGTGGAACCAATTGCCTTCAGAAGTCACCTAATTAGTAAATAGAGTCCAGCTGTGTGTAATTTAATCTCAGTATAAATAAAGCTGTTCTGTGAAGCCCTCAGAGGTTTGTTAGAGAATCTTAGTGAACAAACCGCATCATGAAAGCCAATGAACACACCAGGCAGGTCAGGAATAAAGTTGTGGAGAAGTATAAAGCAGGGTTCGGTTATAAAAAAATATCCCAAGCTTTGAACATCTCACAGAGCACTGTTATCCATCATCCGAAAATGGAAAGAGTATGGCACAACTGCAAACCTACCAAGACATGACCCTCCACCTAAACTGACAGGCTAGGAAATAGAGGACCCAAGGTTCACAGAAGACCGGTTGGTATTCAGTCACCACATCCCAGGTAAAGGACAGGTAAACTGACAGGCTGGGCAAGGAGAGCATTGATCAGAGAAGCAGCCAAGGGGCCCATGGTAACTCTGGAGGAGCTGCAGAGATCCACAGCTCAGGTGGGAGAATCTGTCCACAGGACAACTATTAGTTGTGCACTCCACAAATCTGGCCTTTATGGAGGAGTGGCAAGAAGAGAGTCATTGTTAAAAGAAAGCCATAAGAAGTCCTGTTTGCAGTTTGAGAGAAGCCATGTGGAGGACACAGCAAACATGTGGAAGAAGGTGCTCTGGTCAGATGAGACCAAAATTGAACTTTTTGGCCTAAAAGCAAAACGCTATGTGTGGTGCAAAACTAACACTGCACCACACCCCAACACACCATCCCTACTGTGAAACATGGATGTGGAAGCATCATGTTGTGGGGATGCTTTTCTTCAGCAGGGACAGAGAAGCTGGTCAAGTTGATTGGAAGAGGGATGGAGCCAAATACAGGACAATCTTAGAAGAAAACCGGTTAGAGTCTGCAAAAGACTTGAGACTGGGGCCGAGGTTCACCTTCCAGCAGGACAACGACCCTAAACATACAGCCAGAGCTACAACTGAATGGTTTAGATCAAAGCTTATTCAGGTGTTAGAATGGCCCAGTCACAGTCTAGACCTAAATCCAATTGAGAATCTGTGAAAAGACTTGAAAATTGCTGTTCACAGACGCTCTCCATCCAATCTGACAGAGCTTGAGATATTTTGCAAAGAAGAATGGGCAGAAATGTCCCTCTCTAGATGTGCAAAGCTGGTAGAGACATCCCCAAAAAGACTTGCAGCTGTAATTGCAGAGAAAGGGGGTTCTACAAAGTATTGACTGGATACAAATGCCCCACATTTTTCACATATTTATTTGTAAAAAAAATGTTGAAAACCATTTATCATTTTCCTTCCACTTCACAATTATGTGCCACTTTGTGTTGGTCTAAAAAATCCCAATAAAATACATTTACGTTTTTGGTTGTAACATCACAAAATGTGGAAACTTTCAAGGGGTATGAATACTTTTTCAAGGCACTGTAAATAGTGCAAACGCGTATATATATATATATATATATATATATATATATATATATATATATTGTGTTTGTGTTTGTGTTTGTGTATGTGTGTATATGTGTGTATATATATTATATATATATATATATATATATATATATATATATATATATATATATATATATATATATATATATATATATATATATATTGTGGCAGTAGGACCCTGTGCTACCTGGAAGATTGCTGGTGTACGCCAAATTTTGGAGGGAGAGGCACGCTGATTGCACAGCTGTGTGCTGAGCTATTTAGTTATGACCTGGCTATGGCTCAGGGTTCCACCCAACAGACATGAAGTCTGTGCATGGGAGGCAGGTGGACTCCCATTCCGCTGAGAGCAGTCAGAGGCTGCAGCCAGGGTAGGCATGTCTGCAGGAGGCAGACGTACTTGGTGACAGAGCAGCAAGTAGTAAGCTAGGAGAGAGATTCACTCTAGGAAACTCTTTTGGGTCTGAGGAGCAGACCTAAGTCCTAGGCTAGAGGCCTGAATCAGCCGTATGGCAAGAATGTAAGCCAGGAGGCTAAAGTATTGAGTGTGCAAGATACAGTAATGGTGGAACCCCCTGTGTGGGCTACTGATGTCTTTGTGAACTTTTCCGTGCTTTTAAATAAAAGTGGGCTACCAGACCCTTAAAAATACAGTTTTGTACTGGAGTACTCACTGACAACGCACCTACCATTTGAGTCTGATACCCCAATGTCACACGTGGTGGAGATATTGCTTCGGGCAGATTTGGAAGAGTTCCAGATCCTTGCATACCAAAAACAGTGAGTAGCAAGAAACTGTGTTTTACAGCAATGCTGTGAGGAGCAGCTAATGTGAACCAGTGGAGTCTGCATGTGAAAGTGTGCTGTTTGCAAGTCTTAAAGAGACCGTATGCTAAATTTTCCTGTGTTAAAAGGAACTGTGTTAAAAAGCATTGTGTGCCTGACTGCAGAGATGGGGCGGTCAAAGCGCAAAAAGGAAGCAATGTTTGCTGAGATGAGAGACAGAACCTTGTGGTTGGAGGGGTTGTTACCGACAGAACAAGCCCCAGACTGGTGCAAGATGCATTTTTTCCGCACTGGAGCAAAGGAAAAAGGAAAGCAAGCCGTCCTTTAGTGCAAAGAGCGAGCAGATGGGTGCGGTTGTCCATGGTAACAAAGCAGAAATCCATACAGCTGACTTCATACGGCCTATGCTGCCTTCTGAACATGTTGAAGACTTTTTGGATGATTTTGCGATGATTGCTTCCTACAGAGGATGGCCCTAAAGTTGCTGGGTTGAGTTGGTGCAACCTTTTCTGATGGAGGAGTACCAAGAGGTGTACCGTGGGGTGTATCATAACCGAGATGACTACGACAATTTCCTAGGAGCAATCCAATCTAGAGAGCGCTGGAAAAGATCAGCGGGGAGAATGTGGTCTCCCATAGCAACCGGAGAAAGTCTGTTTGCAGAAAGGAGGAGCTACAGCAGAGATGTGGCTCAAATTCTGAGTGAAGAGGTTTGTGCAAAAGTGTCTGTTGTCACCCCTGACAACCGTGAAGGAAATTTTTGTTCAGCCTGCAGGGGGTGATGGAGAGTTATGGCTGCTTGTGTGAAGTGGTCAGCCCAGAGAAGAGGGCACAGTATCCAGCATCCTGCAAGGGGTATGACCATGTGTGTAAGTCTGCTGTTACCCCTGGCAACAGGAAACCTTTTTGGCCTGCAGGGGATGTTGGAAAATCCAAGAAGGATGCAATGTTCCCCCATGTCCATGTGGGGGCATTAGCTTGTGAGAGCACAGCAAAGAAGGGACAACGCCCTCAATTGAAGCTTTCAACACCTGCCAAATAGAATGGTAAGACTGTTACAAATGTGGGAGAGACTGGTTATGGGACTATTCCCTGTGAAGTGGGAATAAGTCCAGTGAGAAAAATTGCTTTCAGAGACTTGCAAGTAAATACCCTGTGTAGTAACAAAGCCCAGTTTGAAGCTGAACCTGCAGCAAGCTTGAGGACTGGTAAGGACTTATCTTCAGGCAGTGTATTGTTTAGCAGGAAGACAAGTGGTAAAAATGAATATAATATGTTGCTTGCTAATGTGATTAAAAATGTGATATTGCATCCAGAAATGTCAGGGGTGACCACTGAGAAATGTATGCCGTTGCCCCTAGCAACCATGACAGGTGTCCCTGGAGACCGCCCAGGAGCTCATGGTGTCTGAGCTCAGGGTTTCCCAGGACAACTGTCGCCACACCGACTGACAAGTGTGTTTCACATGATGTGAAAAGCAATGTATTAAATATCCTACAATCTCAAACTGCTAATGTGCTAACACAGCTTATACAAGGCAGGAAGGTGGATAATGATGATGTTGAAAAGTGTATTCTTGACAATTTTGATGATTTGCTGTCTCCCATGGTAACCACAGGCAGTGCCGCAGAGTTGTCCCAGGAAATCTCACGAGGACTTCCTGTGTTGGAGTCAGCGGGGGTCCAGGGCGGCTCTGATACTGCTCAGGTGGATTACAATGGGAAAACGGCTCAAATGATGGAGCATGTATTATCACAATCTGATGTGGTTGACAGTGACTGGTGCAGCATGCCTGCTGCTAAACCACTCTTTCCACCTGTGTCTCCATGGGCAGAGGGAGCAGTACTACGGAGTGCTGGTGAGTGGAGCACAGACAGGATAGACTGGGATAGTCTAGCCATAAAGGTGTTAGCATGGTGGAAAGAAATTTCTGAAGGTAATAGTAAGGTGGACACTATTGCTGCTGTGACAAATGGAGAGGCTGCAGGGCCAGTAGACACAGGTGCGTTGGCTTTTGCGGAAGTTAACCCTCTCCAGTTGGAAGGATCTGAAAAGGGCACATGCATAGCAGAGGTTTTGCCCACAGCAAAAGAGATGAGTCATGTTGAGTGTCAGGATGATAATGGATAAGGACTTGGAAGGGCTCAGTGTTGCTAAAAATGAGAGGGAGTGTGACGCATGCGATTTGCAGTGCTCATAGGGAGCTGCAAGTTTTGTCAGTTGCCTCCTGAGGTGGAGGTATCTTGGAGTGTCTCGGCCTCTCAAGCCTTAGCAAATGAGCCCCTCCACGTCGTTAGTAAGGGAAAAGTCCCTAGAGTTCTGTGTATAGATGTGTCAGGTCTAGAAATAACTGAGATGATGTTGGAATTGGTGAAAATTTTTCCGCTGTACACCTGCATGTATCCACCGCAGATGGGCGACCTGGTACTGCGTAGTACCAATCAGTGGAGACACGTGGTACAGGCAATGTTGATAAAAATTGGTTACTGCAATGTTGGTTACTTTTGCGGAAAGTGGTATCGCAGTTCTCTGCGAGAGTGCTTCCAGCGACAGTTATGTGTGGAAGGCGTTCAGGGGAACTGCTAGAGGAATCAAATGATAGACATAGTGGAAGTCTCTCCGTATGCTGGTGTGATGAGGTGCATTCCTGCTGGTGCGGTCCGAGGTGCAGCTAAGCAGTGGTTAGTACATGGCGCGTGTGCTGTCTCACCCGCTAGACCTCGTGTAAAGGAAGGGCCCAGAAAAGATGCGGCAGTAGTGGGAATTCAATCCATCACCCGCACGGAGGTGCAGTTTGAGGTACCCGGAGACACTTTGACAGGAAATGACAGTGTTGGTAACTGTAATGAAAAAGTGTATGAGAAGCACTGTCGGACAGCTCAGAGGTATTGGTTGAGGTACCAATGGACACAGAAATGGTTAAAGAGATTGGTGTGGACAAATGTGGTGAAAAATGTGCGTTGGTAGGACAGTCGCTATTGGAGTGTTGGACAACAGGGAGCGATGTGAAACTGCGGGAATGTCCCATAGGGAGTAACTGCTTGCCTGTAGATGGTCCCTCCCTAGACACTGTCCTAGCAAACAAGGTGACAAGAGGTCTTGATAATAATGTCGAGTTGAATAACCCCTTGTGGAACATTGCTATTGAGGTTAAACAGAAGTAGGGATGAGCTTCGAGTTGAACTCATGTTCGACTCGAACATTGGCTGTTCGCAAGTTCGCCGAACAGCGAACAATTTGGGGTGTTCGTGGCAAATTCGAATGCCGCAGAACACCCTTTAAAAGTCTATGGGAGAAATCAAAAGTGCTAATTTTAAAGGCTTATATGCAAGTTATTGTCATAAAAAGTGTTTGGGGACCTGGGTCCTGCCCCAGGGGACAAGGATCAATGCAAAAAAATTTTTTAAAACGGCCGTTTTTTCAGGAGCAGTGATTTTAATAATGCTTAAAGTCAAACAATAAAAGTGTAATATCCCTTTAAATTTCGTAGCTGGGGGGTGTCTATAGTATGCCTGTAAAGGGGCGCATGTTTCCCGTGTTTAGAACAGTCTGACAGCAAAATGACATTTCGAAGGAAAAATTTCAGTTTATTGATAAAAACGGCATGGGAATTCAACACAGGGAAACCCCGAACCAAAATTAAAAAAAAAAAAAAAGACGGAGTCCCCCTAAATTCCATACCAGGCCCTTCAGGTCTGGTATGGATTTTAAGGGGAACCCCGCGCCAAAAAAAAAAAAAACGGCGTGGGGTCCCCCCAAGAATCCATACCAGACCCTTATCCGAGCACGCAACCTGGCAGGCCGCAGGAAAAGAGGGGGGGCGAGAGTGCGCCCCCCCCCTCCTGAACCGTACCAGGCCACATGCCCTCAACATTGGGAGAGTGCTTTTGGGGTAGCCCCCAAAACACCTTGTCCCCATGTTGATGAGGACAAGGGCCTCATCCCCACAACCCTGGCCGGTGGTTGTGGGGGTCTGCGGGCGGCTTATTGGAATCTGGAAGCCCCCTTTAACAAGGGAACCCCCAGATCCCGCCCCCCCCTGTGTGAAATGGTAAGGGGTTACTTACCCCTACCATTTCACTAAAAAACTGTCAAAAATGCTAATGAGACAGTTTTTGACAATTCCTTTTATGTAAATGCTTCTTCTTTCTTCTATCTTCCTTCATCTTCTTCTGGTTCTTCCTCCGGCGTTCTCGTCCAGCATCTCCTCCGCGGGCAGCCCCGCCCCCCGTTATTTAAGAACCGTCAGACGAGGAGACTCCGTCACACAGCGGGAGCCTCCCTCCATGCCAGCATGGGTGCGGAGCGGCCCGGAGAAGAAAATGAAGAAGAGAAGAGCGGGAGCCTCCCCCAATGCCATGGGTGCAGAGCGGCCCGAGGAGAAGAAGATAGAAGACGCCGCGGAGGAGATGCTGGACGAGAACGCCGGAGGAAGAACCAGAAGATGAAGGAAGAAAGAAGCATTTTAAATAAAGGAATTGTCAAAAACTGTCTCTTGCCATTTTTAACATTTTTGACAGTTTTTTAGTGAAATGGTAGGGGTAAGTACCCCCTTACCATTTCACACGGGGGGGTGGGATCTGGGGGTCCCCTTGTTAAAGGGGGCTTCCAGATTACGGTAAGCCCCCCGCCTGCAGACCCACACAACCACCGGCCAGGGTTGTGGGGATGAGGCCCTTGTCCTCATCAACATGGGGACAAGGTGTTTTGGGGGGCTACCCCAAAGCACCCTCCCAATGTTGAGGGCATGTGGCCTGGTACGGTTCAGGAGGGGGGGCCGCACTCTCGTCCCCCCCCCCCCCTCTTTTCCTGCAGCCTGCCAGGTTGCATGCTCGGATAAGGGTCTGGTATGGATTTTTGGGGGGACCCCACGCCGTTTTTGTTTTGGCGCGGGGTTCCCCTTAATATCCATACCAGACCTGAAGGGCTGGGTTTCCCTGTGTTGAATTCCCATGCCGTTTTTATCAATGAACTTCTATGTGTATTGTCGGCAATGCAATAGCCGCGGGTAGTTTTTAAATGAAATTTTTCCTTCGACATGTCATTTTGCTGTCAGACTGTTCTAAACACGGCAAACATGCGCCCCTTTACAGGCATACTATAGACACCCCCAGGTACGAAATTTAAAGGGATATTGCACTTTTATTGTTTGACTTTAAGCATTATTAAAATCGCTGCTCCTGAAAAAACGGTCGTTTTTAAAACTTTTTTTTTTTTTTTTGCATTGATCCATGTCCCCTGGGGCAGGACCCGGGTCCCCAAACACTTTATGACAAGGGTAACCACACAGGGGTTAGTGAACCTGATAAACGGATGTTGTTGGTTAGTGAGGGGTCAGTCCCTGACAGATTTCATGGAAGTGGGTCCCCAACAGTCCCAGGAGAGTAGGTCTGTGGGAGGAAAAAGGAGGATCCCGTGGCAAGAAGGTGGAAGGGATAGAGAGATTAGTGGCAGCACATGGTTCAGGAAGAAGTGCTGGTGGAAGCACACCCGAAAGAAGATGTGGGTGGAGTGTCCCTTTTAGAGAAAAGGTTGGGCAGATTAGGACACCTGCTGCTGATAGTTGGCACAGAAGTTGCCAAGGTGAAGTGCTGGTGGAAACATACCCGGAAAAAGAAATGGGCCTACGCAGCTAATGGCTGGCACAGAGGTGTCCCATTCTTAGTGACTGGTTTATGTGTTCCTCCCTCCGGTTCGAAACAAGGGGGGGGGGGATATGTGGCAGTAGGACCCTGTGCTACCTGGAAGATTGCTGGTTTACGACAGATTTTGGAGGGAGAGGCACACTGATTGCACAGCTCTGTGCTGGGCTACTTAGTTATGACCTGGCTATGGCTCAGGGTTCCATACAACAGACAGGAAGTCTGTGCATGGGAGTCAGGTGGACTCCCATTCCTCTGAGAGGAGTCAGAGGCTGCAGGGGGCAGCCAGGGTAGGCATGTCTGCAGGAGGCAAACATACTTGGTGACAGAGCAGCAAGTAGTAAGCAGCAGGAGTAAGCTAGGAGAGTTTCACTCTAGGAAACTCCTTTTGGGTCTGAGGAGCAGACCTTAGGCCTAGGCTAAAGGCCAGAATCAGCCGTAGGGCAAGAATGTAAGCCAGGAGGCTAAAGTATTGAGTGTGCAAGATACAGTAATGGTGGAACCCCCTGCGTGGGCTACTGATGTCTTTGTGAGCTTTTCCGTGCTTTTAAATAAAAGTGGGCTACCAGGCCCTTAAAAATACAGTTTTGTACTGGAGTACTCACTGACAACGCACCTACCGTTTGAGTCTGATGCCCCAGGGGACATGTATCGATGCAAAAACGGTCGTTTTTTCGGGAACAGTGATTTTAATAATGCTTAAAGTGAAACAATAAAAGTGTAATATTCCTTTTAAATTTCGTACCTGGGGGTGTCTATAGTATGCCTGTAAAGGGGCGCATGTTTCCCGTGTTTAGAACAGTCTGACAGCAAAATGACATTTCAAATGGAAAAAAAAGTCATTTAAAACTACTCGCGGCTATTAATGAATTGCCGGTCCGACAATACACATAAAAGTTCATTGAAAAAACGGCATGGGAATTCCCCACAGGGGAACCCCGAACCAAAATTAAAAAAGACGGGGGGGGGGGTCCCCCTCAATCTATACCAGACCCTTCAGGTCTGGTATGGATTTTAAGGGGAACCCCACGCCAAAATTTAAAAAAAATGGCGTGTGGTCCCCCCAAAATCCATACCAGACCCTTATCTGAGCACGCAACCTGGCAGGCCGCAGGAAAAGGGGGAGGGGGGGACGATAGAGCGCACCCTCCTACTGAACCGTACCAGGCCACATGCCCTCAACATTGGGAGGGTGCTTTGGGGTAGCCTCCCAAAACACCTTGTCCCCATGTTGATGAGGACAAGGGCCTCATCCCCACAACCCTTGCCCCATGGTTGTGGTGGTTTGCGGGCGGGGGCTTATCGGAATCTGGAAGCCCCCTTTAACAAGGGGACCCCCAGATCCCGGCCCCCCCGTATGAAATGGTAAGGGGGTACAAAAGTACCCCTACCATTTCACAAAAAAACTGTCAAAAATGTTAAAAATGACAGACAGTTTTTGACAATTCCTTTATTTAAATGCTTCTTCTATCTTTCTTCTTTACGATTGGGTAGTCATCACTTTTAGGATTACATATTATATTGCATTAGACACATATTGGTAAGTGCACTTTTGATGTTGACAGCTTCCATTTTATTTGTATTTTACATATTTGTGTATATATGTGTGTGTATATATGTGTGTGTATATATGTGTGTGTATATGTGTGTGTGTATATATGTATATATATATATATATATATATATATATATATATATATATATATATATATATATATATATATATATATATATATATATATATATATATATATATATATATATATATATATATATATATATATATATATATATATTTTGAGGTTGGAAGCGGAAGGTTTTATTTATTTATAATAGCCAAAATAACCACAAGATGGCAGTATATAATACCCAACTATACAAAGGCCAGCTGCAGCAGATGTATAATACAAAAGAACAACGATGACTGGAATACCAGTCACAGGGAAGCTGCTTTTGCAGGACACAGGAGGTGTATCATAAGCAACTAAATTAAATCAAGTAAATACAAAATATCTTTATAGATGTCAAATATTGAATAAAAATTATAGACATATACAAATGCCTTTCTTCTACAACTTTGTCTTTTTAATTGTTGGAACAAGGGTGTGTGGTGTGAGGAGTGTTTTTTTTTTTTTTTTTTTTTTTTTTTTTTTTTTTTTATATACACTATTCTCATTTAATATTTGACATTTTAGAAAATATATTTTGCATTTACTTAGTCTAACTAAAGGGGAAAAATATTTTAGTTTTAGATAAGGTGGAGAGGTATTAGAGCACCTATTAGGGAGATTTCCCCTCTCTATTTGTCCTGTTTACCATTATCACTGAAAGTGACAGTAAAAGAAAATCCCAAATTTTGGGTTGTCTCCAGAAAAGTTTTAGAAGGGAAATCTTCCAATGGGGACACTAGTTCTGGTGACCTGGGGGGGGGGGGGGGGGGTCCCAATGGATTATCTTAATTTGCAGGGATTTCCTCTCACTTCCTGTTTTGACAATGGGACACAGATGGCAAAAAAAAAAAAAAATCTGACAGGGGTTTTAACCCTCCATTACTTTATCCAAAATGAAAAAGAAAGTTTTGCCTTTAGTTACAATTTCAAGTAGCCTTTCTCAACCTTTTCAACACAGAGGGACCCTGGAAATAACTTTCCAATATCAGGGAACCCCTGATAAAAATAACTATCTACAACTCATGATACATTGATGTGATGCTCAAGGAACCCCTAGCAACCTCTGAATCAACCCTGGGTGATTTAAAGTCCTTTTTACTGATATTTGGGAAGTCATTGCTATATCTTTGGATGGGTCTGTTTTGTCTTATTAGAGAAGAGCCAGGGGCCAAGCCCAACCCCTGAAAAACAACCCCACACCATAATCCCCCTCCACCAAAAGATTTGGACCAGTGCACAAAACAAGGTTCATAAAGACATGGATGAGCAAGTTTGGGGGTGAAGGAACTTGACTGGCCTGCACAGAGTCCTGACCTCAACCCGATAGAACACGTTTGGAATGAATTAGAGTAGAGACTGCGAGCCAGGCCTTCTCATCCAACATCAGTGCCTGACCTCACAAATGCGCTTCTGGAACAATGATCAAACATTCCCATAGACACACTCCTAAACCTTGTGGACAGCCTTCCCAGAAAAGTTGAAGCTGTTATAGCTGCAAAGAGAGGGCCAACGCAATATTGAACCCTACGGACTAAGACTGGTATACCATTAAAGTTCATGTGTAAAGGCAGGAGTCCCAAAACTTTTGGTAATATAGTGCATGTCATATGTGGTGGGAATACTTTTTTCACAAATCTTTGGACAATCAGATTGGGAATAAACACGTATTCTTACAAAGGTGTGGAACTTGAGCTGTTAGGAGAGGGGTGTCATTGGTTTGAAGGTTTGTCAGATACCAGAAGCTGTTATATCTGTAAAGGGTGGGCCAACTCAAATTGAACCCTACGGACTAAGACTGGGATTCCATTAAAGTTTGTGTGTGTGTGTTTAAAGGCAGGCGTCCCAATACTTTTGGTAATTTAGTGTATGTTCTAACAAGGGAGAAGACCATTGTGATATGTATGTACATTGTATTATGTTTGCAGTGATTGGGAGGTTTGCAGTAAATGATGGTTATTCTTTTATATTTACAAAAAAGTCTCAAAATCTGGCGAAGTGACAGGAAAAAAATTTGATATATTTCACTACATGTAATGGGGTGGATTTACTAAAGTCACATAGAATGAGGACTTTGCAACTGAAGTTGCTCTAGAGCTTAGTAAATGAGGGGAAGCTCTGAAATGAAGGGATGCTCTGCTGACTTCCATCATCCAATCATGTGCAAGCAAAAATGCAGTGTTTTTTATTTTTTTATTTTTTATTTTTTTTTTTTTTTTTTGCATGTTATTGGGTCTTCTTTGTGTAGCACTACCCCCGAAGGAGCTGCTGATAAATGTTCAATCTTGCACCCTGCCTCTCAACCCCTCTGGCACACCTGTATGGTAATATTAGTAAAATATTGGTAAAAAATCACCAATGACCTAATAACTGCCAAAACCAATGGCCACTACTCCATACTCATACTTTTAGACCTCTCTGCTGCCTTTGACACAGTTGACCACCTGCTGCTCCTCAGCAAATTACACTCCCTTGGCCTCCGTGACTCTGCATTATCCTGGATCTCCTCCTACCTATCTCAGCGCACTTTCAGCGTCACTTACAACTCCATCTCCTCCGCTCCCCTTCCTCTTTCTGTTGGGGTACCCCAAGGCTCCGTCCTTGGGCCTCTCCTTTTCTCACTCTATACCTCTTCCCTGGGCCAGTTGATCACCTCCCATGGCTTCCAATACCATCTCTATGCCGATGACACACAGATCTATCTCTCCACTCCCCAACTCACCCCCACTATCTCCTCACGGATCTCAAACTTGCTGAATGACATATCGGTATGGATGTCACACCACTTCCTCAAACGTAATCTTTCTAAAACTGAGCTTGTTATATTTCCTCCTTCACGGTCCCCCTCCTGTGACTTCACCATTAATATCAACAACACAACCATTGGTCCCTCCACACATGCCAGAGTCCTGGGTGTAATCCTTGACTCTGACCTCTCCTTCAGCCCCCATATCCAACCACTTGCTAAATCCTGCCGCCTTAACCTCCGCAACATCTCCAGAATTCGACCCTTCCTGACTAATGACACTACAAAACAACTTATTCACTCCTTGATTATTTCCCACCTCGACTATTGCAACTCTCTCCTTAATGGCCTACCCTTAAGCAGGCTATCCCCCCTTCAGTCTATTATGAATTCTGCTGCTAGACTAATACACCTCACTAATCGATCCGTGACTGCTGCTCCTCACTGCCAATCCCTTCACTGGCTTCCCCTACCCCACCGTGTAAAATTCAAAATGCTAACCATAACATACAAGGCCATTCACAACATCACCCCCATCTACATCACCAACCTCATCTGCAGATATCACCCAAATCGCACCCTCCGCTCCTCCCAGGACCTCCTGCTCTCTAGCTCCCTTGTTACCTCCTCCCATGCTCACCTTCAGGACTTCTCCAGAGCCTCTCCCATCCTCTGGAATTCCCTGCCCCAGTATGTCCGATCAGCCCCTACCCTGTCCACCTTTTTAGGAGATCCTTGAAAACTCATTTATTCAGGGAAGCCTATCCCACACCCACCTAACAACTGTCCCTGAGCCACCCCCATCAAATCATCCTCTGCAGGTATTACCTTTTTTACCACCATCCCCCTCCCTTTAGAATGTAAGCTCTACGAGCAGGGCCCTCCTGTACCTTTTGTATTGAACTGTACTGTAATTGTGTTGTCCCCCTTATACATTGTAAAGCGCTGAGTAAACTGTTGGTGCTATATAAATCTCGTATAAATAATATTAGTGTGGTACTCAGCAGTAGAGAGAAACACAGTAATGATACAGTATATTTACTGTAACCTTGGAACCCGTCACTTCACCAGCTGTAATAAGAGACTCACACAGGATATCAATTAACCATAAGAGTGGTAACCCCGAGCCAGACTCGGGATCGCATCGCAGGATCCAGGAAGAGCTTGCTTACCTTGTCCCCAGGATCCTGCGATGTCTCCCTGTGACGAACGCGGGTGTCAGATCCCTGCCCTCCTCGCTAACTCGCGACAAAGGACCGGCCAACCTCACACCACGCTGTCACTTACGTAACAATGCCACTCTCAGCTGCGCCCAGCACAAAGATTTTCCAGCTTGCAGGACCACAATCTAGGTGTGAGCAGCCTGAGAGTGATTGTCACTGGGCTAATTACACAATTAACCCTTTAACTGCCACCACCCCCGTTTACAAGACCGAGCCGGGGGAGACTCGTAATTTTGCAATACCAATTATAATTCTAGAATAAGCGTCTGCCACACACACTGCCACTACAGACAGGTCTGCTCAGAGTCTTACTCTACAACAGTAGCGCCCTTCAAGAGGCAGGTTCGTTTATAGCTTGCATTAAGAGCTTTAGAGACAAGGTTAACACTTTTCAACATAAGGGTTTATTATGAAAAGGTCAAGGTTGATGCAAATAAAATATTTACAGAAAAAAGATGTTTCAAAAAATAAAGACAATATACAGCCACAAAGCAATAAGGTAGAATTGGGAAGGAAGGATACTTGCAATTAATGTCCGAGGGTTGATCAGAGTTCAATCGATGAGCTAGGTAATCGGTTCTCGACTTGGCAGATGTTTCTTCTTGGATGGTAAAAGGAGAACTGACCATTGTCTTGGCATCTCCTCTTTTCTGTCAAATCAAAGGGGGTGTTGACAGCGACCAGTAACCAATCATCTGGCCAGCTGGTTTTAGGGGTTGGTTGCTGGGAGGTGTCTACACTCATGACCATGTCCCAGGTAGATTTCTTTAATACATATTCATATATCTGCATCTGTAGTGTTGACAGACTCCAAATATCCATATTATTATTCAACTTGAGATTTCCTTCAAAACAAGTCTAAACATGCCATATCTATAACGTATAGCCTGCTTTGGAGGAATAAGTGGTCCCAGGGGTTTCCCATATGACCTGACATAGGGGTGTCTGGACTTGAAACGTTCCATATTATCTGAGGAAGCTAAATATGTCCAGATTATGTCTGTGCTATTACTAAGTCAGAAGTTATGAAACATGCTGAAATTTCATACTTATTCTTATGAGGTGTATTCAGAAACTTTACGACCGAGGTCTGTTAGGGCTCTGAATGGGGAGGGTGACAGTTTTACGACAGGCCTGAACACTGCCCTTACAACAAATGTTTTCCTACTGACTTAGCCTGCTCTGTTTTCTCTGTTGAGATAACCTTTTCTGTTGAACCTAAAAAGCTTTGAATTCCTAAGGTGGGGAAGACGGAGTTCAGAGTTCTCTGTGAGGTTACATGGTTAGCAAAACTGTCATGGTTACTTCCACACAAGATGGCAGCTAGCTACAGCTTGTCATGTCCCGTACTTGATATCGTTACACCTCCCCCCTTAGGTGGTTGCATGGGAGGGAACTACAATTTCCCTCCTGACGCAACCGACTCCTGCGGGCTCGGCTTGTCGTGACAGCCCATCAGCATTGCCATGGGCGCTGCCTTTCTTATGCTGGATGGTGAAATCGTATTGCTGAAGAATTAGGCTCCACCGAAGTAGTTTGCCATTCTCCCCAGAAACACGATTTAGCCAGCTCAAGGGATTGTGATCCGTGATCACAGTGAAGTGCCGTCCATAAAGGTACGTTTGTAACTTCTGGAGAGCCCACACGATCGCAAGACACTCCTTTTCGATCGTGGCATATGCTACTTCCCTGGGAAGCAGCTTCCTGCTCAGGTAGAGGATGGGATGCTCCTCTCCGGCCTCGTCCACCTGGCTCAGGACTGCACCCAATCCAAAGGCAGAGGCATCCGTCTGCACAAGGAAACGGCGGGTGAAGTCTGGAGCCTGCAGCACAGGTGCGCTGGCCAGCGCCCCCTTCAAGGCCTGAAATGCCTGCTCACATTCTGGTGTCCAAGACACCACCTTGGGCAGTTTCTTTTTGGTTAGGTCAGTCAGAGGTTTGGCCAGGCTACTATAGTTACATACAAATTTCCTATAGTAGCCAGCGGTCCCCAAGAAAGACATAACCTGCTTTTTGGTTTGAGGGGTAGGCCAGGCCAGGATGGCCTCAACCTTCCCTGTCTCAGGTTTCAGGGTACCTCCTCCTACCTGGTGTCCCAAGTACTGCACATCAGTCATGCCAATCTGACACTTACTGGGTTTTACAGTCAGATTGGCAGCCGTCAGTTGGTCCAGGACCTGTGACAGGTGCACCAGGTGTTCTTCCCAGGTAGGGCTGAACACGGCGATGTCATCCAGGTAGGCTACGGCAAAGGTTTCCAGCCCCTCCAGTAAGTCATTCGTGACTCTCTGGAAGGTGGCTGGGGCATTCTTCATCCCAAACGGCATGACGGTAAACTCGAACAATCCGAATGGGGTGATGAAGGCCGACTTTTCCCGAGCCTCAGGGGCCAGAGGAATTTGCCAGTACCCCCTGCTCAGATCCATGATTGTTATATAACGGGCGGCCGCCAGCCTATCTAACAACTCATCAATCCGGGGCATGGGGTAGGCATCTGCAGTAGTGATGGCATTCAGCTTCCGGTAGTCCACACAGAACCTGGTCGTCTGGTCCTTTTTGGGGACCAAGACTACTGGGGACGCCCAGGCACTGTGGGACTTCTGAATCACCCCAAGCTGCAGCATTTCCTCCACCTCCCTTTTCATGTCGGCCAGCACCTCCAGGGAGACGCGATAGGCCGACTGTTTAATGGGGGGATGTGCCCCGGTGTCCACCTGGTGGACAGCGAGGTGTGTCCTCCCTGGTTTTCCCGTAAACCTGCTACCATGTACTGCCAGCACTCGCTTCAGTCCAGGTACCTGGGTGGGGGTAAGATTGGAGTTTATCAGGAGTTCTGAGTCTACCTCCCTGGTGTCTGCTAGCAGGTCCAGAAGTGGATCAGCCTCCTCGGGCTCTGGCCTGCTGCAGACCGGCATGACATAGGCCGTGCGCTCATGATGGGCTTTGATCATGTTAACATGAATGGCCTTCTGCCGTCTACGCCCTTCTCCCAACCTGACCAAGTAGGTGACATCATTCAGACGCTGGGTGATGGTGTACGGGCCTTCCCATGCTGCTTGGAGTTTGTTCTGCCGCAGGGGAAGCAGAACATACACCTTTTGACCAATGTCATAGGTCCGCTCCCTAGCATTACGGTCATACCACTCTTTCTGCCTAGTCTGGGCCTGGGTCATGTTCTCCCGCACAATTTCCACCAGCGTCTCCATTTTATCTCTGAATTTTAGGACATAATCCACAACAGAGACCTTTGAGTCGGCAATCTTGCCCTCCCAGTTCTCACGGATTAGGTCCAGGGGTCCTCTTACCCTCCGTCCGTACAAAAGTTCAAATGGCGAAAAGCCTGTGGACTCCTGAGGCACCTCTCTGTAAGCAAACAGCAGATGAGGCAGATATCGTTCCCAGTCCTTACCCTCGGAGTGCACAAAGGTGCACAACATTTGTTTCAAGGTTCCATTGAAACGCTCGCACAAACCGTTCGTTTGTGGGTGATAAGGACTGGCCATGATATGCGTCATCTGTATTTTCCGACAGAGAGCCTGCATCAAGTCGGACACAAACTGAGGGCCTTGATCGCTGATGAGCTCAGCCGGGAATCCCACTCTTGTGAAGATTCCCAGCAGAGCATCAGCGACCTTGTCTGCCCGGACGCAGGAGAGAGCCACCGCCTCTGGATAACGCGTGGCATAGTCGACAACTGTAAGGATAAAATGTTTGCCTGAACTGCTAGGGATGGCCAAAGGCCCAATGATATCCACTGCCACCCTCTTAAAAGGTTCGTCAATCACAGGCAAAGGTTTTAGCGGAGCCCTGTGTACATCCCCTGCCTTGCCAACTCGCTGGCAGGTAACACAGGACCGACAGTAGTCAGCTATGTCAGCGAGCATTGTAGGCCAATAAAAGTTATGTATCAACCGCCCTCGGGTCTTAGTGATCCCCAAGTGCCCTGCGAGGGGAATTTCATGAGCCACTTTTAGCAGCTGTCCCCTAAATTGACTGGGTACAACCAGCTGCCTGCTACCTAGGTCAGCCTCATTCCCCTCTGCAGGCATATTTTCTCTGTACAGTTTACCTTTGTCCCAATAGACCTTTTGTTTGTCATTCTCTGCAGGGGGGCGATCAGCTAGACTCCTGAGCTGTGCTAGTGTTTGATCTGTCTGCAGTGCTGTTTCAAAGGCGGAACAACAGGTCCCAGCCAGCAGTCCTGTGGCAAACATGGACAGCTGCTGAGGCTCAACAGAGGTGGAGTCCACTGGGTCAGAACAGGGAGAGGGCCCAGAGACCTCCTCCTGCTGTTCTGCGACCAGGGCCTGCACCTCGGCTGCCTTTGCAGCACTGCGAGTGACCACCAATACTGGCAAGGCATCATCATCATTATCATCATCATCATCATCATCATCATCATCATCACATTTAACCTTTATCAGTTCAGCATCATTGGAACATACATCAGTTACCTTCACTAGCAAGGGGGCCTTCTCTCCTGTCTCTGAAGAAGGAGGACCTTGCACTTCCACTCCACCCTCCCCTTCCCTCTGTCCATCTACAGGTTGCCCAGATATTACCCCAACATCTGTAAACAGTACCTTGGGAGGTCCAGAGAGATCCGTGGGAGCATCTGGGGTGCTTTTAGCAGGGGCATAGTATGAAACAAGGGTACCTAAATCAGAACCCAACAACACTGCAGTGGGGATCTCCTCCGAGACACCCACCTCTCTCATCCCACTTCCGGCACCCCAATCAATAAAAACATAGGCACGGGGTACACAGGAACGGGTTCCCCCAACTCCGGTGAGGGTAAGGAACTTCTCTGGGATGATGTCTGTTTCTTCTATAACCTCTGGTCTGACCAATGTGACTTCGGCTCCGGTGTCACGAAAGCCTGTTACAGTCCGCTGGCCTACGATGACTGGCTGCAAGTTGGCATTGGTTCCGGGAGGTTTCCCACTGACGAGCAGCACAGCGGAAGGGTTGCTAGCCGGATGGCCAGGTGATGTCGTCTTCTTCTGCTCAGGGCACTGCGCCCTGAGATGTCCGGCTCCCCCACAGTTGTAGCATTTGCGTTTGTCAGTTAGGAAGGCCTTGGCTCCAGGAGTTGCAGGTTCCGGCTGCTGAGGAACTTGTTTGGTAGGCAGAGGAGGGGTTGCCATGTGCAATTTCCCTCCTTTCCAGCCATTCAGAGGAGCCTTGCGATGGTCAGATACCCGAGAGTGGATATAGGTATCTGCCAGTTCTGCTGCTGCTTTGGCAGAGGCTGGCTTTCGCTCCAGCACAAACTGTCTGACGTCTGTAGGACAGATGTGCAAAAGTTGATCTGCAATCATAAGATCTTCCAGGGATTCAAAAGAATTGGCTTCCAAGCCTTTAGTCCACTGCCGGAATGTGGTGCGTAAGCGACCTACCACATCCATGTATGAGTCCCCAGGCCCCTTTTGCAAGGACCTAAAACGCTTCCGGTACACTTCCGGGGTTAGCTGAAACTTTTGGATGATTGCAGCTTTTAGGGCCGCATAATCGTCGCACTGTTCTTCTGACAGTTCGACATAAGCATCCAGGGCCTTGCCTCGTAGCCCTGGTGTCAGATACCGGGCCCATTGTGCTGGGGGCAGATGGTACTGACGGCAAGTTTTTTCAAACGACAGTAGATACACGTCAATGTCACTGTCCTTTTCCATAACTGGAAATTTTGGCTGCTGGGATCACTGGCAGAGAGGCATCCCTGTGCTCTAGGGATCCGAGGTTCTGAGCCTGTCGCTGCTGCTGGAGCCTAGCCATCTCCAATTCGTGCCGACGATCAGCCTCCCTCTCAGCCTGGCGTTCTGCCGCCTCTCGCTCAGCCCTGCGCTCTTCTCGCTCAGCCTGGCGTTTCAGAAACTGCAGGTACACCACAGGATCCGTCTCCCTGAGGTTTTGTAGAGTTTCTTGCATTTGAAGAGAGTCTATGATGGTTTCAGGCAATCTGATGCTAGCCTGCTCTTGTGGTGGCTTGGAGGTAACAATCCGTGGTATTCCAGTGTCAGTCTCTGCTTGCCCATCTGGTGAGGCCGCCTCTGAACCACTGGGCTCTGGAGTAGTGGAAACCCTTTCTGGTCCAGTTTCCCCCAGGTTCTGGTGTGCACGGATATCAAACTCCTGTAAGGCATGTATCAAGCCTTCACGATTTTTGCCACCAACGTCAATTCCTCTTTCTGTGCACTCAACAGTCAGTTCATTCTTGCTCATCTTTTTATATGCTGATAACCCAGACATTTTGCAAGCAGAAGAGATAGGAAGAAGGTGTAGGAAAGAGTTGTTGCTGTATGTCTCTCTTGAAAAAATCAAAATCAAAAAATATGCACCAGCTTGTCTCTAAGGACTGTTTCCACAAAGGTTACAATCCTTCAGTGCAGAGCTAATTCCTAACAATGCACTGAATGCTCTTAATGCGAAACTATCCCGCTACGCTGCCAGCCAATATGTGACGAACGCGGGTGTCAGATCCCTGCCCTCCTCGCTAACTCGCGACAAAGGACCGGCCAACCTCACACCACGCTGTCACTTACGTAACAATGCCACTCTCAGCTGCGCCCAGCACAAAGATTTTCCAGCTTGCAGGACCACAATCTAGGTGTGAGCAGCCTGAGAGTGATTGTCACTGGGCTAATTACACAATTAACCCTTTAACTGCCACCACCCCTGTTTACAAGACCGAGCCGGGGGAGACTCGTAATTTTGCAATACCAATTATAATTCTAGAATAAGCGTCTGCCACACACACTGCCACTACAGACAGGTCTGCTCAGAGTCTTACTCTACAACAGTAGCGCCCTTCAAGAGGCAGGTTCGTTTATAGCTTGCATTAAGAGCTTTAGAGACAAGGTTAACACTTTTCAACATAAGGGTTTATTATGAAAAGGTCAAGGTTGATGCAAATAAAATATTTACAGAGAAAAGATGTTTCAAAAAATAAAGACAATATACAGCCACAAAGCAATAAGGTAGAATTGGGAAGGAAGGATACTTGCAATTAATGTCCGAGGGTTGATCAGAGTTCAATCGATGAGCTAGGTAATCGGTTCTCGACTTGGCAGATGTTTCTTCTTGGATGGTAAAAGGAGAACTGACCATTGTCTTGGCATCTCCTCTTTTCTGTCAAATCAAAGGGGGTGTTGACAGCGACCAGTAACCAATCATCTGGCCAGCTGGTTTTAGGGGTTGGTTGCTGGGAGGTGTCTACACTCATGACCATGTCCCAGGTAGATTTCTTTAATACATATTCATATATCTGCATCTGTAGTGTTGACAGACTCCAAATATCCATATTATTATTCAACTTGAGATTTCCTTCAAAACAAGTCTAAACATGCCATATCTATAACGTATAGCCTGCTTTGGAGGAATAAGTGGTCCCAGGGGTTTCCCATATGACCTGACATAGGGGTGTCTGGACTTGAAACGTTCCATATTATCTGAGGAAGCTAAATATGTCCAGATTATGTCTGTGCTATTACTAAGTCAGAAGTTATGAAACATGCTGAAATTTCATACTTATTCTTATGAGGTGTATTCAGAAACTTTACGACCGAGGTCTGTTAGGGCTCTGAATGGGGAGGGTGACAGTTTTACGACAGGCCTGAACACTGCCCTTACAACAAATGTTTTCCTACTGACTTAGCCTGCTCTGTTTTCTCTGTTGAGATAACCTTTTCTGTTGAACCTAAAAAGCTTTGAATTCCTAAGGTGGGGAAGACGGAGTTCAGAGTTCTCTGTGAGGTTACATGGTTAGCAAAACTGTCATGGTTACTTCCACACAAGATGGCAGCTAGCTACAGCTTGTCATGTCCCGTACTTGATATCGTTACACTCCCCACAGTGTGAGCGGCTTGTCCTCCGCTCGATTCATCATGGAGCCCAGGCTCCGTTCCCTGCGAGCGTTGCAACGCATGGGGACGGAGAACGGCGCCAAATTCAAAAAGTGAAATACAGTATACTGTAATCTTACAGATTACATTACTGTATTCATTTATTTCACATCCCTTTTGTCCCTAGTGGTTTCTCCAGTGCCCTGCATGCAGTTTTATATTATAAAAAACTGTTCTTTCTGCCTGGAAACTGGAGATTGTCCATAGCAACCAAAACCATCCCTTTACATCAAAAGTGGTTTTAGACCAGCTAGAAAACAGCGATAATAAATTAGAATCACTTGCAGAATTGAGCGATAGTGATTTGTGGGGAGATCCGTCATCAAACACTGAAAAGTGACAGTGACAATTCTGCAACTGATCAAATTTCAGTGTTTTTGATTTGATTACATTATTGAATAATTTGTATTATTAATATATTAGTATTTGGTATAATTATTTATAGTTATTAAATTATAATTTATGATTTCGTGTTTCAAACTTTATCATACCCGGGATGTCTACTAGACTCTTGTTTGGACAGATTTAAGTGAGTTATTCCTAAGAATTACAGGCCTACAATATAAAACCCCAAATTTCCATGCAAAATAATTGTACCGCTTTCAGCATCAAAAATATGAAATAATCGTACCGCCAGGGAGGTTAAAGGGGTTGTAAAGGCAAATTTGTTATTAAAAAAAAAACAAAAACATGTTATACTTGCCTCCACTGTGCAGCTCGTTTTGCACAGAGTGGCCCCGAACCTGGTCTTCTGGGGTGCCTCGGCTTCTGTCTCAGCTCCTCCCCGCAAGAAATAACCACCTTCATGCGATTTCTCTCGCATGGTGTTCAGTTCTTGCGGGTGCGCTCCCGTGATACAGTGAGCGGCTATAGCTGCTGGCTGTATCACTCGGCCCCATCCCCGGACACGCCGCATCATTGGATGTCATTGACAGCAGTGCGAGCCAATGGCTGTGCTGCTCTTAATCCATCCACTCTAGCCAATCAACAGCCAGGCTGAGTGGCAAAGAGGACATCGGGAGCGAGCGCAGCAGGTGAAGGGGCTCAGGTAAGTAAAACGGGGGTGGGGCTAGGGGGAGCCGGTATTGTCAGGTGTTTTTTCACCTTAATGCATAGGTGAAAAAAACGCAAACCTTTACAACCCCTTTTAAAGGTAATAAATGACAACAGATAACAGTCAATGTATATGTAGCACCCCTACCAAATTTGTTACATGTTTAGTGGTGTTTTGATAGCCGATAGCTGGATAGGCAAAAGGTGACTCTGGAGAGGCCAAGGTCGGGTTCTCTAAGAGGAAGTCAACTAACGCAGGAGGAAGTATCAACTAAGTGGAAGAAGGATACTGGGAACAGCTTTCTGTGAGTAGAACATGAACTGTTGAGAGAGTGTAAAGGGAGTGCAGACCCAGTGCAGCTATTCAGAAAATCCTTTGCTGTTTATCTAAGGACCACAGTGGGAAACACTTCTCGGGGGTTAGTGATGGAGGTTGGACACTGCAAGTCACAGATATAGGTGGTGAGGCCTATGACTTTGAGTTCTAACTTTTTATGGCATTATTCAGAGTGATGCTCAACTGCCCATAGTGACATAGTACTTCAGGGATCAAGTAAAAAAGGATCGGTAACAAGGGAATTTCATTTACAAGATAATGGCTACAGATTTATAACCCTTCTACATTCAGATTGGTATTTGTCATGGGCATCTCATAATCTTCATGGACTTGTCTTATTAAACTGTTTTCAAATAAAGCCACATAAAATCCAGCATCTTGTCTGTTGTGAGATGGAAGTAGCATGGGGAGGTCAGATGGAAGCGGGTTGGTGGAAGGCAAATTAACAAATCAGCAGCTCCCAAGGGAGTAGTGCGCTACATGGAGGTCCCACCGAGATTTGCTTTAACCATCACTTGCTGGCCATAGCTGTAGCAACCATCTACTGGATAACATAACAAAGTCCAGCATTCAGTGACTGTAACATGTGTAGTCATACGTGACAATCACAGCGGCACCATGCCATTCAATTACAGGTGTCTAGCGTGGGTATAACGCTGATGACCATTCACTGTCTGCAAAACTTTGTCCTGCTACTACAGTAAGAATGTGGATGGGGCTTGTGGATGTCGCTGTTGCCCTTGGAAACATGGACACAGGGGGTGGCGTGGCCGGGGACTATTGGCAAAGTTGGTTCCTTACAGTTGGGACATCACAAGAGGGGCATTTTTTACTGTATGTGTTTAGTGACTGCTGCTAACTGGCCTGCAATTCATTAGTGCCTGCTACCAGATGTCGCTGGGGTGCATGAAGGAAATTTAGTGTTACAGTTCCTCGCACGCTGAGCCAACGAGTGGACAGGGGTAGAGTTATGCCCCAGAGGAGAAGTAAACTTCAGCATGCAACGCCTAACCACGAGGCGGAAGAAGATGGCTGACGGTGTTCAGAGTACCTTAGCCATGCAGCAGCCCTTTGAATTGCAGGACCGGGTGTTGGTGGATACTGGCATCTGATTGGAGGTTACCGGAGAACTGGCCTTGGGAGTGGAGAAATTATGTCTGCTGTGTCCGATGTGTCGCCGACCCACTGTTGGGATTCGTGCCTGGGCTCGGTGCGGCCATTGTGGAAGTACACTTACCCGGCTGGGATCAGTACAGAGGGAGACACGGTATTATACCATCCAACAGACTACTGGACTATGCACCCCACAGACGCAGGTGACCTGGAAGGAGGAGAGTTGTGTGTCGCCCACCCTTGCGGTGAGAGAGATGTCGCCTGCATCGTCTGTCTCACCGCTCTCGAAGCCAACTACCCGAGGTAATACTGGGGAAGCCTGTGGCCTGGCTGGGAACTGGGAAGGAGTTGCTGTGTACGTGAAGGCCCTGGAAGATATCCCAGGAGAGCTGGTTGACAATAAGACCCAAGCTGTACCGGTTCAGAAGGAGCCAAAGTTAAGAGGGGGACCCCTCAGGTGAGCTGGACCGGGTTAGCAAGGGCCGGGCTGTGGACTGGGGATCACCACAGGTGTTGAAGTACAGTTCTATTGAGAATCTATTTGAGTGGTCGTCCCCTGAAGAGGCTGACTCCAGTGAAGAGGAGTGGTAAACTGCTTCGGCTGGAGTTTCCTCCGTAACATTGGAGAGGTCTTTTAAATTTCCACAACCATCGGTATCCTCCAGTGGACTTTCTATCGCTCTTTCTGTGGGAGCATCTAAATGCAAGAAAGGGGTGACCAAGGCACCCGACTCTTGTGTTCTGTCTGGGCGGGGAAGGCCCAAGGATTTAGCACGGCTTTTGAGGTTCCAGCGTAGAGTTGCTAAGGAATGGGGGCTGGACTATCCATATGTTCCTGAGAACGTCATACAAGTGATAGAGGATTCCTGGGATCAGTGGGAAGATGAGCTAGTGTGGAACTACTTGCATGTTCCAAGACCTTTGTGGACACCGGAGAGTGACGTTTGGATTCGGTTCCAGGACATTAAAAAAGGAGTGGAAGCTTGGAAGAGCAATACATAAAGATCAAGCTTTTGTTGTAAAAGGACAACCTACCCGGTCTTATTCTGTTTCTGTTAAGGGAGAAGGGGATAGTAGACTGCCTGATCCGTGTTACTATTTGTAATAAGGATGGGTTAGGGTGAGTTTTTCCCTCCTTCTACTGTTCGAGCAGGACAGGGCCACTCAGGGTGCCTGGTAAAGGACAATGCCATGGACACTAGGGTGTGTTACTTCTGCCCAATTCCCTTTGCCACTTTAAGAAAAAAAAAGCACTCCTGTTTAGGAGCTGAACAGAAAGTGTATCTGACCTAATGGCTATATGTGTTCATTTCTGGCGTGTCTGTTTTAGGCTGCATTCTGCAGGAGTTGATAGACTCCTTTTTGAGGGGGTGACAGCTCTGACAGGAACTCGCATGCCAAAATGTTATTGTTCATTTAAAATTCCATCACCAGTGGCAGGATTCTAACCCCCTACTGCTGGTGAAGTGTAAAATGTAAGACAGGTGTAGTTAGACATTTGTCTGTTTTTTCTTTTTAGGTTCACTCAGATATGTGACGGCTGTCCATTTACAGATGAAGGCCTGCAGCAAGCAGAGTGTTCCTCCTTAGGGAGTAGCACTTTGATTCTGCTTGTATGGAAAGTTAGTTGTAGGGATCTACAGCTAGGATTTTGTTAAATGTACAAAGAATGTGTTTGTATTATAATTTTGTATTATTTCATTGATGTTATTTCTGTATTTTTTACTTTCATTTAGGAGAATTTGAGATGCTCCTCTCTTTGTAAAAGGAGAGACAGTTTTTCAAAATTGCAGGTTTCTCTTGCCACAACTGAGGACACTTGTGATTTTTGAGGGGGGTGTATGTAGTGCCCCTACCAAATTTGGTAGATGTTTAGTGGTGTTTTGATGGAGTAGGAGGGGGTGTGGCCACCTACACTTGGGCTCAGGGATACCTCCTCTGCTTGGAAGTGGACTCTGCTGGCAAGAGAGGATGGGCTGAGACTTGAGTGACAGGTAACCCCATGTGAAAGAAGTGACCAATAGTTAATTTTTGTGGTCTGGAAGGTGGTCTCTCATAAAAAGGGGGGGTCACATGTCCTAGGGGGAGTCTTCCAGAAAAGATCTTGGGGTCCAGAGGTTCGGGACCGGAGGCCTGGTTGTTCAGAGGCCCCAGCGCCTCCGGGGGGGAGGCTGAAGGTCCGGGAGTTCAGAGATCCTGGAGCTGAATAGCCGAAGGTGACTCTGGAGAGGCCAAGGTCGGGTCTCTAAGAGGAAGTCAAGTAACGCAGGAGGAAGTATCAACCAAGCGGAAGGATACTGGGAACAGCTTTCTGAGTAGAACATGGACTGTTGTTGAGAGAGTGCAAAGAGAGTGCAGACCCAGTGCAGCTATTCAGAAAATCCTTTGCTGTTTATCTAAGGACCACAGTGGGAAACACTTCTCGGGGGTTAGTGATGGAGGTTGGACACTGCAAGTCACAGATATAGGTGGTGAGGCCTATGACTTTGAGTTCTAACGTTCACGGCATTATTCAGAGTGATGCTCAACTGCCCATAGTGAGAGTGTACTTCAGGGATCAAGTAAAAAAGGATCGGTAACAAGGGAATTTAATTTACAAGATTACGGCTACAGATTTATAACCCTTCTACATTCAGATTGGTATTGGTCATGGGCATCTCATATTCTTCATGGACTTGTCTTATTTAAATGTTTTCAAATAAAGCCACATAAAATCCAGCATCTTGTCTGTTGTGAGATGGAAGTAGCATGGGGAGGTCGGATGGAAGCGGGTTGGTGGAAGGCAAATGAACAATCAGCAGCTCCCAAGGGAGTAGTGTACATATAGTACATATATATGAAACCGTAGATTCAATGATCACCATAGAGGGCATATGCAGACAGGTGCACAGTGGGACAAGTACCCAATATCCTCCAAAACTTATATTAAAGCGGGGGTTCACCCACACCGCCAAAAAAAAAAAATATTAAAAGCCAGCAGCTACAAATACTGCAGCTGCTGACTTCTAATACATTGCCACTTACCTGTCCCGGGGTCCAGTGATGTCGGCAGGGGATGTCGAGAACCCGCTCGGTTCTCGGCAGCTGCCGCCGCCATCCTAGGTGAGGGAATCGGGAAGTGAAGCGTTGCGGCTTCACTTCCCGGTTCCCTACTGCGCATGCGCGAGTCACGCTGCGCGTCCCTCTGCGCGTCCCTAGTGGTCCCCGCTCTCTGCTGGGAGCTGTGTGTTCCCAGTAGACAGCTTGGTCGGGACAGGAAGAAGCATAGACTCCCATGGGAGTCTATGCCGGAAGTAGGTGCAAATACCTGTCTTTGACGGGTATCTGCACCCCCCTCCCCCCTGAAAGGTGCCAAATGTGACACCGGAGGGGGGGAGGGTTCCGAAAAGCGGAAGTTCCATTTTTGTGTGGAACTCCGCTTTTAAGCACCTTCCCACTGAAGCCTCAAAGCACACACCAGATCTGCAGTATAATGTCATGAACCTGCAACAGTACAATACAATGTATATATATATCCTGTACTCAAGGGCTCCCCCTAGGTTGTAATGCAATGTTCCAAATGCAAAGTAAACTGCGATGCTTTGTAGAAGATACGTTTTTCTTGTCTTCAGAATCTTCAGCTAGCTTTTGGTATTAGACTGCAGTATTTGTAAATCCAAAAAGGGAAACAAGTAGAAAGAAAACTGTAGGACAGATGATGCGCTGGTAATTGTGTACTTGCAAATATAATGCACTTATAATACTTCCTCCTCAGCAATGGGTGTAGTTCAGTATTGACTTTATAGCACAGAGAAACAAATCCTAAAGTTCAACTGTATTCAGCCTGTGAATAAGCGAGATCACTTCTGTGGGACTACAAGTCTCACCAGCAGTCTGTAGATAACACTCAGTTAATGTACTCTACTGAAATAGGCATGGGCCCTTCTCACCAAGTAGACCCAGAGGCTGTGAGGCTCCATCCAGGCTCTCCTCCTGTTGTCTCAGTCTGATGAAAGATGGCGCCGCCATCCTGTACCTCTCCTCCGGATGGCTGTGATGCAGGAACTTCCAGACGTCCTGGCACTGCACATCGATCCACTTGTGTGGCTCGTAGGGCTGTATCCTGAAGTCTCTCAGAGGCTGGCGACCCTGCTCCGCGCTTTGCAGGCTGCAGTCTTTTGGTCACACAACACAGACCTCCCTGCTGGTTGTTGGGGATGAGCCGAACACCCCCCTATTCGGTTCGCATCCAGAATATGCGAACAGGCAAAAACTTTGTGCGAACACCGTTAAAGTGTATGGGACACGAACATGAAAAATCAAAAGTGCTAATTTTAAAGGCTTATATGCAAGTTATTGTCATAAAAATGTTTGGGGACCTGGGTCCTGCCCCAAGAGACATGTATTAATGCAAAAACAAGTTTTAAAAACAGACTTTTTTGGGAGCAGTGATTTTAATAATGCTTAAAGTGAAACAAAAGTGTAATATTCCTTTAAATTTCATACCTGGGGGGGTGTCTATAGTATGCCTGTAAAGTGGCGCATGTTTCCCGTGTTTAGAACAGTCTGACAATTCTAAAGGGAAAAAAAAGTAATTTTAAAAGTGCTAGCGCTAGTGCCGCCTATAATGAATTGTCGGTCCGGCAATACACATAAAAGTTCATTGATAAAAACAGCATGGAATTTCCCCACAGGGGAACCCCGAACCAAGAAAAAAAAATGGCGTGGGGGTCCCCCTCAAAATCCATACCAGACCCTTCATCTGATCTGAAACGGCGTAATCTTCTGTTTCAAACCGTAAGCTTCAATGATCAATTGTTGAATCCATTTAGAAATGGTCGCTTTTGACGCTGCCTGTCCTCTATTGGGACCCTCTGGCAGCACAAACAAAACATCCGTCTTGCGGATCTGAACAGTTGCCCTGAGATAGGCCTTAACTGCTCTTACTACATCCAAAGAATGTAGAGATCTCTCTTCCGGAGAGCAGGGATCTGGAAAAAAGGAAGGTAGAACAATGTCTTGGTTTAAATGAAAATCAGAAACCACCTGATTAGGATGAGGGTGTAGTACCACTCTATCCTTGTGTATAATCAAATAAGGCTCCTTACAGGAAAGGGCTGCTAATTCTGAAACTCTTCTAGCAGAAGAGATGGCCACCAGAAAAATTAACTTCCTTGTCAACAAGACCAAAGGAATCTAAATTATTGGTTCAAAAGGCTGTTTCTGTAACACAGCCAGGACCAAGTTCAAGTCCCAGGGGTTTAGGGGCGCTTTAACCGGAGGATTAAGACGCATCACCCCCTGCATAAAGCTTCGGACCAAAGAATGTAAAGCGGAGACCTGGCCCTTGATGGTACTCAAGGCCAGCTTCATCTCTAATCCTAATTGTAGAAAATCAAGAATTCTACCTATGACATATTTCCTGGGATGCCAACCTCTGGATTCACACCAGAATACATAAGCTTTCCAGACTCTATGATAAATCATCCTGGCTTCCTTGCATTAATCAAGGTAGATATGACAGGACCTGAGAGCCCACGACTCTTCAGAACATGGGTCTCAATAGCCAAACCGTAAAATTTAGCGTTTGTACGGCAAGATGGAACACTGGACCTTGAGATGACAGGTCTGTGCGTACCGGTAGGGTCCACGGGGAACCCACCGTCATCCTTACTATTTCTGCATACCAAGTCCTTCTGGGCCAAGCGGGGGCCACCAGAAGTACCGACTTCCTTTCCTGCCTGATCCTGCGAAGGAGTCGTGGTAGTAGCAGAATAGGCAGGAATGCGTAAATCAGTGAGAACTGATGCCACGGAATCACCAACGCATCCGTCCCGCATGCAAGAGGATCTTTTGTCCTTGCCACAAATCTGTCTATCTTTTTGTTGAATCGGGATGCAAAGAGATCTACATCTGGAACCCCCCATCTTTGGCATATGGCCCAAAAGACGTCGGGATGCAGAGACCATTCCCCTGGAAGTAACTGCTGGCGACTTAGATAGTCCGCCTGCCAGTTCTCTATTCCCAGGATGAAAACTGCCGATATGCATGGCACATGCATCTCTGCCCAGACTAAGATCTGGTTCACCTCCTTTTGAGCAGCTCGGCTCCGGGTGCCTCCCTGATGATTGACATAAGGCCACTGCTGTGGCATTGTCGGACTGGATCCTGACCGGACAACCCTGTATCCTGGTAGTCCAGGCTTTTAGGGCTAGATATATCGCCCGGATCTCCAGAATGTTGATGGGTAAGGTCCTCTTTGTCTTGGACCATATCCCCTGAACCGCAGACTGTTCCAGAACTGCTCCCCAACCTGACAGACTGGCATCTGTTGTTACCACCGTCCAGGTAACCGGTAGGATTTCCCCTTCTGCAGGTTTTCGGGTATGAGCCACCAATTGAGGCTCTGACACACCGCATGCGACAGGTGCATCGGAAAGTCTAATGTCTGAACCTTCTTGTTCCAGGTCGACGGAATACTGTGTTGCAGCATTCTTGAATGAAACTGAGCACAGGGAACTGCTTCCAATGAAGACACCATCTTCCCTAGTAGCCTCATACAAAGGCGGACAGAGGGACCCTTCTTGGTCCTGACTGCCAGAATCAGCTCTCTTAAAGCAGCAATCTTTGCCTGGGGTAGAAATATTTTCTCCTGGCTTGTATCTTTAAGCAGACCTAAATACTCCAGTCTTTTTACTGGTTTTAGGAAAGACTTTTCTAGGTTGAGGATCCAACCCAGGTTTTCTAGATACCTGACTGTGGTCCTCAAGTTTCCATTCAAAGAGGCTACCGACCGGTCTATCAAGAGCAGGTCGTCTAGGTATGCTATGACAGCTATACCCTAAGCCCTTAATCTGGCCAGAGGAGGAGCCAAGATCATTGTGAACACTCGAGGTGCAGTGGCTATCCCGAAAGGCAGAGCCACAAACTGGAAATGGCGCCCTCCTACCTCGAAGCGCAGAAACTTCTGATGAGCAGGAAAAATGGGCACATGCAGATATGCATCTCTGATGTCTCTCGATGCCAGAAATTCTCCTCCCTGCAGGGTGGGAACTACTGTCCGACTTGATTCCATGCGGAAGGATTGAATCCTTAGGAATCTGTTCAGATCCCTTAAATCCAGAATGGGTCTGACATCCCCATTTGGCTTTTGGACCGTAAAAAGGTTGGAATAGAAGCCCAATCCCTGGTCCTTTTGCGGGAACTATCATAATGACCTCCTGCGACAAAAGTCGCTCTAACGCTAGAAGGAGCGACTGCTTCTTTTCTGGGTCTCTGGGGACACTTGATCTGAGGAACCGAGGAGAGGGAAATTCCTGAAACTCCAGCTTGTACCCTAAGGTTACTGTGGAGATTACCCATCTGTCCTGGATATCCTCCTGCCAGAGCCCTGAGAACTGTCGCAGTCTTCCCCCCCCCCCCCCCACATGAGTGAGCGGGGGCGCCCCCTCATGCAGAGGTCTTAGTGTTTTGCCTAGTAGGCTTCTTCCCCCCCCCCCCCCCAGGACTTCTTTTGTCCCTGGGGTTGACTCTTGTCTCTGGACCCAGATGGAGGCGGCCGTCGAGACTGCCTGGAGGCTGAAGCCCCCGGCGCTGGGGAAAGAGTCCGTTTTGAAAGAGGGACGCTTACTCTTCTTCTTGACAGGTAAGAGTGCTTTTCCCACAAGAGATTCTCTTGATATAGTTATCCAAGTCTTCTTCAAACAACCTTGCACCACGAAATGGAAACCCAGCCAGCAGCTTCTTACATGGTGCTTCGGCTGACCAAGTTTTCAACCATAGGATTCTACGTATATGCACCAACCCCAGTGAAAGACGGGAGGTTTGCACGATAGAATCTCTAATGGCGTCAACCACAAAGCATAAGGCCGCTGGAAGGTTAGAAAACCCCTGGGCCTGCTGTTCAGGTAATACTTTGATGACCTGCTTAACATGGTCTCTTAAGTATTGACAGACTCCAATCGCTGCTACTGCAGGTTGAGCCACTGAACCTGCTAAGGAGAAAACGTCCTTCAATAGGGATTCCATCTTTTTATCTACAGTATCCCTGAACATCTGAGCATTGTCTACAGGACAAGTCAGACTATTATTTACGGAGGAAATGGTGGCATCAATGGCCGGTATTCCCCACATTTTAATAAAACTTTTCTTCCATCGGATAAAGTGTTAAACTTTCTCGGCAGAAAAAAACGTTTGGGTGATCCCACTCAGAATAAATGAGCTTTTCAAGTAAATTATGAACAGGAAAAGCCTGTGCTGCTTGGAAAGGTTTCAGTGACCCCAAAGCAGAAGAGGATTCTTTAGCAGTTTCAGGTAGGGGCAACTTAAATGTGGAGCGGACCAATCCAGTAAGGATCTGCACAAAGACTTTCTCCTCTTGGGAAGTCGCAGAGGGTCCCTCTCCACCGGAGTCCTCTGAAGAGGAATCGTCCGTCCCATCCTGATCCTCTGAAAAGGATTCATCTCCTTTTATCCCAGAGCTCCTCTGTCTGAGGGTCTTGGGGAACAGAGGAAGGCCTAGTGCGTTTTTCTTCTACTGAGTGAAGACGTAATCACGGCCATTAATCTTTCCTCTAGACCATTAATGGTTGAGGAAAAAACCTCTTGTGTAATATATACAGGGGCTGAAGTGCCAGAAGCAGGTGTAGCCCCTGACCCCAACGGCTCTCCCTGGCTAGCCGTCCCTGGCCCATCAGGGGGGGAGGATGCTGCAGACAGGGGGCCCTCAGAACCCTCGGAACGAGATCCCCTAGTGTCTCTGGTTCTTGGGGTGCTTGAACCTCTTCTACCCATAGTGCAAAGCAACAAGGTGTGAGGTATACAAATGAACACTAACTGCTGAGCGATGTAGTCCAGCTAAAAGCCTTGCTACCCAATGCTCAGTCTGGTGTTACTTCAGTAAATGCTGCCTAGGAGAATGCCTGTGTCCCACCTTACATGCGACCGTCAGCTCTGTGTCTCTCAGAAGGCTGAGTGCACCTGTACAGAGTGCCTTTAATAGCCTGCAGCTGGCCTGAGTGGGAGTCTAAGCACCTGTGCTGACGTCCCGCCCCCCCCCCCCCCTCGAGTTTTGAAAAAAACGAGCGCTTCCCGCGCTGGCCGACTCTCCTGTAATACTATGGAGGAAGGCTGAGGGAGGGGGAGGAGGGAGAGAAGCTGGTAGTGAAGACCTGCCTAAACAGCAACGGTCAGAAATGGTGGCCTGAGGCAGCGGAGCCCGAGCGGTATAACCCCTTTCTAGACCCCTGTGGCCCCTCTCTAGCCTGGGGGGAACATTCAAACATGAGAAATCCCCCCCCTTCCATCCTACCTTTGCAGCCGGCCTGAGACGCTGTGAAAAAACATGTGCAGCGATGAATCACTGAGACAGACAATCCAGCATGTGAAGGTTTGTGCTCTTGGCAGCCCCTGGTGGTCACAATAGGCACAGCATGCATTTACCTTAAAGGAGAAAAGCCACTAGAACTCAAAAATTCTGTGGAATCTCCTCTTACCTTATCCAGCCGCAGGGTTCAGTTTACACAGACCCAATCTTCACCTCTCAAGGTGGGCTCCGTTTGAAAAAAACGTCAGACGGGGGCCCCCTATGAATAGGGGGATCCTGCAGTTCTGGGCCCGTAAAGCACCCAGCCAGAAATTAGGAAGTTTAAAGCCATTTTCTGATCTGCGGGGTCCAGCTCTCTAAAAAGAGAAGCGTTACGGGTAAAACCTTGTTTCTTCAGACATGAGGCCCGGGTACCATCCAATTCGGCCATGAAAGGACACTTTGAATGGATCCGGTTCGCCTGGCTTGCCCCAGTATAGGATATCAGGATATTCCCTTTGGAGCTCAGCACAGGACATCTTTACACGTCCATCACCCAAGACACTGGCGTAAAAACTGAGGTATCCCTGCAAGGGGGAGGGATTATATAGGGGGTTGAACTTCCTGATAGGGTGTGCCAGTGTCCAATCACCAGTGATACCCTATATAACCCATCAGTAATTACTGTGACTCTGTGTCCCGTGATGTTCGAGAAAGAAAAAAAGTTTTTCCTTCAGTTATACATTAAAGTGAAACTTCACTCTCTCAATCATCGTCTATTTTGAATCCTCATGCTGCTAGTATTAGTAAAGAGGGAATTATAATTATATTTACTTGTTATAAACAGTTTTTTTTACATCTCTTCAGTTGCTTTCTGGTTTCCATGTCCAGACAAATAATGTCATCGATCCCAGGAGTCTTTAGGAGAGGAGGAGGAGGGGTTTTCTCAGCTAAGCACACCCTCCTGTCTGCATGCCTGAGCTAAGGGCAAATGGATTCCAGGACGTAATTGCTCTGAGTCATCTGTCCTTATTCAAGATGGCCACAGCCAGAAATGAGAGGGGGGGGGTGTTTTTTCTAAGGGATTTTTCAGCAAAATAAAGCATGAAGACATGGATGGATGGAGGAATTTGCTTTGAATATTATAAAATGAAATACATTTTGGCTTGTGGTGCTCAGATACAGTGTAGTTCCACTTTAAGTAAATCAACCCCAATGACTTCCATATTTAGGTTTCTATACATTACTGGTAAGAGAACTGATCCAAAAAGGCAGAGACTACTCCAATTGGCAAGTCTATATTTACATTCCTAAATATCGCATGTCTGGACCACAACTTCAAGTGATTGTAAATGATCACCTTGTAAAACAACCCATTCAGTTTAAAATGGAAGGCAAAATATTTGTGTACAGAAATAAAAAAACATAAACTAGAAAAGGTACAATTTCTGGGGAAATTGTGAAAAGTGTTCTTGCCTCTACATCTGGAGTGAGCGGAGTAACTGGGGGGAGTGCCTGGAGTAACTGTTGTGTGGTTGGAGTAACTGTGGAAAGGTTGAACTGGGCAGATGGGCAGAGTAACTGTGTGGAGTGTTTGTAGTGAGTAAAGATAGTAAACATTACACTAACCAATTGATTGATCAAATTTAAAAAGTGCACAAGTGCTAATGATGTAGAAGGTAGAAATATCGGTAAATGACTTTGTCAGACACAGACTTGAGGGTTACCAGGATTTATTCCGCCCCAGCCAAAGCATAGCACCTGACGGACTCGCGTCCCAAAATCAAGTGTGTCAAAAACAGTTTACACAGTGTACATATAATTTCAATATATTGCATCACAAGCGAACTGGCGGTATATTTCCGTTATACATTAACATTAACATTTTGAACAGTCAACTTTTTGAACTTTTTGGATACAAGGCAATTCATTAAAGCATATACTTTAAACCCTTACAAATTTTCAGTTTCTCTGCAGTTTTGCTCCTTGCTGTTTCTTTGTCTTACTAATCAGCAAGCAGGCTATAGCACAGGAAGGAGAGGGTGAGTGTGATGAGGACAGTGTGATAGGGCGAGCTGACGTGCTGCATCTACCGTCTGTAGGACGGGTGATCGTTTTAGCCAGCCGGCTTCTTATGCTTATTTGAATCTGCTACACTGTAAGTGTTATTTTAATTCTTTTAATAAACCTCAAAACCAGGATTACGCTATGTTGTTTCCCTCTCTTTTCCCGGGGTACCCCTAAATGAGAACAACCCCCCAGCTAGGAGTCTTTTATTAATCTCCATGATAAGAGTGATTTCCTGTGACTTGGTGGACTAGTGGTATCATCACCCTTTGGCTGTATGAAGTGGCATGTCGTTTCCTAGAAGCCCATCCAATGAAAGGCCCTGACCGGGTTAAGGTCGCAAGCCCCCTTGTGCTTGCCGTTTGGTAAGCGCGCATTTTATTTTCAGCTACCACCGTGGTGCGGTGGAGGAATTTTTTCTATTTTACATTTCCTGCTTTAAAAAAATGGGGTCTGAGCCTATGTATTTTCACAACATTTATTTGGACTTTATTCACTGTGTTAGGACTGTCCAGTGAACACTTATTGATTTAGGTTTCAAGAACTGTGTTATTTAATTTGGGTTCTAACCAATTAGTCCTATTCAACACTGGTACTAGTATTTACTCCTATTTACAGCGCTGCTATATTTGTTATATTGTTGTATTAGTGTGTGTATCTCACATAGAGTGGCTGCTTTTGTTATTATGTAGTTTTTTTTAATTTTTTTTCACCAAGTTATTTTCATCACTATTTTGGTTATCCCCTATTTGGTCATTCACAATATTTCACAAACAGGTACCCTTTTTGGGTGCACTACAGCGCGGTATTCCTCTTACTATATGATGAGGACAGATGTCTGTGATGGATGGGGGGGAGTAAGTGAGTTCAGTGTTTAACAAGTACACCGAACATGAAATATAGAGAATGATGTTTAGCTAATTGTAAATGGTCCCACATAACTATGGCCACGTAAACTGACCCTCATTGCCACTTTATCTGTTTGATGACCACTGTCTCACAACCACTGTTTCCTGGCAACACTCATGCCCTGTTTATGCAGGCTCTAAGCGTGTTCACAACCACTGCTCAAAACACAATACACAGGATAATGGTAGCTGTAATAACTGTGCAGTACTCCTGACTGGAGACACTGCTGCACTCTGGAGATGTAAATGTGATCCAACAGTGTGGTTTTTTTTTTTTTTTTTTTTTTTTCTGTGGTGGCTGCCCAGACCAGTTGAGTATATCCTCTTGAGTGAAGAAGGTCAGATATTGGCTTCTTTTCTCTGCACAGAAAATCTTCATTGAAATCTCCACAGAGTATTATAGGTTGGCAATCCATTATTTCCAAAGATTCCAAGAGGCCCAGCAGGTTAGTAAGGAATTGGCCAATACTGTAATCCGGTGGCCTGTAAACGACAGCGATCAAAGCTTGTACAGGGGACTCCAGTTTGACAACCAAGAACTCCAAGTCAGTCACATTGTGATGATACTGCTTTTCATAGGCCTTGAAATGGTTTCTGACATACAAGGCGACACCTCCGCCACTTTTACTTGCAATGTCAGGAAGGTTTGTGTACGAGAGGTGTCTGTTGCGTTTGAACAGGTTGTAGCCCTCCAGCTGGAGACTTTCAGCAACAGAAGAGCCTGAGAGATGAGTTTCAGTGAAACATAAAACATCTCCAAGTGTCAACTCATGGTGAGATTTGATATCTTCAATGTGAGCTGGTAATCCTTCCGTGTTGTGATGGATGATTGTTAATGTTTGCTGTTTGTCTGTCTGTAGAAACTTTAAGAGGGGCATAACACTTTCCAGTGATGCATTCTTCATTGAATCCAGGGAAGCTGTGATTTCAGGATCAGCAAAGATCTTCTTCTCATCAAAGTCGGTTATGTACAGTCCTTGTAGTGTAGTCGTTCTACTCAGAGCAACATAGGCCATTCCCGGTTGGAAGACACGTTTCAATGAGACCACTGCCGACTGTATCGACATCCCCTGACACTTATGAATCGTACATCCAAAAGCCAACTTCAGGGGGAACTGCCTGCGAACAACTCCTTTCTGTCTCAGGTTTTCCTCTACCCTTTCTATGTACACCAAGTTGTCAGCATCACAAGACGACTTGTTACGGTATCTCTGTCCTGCATTTGGATTGTCCAGCACAAGCCCAAGCTTGTTTACCGTAGTAGCACCATTCTCAGTCTGGATGATTATTCTTGCAATCTTGCCAAATGTCCCGTTAACAAGCCCGTCTTCTACATCAATGTTTCTTGTGATCATGATACGGGCACCTTCAGCTGCTTGCAGTGTGTCAATCAGATTGTCTTTGTGTCCTTTGAAAGGTTGGTGTTGCCTCAGCATCACTCCTGTCTTAGGGTCTTTTCTGTAATCGTCGGCATCTATGTTGGTGACGTTTGAATGGAGAACAGACACAGTTGCAGCATTATGTTTGTGAACCTCTTTGTTGGTGGCAAATATGTGTAGCACGTCATTAGGGCAGTGGGTGGGATCTGTAAAAGCCTGAGCAAGCAGAGCTTTGTCATCATTGCTTAAGGTGCCAGTCTTCTGCTTGACTCTGATTCTATTCAAAAGCTCAGCAAATGAAATGTCTTCCTTCTGTCGCATGATCTCTGTCAGCGTGATCATCTGAAAGTTGTCTTTCCAGACGTCATTGGTATTTTCCTCAAACACGCAGAGTGGCTTACTTTTTCCCAGCGGGGGGACCTGGTAAAAGTCTCCTACTGCTAGTACTGACATACCACCAAAAGGTTTCTTACTGCCTTTGATTTGCTGTAATCTCCAGTTGATGTAGGCAAACAGGGGCTTTGAAATCATTGACACCTCGTCAATAACAATGATCTCCGCATTTGACAGCTGTGCCCTCACTTCATCTATTAGATTTCCAAGTCCTTGGTAGGGTGGCTTCAAGCTTCTTGGCAACTTCAGCAGAGAAAGCAATGTGTTGCCTGAAATGTTGAAAGCTGCTGTTCCTGTAAATGCAGTTAGTAAAACGCTGGGCATGGATATGTCTGCTTCCTCACGTAGTCTGGTAAGTTTACAGAGTATCTTTGTCGCCTCAGCATAGATGCACTTTATCAGGTGTGATTTGCCTGTCCCTGCACCACCAGTGACAAAGTAATAGAATGGGTCAGAATTTAGGCCACGCACACGGTTAGTGCACCAGTCACAAACTGAGTAGAATGTCTGAGCTTGTGTCCGGTTAAGGTTTCTGTACATTTTCCGAAGGAAATCAGGGCACATTTGTGGGGCTTTCACAGTAAGCGCAATTCCACCTGTTTGTTTGTGATGTGTATACTCCGGAACATCATCTTGTTCATTCTCATGAAGTGGCTCCCCTTCTTTGCGTTCCTCTACACATTCCAACCTATCCAACTCAGCTTCTGGGGCAAAGGTGTTCCAAGCATCTTCAACAGGTCCGTTTTTTACAAAGTCATCCAAGACTTGTTCCACAATTTTGTTGTGTTGTTCAAACTTCTTTTGGTTGCTGGTAACAATTGCAGACACTGCTTGGATTGCTTCTTCTCCTGGTAAGCTCACACAGGCGCCTTTGTAAAAATCCTGGTGTGTTGGGAACCTTACAGTTTTCAGTGATGACTCTGAACGGTGGGGGAGGTACAGTTTAAGCAGTCTGCCGTAGTAGTTCTCGGGGTCCTTCTTCTCTGAGAAGCGTGCGTACCTGATGATTGCAGGCTTCCCTCTCGTGCGTTTTTGAATCATTCCCATTTCATTCAATAGGCTGACACGCTTGCTGTCTTCCTTTTTGCTTGCCATCTTCCTTCTGCTTGCCATAGACAACCCTGTAATGGGATGCAAAGTCTGCCAGACACATGGACTCAAACTCTGGTGTTTCAGGTCTGGCTCTGTATTTGTCGACAAAACTCGTCATCCACACATTAAGAGAATCGGCTGGTTTGTTCTGCAATGCACTGAGCGGGAGACTCATTTTCAGTGCGTTGTCACCAGTTGGCAGAGAAACAACCTCACGTGAGCAAGACTTCATTTTCAGGCTGCACGTACGGGCCACAGACTCCTGGGCGCTGACCTCTCTGTGTTTTGAATAAGCCTGAAGAACCTCTTTCATTTCTTCTCGTTCTGTCGCTGTTTCTGGGCTCATTTCTTTGACTATTGTTTTGAGATAGTCACTCAGCTCCCGTTCTGGCTTGGATATATAGGACAACATGTACATGATGCAACCATACTCATCAAGAATGTACTGGATGTCCATGTTGGCGTTCCAGGCCGTCAGCAAATGTGGATTATAGTTGTTCACCCAGCAGTCCTTGACATCACGCTTCATTAGAATCACGCTTGAGGAGGTCAATGCCTGAATGTAGGAGTTGTACTGATTCAAAGTCATATCACACTGTGCCAGTAGCTGTGACATGTCTTCAAGCTGCACTTTTGGGTTATTAAGCAAATCCCAGACTGGTTTCAGTTTGTTTTTGGCTGCTTGTGGTTTCATTGCACAATCTCCTTGTTCTTCTGGCATCGGGTAAGTTATCCTCGTTTTTCTAATAGGTGGCTTTGGAAATCCAAATCTGCATACTCTGTTACCTTTCTTGCATGATTTTGAATGAGATCTGCTGTGCATTTGAAGTTCTGTTACAAATCTGTGAAGTAAGGCCTGTTTGGCTTCATCAGGCAGCTGGCATGAGATGTTATGATCTATAAAGGCACACACCTTGTCATCACTGTCTTGCCCAAATATAGGAGCTCCTGCTACCCAACAGAGACAATGTATATGAGGGCTCCCTCTCGCCTGAAATTCAACCTGGTAAAAGTAATCGATAACTTCACCAATTGGCTGTGCAGGACCCAACAGCAGCTCTCGCATCAGAGCATCAACCCGTTTGTCAAACATGCGCATGGTGGTCACTGGGTTGCCTCGAAGAATGTCACACTTTTCAGCCCAGTCTAGCCCCGCAAAATCCACCTTTTGACCTTGTTGTGCCTTTATTGCCGTTATTACCTCTGGCCATCTGAATTCTGCAGCAGAGAAGGTAAGAAAAAATGTTGGCTTACCCAATTGTCTGACCATGGCTAGCAAATTCTTCAGATTTTTATCCCAGTAAGCTGGACTCCCTCTCAGTGGTTGCATGAACCTTGTGGCATCTTGGTTTCGCACCAACCTCTCAACCTCACACTTGTCCTGTAGCAGCTTGTTGGATATTTTCCGTCCATCCCTGGTATTGGGTTTTCCTTTCCTTAACTGGATGGACATGCTGCTTTTGGCCATGTGTGTTTCTGTGACAAACTGCGCAAAGAAGAGGTAGCTTGTGTCTCTTGCAAAACGAGTATCAACACAAAAAAGCCTTGCATTGAAATACATGCTCGGGGACAGTTTGACTTGTCTTGCCTGGTCCAATGTATTCTGTCCAGTAGGGAACTGAACAGGGAAAGCCATTGCCTCAAACCTAGGAACTTTAAAGAAGCTGACAGGTGTGTTTCCTTGTGCAGGTGCAATGCTGAATATTCCATCACCGTGTGTCAGTGCTTCCTCTCCAAGGTCAGATGGCTGCAAACAACTGTCTAGGCCAATTCCAAGTCTTAGTGTATCCTTCTCATCCTCTGCATTGGGAGGTTGTTGGTCATGGCCTTCCTGTTGCTCAGAAGCAGCCGGTAAACATGCAGACTGTACCTCTGATGGATCACAATTTTCGATGCGTTCAAGTATCTCCATCATTTCAGTTTCGTCACAACTGTCGAGTTCCATCCCATCATCATTATCATCATCATCAGCGATTGTCTCATCCACTCTAATTGAAATGTCACTGTAGTCGGGGTGTGTGTCAATGAGTTTTGACAGACCTGCTACTACATTTCCCATGTTGACATAATGAAACAGCTGGTGGCCTTTGTAAGTCAGACGTCTTTTCAGCTTGACTCTGTGTAACTGGGATTTGCTGTGCGATCTTGGTAGAGTATTGACCGTGGTTTCCACCTCGGATGGCACACACACTACAGCGCCATGTATAGCTGCCTGTCGACCTTTGGGAAGTGTGATGATCTTGGCAAATGGCAGTATTTTGGCCAAAAGTTGTCTTTCCAGCACATTCAAATCGCAGAGCTCTGGGGGAATGGGCGCCAGCTCCATGTTAGCTACAGCGATGGATGATTTGTGTCCTGCTTTTAAATGTAAATCACAGTTGTGACAAATCCATTCTTTGGTCCTTTCATCTGGTACGGTGCATTGTTCAGGTCCTTGACAGTGATTGTTGCACACATGGACATATTTCCCTGTCAAACAGGCAGCAACAATGTGTAGATTCTTCTTGTAATTGCTGTGAATGCAATGTTTCACTTGGTTAGGGAAAAGGGTGCGATGACACATCGTGCACACAAATGTTGGCCCAGCTTTAATGCATTCATGGAAAGTGGATATAGCTGTCTGCATTAGGCTGTTGTCCACTGGTTGACTGCATTCCCGCATGACACGGGTCCATCGTCTGTATTTCATTCTTATTTTGAAGGCACATTGCATCTTATGGGTTATGCGAAAATCTGCTTGAGTTTGACGCTTCATTTTCATGTAACTCATGCAATGTTGCAAGTGACGTTTTCTGAAAGCAGGATCATTATGATATTTTCTGGTGATGTATTGCTTCTGCTTCAACTTGAAATCGACATTTGTGGCATATTTTCTGGTGATGTATTGCTTCTTCTTCAAGTTGTAATCTGCATTTGTCGCATATTTTCTGGTGGTGTACTGCTTCTGTTTCAAGTTGAAATCTGCATTTGTCGCATATTTTCTGGTGATGTATTGCTTCTGCTTCAAGTTGAAATTGGCATCTGTTGCATATTTGCGAATGATATATTGCTTCTGCTTCAACTTAAAATCAGCATCTGCTCTGTATCGGCTGGTGATGTATGTCCTTTTCTTATTGGTGACAGACATCTTTGTAGCCTTGAAATCACACCTTCTTTCATTTCTGTGTCTTGTCTTCAGTTTTTGTCGTCTCTGTGCATTTAATTTGGACAATGCCTTACTGTCCTTCCATATGCCCTGTGAGGATTTCGCATCAACTGACCGTGGAGAATGCTTGCTGGCTGGGAATCCAGTGTGTGTTACATCTTTGGTCATCTGTGTCACTTTGTTCTCCACATGCTTTGCATTATGTGGTTTGTCAGATTGCACCAGTGGGGACAGCAAACCATCTGACAGACG
Organism: Lithobates clamitans; assembly: GCA_037952925.1. Taxonomy (NCBI): domain Eukaryota; kingdom Metazoa; phylum Chordata; class Amphibia; order Anura; family Ranidae; genus Lithobates; species Lithobates clamitans. The sequence goes on along the minus strand of JBBGZY010002882.1, from coordinate 28,753 downwards.
TCTTGCACGATGAAATGAGACTGGCATGAAGTCATACTGCAGTCCATCAATAGGGCCTCTGGTGTCTGTAAGGAGCAATTCATACAACTTATAAATCCTTGCCCCCATATCACTCAAATGTGTAAAAGTGATCATAACAGCTTTTCCTTTTCCAGTGGCAGGAAGTCCATCCTTATTTCGACTATGAGAATCAAACAGTCCATATCTCCCAGACTTGTCTCTGAACAATGCAATATGGCACTACTATAAAAAGTGCATGTGTAACATCTGCATTGAGGCACTGAAGTCACCGTCTACCGTGTCTCTCATACATCCCGATAACACTGGAGATTTAACAACGTTATACTCATATTTGTCAGTGTTGACTCTGAGGGGCACTTCTTCCATTGTCAAGTGTTGATGCTGATAGACATTTCTTTGTTTTAGCTGTTTTATTGTTGAGCCATACAAGCTGTTGCCCTTCTTCAGTATTTGATCAAGATCACCCTTTCTCACATCATCAAGCTCACTGTGGTATGCCAAAAATGTCAGAGCCATGCATGTACACTGTTTGTTCCTTAACCTTCCATAGCCATGATGACCCTGATGAAATGATGCCTGCACAGAAATCTCACTTGGTACACATGGTTCTTGCATGCCATGGTTTTCAGAAGTGCCCATCACACTGTCACTGTGCTCTTGAACTTGACACTGAGTTGAACAGTTGAACATGATTTTGTTTTTTTGTTTTTTCAAAAATGATTTTTTTAAAAAATTTTTTTTTTTTTTTTCAAAAGTAATTTTTTTTTCAAAAATATTTTTTTTTTTTTACATGGGGCGGTCATAATGTTTTTTTTGGCTGATCATGGGGTGGTCAGCTTTTGTCACCTCCCACTCTAGTTTTGAACATTTCGCCATTCATTCCTATGGGACCAATTTTGCCGCAAAAACGACGATATTTCGTGGACCATTCGGCGAAACATTCCACAAAGTAATAGCACACCAATCGGGAAAAATCTGCACGTTTCGGTATATTACTTGTCTCTGTAGTCTGGAAAATGTGGGAGGAGTCTACAAGCATTATCAAGTCTAGCAGATGAAGTCACATGCATTTGGGGTGTCTCAGCATCTTGTGTTTACAACCACTGTTTCCTAGCAACATTTCCTTTTGAACATTTTGCCATTCATTCCTATGGGACCAATTTTGCCGCAAAAACAACGATATTTTGTGGACCATTCGGCGAAACGTTCCACAAAGTGATAGCACACCAATCGGGAACAATCCGCTCGTTTCGGTATATTATTTGTCTCTGTAGTGTAAAAACTGTGGGAGGAGTCTACAAGCATTATCAAGTCTAGCAGATGAAGTCACATGCATTTGGAGTGTCTCAGCATCTTGTGTTTACAACCACTGTTTCCTAGCAACGCTCATGCCCTGTTTATGCTTCCCAAATACTGCTTCATCAAAACTGCCCCATCAGAATTACCCCATCAAAACTGCCCCATCATATTCCTCTATTATAAATCAGTACATGGTGTGTCTGTCCCCTCCCCCGGGCTCTGTAATCAGCTGAGATGCTCCAGCCACCTTCCCCCCTGTGTATAACAGAAGCTTTGGTAACCATGGCAACAAAACAAACACTAACAGTACACTCTGATTAATGGCTAAAATTTCCTGAAATGACCTCTAAACAAATGGCCGTATTTTAAAAACTATACATCCTACAGCGAAGATCTTTATATTGTGAGAATCACAAGACCCAGGCCTAGATTTTGATGTATAGTATGTCTCTGAAATATTAAAAATGAAGGCACGGTCGCAGTTTAGAAATTGCCCTTCAAATTTGGAGGGGGCTAGAGTGTAGTTTCAATGAATGTCAATGGACGGCGTGAGTTGCAAACAAATGGTTATATTGTGAAAACTATCAGGACTATGGCTTAGCCGTGGACATGCTTAGTGGCAGCAGGGATAGCTGAACGTTTTGATATAAGATTTGTGTAGGTGGGCTTGAAAATGAGGGAGTGGCGGCAGTTTAGAAATCATGTTCTGATTTTCCAGCTTTTGTCATATCCCACTCTAGTTTCCCCATTCATTCCTATGGGACCAATTTCGCCGCAAAAACGACGATATTTCGTGAACCATTCGGCGAAACGTTCCACAAAGTAATAGCACACCATTCGGGAACAATCCGCACGTTTCGGTATATTACTTGTCTATGTAGTGTAAAAACTGTGGGAGGAGTTAGGGTGGTAAATTTGGCTATAATAATAAGAATAATATATATGTGAGACTAGAAAATGCATTTCCTGGGCAAAATGCGTGGGAATGCTGAATTGTTAAAACGGCCCCCAGCAAAATTGCCCCCATCATATTGCCATCAAAACTGTCCCATCATATTGCCACCATCAAAACTGCCCCATCAGAATTGCCCCATCAAAACTGCCCCATCAGAATTACCCCATCAAAACTGCCCCATCATATTCCTCTATTATAAATCAGTACATGGTGTGTCTGTCCCCTCCCCCGGGCTCTGTAATCTAAGCTGAGATGCTCCAGCCACCTCCCCCCTGTGTATAACAGAAGCTTTGGTAACCATGGCAACAAAACACACACAGTACACTCTGATTAATGGCTAAAATTTCCTGAAATGACCTCTAAACAAAAAGCTTTTTCTCAAAAACTGTAAAAGATATCAAACTGAAAAGCTATAGCCAGATAGCTGAATATTTTGTGAACATTTTAAAGTTTGTTTGGTGTCTCTAGGTGAAAGTATGAAGGAGCTGAAACTTTTGGGAGCGGAAGAAAAATTTAAGGATTTCAAGCATGCTCCCATTGACTTCAATGTTAAAAAAAAGTGATAAAAAGCTTAATATTTTAAAAAGTATAAATGGTAGAAAAAAAGTTGAAAAAGAGCACACCTCAGCTAAAAGACGAACATTTTGATAGTTAAATGGTTTTAATAGCTGAAAGTATGCAGAAGTTACGCATTACCAAAAAACGTACGGAATAAAATTAAAATTATTAAAAATAATAAATAAAATCGAATAACAATAGTGGGACTGCTAAAGCATTCCCACTAATAAATAAAATCGAATAACAATAGTGAGACTGCTAAAGCATTCCCACTAAGTGGTCTTGCTATGCAAGAACACTTAAATATATATGTGAGATAACAGTAAGTGGTCTTGCTATGCAAGAACACTTAAAGTGGTGTTCCGGCCGAAATTATACTTTTAAAAAAAAATACCCCTATAATACACAAGCTTAATGTATTCTAGTAAAGTTAGTCTGTAAACTAAGGTCTGTTTTAGTTTATAGCAGTAGTTTGTTATTTTATAAACTTACAGCAGGCCGTAGCCATCTTAAGTGTGGTCATCTGAAGCCAGAGTGTATTTCTTCCTGGATCTTATCCTTGCAGATCTCGCACATGCTCAGTGCAGCACAAGCAGTGTAATAGGTTTCAGGTCAGGTTTCCATAGCAACGGCAGTTTCAGAGGAAGTTGCCGCCCCTTCCCAGAAGGCATTGCAAACAGGAAATGATGCGATGGGCCAGGGAGGAGGAAGTGAAAAATGAATACAGCAGATATACAGTAGGTGCTGAGAAAAAAAATAAAAAAATGCCCAATTTGTTTACAGTGCACAGTTTAGTGAGGGATGCTGAAGAGTTGTAAAAGTGGGTGGAACTCCACTTTAATAACCTTTTCCCTTCTTTTTCTAAGTGATCTCATCCTCTCTGTTCTCAGCTGCATAAGTGTTGGGGGGAGGAGAAGCAATAGTACACTAATCTTCCCAGTGAATGGCTGTGCGGGTGGGGGGGGTGTCAGGACAACTCTGATCATTGGAGGAGAGCAGGCTGAGTTCCCAGCAGAGCTAGAGAACTGACCATGGTGTGTTCTGCTTAGTGTGGTCAGTTTTTAATAGGAAAGCAGAGGGACTGTAAGGAACACCAGGGATTTCACATAAAGGAAGCAATACAAAGAACAGGAGACTTTCTCATACAAGTACATGGTACAGCAACCACATATCAGGAATATGAAATGTTGGGGTAACAGACATTTTAATTACCACATTCATTTATTTATTTCCTTTTGAGATTGACTTTGACCCATTTTTTGGGGTATTTACCAAGCGTTTTGAGTGTTTTGCGGTGAATATGGTAAATCAGCATAGTGAAGTGACACTTTCAGGATCACATGTGATATTTAGGGGGAATTCGTCCGAACACCTAAATACCGCATGTGATGTACTTCAGTGAATGGAGTCCAGTGTGACTTTAGTGTTATATTATAATGGGTTTTGTTCCTAAATATTGGAAATAAAAATAGATTTCTACATTCTTCTGCCAAAATATTGAATTGTAGACATCAAGGGAAAACAAATGATTAAAAAAATGTTTATAAATGTATTTTACATTGACAGGAAAGGAGCACTTTGTGGACAGATATCTGGGGGGACTGATACAAAGGATCCATCTGATAGATCCAATTCTGGATGGTCTTATGACAAGGAGTCTGTTGACATCTGAACAGTGTGACACAATACGGGCCGAACCAACCACACAAGAGAAGATAAGACTGTACTCTGTGATCGAAAGGTGGAGTAATACTGAGAAGGATATTTTATACAACTTAATAAAGGAATATAACCCCTTAATGATCAGAGACCTGAAAGAGCGAGGTAAGCCTCACCACTATTTCACTATTTTATGTTGCGTCTTGCAGCGTGCTCTGCACCTAAATTTACTATGTTGCCAACAGCAACCAATCAGATTGAAAATGAAAGGAAGCCTAGGATTGGTTCTCTTGGTCATCTGATACTAATTGCTGAAATTATTATTACAGTTTAACCATTTGTACCAACTGACATATCACACAAGGCCTGGTAAAAAAGAACTTTAGCCAAAAAATGAAGTCTTGCTAGATGACTTCATACCAGCCCGTTTTACAGATATAGATTGTAAAACAATTAATATAAGTGTCTATACAATATTGTGTAACATCCAGTAATACACGGTCTCACCCTGCTGCACATGCTCAGTTGCTGTCCATTTTTAGGCACTGCTGAATATGTAGAGGCCAATCTGCTGACAGCCTTAAAATGGAATTAAACCCTCCTATCCTTTTTACAGCCATGGAAGCTGCTTCTGTTTGATCTGTATCTGCCATGGTGCTGCACATGTGATCAGTTATGATACCGACCATTTGATGGTTTGACAGTTTGGTTGAGGACACAAGTAAATGTGACAGTTACTAATCCCGGCATTCCAGGAATGTAACTGTTTTTTGAAACTATTAAATCGAAGGGTTTATGATTTATTGTTTATATAAACATTATATTGTATCACGTTGTTATGGGTAAAGTTCCACTTTAAGTCACTTGTAGAAATGAGTTCTCTTCAACAGGACATTTGCTGTTGTGATTGAGATCCATCTCTCTCTGGCTACAAGATTTACTTACTTTGACTTATAGGCAGGGGAGGATTAGGAAACTTTGACTCTGGGAACAAACTCAAACAATGATCCGCTTTCATGGTATGTACAGATTTCCGTGGGATAAGGAAAGTGTACCATGTGAAGAGTGACCTAGTCCTACATTGGTGTGCATTGGGGTTTGTGTCTCTTATCTTACCCCATGGCATCGGGACCCTTTCACACTTATACGACTTGTCCCACGATTTTGTACTGCAAAATCGTATGACAAGTCATTCTCCATGATTTTCAATGACTACCATTCATATTGGCACGACTTTAAGTCGTGCCGACTTGAAATTAGTCCCTGCACTACTTTGGTCCAACTTCTATGCGAGTTGTACTTCATAGACTTCAATGTTAAACCCTCAAGTAGCATGCTAATCGTGCCTGAATAATATAGACACGATTTCAGTATGACTTTGTAAGCACAAGCCTGGCTCGCTGATCGGGAAAGGAAAACCTTTTTTTTTTTCCTTTCATGATGAGCGACAGGCAGTGCTGACAGCTGTCTGGTATGAATCATGAAGGGTAACGCCGCGCCAAGTTTTTAAATGAAAAAAAAAACGGTGTGGGTTCCCCCCAGGGGCATACCAGGCCCTTAGGTCTGGTATGGATCTAAGGGGAACCCCCTACGCCGAAAAATCAGCGTGGGGTCCCCCCCAAAATCCATACCAGACCCTTATCCGAGCACGCAGCCCGGCCGGTCAGGAATGGGGGTAGGGACGAGCGAGCGACCCCCCCCCCCGGACCGTACTAGGCCGCATGCCCTCCACATGGGGGGTGGGTGCTTTGAGGCATGGGGGGGCCCTGCGGGCCCCCCCCACCCCAAAGCACCTTGTCCCCATGTTGATGAGGACAAGGGCGATAAGCCCCCTGCCCGTAGACCCGACAACCAATGGCCATGGTTGTCGGGGTCTACGGGCAGGGGGCTTATCGGAATCGGGGAGCAACCTTTAATAAGGTGTCCCCCAGATCCCGGCCCCCCACCCTATGTGAATGAGTATGGGGTACATCGTACCCCTACCCATTCACCTAGGGAAAAAAGCGTCAAACACACTACACAGGTTTTTAAAGTAATTTATTAGGCAGCTCCGGGGTCTTCTTCCGACTTCAGGGGTCTCCGCTCCCTTGTGAGGTCACTGTCCCGGGGCATGCTGGGACTGTGCTGTCATAAGGGGGCGTGGTCATCACCCGGTGACCACGCCCCTAAAACGTCACAGTCCCAGCATGCCCAGGGACTGTGACGGCATAAGGGGGCGGGGTCACCGCCTATATAAGTCCGTTGCGGAGAGCTCAGAGACCATTGCAGCTGGAGAGAGCGTCGTGTCAACATCTCTGGAAGAGAAGAGGGAAGAAGACGATCCAGAAGTCCGGGCCACCGCTGGCAAAAGAGCAGCAGAAGATGGCGGTGGAGCCGGCAGAAGATGCGGACACCGGGAGAAGACGCCGGAGAGACCCCCGAAGTCTTTAAAAACCTGTGTACTGTGTTTTTAATTGACACTTTTTTCCCTAGGTGAATGGGTAGGGGTACGATGTACCCCATACTCATTCACATAGGGTGGGGGGCCCGGATCTGGGGGCCCCCTTATTAAAGGGGTCTCCCAGATTCCGATAAGCCCCCCACCCGCAGACCCCGACAACCATCGGCCAGGGTTGTCGGGAAGAGGCCCTTGTCCTCATCAACATGGGGACAAGGTGCTTTGGGGTGGGGGGGCCCGCAGGGCGCCCCCCATGCCCCAAAGCACCCACCTCCCCCCCATGTTGAGGGCATGCGGCCTGGTACGGTCCAGGAGGGGGGGGGCGCTCGCTCGTCCCCACCCCCATTCCTGACCGGCCGGGCTGCGTGCTCGGATAAGGGTCTGGTATGGATTTTGGGAGGACCCCCACGCCGATATTTCCGCGTAGGGGGTTCCCCTTACAATCCATACCAGACCTGAGGGCCTGGTATGCCCCTGGGGGGGAACCCACGCCAGTTTTTTTATTTAAAACTTGGCGTGGAGTTCCCCCTTTTGATTCATACCAACTACTGTATGTTTTCATTTGTTAATGCCAAAAATGTGGCAAAGTAGTACTGCTCCCAAATCGCGGTAAAATCGCGCCACTATGAAGTCGTATAAGTGTGAAAGGGGCCTTAGGAAGAGTTCTTTGGATTTGCACGTCAGGTGTAGAGAGGATCTTCCGCCATTGTAGAAGTATATGATCTATGACACAACTGCATCATTCATTAGGCCCCTTTCACACTGGGGCGGGGGCGGCGTCGGCAACAATATCGGCACTTTACCGTCAGTATTTGGCCACTAGCGGGGGCGCTTTTACCCCCCGCTAGCGGCCGAGAAAGGGTTAAACACCACCGCAAAGCACCTCTGCAGAGGCGCTTTGCCAGCGGTATAGCCGCGGTGCCCCATTGATTGAGCTCCGAAGATGCAGCTAGCAGGACTTTTTTTCCTGTCCTGCTAGCGCACCACTCCAGTGTGGGAGCCCTCGGGGCTTTCACACTGGAGACACAGCAGTGGCTGTTTCGGGTCGTTTTCAAGGTGCTATTATTAGTGCAATATCGCCTGCAAACCACCCCAGTGTGAAAGGGGTCTTAGTGTTTATAATCAGTTTAAGCACAAGGTTAACTAGCGTGTTTTAATCTCAGTGCAGTGAGAGTACTTAAAGCGTCATCTAATAGTATTTGTGTGAACTGAGCCTTATAGTGGTGAAAGACACCCGGTGTTGGAACCATTTTTTTGTGGGTTTTTTATTTTTTATGGTCTATCCATTTTATATGATGTCTGAATTTTGTGGAAATCCATGGACTGGATTCATGTCACAAATTCAAACTGATTTTTGGGGTCAAAATAGGGAAAAGCCTAGATTTCTACTTCAAGGCTTTAACTTTTGGTCCATAAGATGAATTTTTGAATAGTTTTTTTTATTTTTAACAATATATTGATTCTAAAATAGTACTCCTATGTTTGAGTATTCATATTTTTCCAATTCCAAAGTGAGTTTAAATATAAATGGGAAAGCTATCTGACACAGTGCTCATTAAAGTGATTCTAAAGTCTAAAGGCTTTTCTATTTAATAACAATGTTATACTTACCTGCTTTGCACAGAGTGGCCCCAAATCTTCCCTTTTGGGGTCTCCCGCTGGCGCTCTTGGCTCCTCCTCTACTCCGAATGCCCCACAGCAAGCAGCTTGCTATGGTGGCACTCATACAGACTAGCTCCTGAGCTGGGCTGTGTGTGTCTATTGCTCTGCCCCCCCCACTCCCTCACTGAATTTGAATGACAGGAACAGGAGCCTATGGCCCCCGCTGCTGTCTGTCAGTCTCTGTGTGAAGAGGGAGAGAGGAGAGAAGACTGAAGTTGGGCACAGCACTCACCTGTCTCAATCCAGGACTCGGGTAAGTGTTTAGAGGGGAGGGGGGGCACAGCAAGTCCTAAAACCTTCTTTTTTTTTTTTTTTACCTTAAGACCCCTTTCACACTGAGGTGCTTTGCAGGCGCTATAACGCTAAAAATAGCGCCTGCAAAGTGCCCTGAAAGAGCCGCTCCTCACACTCCAGTGTGAAAGTCTGAGGGCTTTAACACTGGCGCAGTGCGCTGGCAGGATGCTAAAAAGTCCTGCTAGCCGCATCTTTGGAGCGGCGAAGGAGCGGTGTGTATACCGCTCCTGCCCATTGAAATCAATAGCCGTACCGGCCGCCCCACCAGTTTTAACCCTTTTTCAGATGCTAGCGGGGGTTAAAAGTGCCCTGCTAGCGGCTGAATACCCCCACAAAAACGACGGTAAAGCGCTGCTAAAAATAGCGACGCTTTACCGTCGACGCCCCCACCGCCTCAGTGTGAAAGCAGCCTAAAGGAGTTGTAAAGGCAGAAGGTTTTATTATCTACATGCATTCTATGGGGTTGCTTTGAATATTATAAATGAAATATATAGTATTTTTGGTTTGGTGCTCAGACACAGTGTAGTTCCACTTTAAGTAAATCAACTCCAATGATTTCCATATTTAGGTTTCTATACATTACTGGTGAGAGAACTGATCCAAAAAGTCAGAAACTACTCCAAAATTGGCAATTCTATATTTTTACATTCCTTAACCACTTGCCTACCAGACACTTTCAGCCCCTTCCTGCCCAGGCCATTTTCCAGCTTTCAGCCCTGTCGCACTTTGAATGATATTTGCGTGATCATGCTACACTGTACCCAAACAAATTTTTTATCATTTTCTTTATATAAATAGAGCTTTCTTTTGGTGGTATTTAATCACTGCTGTTTTTTTTTTATTTATTTTTTACACAAAAAAAGACCAAAAATTTTGAAAAAGTTTTTTACTTTTTTTTTTTTTTTTTTTTCTCCTGTGAATTTTGTAACTAAGTAATTTTTTGCCTTCACTGATGTACGCTGATGAGGCGGCACTGATGGGCACTTATAGGCTGAACTAGTGGGCAATGATGAGGTGGCACTTATGAGGAGGCACTAATATGCCGCACTTATGGGTACGGATAGGTGGCACTGATGAGCACTGATAGGCGGCACTGATGGGCACTGATAGACAGTACGGATAGGCAGCATGGATAGGCGGTACAGATGGGTACTGATGGGCATTGATGGGTGACACTGATGGGCACTGATCAGCAGCAATGGGCATTGATGGGCAGCACTGAAAGGCAGCACTGATTGCCAGCACTGACTGGCATCGCTAATGGGCACTGATTTGTGGCACTTGTGGGCAGTGGTGGGCACTGGTTGCTGCCACTTGTGGGCACTGTATGCTGGCAATGGTGGGCACTGATTTGTGAAACTTTTTTTCTTTATTGTAATCAGGGCACTGATGATCAGTGCCCTGATTACATTCCTAGATGTCCCCCTGTGAGGAGATGCTGCTGATCGGCTCTCCTCGCCACACACTCTGTCAGTGTGAGATGAGGTTAGCCGATTACCGACATCTCAGTGTTTTACATGTGACACAGCCAATCACATGGTTAAAGAGCTGTGGATGTGGCTCTTTACAGAGATTGGGGTTGCGCCATGTCCTAGAAACACGGTGCGGCCATGATCACTGCGCTGAGTGCACCCGCGGGCACACAAGAGCGGCCGTTCTGGGACGCCATCATATGATGGCATCCCAGAATGAAAGCCGCACTGCCCCGCCGTCATTTGACGGTGTTCGGGTGGCAAGCAGTTAAATACCGCATGTCTGGACCAATACTTCAAGTGACTGTAAACTATCACCTTGTAAAACAACCCATTCAGTTTAAAATAGAAATGAAAGGCAAAACATTTGTGTACAGAAATAAAAAAAGATTATAAATAACCTTTTCCCCTCTTTTTATAAAAGTGATAACATTCCCTCTGTTCTCAGCTGCATAAGAGTTGGGGGGAGGAGAAGCAGCGGCACACTGACCTTCCCAGTGAAAGGTTGTGCAGGTGGGGCATGTCAGGACAAGTCTGATCAGTGGAGGAGTGCAGGCGGAGTTCCCAGCATAGCTAGAGAACTGACCATGGTGTGTTTTCCTGCTTAGTGTGGTCAGTTTTTAATAGGAAAGCAGAGGGAATGTCAGGAACACCAGGGATTTCACACAAAGGAAGCAATACAAAGAGAAGAGGAGACTTTCTCATACAAGTACATGGTATAGCAATCACAGATCAGGAATATGAAACATTGGGGTAACAGACATTTTAATTACCACATTCATTTATTTATTTCCTTCTGTGAATTGACTTTTATGGAGTATTTTCCGAGTGTTTTGCGGTGAATATGGTAAATCGGCATAGTGAATTGACAATTTCAGGATCACATGTGATATTTAGGGGGATTGCATCTGAACACCTAAATACCGCATGTGATGTACTTCAGTGAATGGAGTCCAGTGTGACTCCAGTGGCCCACGATCGTGATGAGGGGAGGCAGAACGGGGAAGTGTCTATGTAAACAAGGCATTTCCCTGCTCTGCCTAGTGACATGACAGGGATCTAATGATCCCTGTCATCGAGAATGGTGATCTCTGTCATGTCAGTGGTAGCCCATCCCCCCTACAGTTAGAACACGCTGAGGGAACACATTTAACCCCTTGATCGCCCCCTAGTGTTTAACCCCTTCCCTGCCAGTGACATTTGTACAGTAATCAGTGCCTATTTTTAGCAATTATCGCTGTATAAATGTCAATTGTCCCAAAATAGTTTCAAAAGTGTCCGATCTTTCCACCGCAATTCCATTAAAAATCGCAGATCACCGCCATTACTAATAAAAAAAAAAAAGAAAAAAAAAAAAAATTATAATAAAAATACCATAAATCTCTATCTCCTATTTTGTCGACGCTATAACTTTTCAGCAAATCAATATACACTTATTGCGATTTTTTTTCTTTTCTTTCCTTTTTTTCTTTTCTTTTTTTTTTTTTTTTTTTTTTTTTATCAAAAATATGTAGAAGAATACATATCGGCCTAAACTGAGGAAGAAATCGTTTTTTATGCATTTTTGGGGGATATTTATTATAGCATAAAGTAAAAAATATTGCTTTTTTTTTTTCAAAATTGTCACTCCTTTTTGTTTATAAAAAAATAAAAACCACAGAGGTAATCAAATCATGAAACACTGTACCCAAACAAAATTTTTATCATTTTTTTTCCTCACAAATAGAGCTTTCTTTTGGTGGTATTTAATCACCGCTGGGTTTTTAATTTTTTGCAATGTAAGCTAAATATTTTGAAAAAAAACACCACATTTTTAGTTTCTATTGTAAAATTTTGCAAAGAAGACATTTTTCTTCATAAATTTGGGCCAAAATTTATACTGCTACATATCTTTAGTAAAAATAACCCGAACTAGTGTATATTATTTAGTCTCTGTGAAAGTTATAGAGTCTACATGCTATGGTGCAAATCATTGAAAGTTGATCACACCTGATGTACTGAAGGTCTATCTCATTTCTTGAGACCCTAGCAAGCCAGGAAAGTACAAATAACCCCCAAAATGACCCCTTTTTGGAAAGTAGACATTCCAAGGTACTTAGTAAGAGGCGTGGTGAGTTTTTTTTTAAATCATTATTTTTTCCCACAAGTCCTTGGAAAATGAAGAATTTTTTTTTTTTTTTTTTTTTTTTTACACAAAATTGTCATGTTATTTCTCTCACACAGCACATGCATACTTGAATGACACCCCAAAATACATACTGCTACTCCTCCTGAGTATAACGATACCACATGTGTGAGACTTTTACACAGCCTGACCACATGCAGAGGCCCAACATGCAAGTTTCACCTCCAGGTGTTCTAGGAGCATAAATTACACATCTAATTTGATGACAACCTATCACACTTTTGAAGGCCCTGGAGCACCAGGACAATGGAAACGCCCACAAAATTACCCCATTTTGGAAAGCTAACACCCCAACATATAATCTATGAGGCATAATGAGTCTTTTAAATTGGTTCATTTTTTTCCAGAGGTTTTTGGAAAATGTGTTTAAAAAAAAAAAAAAAAAAACATTTTGATTACACAAAGTTATCCATTTATAAGATATTTCCAACACATAGCATGTACATAGCAAAAATTATACCCCAAAATACATTCTGCTACTCCTCCTGAGTATGGTGATACCACATGTGTGAGAATTTTACACAGCCTGGCCACATACAGAGGCCCACCATTGAAATAGCACCTTCAGGCATTCTAGGAGCATAAATTACACACACAAATTCCTGCCAACCTATCTCATTGTTGAAACCCCTTTATATTTCTAACACATAGCATGTACTGTACATACCAATTACAAACCAAAATACATTTTGCTGAGCAAAGGGTAAAGAAAAGATTACCTGCGGTTTTAGTAGTGCAGTGGTCCACAGAGGAGAGCATTGGTCCAGGCTGCAGGCAGGAACGTGGACAGTGACAGCAAAACAGGCAGCAGGCAGAAATACTGTCAATAGTCAGTATAGGTAGAGATGTTGTCAGCACAGCCAAAGCATTGGTCCAGGTAGCAGGCATGGATGTGGTCAGCAGCAGCAAAAGGCTCATTCATGCAGCAGGCAGGAATACTGTCCATAGTTAGTACAGGCAGCAGGTAGCGATATGGTCAGTACAGCCAAAGTATTGGTCCAGGCAACAGGCACATGGTCCATAAAGTCAGGTGGCCTGAGAAAGGAGCAAGCATGCTCTGAACGCAAAGCCACCTCCTCTCACCCTGCACCCGGAAGTGACGTCATCTCCGATCACCCCTGTGTTCCCTGCTGTTCTCATAGGCTGCGAATGCTGGAATCCTAATTAGTGATGAACTGCTGTTAACTAGCAGTGTATTAGGGTCTGAGTGGTGTTACAACCTCTTGTAATTGAAAGTGGTATCAATATATACAGGGACTAATTTTTGCTATTATTCCATTTGTGATTTGTCCTCATGTGAATAGCAACTAAACATTTGAATAATACTGATATTTACAAAAATATATAAAATCATATAAAATTTGTCCAATGTAACATGCCATACATAAGTGGACCTGATAACAAAGTGCATAGACAAAAAAGATGAAGGGGGGTTGCTTTTTTACAAAATAGTAAAGTGACTTGTGCCCAAAATAATGAACCAGTGCTTGCTGGAAAAAATATTGCTTTAAAAGTCTTATTGTATGCACAATTGATTTTGTGCTTAAAAAGAATTATTCCTCTGGTAAAACAATATTGTTAAAGTAGATCTTCTTGTTTCAGTGCTGGCTTAGTGATAGTGCTGCTTATTCGTGCTCCTAATGTGCATACACTCACCGAATAGCCTCACCCCTACAGGGGTATTGTGCGATCACAGTATTTGCCACTGTGTAGCAACTCCTGGCAGTTCCGGTTCGTGCTTTTAATGTCGTTATTATTAGAGTTTAGTATAAGCATGAGAGATCAGAATTAAAAACCGTCAGAGTATCCTGTGTGCGTTTGGTTGGAGGTGACGCAAGACGTTCACAAGCCACGCCCTACTTGTTTCGTCATTGGACGTCTACGGGAGCGTGCTTCTTGCTACACCGCCTGTTCTTAAATGGTGTGCAGTGTTCATGTTGCGCTAGCGCACTTTTGTTTTGGCGGTGGCCATTTTGGCTGTGATTATTGCAGACCGAAGCCTGCGTCGTTCAGATGTTAGAAATCTCTATCTACTGCGGCTCTACACGTCCACTCCCCCATAATGAGGTTTAGACTTGTATCCGGGTTAGTGACACCGCAAGTTTGTTACTTAGTCATGTAATTATGCATGTTCGCACAAGGCAAATGTAAATGAATCACCGCATACCTACATTCAGGATTTGTTATTTCGACGGTATATACACAGCAACATATAAAATAATATTTAAATAAAAATACATAAAAATAAATAAATAAGATTGCATAAAATGTAATACAAGACCTTAGTACATTCATGATGTTAAAGTGAGATGTTGAAAAATTAAAAATATATGAAAAATGTAAAATATATGTTTCCTAAATGGAATAGATGGTATATGGATATTGTTCCTGGAAACTAGATTACTTCTGGTGGAAGATTAATGATAAGGTTGTGGGATTCTAAACCCATAAGTGTTCTATTTTGAATAAATTGCAGAAATAAATAAAGAGGAAGAAAGTATTAAACAACATTTAAAATAAAAATAGTGGAGAAAAGAAGGAAAAAAGATAAAATATTTAATTAGTGGGATACGTGCCACATTCATTGGATGTGACATGATTTACTAATGGGAACTATTTCCATATTGTAAGTAGCCCAAAAATCAATGTTGAATATACAGATCTAATATGAACCAAAGGTCATGCTGGATTTGTGCCCTCAATTGTAATGCAGGCAATTAAATAGTGTCTACTTTACAAGACTACTTTTTGTGATACATGAAAGATGTTACCTTGAAGGTAAAAGTATATGTTTAAACCAAATTTTAATGAGTTATCATATGTGGGTCGAATGTGATGTATTGCTAAACCCCTCAGAACCATTCCTTTGCATAATGCATAATAAGGCGTGGCTTTGATGGTATATGATATTGCCCACACTCCTGTTAACGTAGCCAGTAAAATTTGTTGTTAACCACTTCAGCCCCGGAAGGATTTACCCCCTTCCTGACCAGAGCACTTTTTACAATTTGGCACTGCGTCGCTTTAACTGCTAATTGTGCGGTCATGCAATGCTGTACCCAAACCAAATTTGCGTCCTTTTCTTCCCACAAATAGAGCTTTCTTTTGATGTTATTTGATCACCTCTGCGGTTTTTATTTTTTGCGCTATAAACGGAAAAAGACTGAAAATTTTGAAAAAAAAAGACCTTTTCTACTTTTGGTATAAAAAAAAAAAATCCAATAAACTCAATTTTAGTCATACATTTAAGTCAAAATGTATTCGGCCACATGTCTTTGGTAAAAAAAAATGTCAATAAGCGTATATTGGTTTGCGCAAACGTTATAGCGTCTACAAACTAGGGTACATTTTCTGGAATTTACACAGCTTTTGGTTTATGACTGCCTATGTCATTTCTTGAGGTGCTAAAATGGCAGGGCAGTACAAACCCCCCCCCCCCCCCCAATGACCCCATTTTGGAAAGTAGACACCCCAAGGAAATTGCTAAGTGGGATGTTGAGCCCATTGAATATTAATTTTTTTTTGTCCCAAGTGATTGAATAATGACAAAAAAAAAAATTCCAAAAAGTTGTCACTAAATGATATATTGCTCACACAGGCCATGGGCCTATGTGGAATTGCACCCCAAAACACATTTAGCTGCTTCTCCTGAGTATTGGGATACCACATGTGTGGGACTTTTTGGAAGCCTATCCGCGTATGGGGCCCCAGAAAACAAATCACCGCCTTCAGGATTTCTAAGGGCGTAAATTTTTGATTTCACTCCTTCATTGCCTATCACAGTTTCGGAGGCCATGGAATGCCCAGGTGGCACAAACCCCCCCCAAATGACCCCATTTTGGAAAGTAGACACCAAAAGCTATTTGCTGAGAGGCATGGTGAGTATTTTGCAGCTCTCATTTGTTTTTGAAAATGAAGAAAGACAAGAAAAAAATTTTTTTTTTCAATTTTCAAAACTTTGTGACAAAAAGTGAGGTCTGCAAAATACTCACTATACCTCTCAGCAAATAGCTTGGGGTGTCTACTTTCCAAAATAGGGTCATTTGGGGGGGGGGGGGGTTGTGCCACCTGGGTATTCCATGGCCTCCGAAACTGTTATAGGCAATGAAGAGTGAAATCAAAAATTTACACCCTTAGAATCCTGAAGGCGGTGCTTGGCTTTCTGGGTCCCGTGCGCGGCTAGGCTACCAAAAAGTCCCACACATGTGGTATCCCCGTACTCAGGAGAAGCAACAGACTGTATTTTGGGGTGTAATTTCACATATTCCCATGGCATGTTTGAGCAATAATATCATTTAGTGACAACTTTGTGCAAAAAAAAAAAAATTGTCTTTTTTCTGCAACTTGTGTCACAATATAAAATATTCCATGGACTCGACATGCCTCTCAGCAAATGGCATGGGGTATCTACTTTCCAAAATGGGGTCATTTGGGGGGGTTTTGAACTGTCCTGGCATTTTATGCACAACATTTAGAAGCTTATGTCACACATCACCCACTCTTCTAACCACTTGAAGACAAAGCCCTTTCTGACACTTTTTGTTTACATGAAAAAAATATTTAAACGCATTTTTTGTGGAAAAAAAACCACACTTTTTAAAATTTTAATGCACTAAAACACACTATATTGCCCAAATGTTTGATGAAATAAAAAAGATGATCTTAGGCCGAGTACATGGATACCAAACATGACATGCGTTAAAATTGCGCACAAAATTGCAGTGGCAACAAAATAAATACATTTTTAAAAGCCTTTAAAAGCCTTTACAGGTTACCACTTTAGATTTACAGAGGAGGTCTACTGCTAAAATTACTACCCTTGATCTGACCTTCGCGGTGATACCTCACATGCATGGTGCAATTGCTGTTTACATTTGACGCCAGACCGACGCTTGCGTTCGCCTTAGCGCGAGAGTTGGGGGGGGGGGGGGGGGGACGGGTGCGCTTTTTTTTTTTTTTTTTTTTTTTTTTTTTTTCCCTTATTTTTTTGCTATTTTATTTTTAAACTGTTCCTTTCATTTTTTTTTTTTTTTTTTTTTTTTAATCCATTTTTATTGTTATCTCAGGGAATGTAAATATCCCCTATGATAGCAATAGGTAGTGACAGGTACTCCTTTTTTTTTTTTTTTTGAAAAAATTGGGGTCTATTAGACCCTAGATCTCTCCTCTGCCCTCAAAGCATCTGACCACACCAAGATCGGTGTGATAAAATGCTTTCCCAATTTCCCAATGGCGCTGTTTACATCCGGCGAAATCTAAGTCATGAAATGCTCGTAGCTTTCGGTTTCTTAGGCCATAGAGATGTTTGGAGCCACTCTGGTCTCTGATCAGCTCTATGGTCAGCTGGCTGAATCACCGGCTGCATTCTCAGGTTCCCTGTTGAGACAGGAGAGCCAGAGAAAAACATGGAAGACGGTGGTGGTGGTGGGGGGGGTCATTCCCTCCCACTGCTTGTAAAAGCAGTCTAGAGGCTAATTAACCACTAGGATTGCTTTTACATGAAAGCCGACCGCTGGCTGAAAAGAATAATACCAAGATGATCCCTAAACCTGCAGGCATCATTCTGGTATAACCACTCAAAGTTGTGAATTGCGTACCTTTAGACAAAAAAAGATTAACAATAAAACACAGTAAACGGTAAAGTAAAAAAAAATGCATACCTGAAAAGCAAACATGATAAAACATTGCAGAATAGAATACAGTAAAAAAGAGCAGAACAATATAGAGAGAGAGAAAACAATGAAACAACAACTATTTTTTTTTTTTTTTTTTTTTTTTGTAACTAACTTTTATAACTGTAACCGGTTCCAGGTTCGGGTCTCTCAAAATGCGATGGCATCTTGGGAGACCCTATGTTAGTGTGCCTAGTCTGTGCAACACATGTTCTACTGAGTGTGTAGTGTTGGTGCACTCACATTGAAGTCTTCTCTCCTCGGCGCCAGAACGGAAAATACCGAGCCATGGAGAGATGACATAATTTCCTCTGCTGCTGTTTAGCATACAGCAGCAGAGGAATGATCCAATTGCCTCCGATCGCCGGGGGACCAACGCCGACCTCCTGAGGCACAGGTACGTGATTCTGCCTGCCCGTGCCATTCTGCCGCAGTATATCTGCGTGAGGCGGTCGGCAACTGGTTTGATTCTAGAAGTTAATGGGGGAAAAAGACACTTTAGGTTATGTGGCTCTTATGGAATGTTGTCCTGAAAAAAGTGAAAAAGAATGGATCATAGTGGATGGTGATGTAAGTGTCAAAATTGAAAGCTGAGAGTGGGTCCCAATGAGATATGCTATAATCCTATTGTATGGATCGAATGTGATATATCCAGAAAACCCTCAAGGATGTTATTTCCGATGTGATTTGCATAAAGCATTGTTTTAGTGGTGTATGGTATTTGCCTACCATACAATCGGTGCTAGAAATTGGTGAGGAAACAGTTTAAGTCTACGTCAATGTTCATTCCTGTTGGTTGGAGAGTGTCTAACTGAAAGATCCACTTAGTTTCGTTTTGTGAGACCTTAATTCTTTTGTTGTCACCTCTCCAGTGTCCCTTAATTTTATCGATAGCGTAAAAGACCACACAGGTTGGATCTTTGTTATGGTAGTCTCTAAAATGTTTCGAGACACTGTGTTTGTTGAATCCATTTTTTATATTGGTGATTTGTTCTCCGTTTCTGACTTTTTTAATTGTCTGGTTGTTCTTCCCACGTATTGTTTGTGGCATGGACACTCTAGTATATAGGTGACATGGGTATTTTTACAGGTTATTAGTTCCTTGATATTATATTCCTTTCCATTGGATGTTGACCTGAATTTTAATATCTTTCTGTTAGTTTTCTTACTGACCCTACACGGTAGGCACTTCCCACACTTGTAAAATCCTTTTAGATTTTTGACTACTTTAATCTGTTTTGGTGGGTCAAGTGCATTGTGCACTAACTTGTTCCTAAGGGATGGGGCCTTCCTGTAAATGAAAATTGGTCTTCTTGGTAGTACGGAATTCAAAACTTTATCTGATTGTAAAATAGGCCAGTGTTTTTTATTATGGATTCCATATTTTTATATTATGGTTTGTAGCAAGAGATATACAAATAAACTGCCCCTGAATCTCTCTTACTCCACTGCACCAAAGAAAAGTGCAAAGCTATATAAAGATGTGTAAATGAATACAAAATGTGTGTACATACAGAGTGTAGTGAAAAAAGCTGCCACTTAAATACGTAAACTGATCAGAATCCCAAAACTATACCTCTCACACGCGTACAGATAGAGATAGCGGCGCTAATATAAATTGTGTAAAATAATGGGTCAGAGCAGCATAATGCCTATGACCCTCTACTTGATGAAAAATATTATTTTTATCATGAAAATAAATTTCTTTAACACCCAGTGAAAAGTGTCACTATAAATAATAAATTACAAGAAATGAATGAATAAGTTCAGTTGTTTTTCAATCTTCTTGTTTGAAAAATCTTCTACTCTTCCACCACAACACCGTGATAGTGACACCACTCCCTCTGAAGAGCGCACTCACCAGATTGTATAGCCTCCCACTCTCGTGTTCGGCAAATCAGCAATTGAACCACACCTGGGTTGCATGTGATGAACCGTGAATCCCATCAAGCCAGCTCCATATGTGAAAAAAATGAATAAAGTGCTCCATATAGCGTGATACCATTTTGACAGATTTATTAAAATCACTTCAAACACACTTCAATGGTTACACTCACTTTTTAAACTGAAACATAAAAGCCTTTTAAAAAAATCCACAGCAAGCAACAGGATCAGTGATCCAACAGTGCACCGCGGTCACAGCGGACCTGAAGTGTAAACTGGTGTATCTCTCACCCAACCTTCTAAGGCCCAGCCATCCGATCGGTGTAGTCCTCCTCAGACAGCGGCATCGAATGTCAGTGCGATGGAATGCCGTGTAACCATGCCCAAGACATGTTTCGTCAAAGACTTTTACAAATGGGATTGGCTACACGGATGGTTCATCAATCCTTATATACTATCTATGATCAGTCATGTGATCATCAGTCATGTGACCTCCTGCTCTGCACATGCTCACACTTCATGTCCCCCTGACCGTGAAGCACAGGCACAGACTGAATAAATTAGTGGATTCCAAACATTTTTACGGTGTGTAGTTAGAATGCTGCGTCCAGCATTACCATATATGACATATGATATATCCTAACTTATAATCCACCACTAGTTACAGTGCTAATGTGGAAAAGTAACCAATAAAAATGAATATTAATAAATTAAAATGAACATGTCAACAGGAGATAATTAATTTGTCTAGTTTAAAATACAAGATATATATATTATGTATGTCATGATACGATCATACAGCAGCTGTATGATAGTAGTGACACTTTTCACTGGGTGTTAAAGAAATTTCTTTTCATGATAAAAATAATATTTTTCATGATATTATTTTTATGTATAAGTAGAGGGTCATAGGCATTATGCTGCTCTGACCCATTATTTTACACAATTTATATTAGCGCCGCTATCTATATCTGTATGCGTGTGAGAGGTATAGTTTTGGGATTCTGATCAGTTTACGTATTTAAGTGGCAGCTTTTTTCACTACACTCTGTATGTACACACATTTTGTATTCATTTACACATCTTTATATAGCTTTGCACTTTTTTTTGGCGCAGGGGAGTAAGAGATTCAAGGGCGGTTTATTTTGTATATCTCTTGCTACAAACCATTGTCTATATTTATTTACCACCTGCAGCCATGGATGCCATTAATTGTCTGTCTAATAGACGGATAATCCCGGAAGATATCTTCTCCGCTAATCAGATAATTATTGATGGCGAGGAAGATGTCCCGGGATCTCTAAAGAATTTGGAAAATCTTTTGGAGAAACAAGTTAAAACTTGGTGGGATGTTTTCACATTTGAGATGGGTTTAATTCATTGACCACTGATGATATATTATTATTCCCCTTTTTTTAGACTCGCCTGTAGTCATCCATATTTTTTATTAATGGGATCAGATTGTGTTTCAGTCATTGTTTGTCCTATGCAGCTTTATGATAGTATCATTATATATATATCTCTATATCTATATCTATATCTATCGCTTGTATTTTAAACTAAACAAATTAATTATCTCCTGTTGACATGTTCATTTTAATTTATTAATATTCATTTTTATTGGTTACTTTTCCACATTAGCACCTTAACTAGTGGTGGATTATAAGTTAGGATATGCCATATATGGTAATGCTGGACGCAGCATTCTAACTACTGTATTTATCGGCGTATAACACGCACTTTTTCCCCTTAAAATTTAGGGGAAAATCGCGGGTGCGCGTTATACGCCGATCCCCTGCGATCCTGAGCTGACAGATCTTCAAAATCGCCGACCGCGATTTGAAAATGGCGCCGCCGGTGCCGAAATACACAGAGCCGGGCCTCGGCTCTTCTCGGCCACTTTCGGCTTCACTCGAGCGCCGCCCGAACCTAGCCGAGTGTACTCGGCTAGGTTCGGATAGCTCCGCTCACAGTCACGCCCATCCCGGGCGGGACTACGAGTGGAGCTGAAAGTGAACGAGAGCCGCCGAGAAGAGCCGAGGACCGGCTCTGTGTATTTCGGCGCCAGCGGGGGCCATTTTCAAATCGCGGTCGGCGATTTTGAAGCTCAGGATCGCAGGGGATCACAGGATCGCAGGGGAGCAGCGCCATTTTCAAACTGCGAGCTGCAAGGCTGCTGTCAGGAAAGGATCCTTCCGCTGGTAAGATATATCGTTTGGCATGCAGTACTGGGGTCCACCAGCAGGTGTCTCCTGGCAGTGTTGAACTGTCAGGAGAATATTTCCCTGCTGGTGTCATTTCATCTTTTGGCCGCAGTACTGACGTCCACCAGTGGATGGATCCTGGCAGTATGGAGCAGACAACACTCCCTGCGCTCAGGTGTGACTTGAAGTCAATCATAGCCAGTCCTATAAATACCCGGCAAGCCCTCATATGCTTGCCTTGGTATCTCTCTCCTTGAGCCCTGACCTTGTTCGCCTGTTACCCGATCCTGAGCCTGTATCTGACCTTGTGACCGAGCTTATCCTGACCCGATCCCTTCTGTGTTCCTGTACCCTTCAGCCCGATCCATCCCCTCTCTGTCCCAGGGCCGGATTAACATAGGGGCTGGTGGAGCTGCAGCTCCAGGCCTCTCCCTCAATATAGGCCCATAGGCCTGAAGGAAGAGGAGCCCTCTGTGCACTGCATACATGGAGGAGACAAGTGTTAGTTAGTGAAGCCGAGTCCTGTCTCTGTCAATGCCTGACTCCTATCACAGGATCTGTTCCACTCACACAGATCCTCCATGTCTGGGAGCTGTCTGGGGGAGGGGCGCTGATGTTGTCCTAACCAGCAGGAGCCCGGGAGGAAGGACCTCTCCCATGCTATTGAGATAAGGTTAGTACATTTGTTAGGGAGGTGTTTTATTGTGCTAGGGGAAAGACTGTTGCTTCACCCCATGTAATGTGCTCTCTTGTGCCCAGTGCCCCCATGTAATGTGCATTGCAGTGCCCCCATGTAATGTGCTGTGCCCAGTATGTCATGTCATGTGCATTGCAGTACCCCCATGTAATGTGCTGTGCCCACCATGTCATGTGCATTGCAGTACCCCCATGTAATGTGCTGTGCCCACCATGTCATGTCATGTGCATTGCAGTGCCCCCATGTAATGTGCTGTGCCCACCATGTCATGTGCATTGCAGTGCCCCCATGTAATGTGCTGTGCCCACCATGTCATGTCATGTGCATTGCAGTACCCCCCATGTAATGTGCTGTGCCCACCATGTCATGTCATGTGCATTGCAGTACCTCCCGTGTAATGTGCTGTGCCCACCATGTCATGTCATGTGCATTGCAGTACCCCCCGTGTAATGTGCTGTGCCCACCATGTCATGTCATGTGCATTGCAGTACCCTCATATAATGTGCTATGTGCCCACCATGTCATGTCATGTGCATTGCAGTACCCCCATGTAATGTGCTGTGCCCACCATGTCATGTCATGTGCATTGCAGTACCCCCATGTAATGTGCTGTGCCCACCATGTCATGTCATGTGCATTGCAGTACCCCCATGTATTGTGCTGTGCCCACCATGTCATGTCATGTGCATTGCAGTACCCCCCATGTAATGTGCTGTGCCCACCATGTCATGTCATGTGCATTGCAGTACCTCCCGTGTAATGTGCTGTGCCCACCATGTCATGTCATGTGCATTGCAGTACCTCCCGTGTAATGTGCTGTGCCCACCATGTCATGTCATGTGCATTGCAGTACCCCCTATGTAATGTGCTGTGCCCACCATGTCATGTCATGTGCATTGCAGTACCCCCCGTGTAATGTGCTGTGCCCACCATGTCATGTCATGTGCATTGCAGTGCCCCCATGTAATGTGCTGTGCCCACCATGTCATGTGCATTGCAGTGCCCCCATGTAATGTGCTGTGCCCACCATGTCATGTGCATTGCAGTGCCCCCATGTAATGTGCTGTGCCCACCATGTCATGTCATGTGCATTGCAGTACCCCCCATGTAATGTGCTGTGCCCACCATGTCATGTCATGTGCATTGCAGTACCTCCCGTGTAATGTGCTGTGCCCACCATGTCATGTCATGTGCATTGCAGTACCCCCCGTGTAATGTGCTGTGCCCACCATGTCATGTGCATTGCAGTACCCTCATGTAATGTGCTATGTGCCCGTCATGTCATGTGCATTGCAGTGCCCCCATGTAATGTGCTGTGCCCACCATGTCATGTCATGTGCATTGCAGTACCCCCATGTAATGTGCTGTGCCCACCATGTCATGTCATGTACATTGCAGTACCCCCCATGTAATGTGCTGTGCCCACCATGTCATGTCATGTGCATTGCAGTACCCCCATGTAATGTGCTGTGCCCACCATGTCATGTCATGTGCATTGCAGTACCCCCTATGTAATGTGCTGTGCCCACTATGTCATGTGCATTGCAGTACCCTCATGTAATGTGCTGTGCCCACCATGTCATGTCATGTGCAGTGCAGTGCCCCCCATGTAATGTGCTGTGCCCACCATGTCATGTCATGTGCATTGCAGTACCCCCCATGTAATGTGCTGTGCCCACCATGTCATGTCATGTGCATTGCAGTGGCCCCATGTATTGTGCTGTGCCCACTATGTCATGTGCTGTGCATTGCAGTGCCCCCATGTAATGTGCTGTGCCCAGTATGTAATTTGCTGTGCATTGCAGTGCTCACTACGTAATGTGCACTGCCCACCATGTCATGTGCTGTACATTGCAGTGCCCACCATGTAATGTGCAGTGCCCACCATGTAATGTGATGTGCCATGCAGTGCCCACCATGTCATGTGCAGTTCCCACCATGTCATGTGCTGTGCCCAGTGCCCACCATGTCATGTGCAGTTCCTAACATGTAATGCGCAGTTGCATTGCCCACCATGAAATGTGCTATGTCATGCAGTGCCCACCATGTAATGTATTTTGCCCACCACGTCATGTGCTGTGCCATGCAGTGCCCACCATGTAATGCGCTGTATCCACCATGTAATGTGCTGTGCCATGCAGTGCCAACCGTGTCATGTGCAGTGCCCACCATGTAAATTACTGTGCAGTGCCCACCCTGTTGTGCTGTGTTGTGCCCACCATGTCATGTGCTGCGCCATGCAGTGCTTACCATGTAATGTGCTGTACCCAGCATGTAATGTGCTGTACATTGTCCATGTAATGGATGTACATTGTCCACAATGGAATGCGCTATGCAGGGCTCACCATGTCATGTGCGGTGTCCACCAATTAATGTGCTGTGCTCACAATGTAATGTGCTGTGCTGTGTCATGCAGTGCCCACCATATCATGTGGTGTCATGCAGTGCCCACCTTGTCATGTGCTGTGCAGTGCCCACCATGCCATGTGCAGTACCCACCAAATATGTTGTGCCCACCATATAATGTGCTGTGCAGTGCCCACTTGTAATGGGCAGTGCCCACCATGTAATGTGCTCAGCTGTGCCCGCCATGTCAAGTACTGTGCCCACCATATAAGGTCCTGTGCCCACCGTGTGCATGTGCTGTGTTGTGCCCACCATGCAATGTGCTGTGTAGTACCAACCATATCATGTGCTGTGCCCACCATATAATGTACTGTGCCTACCTTGTAATGTGCTGTATTGGGCAGTGCCAACAGTGTAATGTGCTGTGCCTGCCATGTAATGTGCTGTGCTTCGCCCACCATTAAATGTGCTGTATCCATGTATCCACCATGTAATATGTAGTGCCAACCATGTAATGTACTATGCTGTGCCCCCCACAGACTCACCCCCTCACTCTCACCCCCCCTCTCTCTCTCTTTTTCACCCCCTCTCTCTCTCTTTTTCACCCCCTCTCTCTCTTTTTCACCCCCTCTCTCTCTCTCATCCCCTCTCTTTCACCCTGTTCTCTCTCTCACCCCCTACATCCCCCATTCTCTCTCTCTTGCCCGCTTCAACCCCCTATTTCCTACCACCCTCTCTCTCTCTTTCACCCTCTCTCTATTCCCCTTTTTCTCACCCCCTCTCTCTCGTCCCCATCTCTCTCATTCAACGCCTTTCTCTCTCTTTTTCCCCTCCCTCTCATCCCCTCTCTTTCAGCCCCCTATCTCGTTATCTCTCTCTCTCTCTCTCTCTCTCTCTCTCTCTCTCTCTCTCTCTCTCTCTCTCTCCTCTCTCTCTCTCTCTCTCTCTCTCTCTCTCTCTCTCTCTCTCTCTCTCTCTCTCTCTCTCTCTCTCTCTCTCTCTCTCATTTAATTCAACAAAAAATTGTTTGCGTTTTTCATTTTATTTATTTTCATAAAAAGGCCCACCAAAATCCTTAGCACCAGGCCCATGTTGCTCTTAATCTGGCCCTGCTCTGTCCTGTTGGTTCCCTGTCCCTCATTTACTGATCTTCCTGTGTATGACCTTGGCTTGGCTAACGTTTATGCTTCTGGTATATCCCTTGTCCTGCTGACCTGCCGTGTATGACCCTGGCCTGGCGTACATTCCGGTACTGCCCCTTGCTGTATATATTGTTGTTGGGTTTGTTGGGTTGGTTGTTCACTGTATATTTTCTAATTATCACCTATTTTAATAAATATCACTATTCAATTACATGTGTTTTGGGTTATCTCTGTGCAGTCCACACAGTCTGGTCTACTAGTCTCCTGACAGCTGCACTGGGGCAAGGCTGCACTGGGATAAGGCTGCAATGGACCCTGGGGAAGGCTGCACTGACAAGGCTGCACTGGGGCAAGGCTGCACTGAGAAGGCTGCAATGATGGGCATTTAAATGTAAGTTTTTTTTCCCTTCAACTTCCCTCCTAAAAGTTTTTTTTCCTTTAAAATTCCCTCCTAAACTTGGGGTGCGTGTTATACGCCAATAAATATGGTACATACCGTAAAAATGTTTGGGATCCACTAATTTATTCAGTCTTTGTACCTGTGCTTCACGGTCAGCGGGACATGAAGTGTGAGCATGTGCAGAGCAGGAGGTCACATGACTGACGATCACATGACTGACTGACGATCACATGACTGACTGACGATCACATGACTGACTGATGATCACATGACTGACTGATGATCACATGACTGACTGATCACATGACTGACTGATGATCACATGACTGACTGATGATCACATGACTGATCATAGATAGTATATAAGGATTGATGAACCATCCGTGTAGCCAATCCCATTTGTAAAAGTCTTTGACGAAACATGTCTTGGGCATGGTTACACGGCATTCCATCGCACTGACATTCGATGCCGCTGTCTGAGGAGGACTACACCGATCGGATGGCTGGGCCTTAGAAGGTTAGGTGAGAGATACACCAGTTTACACTTCAGGTCCGCTGTGACCTGCGGTGCACCGTTGGATCACTGATCCTGTTGCTTGCTGTGGATTTTTTTAAAAGGCTTTTATGTTTCAGTTTAAAAGTGAGTGTAACCATTGAAGTGTGTTTGAAGTGATTTTAATAAATCTGTCAAAATGGTATCGTGCTATGTGGAGCACTTTATTCATTTTTTCACATATGGAGCTGGCTTGATTGGATTCACGGTTCATCACATGCAACCCAGGTGTGGTTCAATTGCTGATTTGCCGAACACGAGAGTGGGAGGCTATACAATCTGGTGAGTGCGCTCTTCAGAGGGAGTGGTGTCACTATCACGGTGTTGTGGTGGAAGAGTAGAAGATTTTTCAAACAAGAAGATTGAAAAACAACTGAACTTATTCATTCATTTCTTGTAATTTATTATTTATAGTGACACTTTTCACTGGGTGTTAAAGAAATTTCTTTTCATGATAAAAATATTTTTCATGACACTATTATTATTATTATTATTATTATTATTATTATTATTATGTATAAGTAGAGGGTCATAGGCATTATGCTGCTCTGACCCATTATTTTACACAATTTATATTAGCGCCGCTATCTATATCTGTACACGTGTGAGAGGTATAGTTTTGGGATTCTGATCAGTTTACATATTTTTATATTGTCTATTGTATCCTGTTAAAAACGCCATATCAAGGTTTTTATTCTTTTTTTTCTTCTGTGATGGTCCAAATTTCCTTCTATTAACGTTTTCCTGTCCATTCTTCTCACTTTATCCTTTAGTGTTGTTAATTCTTTTTTATTATATCCTTTCTCCACAAACCTATTGATTACAATATTTGCTTGTTCCTCATATTCATTTGGGTTGCTACAACTTCTATATATTCGCATTAGTTGCCCTTTTTGGATATTCCCAATCCATTGCGGATGATGGCAACTGCTGGTTGGGATATATCCATTTCTGTCTGTAGTCTTGAAAAACGTTCTAGTGTTTAGATATCCATTGTTTTTATAGACTTGTAGGTCAAGGTAATCTATGCTTTGTTTACTCCAGTTTCCAGAAAACGTAATCCCATAGATATTGTAGTTTATTTCATCGAAAAAAGATTGTAGCTCCTCTTCTGTGCTGCCCCAAACTATGACAATATCGTCTATATAACGACGGTACATCTTCAAATTTTTTCTATTTATACTGTAGATCTGTTCTTCCTCCCACCTATTGAGGAACAAGTTAGCTACACTGGGGGCATACCCCATGGCTACTCCCTTTGGGTGTAGAAGTCACCTTTTGTGCCAGAAATAGTTGTGACTCATTTCTAGCCC